>OZ026511.1:3989484-4599226 GCA_964019985.1 Aurelia sp. 4 Dawson et al 2005 | reverse complement strand
ATTTCAGCATGCTTTACATATGCCTCAAAGCATATACTTAGAGGATCAGAATAAGACTAAAATGAAAGAGATATGTGAAGTCTGCGCCTAAATACAAGGAACTGCAATTGGCTGTCACAACAGCGCTATGCCTCTTCCGGTCATGTAAACAAAGATCTGATTTAGACCCAATTCAAGAAATCAATATCTTCGCTTTCGGTTGATTGATCTCGAAATTTTTTGCAGCGCATGAACCTCTAGGTTATGGTGCAGATTATGGTGCAAGTCGTAAGTCTAAAATTCTAAAAGGATTAGGAACTTTATTTTTTGGCATTAATTTGATAAAAAGGGCCTAAAGGATCGCAGTTCTATGAATTTGCAATGGAATGTTACGAGCCGTGGGAGAAAGGTGGCACGCCGACAAACAATAGCTTCTATTATCGCCAGTCCCTTGGCTTCCTACCCATGCATATATTCAAATTAGTCGGTTACAGATTGGTGTTTTATTGCTAAGCTATTGATGATGATATTCAATGCATCTTTGAAACAAGGAATCTTTCCAAACATCTGGAAACTCGCAAAATCACATCAATTTACAAATCCGGAGCTCGAAGTGAGGAAAATAATCATAGACCCATTTCAGGCATCTCGGCTTTTTCAAAATTATTCGAAAAAGTTGCGCACGATCAATTATCGGACTTCCTTCTCTCCACGAGAAGATTGACCATGAACCAATTTGCATATCGCAAACTGCTTTCGACCATCACCTCTCTGATAAGTGCTTCAGACTACTGGTAAGAGAATATCGACAAAAACAATGTCAACTTTGCGCTATTCCTTGATCTAAAGAAAGCGTTTGACAAGAGTTGACCATGAAATACTTATCAGAAAGATGAAAGTATATGGAATAAAGGATATTGAGGTAGAATGGTTTAGATCATACCTAAAAGACCGGAACCAATATTGCTCTTTAAACGGTAACAAATCGAGCTCCCGGGCAGTTACATGTGGAATACCACAGGGTTCCTGTATAGGCCCATTACTCTTCATATTGTAAGACTTTGAAACTTGCCTAAAATTCTCAAAGGCCGATGACACAGAAGTCTCACTCTCCTCGAATGAGATTGGAGACGTGATACAGAACTTCCAGGCTGAATTAGAAAACAATTCCGAGTGGATGAGAATAAATAAACTAAGCATACACCCGGAGAAAACCGAGTTCATGGTTATTGACCATCCTCGTAGGCAAAGCTACTCAATGCGTATCAAGCACTTGTTGAAAGCCACTTAAGGTATGCAAACGTGATATGGGGAGCACTCTCCGATACCAAGATAAGCACTTTGCAGAAATACCAAACAGAGCACCCGATCTAATAGAATCTTCAAAGGTGAAGGATGCTTGGAATAAGAACCTCATGAACATAAGTCAATTGATGACGTTTGACCGAGAAGTTATGACCTATAAAATGCAAAATGAGTTCATCGAAAGGCCGGTCATATCAAAATATAATACAAGGAATAGGAGGGATCTCCATGTGCAAAAATTGAAATTTGAGTACACCAAAAGAGGTTTTTTGTACACTAGCCCAATTGCTTGGAATAATATCCCACTGTCCATTAGAGATACTGATTCCATCGTGCGATTTAAAAAAAACTAAGATCTCGCCTTTTCAGCTAACAGAAATCAGCTCCGCACGAATCCATGGAAGATCAGGCAATATATTTTAATCATTGAGAGTACTCTCAGAAAATTTTATTGTAATTAGGGTCGCGCCTCCAGTCTGCGGACAGAATTATTCAGCTGGTAATCAAGATCACTTAGAAATTGCATACAAACCTTTGAATTGCAACAGAAGTAGTTTAGAATATGTGCTATCAGAATATCTAAGTTAAATTTTATTAATGTCTCCAAAATGGATTTCTTCGCTCTTTTTCGCGTTGTTGTCTCTATCCAGTTCGCGGCCATGACCTACAGTCTGCGGACAAGTAATAAATTCGCCACAAATTTACCTTGAAGTGAATTATTTCACAATGTTTCCAACAATTTAATCATTGCTATCACATTACCATACTTTTCAAATCGCACTGATTCAAATAAGCTCTGTATTCAAACCAAAATTAACGAAAGAAATCGATCACAGCATCCCGTGTAAAACTTGGGCCTAAGTTGTCGCATTTCCACATGGCATCGAAGTATAGACATGGCACAGACTATATGGCCCAAATGTTTCAAAGACGGCGTGAACAGGCAATGAGGATGCTAAGAAACACCGAAACTGACTTGAAACTTCCTTTGTTTAGAACAAACAATGGACAAAAGTCATTTGCATATCGAGGGGCTACCGTTTGGAATAGTCTAGATCACTAAATCAAACTGTCTCCCTCGCTATCAAACTTCAAATTAAAACTAAAGGAAGGATTATAAAACAAACTTTACGTACTTCCTTCTATCAAGAACATAGTCAATCGATTTTCCTTTCCGTTGCAATTTAATTTCCTTTTTTCGGTTGGATAGGAATAATTAAAATTAGGTTTTTTTAGGGAATTCATCTGACAATGTATTAAGTAGAATTTGGAGTTTATTGAGTAATTAATTTTTTTTTCTTTTTGTTTTTTCTTTTCTGTTTTAACAGGGCACATTGTAAAGCAGTTTTTTTTCCGTATGAACTGAATGTTTTTACCCTGTATAAATAATTTAAAATGAAATGAAATGAAATGAATGAAATGAAGTGCAGAAGAAACAAATGGAAAAACATGTGTCTGCAGACTGGAGACGGGCGTGTCTGTACTAGGTTGAACTTTATACCTCCCTGAAGCCTGAATACGAGGTGAATTCATCTGCGCTCCCAAGGGAGTTTGAAAACAAAGCATGGCCAAGCAATCGGAGGGTGAAGAAAGTCTCAAAGGAATATTTTACCACGATTTACAACACAAAGTTAAAATTTACAGGTTTGTAGATGGATGCTGGCAATAGAAGGGATTGTTAGCTGTTAAGTATTAATTTGCTCAGGAGATCATCAGTTTTGCCCGATGAAATTCTCGACGAAAATTTCCGAATGAGAATAGAACAAAGTTTGAATTACCAGAAGAGTGCGAGGATTTACGGTTTGTTATCGTCGAAAACCAGAATTTTTGCTTGTTGTCCGCAGACTGGAGCTGTCCACAGACTGGAGCTGTCCGCAGACTGGAGCTGTCCGCAGACTGGAGGTAAGACCCTAGTTATCTTTTTTGTATGCTGTAACTGAATGGATATCGCGGATGAATAAGATTAAATGAATGAAATGAAATGAAATGAATGGTGTTTACTAGGGTGAACGGTAAAAGCGCAAAGAAAAACAAAGCCGCTATAAAGACACCGCGGCAATTTCCAATGTTAAAACCGCAACCTGCAACCGCAAGACCTTCAAAGCACAATCCAAATGTTTCCTAATGACCATCTTTGAACCTAGGTGCTTATTAAATGATGGTGCGGAAAATACTGAACATTACATGCTGCTTTGCCAAGATTTCAATCAGCAGAGAACGCTCCTCCTTGGAAAAGTGTCTGATGTTCTGTCTGAAGTAGGAATCAATATGAACGATAATAGATAATAGATAGTGTGTTCTTTTAAATATTCTGCTATATGGAGACTATTTCTATTTCTATTTTATTTTCTATTTTATCTTTTTTACCCATGGTAGCCTCTCAGTCGAGGACTGCTTTACAGGGGGCCATGCTAAAATATACTTATAATATATTTAATCAAAGTAACGTGAAAAACCGAATCAATAATCTAATTACAATCGCTAAAATAAATTTTATATAAATACATTAAAAATAAACGAAAAAGAAGGTCTCTGATAATCATTTTATGGCTTTCATAAACTTCTTTAAAGTGGACGCATTTTTAGTCGTTTTAGAAAAACCATTCCAAAGTTTCGCACCCTGGTAAGAGAAGCATCTCTGTCCTGTGGTCGTTCGGAGAAAAGGGACTCTTAGGTCACAATCCGAATTTCTAAGAGACCGTGTTGTAGAGACGTTGACTTTGGTAAACATGTCACTCATGCAGGACGGTGCATCACCATTCAGGGATTTGTAAACAATCCTAGCAGATTCAAGATCAATTATTTCCCTTACTGTGGACCATCCAAGTGCACGAATGACTGGGAGTGGCGAAGCATCGAATGGGCTGTTAGTGATTAATTTTGCCGCTCGATTTTGCAGTTTTTGAAGTTTTCCTGTAATCGATACGCCAGCATTGCCCCAAACGGGGCAGCAGTATCTGAAATAGGGCTCTACCAGGCTTCTATACATGGTTTCAATGGTAGCGGGCGGAAGATATTGTTTTGCATAACGAAGAATGCCAATACCCCTGGAGATCTTTTTCGTGACAATACTCAAATGATTGGTCCATTTGAGTTCTTGATCCACTTGAACTCCGAGGTATTTTACATCACTTACAAGTTTAACATCTTCAGAACCAATTCTAAACTGCGGCTTAGGAGCGTCAGGCGTATCTATCTTGCGTAGCTTTTTGTTGCTTCCAATTACCATTGCTTCTGTCATAGCAACGTTTAAAGACAATTTGTTGCCTTCAAGCCAACTCTTCAAAGCTGTTAAGTCAGCATTAATGGCATGATTCATTGCATCAGCAGAATCAGAAGAATAATATAAACAAGTGTCATCGGCGTACATTGACACGTTTGATTTTTCAAGACAATTTGGAAGATCGTTGATGTACACCAAGAAGAGAAGTGGCCCTAGGCATGACCCTTGTGGTACCCCACAGTTTACGACCTCTGTTTTAGAAACCTTACCATTGACCTTGCAGTATTGACGCCTATTTTCGAGATAAGACTTAAACCAGTTAAGTTCCTTCCCCTCTAGACCGTAAAAATTTAATTTAGACTCTAGGCTTAGTTGCACCATAAATAGACGCATCATTTCGGCAACCTTGGAATACATCTTAGAATCTGGTCGAATGAACTGAGCTGCATCCATCCTCTCTCTTTCCCTCCCTGCCTTCCCCACCTTTTCCCCCTTTTTGTTTTCATTTCCATTGTTCTGCGTAGTCCTTGTTATGTTCTATGTCTAAACGTTAGCTGCATAGGGAGATGTGTTAGTTCACACCCCATGCAGTTTCATTTTGTGTAACCTTGTGGTTTTCTTGTGTAGTTAGTTCCATTTTGTAGTTATGTATTCTTGTAGTTTCGTAGGTTTTTGATAATAAAAAAACATGTTTGAACCAGCTAATCTCGTCATCTTATTAGCTAAAATATCGCCCATATCAACGTAACCAGCTTTAGGCAGTCTGATGAACAGGTATCAAATATCAGGCTTTGAATGGTTTCAACTTTTATTTGACTTATCAGGCCACTGTCGATTATATTGCCTTTAACATTGCCTTTAAAATAACACTGCAATTTTTCCGATCAAAACTATATTTAGAAGGGGGAGTCTGATAGTCAGGAAAAGTAGCGTAAGCAATTCTATGGCTTCCCCCAGAGACAGACGTAAGGCTCTGGAGAAAATCGCAGTTGCCATCTTTCTTCAACCTTCTAGCGATCTTGCAACAGAGAAAAAATGTCGATATTGCTTTTCAGGGATTGTCAATGTCTTGAAGTTAGTACCAGGTGGTAGGCAATTGATTACGTTATGGTCCAAACTCTTCATGACCGAAACGCCATTTGTCTCCATGCATAATACCAAATGTGAGTCAATGCCTTTACTATTTGATTGATAGTAAACATAAAATCTTTCAGTGAGAACTTCTTGGAAAACGCAATCATCACCAAAGAATTCCTGAAAAACAACAGAAATTGCATTTCTGTAAGACGTGTAATCCTTTCGCTTTACCGAAAGTTATTGAATTCATAGCAGCAATCGCCAAAAACTCCTCCTTTGCTCCCTCGATCGGGGGCTTTACTCGCCCTCTTTTTCCCGAAACTAAGAGAGATATGACAATTACACCTATCCTAATTGCCCTCTGCTCAAAATACAACCATAGACGTTAATTAGTCCCGTGGAGTTGTCGCTGGGCAATGAAAACAAGGAGAAAGCGACAACCATTAACCCAGTTCTAACCGGGTGAAAAAAGTGGTTTTCTGACGGAGGGACGGAGGGCGTCTGTCTCCCCCTTATTATCTTCGCAACTATGATAGCTATGACAATGAGACTTGCACTGTATCATAATTGAACAAAGGAGAATCCAAAAATAGCATCAATAAATGTGTGAATTTTGTCTAAATCGAGCTATCAAGGCAAAATGTGGATTTCTAATAAGTATCTGGCTGAAATATGCTAAAAACCACCGAAATACCTACTTGACAGCCTTAGTTTGAGATTTTATGTACTTTCATGTAAATATTTGTGGTTTCTAAGTAATTAGCTAATGAAATAAGGACAATTCAATTCAATGGAAAGCTGTTTGCTCACTAATAATGGCTAAAAATCATCAATTTCACATGCATTGGGTGAAATCAAGCACTTAATCAACATTTCAAATCGCTACATGATTTTTGATAAAAGAATACTAATTCATTACAAAGATGGTGTCATAACGTCATAGAAATTATAAATTGTTGACGTCTGCAAATATACCGGTGAGTCAAAAGACCGCCCAATGTTTGAAAGGCTACTGCTCTATGAGTATATAAGCAATGATATTTTGCAACACTTTTGATTGCATAGCTAACATGTTCAATTATTTTTAGAAATTTTTCCGACTAAGATTTGTCTCTCCGTTCAGATTCTGTAAACCATTTTCTAAAATGAACCCCCTTGAGAAACCTAAAAAACCATGCTAAAATTACAGGCAAGAAACCCTAAATTGTTGGGGATATGAAGAGACAAAGTTGTAAGCCTCGAGGAATCCCCATGAAAGGGCTCCAGATCGCATGCGTTGTAACGATTTACTTCGATTATGTAATATGCAACTTACCTTGACCGTTGAAAACAAAAGATTGAAACAAAAGGAAAGATGTGCATGACAACGCGAGCCCCAGCGTTGATTCACTCTCAACAAAGTTGAAACACAATCTTCCCAAGATTAATGTGTTAACCTCACAGCGATGACTTTCAGCACGCCTTAGCACGTGCTTTCCTTATGATGGGTTGATAAGTCTCCCCTTAGTGTGAATAACTAATTCAGGGGCATTCCATTCTACCATGAAGACAACATACATGAACACATCCAAGAGTCATTATTGCTAAGAAGGAAAACAAAGGGAAATCTTGCTTGGCATTTTCACTCGTTTTCGCAGGTTTTCGAACGGGGGAGTTTCTGCAGAAAATCTCCTACTTCGACAGGAAGGAATAGCCGATTAAAGCCAGGTAAATTACTGAACCAATTTGATATATAGGGCACAAAATAAGACAGTTTTCAATATCATTACTGTGATATTCAGGGAGCGGAATTTTTCAAACGCCGGGCGCTTTCATTGACTCACCCGTTAGATGAATTATATATCAAATGAAAATGAAATTACTCATCAAGACAAATTCGAAAGGTATACATATGTTGATGAGATTCAACGCAAACGAAAAAATTGAGAGCCATTCTAACAATTTTCTCTGTGATCACTCTCCAAATATGGGCATCTGGTGGTCACGATGTTTTATAATAGGCATTGAAAATTATATCTTCTGATTGCCAATTAAGTCTTGATACAATTCAAGAAGTTTCACTGCTATAGCTCTCATCGTTTAGGACCTATTAAAGAAAGTTAGGGAGGAGGCAAAAACGCCCAAGGTTGAAATACGGTTAAGATATGTTTTGAAAACAATATTTTATCAGATTGAAGTGAGATAACAGCCAGCATTCTAAGAGAACCGAAAATGGCTTACTTTTGTTGTTAATGCTGTTTCCTCGGCTGACAGAAATAGTCCAGTCATGATGTTTCTGATGACTACTAAGTTAGGTCCCACCGAATATAGATGAAATACTCCTGAAGAGAACAAAAATATGATGACGTCACTCCATACAAATAGAAATACGCATCACTACAATACGCGTAACAACAAATTTATTCAACCAAAAAAAGTGCGATCTGTCAACAAAGGAACAGAAAGTATTTGATTCAAGGGTTCACAGCTGCAGCATGGCAAGCGTTATCGCAGACAATACGAAATCCACAATCCCTTCATTAGTTCAAAACAAAGATGCAAAATTGGAATAGAGAAAATTTTCCACTCAAAACTATTGTCTCGTTTTTATTCCGAACTACGGCTTTTTACGATAAATGTTTTTAGATATCTGCTTCTATACTGCATATTGTTGATGATTTGTAAATATTTCATTGCGAGGTTTCATATGTAATATTATATATGTATTTCTCTTGATAACAATATCCCTTCAGTATACTAAAGAATAAACATATTGGCTTAGTAAACCTGCACAGTGAGCCAGCTAAAGGAAGAAAATACAAAATATCGGAAAAATAGAATTTGTTCAAAACATTTATCGTGATATGTGGTCTGAAAGAGGATATCTTGAGGATCAAAATAAAGAAAAAAGTGGACTTTTGTGACTTCCGGGTCCGGAGATATTTGCTTGCGAAGTTGGATGAAATTGACATTGTTTACTTTTCATGTAATTTTTGGTAGATTTCTACAGAATGCTCATTATAGCAACAAATTCATTTGCTAATATCTCTGTCCAGGGTTATCCGATTTTAGCTATGTTTGTTTTAATTGATAGAACTACATGTCAGCTCATAAGGAAGTCGGTCACTGGCCCTTTTGGTACGAATTTTTGTGTTTTCTTGTTATTTTTCTTAAATGCGCTCATTTTCCTGAAATTGACACCAAAAATGCGTAATTTGAAATTAAAAGTACCAAATAAAAAATCAAGGAAAAATAAGTCTGCCAAACCTAGATTTTATTAAAGAAGCACATTTCAGCAGGTAGTCTGCCAAAGCAATCATTCAAGATCGTACAGGGAACAAAACTGTGTTATTTTCAATGTGTCCGCTACCATTTTTTTGCTACTTTGGACCCCTTATTATTTTGATGTTTACCTTCAGACAAACGGAAATCCTGCAACCCAGACTTCAGATATACAATCCTGAATGGTTTTATCCTCTTTAACAAGTGCTCTGACATAAGTGAGAGAAAGTTTGAATCGACTGCTTCCTCCGCCGTGGCCTTTCGTGGCATTTTTTTGACTGAACTGTCTTAAGCCATGGGAAAGCATGGTCTGAAAATGCAATTTTAGCCTTGAAAATTTACATCAGGAACATTTTGTAGGCAACCAGCTTCAAGACAAGGCAATAATGTATGGAAAATGTTGTTTCTGGTGTTTTTGTGAGGAATATGATAATCGTACTTCAGTGTTTGCAATAAAATGAGTTATTATAGTATCAAAGTAATGAAACTTAGCAATTCCAACTCTACCAGTTTTGAAGAACCATTAATGATGACATCTATAAGTGTGTATGGATCATTTCTATTAATAGGAGTCGAAAAAGCAATAATTATACCATTTTTACAATGTTTTTTTTTCAATTGAATACAGATAGGAGTCTCAATGCTTACGAAAGTTAAACTAAACAACTAGAAAAAGCCTCTGCGGAGGAGCCAATGAGGTCAAATTTTCTCTCACATATGCCAGAACACTTGTTAAAAGAGGATAAAACCATTCAGGATTGTTTATCTAAAGTTTGGGCTGCAGGATTTCCGTTTGTCTGAAGGTAAACATCAAAATAATGGGGGGTCCAAAGTACCAAAAAAGTGGTAGTGGACACATTGAAAATAACACAGTTTTGTTCCCTGTACGATCCTGAATGATTGCTTTGGCAGACTACCCGCTGAAATGTGCTACTTTAATAAAATCTAGGTTTGGCAGACTTATTTTTCCTTGAATTTTTTATTTGGTACTTTTAATTCCAAATTACGCATTTTTGGTGTCAATTTCAGGAAAATGAGCGCATTTAAGAAAACTAAAAGAAAACACAAAAATGCGTACCAGAAGAGGCAGTGACCGACTTCCTCATAAGCTGAAATGTAGTTCTATCAATTAAAACAAACAGAGCCAAAATCGGCTAACCCTGGGAGGAGATATTAGCACATGAATTCGTTGTTGAAACGAGCATTCTTTAGAAATCTACCAAAAATTGCATGAAAAGAAAACAATTTCAACTCCATCCAAATTCGCAAGCAAATATCTCCGGACTCAGAAGTTACGAAAGTCTACTTTTTTCTTTATTTCAAGGCCTCCGACGAAACCTGAAAAGTGGAGGGGCCAAAATTTGGTATGAAAACATACCATAGCCCAATATGGTCAGCTGCCCTCCCAGGGACAGATCTAGAGGGAAAAGTGACTGAGGTGTGCGAGCGTGAAGCGCCGATAAAGTCCTGAAGTATGGGTCCTAACGTAGGGGTCTGGGGGTTGCAGCCCTTGACAGAATTTTTAGAGTACGCCTTTCACCTCATTGAAATTCCCATTTTGAATTAAAGCTGGCAGAATTGAGAAGTAAATATTTGTAAGATACCCTACCAAGAAAGTGTATAGTTTTTAGAAAGTAGCATTTTCCTTGGCTGGCAAGCAGCACTTGCCTTACTTGCCTACTAGATTTGTGCAGTTTCTATAGCTTTAGATTTCTTATATATTCATAGTGATTTAAAAGATGTAGCATTGATATTACTGAAAATCGTATGTGATTGTGTACGATAGTGAGGTTGTGACCTTGTTAGTTTCCGACATGAAAATCCCCTTATCAACAGAACAGGGATTAAATCGAATGGATGCTAGGAAATTTGCTTGAATTTAAATGAGCATAGGGTTTTAAAGAGAATTAAAACGATTATCAACAAATTTCGGAATTGCATTTTTATGCAAAAAAAGTGGAGGGGCCATGGCCCCCCCGGCCCCCCCGTCGTCGGAGGCCCTGTATTTTGAACCTTAAGATATCCTTTTCAAACCATATACCACGATAAATGTTTTAACCAAACTTAATTTTTCCGATATTTTGTATTTTCTTCCTTTATTTTCGCATTCTGGATCACTGTGACCTGATCTTCTACGAAGTCCTTCTTGAGGGGGCTTGAATTAATTATCAAGGCTCATCATATGCCTTTTCAGATGTATTTTTAACAGGCGTCTTGATAGCAGTTCACTGGTATTAACTGGAAGATCATTCCAATTCATAATGCGTTTTCATTTCATTTCATTTTAACTTTTTTGTCCATGGTAATCCACTCAGTTAATACAATGTTTTACAGGGAGCTATACTAAAACAAAACCTAATAATAACTAAGATATATAATGTAACCCTAATTACTATTGTAATCTAAGACAAAAAAGGAAAGGAAAATGAGATGAATCATAGCTTGGCTCTATAATCTCT
Source organism: Aurelia sp. 4 Dawson et al 2005 (assembly GCA_964019985.1). Lineage (NCBI taxonomy): Eukaryota > Metazoa > Cnidaria > Scyphozoa > Semaeostomeae > Ulmaridae > Aurelia > Aurelia sp. 4 Dawson et al 2005. The sequence goes on along the minus strand of OZ026511.1, from coordinate 4,587,922 downwards.
TCCAAAAGAGCAGAATGATCAAGGGTGCTAGGACACAGATGTTTTGATTGATTATTTATTTACCTTGTTTTGATCCTTGTTTCTTGTTTTGTTGTCTTGTTTTCTGTTCTGTTTCGTCTTCAACTGAGCGTGGCTAGGCTTAACCGCTCTCAAGTTGTTCGAATAGAGCTCCGTGGTATTTCTGTGTCTTAGTGCGCCTTCGCACAAGAATGGTTTTCAAAACCGCTAACTCAAAAGAAAATCATATGGGAGGGAAATCACCGCAGAACTCTATTGTTTTCCATCGTAGAATGCGCAACACATTTTGGCTTCGCAATGACAATTGAGCGGAGAAGAAAAGACAATAGCAAAGCGACTTCCGCTCAATAAATTCTTGGGGGTAAAGAGCTATGAAGAGAAACTATAAGGAGTTCAAATTGATAGTAAACTTTCCTTCGAAAGCCATGTTTCCAAACTGTGCCAGAAGGCTAGCAATAAACTTTACGCACTTGCTCGCATATCACCATATACGGATCAGAGAAAATTGAGAACTCTCATGAGGGCATTTATTACCAGTCAATTTCAATACTGTCCTTTAATCTGGATGTTTCACAGCAGGCAGCTCAATAAGAAAATTAACAAAATACAAGAAAGGGCTTTGAGAATAATTTATAAGGATGCCGAATCTACTTATAGTGAACTATTAGAGAAGGACTGTGCTGTTACTATTCACACAAAGACCTTCACTTACTTATGACTGAGATGTACAAAACAAGAAATGACCTGAATCCTTCTTTCATGCAGGAAATTTTCTATGAAAATGAAAGTCATTACAATTTGCGAAACAATGTAGAATTTGTTCAGCCTAGGGTGAGATCGGTGGGAAATGTCACAGAGCATCAGATTTAAAGGTCCACAACTATGGCAAATGCTACCGCAAACAATACGAAACTCGGGATCCCTTGCTCAGTTTAAAGCAAATATAAAAAATTGGAACGGAGAAAATTGTCCATGCAAGCTGTGTCGCACTTTCATTCCGAACTTGGGCTTTTTATGATGTTTTTAAAGATTTGTTTTATTGTATACTTTGACGAATTGTAGTTTTAATGACTTTGTATCATTTATCCACACTTTGTAATATATATTTTTAGCGTTGGAATTAATTAGCTAAATATTTAGCTATCAGTTATTTTGTTGCCAACGATAAAGAAATTGTTAATAATAATAATAATAATAATAATAATAATAATAATAATAATAATAATAATAATAATAATAATAATAATAATAATAATAAAAATAATAATAATAATAATAATAATAATAATAATAATAATAATAATAATAATAATAATAATAATTTGTCCTGGGTATGAATTTAAACTGCACCCGGTTGTGGAGTTTTGACGTGGGAGAATGAGGTTACCCTTTGCCACAACTACCTCCAGGTCACCCTTGAGCAAGGTGTAGTACCTGTTAGCTCTCCCCGAGACCATGAAGTACCGGGTTGGCGTCCGGCGGGGGCTAGTCTGTCTCATGGGTACGGGGGACTCTTCAGCCTTGGTTGGCAACCCCTTAGTGATGGTGTCACTATATAAAAAATACCGTGTTACCAAATCACCCAAATTGGACAATCTCATGATTTCATGATGTCAAATAAGAATAACCAAATTAACGACGTAAATGAGAGTGGATCCATCAATGGTGAAGCTGTCACGTCCGGTATGGATTGTGTGACGGAGCAGGCACAACCAGATCGTAATTCAGCAACTGCAACAACGAGAAGAAGAAGAAAGTGGAGTAAAGCTGATAACGAAATTGTAGTTGAATGTTATTTGAAGAGTAACCCAGATGTAAGGGGATATGGTGCACGAATGTTAAAAATCTGGACTGATAAGGGAATGTTTTCGACAACAGAGAAGTACCTGACAGGGCAATTAAGACAAATAAAGCTGAATAAGTGGATAACAGATGTTGAATGGGAAGCGATCCAGCGGAAGCTGAGGATCGATGATGGTATAGAGAATGAAGAAAGTCGGAATGGTGGTGATGATGTCAGTACAGCTGAAGAAGAGATAAATATCATTGAAAATACCAATTCACAACCTAGTAGTGAGATAGAAGATACAGAGAATAGCACGTTATTGAATGTTAGAAATGATGTTGGAAACATGGATGAGGAAGATGCTGCTCTAGTAGGCAGGCTGAAAGAGATTCTTGACAAGGAAGAGATAATACCATGTGGTAACCTTCGCTCGATTGAATTCTGGAAAGTTAGGAAAGAAACTGAAAAAGTGAACAAAATATTGAAGTATTTTTCAACTAGTAACATCACAGAGACAAGAAATCTTATTACAGCTGCTAGTGTACTGGTGGGAGAACTAGTGGGAGTGAAGCCGACAAAGAGGAGTAATGGAAAAGGACCGTGGTGGAAGAAAAGGATTGAGGGAGATATTGCTCGGTTAAGAAGTGACCTTGGGAGATTAAAAGCTTGGAGTAATGGAAACTGGAAAAGGAAAAATGATGGAAGGAAGAAAGATCTTGAGGACAGGTATCAGATCAAGAAGAAAGGAATCCATGCAGTCATCGAAGAGATAAAACAAAGAATAAGTGCAAAAGCCTACAAAATCAAGCGATATACAAATCGCATTAAACAATTTCAACATAATAAGCTGTTTCAAAATAACCAGAAGCAATTCTACAGAGAAATGAGCGGGAAAGAAGTCACAAACGATCAACCAAATCCAACTGAAGTGACAAATTTTTGGTCAAAAATTTGGGGAGAACGAGCTCAACATAATGATAAAGCAGATTGAATCAGGAAAGTGAAGGACGAGTTGAAAGGAACACAACAACAAGAACCAATTAGTGTCACGATGAACGACGTGCAGCAAATAATATCATCCTTTCCGAACTGGAAATCACCAGGGCCTGACAGCATACAAGGTTTTTGGCTAAAAAGACTTACAACTCTCCATGAAAGGCTAGTATCCAATCTCAACGATTGCGTTCTGACAGGAAATGTTCCAAGTTGGCTAGTAGCAGGACGTACGACCTTACTATTAAAAGATCCATCTAAGGGAGCAGAAGCCTCAAACTATAGACCTATTGCTTGTCTAAATCTGCCATGGAAAATGCTATCAGGGATATTTGCAGAAAAAGTGTACAAACACCTGGAAGATAATGACCTCCTCCCGATAGAACAAAAAGGATGTAAAAAGAAAACCAGAGGCACAAAAGACCATCTAATGCTAGATAAAGCTATACTCAAAAATTGCAAAAGAAGGAAAACCAATCTTGCCATGGCATGGGTTGATTTCAAGAAAGCATATGACATGGTTCCGCATTCGTGGATACTGGAGACTTTATCAATGTTTGGCATAGCTGATAACATCAAACAACTGATCCAAAATAGTATGCCTTTGTGGAAGACACAACTCTACCATGACCAAGAAAATCTTGGAACTGTCAACATTAAGAGAGGAATATTTCAAGGCGATTCATTCTCACCACTTCTGTTTGTAATAGCATTGATACCAATTTCACGTGTATTAAAGAATGTCAAGATGGGCTATAAAGTTGATAAGCAGAGCTTAACTATTAACCACATGCTCTTTATGGATGACCTTAAATTGTTTGGGAAATCAATGAATGAAATTGATTCATTAGTTAAGACAGTTGAGACGTGTTGCTCTGATATTGGGATGGAGTTTGGTATTGCTAAGTGTGCAGTTTTTAATTTAAAGCGAGGTAAATTGGTAACATGTGATGGAATAGAGCTTCAGTCTGGTGATAAAATTGAGTGTGTTGATGAAGGTGGATATAAGTACCTAGGTGTACTGGAAATAGATCAAGTGTTGCATGGAGAAATGAAAGAGAGAATGCGTACTTCATATTATGACAGATTGAAGAAGTTGCTGAAATCCAAGTTGAATGCAGGAAATTTGGTCAAGGCAATTAACTGTTGGGCAGTAGCATCTGTACGTTACAGTGGTGCAATTGTTGACTGGACAAAGGAGGAGCTGCGACAGTTTGATCGTAAAACAAGAAAATTACTATCCATGCATGGTGGATTTCACCCGAAGAGCGATGTCGATAGACTTTATCTGCCAAGGAAGCTAGGAGGTCGAGGAATATGTTCGATAGAAGACTGTGTTGAAGAAGAAAGGCGAAGCATTGCCATGTACTTGTCGCAGAACCAGGAAGAATTGTTGAAGTTTGCAAGGAAAGAGCTGAAGCTGCCAACGGAGAACGAATCAAAATTAGAATTTAAGAAGAGAAAGGAGCCGGAAAAGCTTTCATCTTGGAAAGAAAAGAAACAGCATGGGCAGTTTGCAAAAGATACTGATGATATCAAAACAAATGAGTAAGTCAATTGGCTGTGCAAAGGGGAATTAAAACGTGAAACAGAATCTCTAATACTGGCAGCTCAGGAACAAGCGCTGAATACAAACTCTGTAAAGGCAAGAATTTACCACTTACAGGAAAATGATACATGTAGATTGTGTGGCGGTGCGGCCGAGAACGTCACGCACATTGTTAGTGGCTGCAAAAAACTTGCCCAAAAGGAGTATAAGCGTAGACATGACAAAGTTGCGTGTTTCATCCATTTGCTCTTATGCAAGAAATATGACCTGGAGCATACAGACAAATGGTATCAACATCAGCCAAGTCCTGTTGTAGAAAACAAGAGATACAAACTCTTGTGGGATTTCTCCATCCAAACTGATCGAGTCATAGAGCACAGAAGACCGGACATTGTCATCGTCGATTGGGAAGAAAAAGAATGCATTGTCATTGATGTAGCCATTCCTGCTGACCAAAATATTGCAGAGAAAGAATGGGAGAAGATCAGCAAATACAGTGAACTAAAGCTGGAAATAATGAGAATATGGAATGTTAAAGCAAAAGTGATTCCAATAGTGGTTGGGGCCCTTGGCTCCATTCCCAAAAAGTTAAAAGAACATTTGTTGAGTTTAGGATTACCAGGTGATATTCACTGCATCCAGAAGTCAGCCCTCCTTGGAACAGCTGGGATACTAAGAAAAGTATTGAGTGTCTGAGGCTGCTTGTTGCAGCTTGACATTTGATGAACCATTCCTCCAGACTATGAACTTTAGGAGTGAACTCGCAGATATAATAATAATAATAATAATAGTAATAATAATAATAATAACAATAATAAATAATAATAATAATAATAATAACAATAATAATAATAATAATTGCCACAGTTTTTGCCAAATTACAGTTGTGTTTTCTTAATAATAATAATATTAATAATAATAATAATAACAATAATAATAATAATAATAGTAATAATGATAATGATAATAATCATAATTTAGCCCCTATAATAATAATAATAATAATAATAATAATTTAGCCCCTATTAATTATAATCCAGAAGTCAACCGGGAGTCAACATCACCGCCGAGTGAATATTGAACATTGAATGAAGATAATAATAATAATAATAATAATAATAATAATAATAATAATAATAATAATAATAATAATAAAACACAACTGTTAAAAACCAGACGTTTCGATTATCAAATCTTCATCAGTGCTTTACAATAAAAACAGCCAAGTATTTATAGGAAAAAATGTTTACATGCAATTGTTTTTCATCTAGCCTAAGCGGTTCTAAAATCGAAAAGGGACTAGAATCCATGCTGTTAGAAACTAGGACACTGGACTCTACGGGGACTCCTAACAATGTACACCCTCCAAGGGCCTGCTTTTTGTAAAATTGCTAAATCCCTGATGGCGAGATGGAGACTTCAAAATACCTTAAAGGATCAGCTTTTCGTAAATTGCTAAATCCCTAGTGGCTAGATAGAGACTCGAAAATACCCCCCCCAAAGGACCTGCTTTTCGTAAATTGCTAAATCCCTGATGGCCATATAGAGACTCCAAAATACCTTCCAGGATCTGCTTTTCGTAAATTGCTAAATCCCGGGCGGCCATATGCAGACTCCAAAATACCCTCCAGGATCTGATTTTCGTAAATTGCTAAATCCCGGATGGCTTGACCGTGGGTTCCATCCTGCCACCGCGTGTATACCACCTATTTGATGTCCCAGATCAAAAAATCTCTCCGATAAATCGATAAAAGTTAAGCAATACCGCAAGCAAACATATCCAGCTCAACATCCGCTGCCCTTTCATTTAAACCATTTGGTATGAAAGTCCCCAATTTATATTGCCAAAACAACTCCTTTCGTCTAACCTAAAACACATCGTGAGCCCCATCTATGATTTTTTCACTAACCGAAAATGCACCCTGATGACCCTCGCCGAAAAAATGAGCAAAAAAGTTGGCCTGCGGGACTGGTTTACCCCTGTCAAGGCTGCCATCATTGTATTTGCGGGCATATGTGCGATGATAGGACTTATAGACATTAAACCGTTGTCGAAACTTAGTCATTGTGCTGCCAACATATTTTTTGTTGCAGATATTACATTGCAATAGATAAACCACATTTTGAGAGTTGCAATTGTATGCCCCTGAAAAGTCAGTAAAAGACCGCGATTCATTAAAGTTTCCGAAAGTGTCCCCCTCCACAACAATGGGGCAGATCTGACAGCTCTTTCTACCGTTGCACCTAAAAGTACCCTTCTCCACCTGTTCCTCTCCCGACGGCCTAAGTTTTGCCCTTACTAGAGTGTCCTTGAGATTTTTTGCTCTCCGAAACGATATAAACATTTTATTCTGAAAGAGATTACGATGCTTATCATCTACAAACAACGTATTTGAACAATTTCGCAAAATTTCGTGCACTTTGAAGAATGCAGGATGGTAGGTCAGCACTAGAGGTATGCGCGAATCATCATTGTGGTTTTGAGAGCGAGCCAGGAGGTCTCTACGATCCAACCCTTTAACCCTGTTTACTTGGCTATCAATTTCTCCCTTACTATACCCCCTCTCCAGAAGGTATGTCTCCAGTTCTCCTAGCCGTTTTGCAAAGAACTCTTCCTCTTAACAAATACGACGGAGGCGGAGAGCTTGCCCGTACGGTATGCCCCTCTTCGTATGACTCGGGTGACATGAGGAATGGTGGAGAAGTTGATGAGTATCCGTCGTTTTCGTGTATAGATCAGTAACAATCCTGTCATCTTTTTTAATTACCTGAACATCCAGAAAATGTATAGCGATCGTAATAGTTTTCCTGGAACACCATTTAACCTCTTACGGATTTTTGGTAGGAGATAGAAGCGTCCTAACTTACTAACTTAGGGTCATTAACCAAGAAATATTCTAATGTTTTCTCATCCATATCCCCTCGTTCTCTAATAATGCTTATAGCGTCATCGATGACCTTCTGAAGATGCTCCGAAGGATTGCTATCAAGCTTAAGATATACGTTTGAGTCCCCGAGTTGGTTAATAGCTTCCAAAATGTAGTCTTCCTTATCCCAGACTACCACCCCTGAACCTCTGTCCGCTTCTTTGATAACAATCGAACGGTGCGCCTTTAGGTTCCTTAAAGCGGCTCTCTCATCCGTGTCTAAATTGCTAAAATTACAGCCATTTGCCGATATTTTCATAATTTCACCCTCTAACCTGGAAAGAAATACCTCAATAGCCTCATCTTTGTGTCTTGGATTAAATTTGCTTTTTGGCCTAAAAGATGGGGCATCAGGAAAACCCTCTTCTTCCCTAAAATGCCATTTTAACCGAAGCCTCCTTCCAAAATTTTCCAAATCAATTTTAACTTGAGAGAAATCAATTTCCTTTGGTGTTGCCACAAATTTAAGGCCCTTAGATAAAACTGAAATCTCTGAATGACTTAGAGCCCGCTGCGAAAGATTAACAACTTTATCGTTTTCAAATCGTCCTTCAAGTCTTCCATTCTCATCCCGTCTAACTTCAAATACTGCGTTGTTTTCGCCACGTGCTATCAATCTCCCCTCCTCTTCTAGCTGTTGGTTTCCAAAATCATTTAAGTCAGATTCTCTTCCTGACCGATTCACGTCCCTAGTATTTTGATAACTGGTGTGATTTTCTTCAACATTCTCATCTACGTTTGAAATCAAGAATGATTTGATGTCCTCAAAAAATGTTATTTTGGCAATTGGCAATTCAGTAATGCTTGAAAACGATTTGCCTTGAATCAGTTTCGACAATTTCTTTTCTCTGCGAGCTGCAATGTTCCTTTGATCTTTCTCAATTTTTTTGCACAGTTCACTGAAGATCTGCTTCGCCTCGATAACATTTGGTCCCGTTTGCAAAAATTCAGTAACCTTGTGCCAAAACTTGATTGGAAGTGTCGAAGTCACGACATAGTACTCATTCGCCAGCGTCTCTAATAAATTCATTTCAGCATTTGACATAATTCTGTTCCATTCTTGTATAAATTGTGTAGATTTCTCACCAATTTGTGGATTCTTCTTAAGTTTCAAACCTTTCGGAATAACATTAAGTGATAAACAAATCTTCATGTAAAGCCAGTGGTTAGCATAACGTGTGATTTTGCCAGCCAAAGTAAAAAGAGTTCTCCTTCTTGAAACTTTGCTGTTCTCCGCCATCTTTCACCCTCTCCGTTGGAAAAAAATGAATATATAAACTAAACCTACCTTTTGGAAGCTACATTACTAAGGAAGACTACATTTTGGAAGCTATTAACCAACTCGGGGACTCAAACGTATATCTTAACCCTATTTTGGTTGGGGGGGGCAAATTTGCCCCCCCCCCCTAGTAGATTTTGTTTAATAACTCTACTAGGAAGATATTTATAGCCATGAAACTTCTTGACTTTTTGCAACTACTTATTGTACAACTTCTCAAAAAGTTTCATTAAAATATTTTGAAAATGAGGGGGTGGGAGACAATTTTCTGGGACTGACCCTGGAAAAATCGCAAATTCTCAAATCTCAATTATCGCGAAAAAAGGAACGTAAGTTGAATATTTTGCAAATTTCTTTTGTAGTGTAGTGTTATTTGATGCATTCTATCACAATTATCATGTTTGGGTGGAAAATGTGCTCCAAATTTAATTTTATCGCGATTTTCCTGATTTTAGTCAATTTTGCCGCTTTTCTTGACCACACAAAGGAAAATGCTGACGTGAGCAAAAATGAGAGCCAATCTCAGGTTAATTTTTACATTTTCAGAAAGTACATGCCTGAGGCTATTCGCACACAAAATTTGGTGGCTCTACCTATTACCAGTCAAGAGTTAGGTAGGGGGGGGGGCTTTTTTGCCCCCCCAACCAAAATAGGACTTTGAAATAGCCCAACCACTAAAGGGTTAAACTTGATAGCAATCCTTCGGAGCATCTTCAGAAGGTCATCGATGACGCTATAAGCATTATTAGAGAATGAGGGGATATGGATGAGAAAACATTAGAGTATTTCTTGGTTAATGACCCTAAGTTAGGACGCTTCTATCTTCTACCAAAAATCCATAAGAGGTTAAATGGTGTTCCAGGAAGACCTGTCATCTCAAATTCTGGTTATTTTACGGAAAATATTTCGGAATTTTTGGATCATCACTTGCAACCATTAGCCAAAAAAGTACCCTCCTATATCAAGGATACTAATCATTTTTTACAGAAACTCAATGCCTTGGAAGGTCTTCCACAGGACGCTATTTTATGTACAGTAGATGTTGTGGGTCTGTACCCAAGCATACCACATGATGAGGGGCTAGAGTCCATACGCGAAGCGCTTCATTCTAGAGGTGATCAGTCGGTTTCAACAGAAACTCTAGTTGAATTGACAAAATTGGTGCTAAAAAACAACTTTTTTGAGTTCAACGGTGAATTTTTTCAACAGGTTAGGGGGACAGTTATAGGAACAAAATGTGACCATCATATGCAATTTTCTTTCTAGCAGCTTTAGAACAAAGACTCCTTGATCATCATGTAGAAAAACCATGGTTATGGTGGCGCTACATCGATGACGTATTTTTAGCCTGGACACACGGGGAAGAAAAGTTGTTAGAATTCATTGATTTCCTTAATTCAGCACATCACTCAATTAAGTTCACCGCAGAATACTCTAAGGAGACAATACATTTTCTGGATGTTCAGGTAATTAAAAAGATGACAGGATTGTTACTGATCTATACACGAAACCGACGGATACTCATCAACTTCTCCACCATTCCTCATGTCACCCGAGTCATACGAAGAGGGGCATACCGTACGGGCAAGCTCTCCGCCTCCGTCGTATTTGTTCAGAGGAAGGGTTCTTTGCAAAATGGCTAGGAGAACTGGAGACATACCTTCTGGAGAGGGGGTATAGTAAGGGGGAAATTGATAGCCAAGTAAACAGGGTTAAAGGGTTGGATCGTAGAGACCTCCTGGCTCGCTCTCAAAACCACAATGATGATTCGCGCATACCTCTAGTGCTGACCTACCATCCTGCATTCTTCAAAGTGCACGAAATTTTGCGAAATTGTTCAAATACGTTGTTTGTAGATGATAAGCATCGTAATCTCTTTCAGAATAAAATGTTTATATCGTTTCGGAGAGCAAAAAATCTCAACGGCACTCTAGTAAGGGCAAAACTTAGGCCGTCGGGAGAGGAACAGGCGAAGAAGGGTACTTTTAGGTGCAACGGTAGAAAGAGCTGTCAGATTTGCCCCATTGTTGTGGAGGGGGACACTTTCAGAAACTTTAATGAATCGCGGTCTTTTACTGACTTTTCAGGGGCATACAATTGCAACTCTCAAAATGTGGTTTATCTATTGCAATGTAATATCTGCAACAAAAAATATGTTGGCAGCACAATGACTAAGTTTCGACAACGGTTTAATGTCTGTAAGTCCTATCATCGCACATATGCCCGCAAATACAATGATGGCAGCCTTGACAGGGGTAAACCAGTCCCGCAGGCCAACTTTTTTGCTCATTTTTTCGGCGAGGGTCATCAGGGTGCATTTTCGGTTAGTGTAAAAATCATAGATGGGGCTCAAGATGTGTTTTCGGTTAGATGAAAGGAGTTGTTTTGGCAATATAAATTGGGGACTTTCATACCAAATGGTTTAAATGAAAGGGCAGCGGATGTTGAGCTGGATATGTTTGCTTGCGGTATTGCTTAACTTTTATCGATTTATCGGAGAGATTTTTTGATCTGGGACATCAAATAGGTGGTATACACGCGGTGGCAGGATGGAACCCACGGTCAAGCCATCCGGGATTTAGCAATTTACGAAAAGCAGATCCTGGAGGGTATTTTGGAGTCTCCATATGGCCGCCCGGGATTTAGCAATTTATATAGAAAATCCTGACATTGATTCCCTTCGGAGTTGAGGACAGAGAATAATATGAAGATATTTTCCCTCCCCAACTTAGCCAGGTTAGAATACCAATAAATAGGTTCGAATTTTAGACTCAAAGAATCAATTCAAAACAAATAAGAGGACTGTATAATTTCGTGACTCAATTCTCAAACTCAATTCAAACTTCAGAAGCGTATCAATAATCAATCATCATCTCCACATAAGCGCAAAATAACAAAATGAAACGAAGTCACCTGTATGTCTTTCTGTCTCTTCACAGCTTCACGATATAATCACGATAATAAAATACGAACATTCAAGCAACGACAAAATAATATTCTTGAGATTATGCTTCGGTTCTTCGACTTCAATTCTTTAGAGTTCAATTCTTTAGAGTTCAATTTCCGTGAGTTCAATTCCTTCGAGTTCAGTTCTTTCGAGTTCAATTCTTCAGAGTTCTATCAATCAACCATCAAACGATTCAACAACAAGAGAGAGTGAGACCGACTGACCCAATTCGTAGAACACACCTTCTTTTTCACAACAATCCAACAACAACAGCAATATAAAGAGCAAAACAAAAGATGAAAGGGAGGCAGCGCACACATTTCCCTACACTCCCCCCTTGACCAGCTAACGTTCAAAGTTCACATGTCCTTCTCAAGCTGGTCAATGATGTCCATGCGTTCTCTTGCAATAATGGCTGCCTTCCGCTGGGGTCTGCCTTCCTCTGCTGGCATTTCTGTGTCTTGACTATTGTCTGCTTCTTCATCTATTCTTCTTTGGTTTATCTCCAATGGATACAGCTTTTGAATAGGTCGGTCAATACAATTTCCATTTGCCAATCTGATCTTTGCTCCTCTAATGACGTTATCTTGACCTCTCTTGACTTCTTCAACTTTCCCTAATCTCCAAGTCGATCTGTTTCGTCGGTTCTCATCTTCAATTGTCACAATATCACCTTCACTGATCTCTTGTACATTGTTTCGCTTGGTTTCTAACTTGTGATATTCTCGAAGGTCCACAAGATATTCGGTTTTCCATCTCTTCCAGTAGTGATTCAGAACCCTTGACAGGTATCTCTCTCTTCTTCGGGCGACATCTTCTCTTTCGTCAAAGTCCTTATCTTGTTCTTCATCAGGAGAAACTTCAGGAAGCGTTAACAATCTTCTTCCTAGTAACAGATGGGATGGTGTCAATGCTTCTTCTAGCTCATCTGCATACAAATAGGTCAATGGTCGAGAATTTAGAACCGCTTCTATTTCGGTAACGACTGTGTGTAATTCATCATACGATAGTCTCGCTCCACCAATACATTTTTTCATGCATGACTTAACTCCTCTGATTAATCTCTCGTAAAAACCTCCGTTCCAGGGTGCCTTTGACAGATTGTAGTGCCATTTGATGCTCTTGGCGTTCAGAAAGGTCTGAATTTCTTGTGACTTGAAAATAGCCAATAGTCTCTTTGATGCGGCTTTAAACGTCTTGGCATTATCTGTCACAACAAGACTTGGAACACCTCTTCGACTCACGAATCTCTTGAAGCAACGCAAAAATGTTTCTGTTGATAGATCAGGTACCAGCTCTAAATGAAGCGCTCTGGATACACCACAAGTGAATAATGCAAGATAAACCTTCTTGTTCTGGACTGATTTCGACTTTACGTAGAGTGGTCCGGCAAAATCTATGCCCACTGATGAAAAATGCATGCTTCTCTTTTACACGAAACTCTGGTAATTGACTTGCTTTAGGACCTTCGTATGACTGTCCTTGTATTCGTTTACACATGACACATTTTCTGATAACCTTTTTCACAACTTGTCGTCCCTTGGTTACCCAAAATCGAGATCGTAGTTCAGCTAATGTTTCCTTTGTTCCATTATGCATAACTCTTTCATGACATCTTCGTATCAACAACTTCGTGACATAGTGATCCCTTGGCATTAAAATAGGGCATTTCGCTTCATATTCCAAACTCGAATTCTGCAAACGACCTTTGCATCGAATTATCATATCTTCATCAAGGAATGTTCCAAGGTTTTTTTTTATATCTTCCAGCTTTGATTGGTTGAAAGTACTCTGTACTTGACGTATTACTAATTTCTCTGCACTTGACGTTTCAGCTGTTGAAATTTCACCTTTAATTCTGTTGTCTTTGTTCTTGCAATTTCTCACAAAACGCAAAACGTAGGCTACGACTTTCACCAGCTTCTCATAACTGCTAAAACGTTCATATTCAATAAGTGCTTGGATATTTGCTGCTGTAGCTGCAAGGACTGCAGTTTTCTTTGACTTTGTTTGAGCTTTCACCTCATCTACACATGTGTCTGGAATGTCTTCCCTTTGAGGTGACTTTGGCCATTCTTGTTCTGTTTTATGTAGCCACTGTGGGCCGTCCCACCAACTTGTTTCTTTGACAAATTGTAGCACATTGACTCTTCGCGTTGGAATGTCAGCAGGGTTCTCCTTGCCTGGACAATGTGACCAAAGTTGAGGACTCACTAGACTTCGAATTTCTTGTACTCGATTCTCTACGAATAACTTCCATTCTTTATTTACTCCTTCAATCCAGTATTTAGCAGTGATCGAGTCTGTCCAACACTGAGCAATTTCCACTTCACAAATTGGGCTTAGTGCATCCTTTACTGCATTGATTAGGCGGGCCAAGATCAAACATGAGAGCAGTTCAAGGCGAGGAATTGTTGGTCTTGACAGAGGAGTCACACGTGTCTTTGACATGACTAATTTCACTGATGTTCTTCCTTGACTTGTGATTTTGGCATAAACAACTGCTGCGTATGCTGTCTCTGAGCTGTCACAAAACCCAAAGAGCTCTATCTTATCTGGTTTTCCTTGAAGATCTCCAAAATAGTATCTTGGTACAGACAAGTTTCCAATACTTTCAAGATCCATAATCAAGCTTGCCCATTCTGACTGAAGAGTTGCGGGAAGAGGTTCATCCCAATCGAGTTTGATCTCAAAGAGCCTCTGCATGAATACCTTTAGCATGGTGGTAATAGGTGTGATCAGTCCCAATGGGTCAAATATTTTCGCAATGAGGCTCAATACATTCCGCTTTGTCACTGGCTCTCCTGCATGTAACTTCGCTAATGCTTAAAGGTTGTACACAATAGTGTCTTCCTTGCTGTCCCAGTTTAGGCCTAGAATTTTCTGTGTTGTGTTTGCAAGCAGAACATTTTTTCCAATAGTGGTACTTGTAAACGTTTCATCTTCTTCTGAAATCTGTGGATTTTCAACGGACTTTCTTGATTCTTTTTCTTAAGCAGATGCGATTTTCTTTGAGAGTTCGGAAGAACTTGAGTGCCATTTTCTTAGATTAAAATTGCCTTCTTTCATAATTCTCTTTGACTGCTGATAGAATTCGAATGTTTCATCGACTGTGTTTCCACCTGCACTGACGTCATCAACATATAACGAGCTCATCAACTTTGAACAAATCTCTGGAAAATTACTTGCATACTTCTCAATGTGGTGTTTAAGAGTGGCGTTTAGCAGAAACGGGCTACAAGTAACCCCAAAGACAACGCGGCAGAAATGATAGGTGATTTGATCTAACTCTCGTGCATTTACATCAGCATACCAAAGAAATCTCAGCGCATCTCGGTCACTTTCATGGATGGCTATCATCAAAAATGCCTTCTCTATGTCAGCAGTAAGTGCAATTGGGTATGCACGAAATCTTGCTAATATTTCTGCAACTGTTTTTAACAAGCATGGGCCAGGATACAAGCAACTATTCAAAGAAACACCTGAATTACTTGCTGCAGAAGCATCATATACCACTCGTACTTTCGTTGTCAGCTTGTCAGCTCTGATGACAGGATGGTGTGGCAAGAAATGAACTTTGCCCATTTCACACTCTCCAACTGCCTTAACTCTCTCGACGATGCCCATTTCCTCTTGTTCCTTAATAATGGCATCGTATTCACTCAAAAGCTCTGGACTTCCTTGTAATTTCTTGAACTGTCTTTCAAGACGATGTTTGCTGAGGAGATAATTATCTGGCAGAACTGGATGATCCTTTTTCCATGGCAATTTGACTTCGTATCTGCCACCCACAAATCGAATTTCTTTGTTGAAATTTTCGTAAACAGAGTCCTCTGCGGAGGAGATTCCTAGAGCTTCTAATTCCCAAAATCTTGACAGCTCATCTTTGAGTAATTTATCTGCATCACTTTCTGGCTGTACTTCAGCACTAACTTGCAAAAGATGTGTTTGAGCGAGATTTGTTTGGGTAGTATACCTTTTTGGACAGTTTGGGACAGGCCCAGAAAGAATCCATCCTAATTTTGAGTCCAAGGCTACTGGACCCCCTTGCTCCCCCCTTATCATACCACCATTCATGAAGTGCCAGTAGTAGTCTGCCCCTATTAGGATGTGGAGGAGCAATTCATCACCACTGTCTGCTGGATAGTCGGCTAACATAAGCCCCGAAAGATGAGGGTACGTACTTGCAGCAAAATTGATGGCCTGGTTTTTCAGGGGAGCACTCACTGTAGGTACGACATAAGCCGTGACATACATGCTCAAATCATTGTATGGACTTCTCACACAAAATTGTGTCACGTCACAAGTTTTCACAGTGCCTACATCAGACCCAAATATCGTGATTTCTAGAGTTTCTTGGCGAATCGTTGGCAAAGATAAGGCATCTTTCAAACTCTGAGAAATATAAGATCTTTGACTGCCTGAATCGAAAATCATTCGAGCGATTTTGTTTTCATTTGGCCTTTCAACAGGAGAAATAAATCCTTTTGCAGTTTGCAAAAGTACAGAACCTTTTGCGTCAATGAACATTGAAACTGTAGACTGCCCAATATCGCGCCTCACTTGCTCGGTTGGGTTCCTTTGTGTATTTAATGGCGGTGCCTGAATAGGATTTTCTACTGCTGATTGAGAATTTCCAGGCATTGAAATGCCTTGAATAGGCTGCTTGGTATTACCGGGGGTAATTCTTGGGGCTTGACAGATGCTTGCATGATGTCTTTGTCTACACAAAAAACAATGAATGTGGCTCGAACAATCTCTAGACAAATGTCCTCGTTTTAAACAAACAAAGCATCGTCCCTGTCTTTGAAGAATAGTCTTGCGTGCTGATGGTTCAGTGATCACATTGCATTTCACTGAAGCATGTGAACCTTTGCAGTATGTGCATGTTATCTTTCCCCCGTTATTTAACAATGCAGCCGTCGTGGACATAGGGCTACGAGCAGCTCTTTGAGCTGAGCCGCCTGAGCTAATTTCTGAATTCAGAGAACACTGCTCCCTTGCCTCTAATTCTTGCAGGAAAATCTTTAGAAACCCGTCTAACGCCCAGTCATCTTTCTTGGTCAACCTTGTGATCATCAGGCGGATTTCTTCAGGGATCTTTGTCATTAGCATGGGAATGAGCAATACTCCATACTGCGTAAAATCTACCCCAAGTGATTTTAGGCTACGAACATTGGTTTCAATACTGTCATAGAGTTTTCGTAGGGCTTTCACGTCCCTTTCAGATGAAACTTGTTTCAGATTTTGCAAGGATTCCATATGAGCATTTATGATTATCTGCTTTTGAGCAAATCTGTTTTTCAACAAATCAATCGCCTCGAAATAATTTGCGTTTGAGGCTGGAATACCAGATATGACCGCGGCGGCAGGGCCTTCTAACAAGGACTTCAAGTGCCTAAATTTGTTTACATCAGAAAGAGTGGTGTTTTCGTGAATTACTTGAAAGGAATCCCACCATTCTTGCCACTTTTTCGGGTCGCCAAAATATCTCGGCAACTGAAGTTTCGGCAGTTTTGCTCCATCGGAATTTTGCGACACACCCACACTTGAGCTTGTTGGCGGAATGACCGGAGTGGGGACGTTCGTGCTCGCATTTTGAAGGGCCACTTTTCCAGATTCGAGTTCAACTATTAGAGATTGAATTTCAGAGTTTAAATTTTCGCACTCTATCACTTCTTCTTCTACTTCATCTTCAGAAATAAGGAGAAAGATATCTTCGTTGATTTTTGTCAACTGCTTGTGTTTTTCTTTGAGCTTAGCTAAGGCCTTGTCGTAATTCAAAATCACTGGGTTTTCATCATCTAAGAGAGACCTTGCTTCTGAGAATGTTTTCGTTACGACTCCACGATATCCTCCTCGAATCTTTTTTAGTTTTGAAATCGAAGGTCCTTGATTGGAGCTGGTCGAGGGGTCCGTATTGGGAGTAGTGGCGCTTTCCCCCTGTTTCGGCATCACTCAACACAACCAAGACAACTCGCAAAAAACGACATTTATCAACAACGACACTTACGATTTAATCAATCGAGAATAGAACATCAAGGAAAACAACAAATTTCATCATGTCTCAACAAAATATCAAAATCCGGCGAGCGTTAGGACCATATAGAAAATCCTGACATTGATTCCCTTCGGAGTTGAGGACAGAGAATAATATGAAGATATTTTCCCTCCCCAACTTAGCCAGGTTAGAATACCAATAAATAGGTTCGAATTTTAGACTCAAAGAATCAATTCAAAACAAATAAGAGGACTGTATAATTTCGTGACTCAATTCTCAAACTCAATTCAAACTTCAGAAGCGTATCAATAATCAATCATCATCTCCACATAAGCGCAAAATAACAAAATGAAACGAAGTCACCTGTATGTCTTTCTGTCTCTTCACAACTTCACGATATAATCACGATAATAAAATACGAACATTCAAGCAACGACAAAATAATATTCTTGAGATTATGCTTCGGTTCTTCGACTTCAATTCTTTAGAGTTCAATTCTTTAGAGTTCAATTTCCGTGAGTTCAATTCCTTCGAGTTCAGTTCTTTCGAGTTCAATTCTTCAGAGTTCTATCAATCAACCATCAAACGATTCAACAACAAGAGAGAGTGAGACCGACTGACCCAATTCGTAGAACACACCTTCTTTTTCACAACAATCCAACAACAACAGCAATATAAAGAGCAAAACAAAAGATGAAAGGGAGGCAGCGCACACATTTCCCTACAATTTACGAAAAGCAGATCCTGGAAGGTATTTTGGAGTCTCTATATGGCCATCAGGGATTTAGCAATTTACGAAAAGCAGGTCCTTTCGGAGGTATTTTCGAGTCTCTATCTAGCCACTAGGGATTTAGCAATTTACGAAAAGCAGATCCTTTAAGGTATTTTGAAGTCTCCATCTCGCCATCAGGGATTTAGCAATTTTACAAAAAGCAGGTCCTTGGAGGGTGTACATTGTTAGGAGTCCCCGTAGAGTCCAGTGTCCTAGTTTCTAACAGCATGGATTCTAGTCCCTTTTCGATTTTATAACCGCTTAGGCTAGATGAAAAACAATTGCATGTAAACATTTTTTCCTATAAATACTTGGCTGTTTTTATTGTAAAGCACTGATGAAGATTTGATAATCGAAACGTCTGGTTTTTAACAGTTGTGTTTTTTATTTTTACTTTTCTGTTATTTTTGAGGATGGTTTAGTTTATATATATAATAATAATAACAATGATAATAATAATAACAATAATAATAATAATAATGATAATAATAATAATGATAATAATAATAATAAATAATGTTTTAATCTTCGCTGCTCATATCACGACCGTCCGTCATTGCTGCAAGAATCAGAATCATCTATATGAATGATCTTCCCCAGGCTGTACAAGGTTCCTCTGTGACAATGTATGCTGATGATACCAGTCTTTGTCATCAGTCTCACGATTTGACTCAGCTTAATGAAGCTATTAATAGCGATCTGAGGAAACTAGAGACTTGGATGCAAGGCAAAAAGCTTTCATTGAATGTGGCAGAAACTCATTCAATGCTCTTATCCACCAAGCAGAAGCAACACTCTCTCCAAAATCGAAATGAAGCCTTGGAAATAAACATACGCGACAATGAACTCGAGGTAGTTCAAAAGACAAAGCAACTTGGACTGCAAATCGATTGCTCTCTAGACTGGAAAGAGTGTGAGAAAGACTAAACACTGGACCCTATTTATTTCTATTTTGTACTAATAATATTCATAATCATTGTTCGTAACATATACATTACCCCCGTCGCAGAACGAGACAACAAAACAAAAGGATCAAAAGCGGAATTTGACTGACACACAGTGATTTTGATTCACCGATTTTGTACGAGTTGTCTGTTGATGAATTCGCTGAATTTGCAGTGTATTTTCTGTTTTAAACCTCAAGCAAGGGCTTCATGCCCGAGCTCACAAGAGCAAATTAAGGCAGTTTCTGCGTGTCACAAATGGTAAGCTTTTGGCTCCACCATTATGTGATTCCGAGTTCTTTACCTGCATAAACTAAACTGAAGTCCCTGATTTATGTGTACCTGCTAGTTGCACGTCGTGCGAGGAAGCATTCAATGCATTGCTTTACCTAACTCAAGGCAAAATTCAAAACAAACAGCATCCAAAACAACAACGAAAATCAAGATTCGTAATGGTCCTAACACAATCAAATTCTTCATAACAAGAAACTGTCATACGATCTGTTCTCTTCCATAGCTTTAGTCTTTTCTATCAACTCAACGGTTCAGTTTATCTTCCTCTGATAGCTTCGTTGCCCTCGCCATCAGTTGCTCTTTTTCCTCCACTCCTCCTCTTTTCACACCTCTCCAACTTGTTTACGCCACGGTCCATCTCCTTTCTATTGTCTTCCATTGCCAAGATCCCGTATGTGCGCCATGTCCCGGATGTGCCTCAGGTCCCGGATGTGCTTCTCCTCTTGGGGGAGGGGGTTCAACTTGCGAATTAAATTATAAGGTGTGACACTACCTCCCATTTAAGCAAACAGTCTTAGATCTGTTAGCATAAAAACAACAACGTATAGATTAAATATGAAAGTTAGATATCACCAACCCTCAGTGGTATCACTCTCAAGGACTCTAGCTTTCGCCGTCCTGTATCCCACATCAGGTAGTAGGTATCTAATCTAGTCGACTTAAATAATCTGCACAAACATTAAGGGTTCCCTTGATAGCCTCAACCTTAAATCTATACTCTTGTAGGATTAATGAGCATCTTAATATTCTGGAATTAGTCAATTTAGCTTTGCTTATATGAGCAAGTGAAGCATGATCGGTTTGCAATGTGAGCTCTTTCCCGTACAGCAAAACGTGAAATTTTTCAACTGCCCAAACCAAAGCGAGACACTCTCTCTCAACTACCGAATAATTCCTTTCCCTTGGCAAAAGTTTACGACTAGCATAAGACACTGGAAACAAGGTTCCATCATATTTTTGCATCAAAACTGCTCCAATGCCTACATCTGATGCATCAGTCTGCAACACAAATTCTCTGTCTACATCTGGCAACCTCAAGATTGGGGCCTTACTCAATGCTGACTTCAGATCAATATAAGAGTTTTAATGCTTCTCTTCCCAGATTACTTTATTTGGCTTTGCTTTCTTATTTAATTCACTAAGCGGGGCTGCAATAGTGCTGTAGTTTTGAATGAAATCTCTGTAATAACCAGTTAGTTCCAGAAAGGATCTGACTTGTTTCTTTGTCTTTGGTCTTTCTGCTTCCTCTATCTTTTCCAGTGTTCTTGTATTTGGTGTGGTAGATCCATTACCCACATTATGGCCTAAGAATTCAATGGTTTCAAAGCCAAAGAAACATTTGCTTGGTTTTGCTGTCATGTTGGCTTCCGAGAGACGCTTCAAAACTTCCTCAAGACACTTCACATTTTCATCAAAACTCTCAGAGTGTATCAGAATATCATCAATGTAGTTGTCCACTCCTTTTAACCCTCTTAACAATGTTCTCATTAGTCTACTGAACATGGCTGGAGCACAGACAAGTCCAAATGGCATTGTTTGAAGTTATACAGACCATCTGGAGTAGCAAATGCAGTTTTATCTCTTGAAGCAGCATCCATTTTGATTTGCCAGTAGCCTTTGCTTAAATCAATCTTAGAAAAATACCTATCTCTAGCTAATTTCGCATAAACATCACTAGCAGACGGCATTGGTTCAGCATCAAAGACAGTTATCCTGTTCAGCTTCCTGTAGTCTACACAGAACCTGTTTGATCCATCTGGCTTCTTTACCAAGACTACTGGTGAACTATAAGGCGAGTTGGATTTTTCAATCACATCTGCTTCTAGCATCTTCTCTATTTCTTTGTTCAGTGATTCCCTCATAGCATGTGGAATAGGATAGGCTTTACTTCTTACTGGATCATCACTTGTAAGCTTGATAGCACACTCTATTATAGATGTTTGTCTTGGTGCATCTCTTAACACATGGCCATATTTTTGCAACACTTCATGAATTCTTTCTCTTTCCTCTTTATTCAATAAATTGGCAATTGTAGCCTTTCCATCTGACTCATCAGTAGGAAATGTAAGTATCTCATTGTTGTCCACAGTTTCTATGTTTGTTTGGTCTACCATCAAACTTGCACCAATTTGTACATCATCAGCTTTAATCACTCTCTCAACGTATTTCTTCAGCATGTTTGCATGAAATGTTTTCCTCTTTCCGTTGACATCTAGCGTAAAATCTTTGTGACTCTGTTTGTGAGTTATAGAGTAAGGGCCTTTCCAGTGCATCAGCAACTTGTTGTTATCTGTAGGCAATAGAATTAATGCCGTATCCCCTACTTTCAACTTACTTTCTTTACTTCCCCTGTCATAATACTTTCTGTATCTTTCACTTAACATTCTGAGCTCTTCATGCGCCAACTTGCATGTGGTTTCCAATCTTTCCTTCAGATCTAAAACATACTGGTATGCTGTTTTGGTCTCAGATTCTGTTTCCTCATTGGTCCAGATTTCTCTTAGAATGGATAAAGGTCATCTCACTGACCTTACATACAGCAGCTCGAAAGGCGAGAAACCTGTACTTGCTTGTGGGGCTTCTCTATAGGCAAAAAGCAGAGGGGAAATGTATCTGTCCCAATCTTTGGGTCGCTCTTCAACCATTCTTCTTAGCATAAACTTAAGCGTGCCGTTAAATTTTTCAACAAGCCCATTGCACATTGGATGGTATGGGGTTGACAGGAGCTGTCTCAATGACAAAAGTCTTCCAACTTCTTTCATGACATCTGAAATAAATTGGGGTCCATTGTCACTTAAAATTTCATTTGGTATTCCTACCCTTGCAAACATGTCCACCAGTGCTTCCGCCACCTTATCAGTATCTGTACTTTTAAGTGCTACCGCCTCTAGAAATCTTGTAGCATAATCTACTAGATTTAATATGTATCGGTTTCCCTTGTCTGATTTTGGCACCATTGGTCCAATCAGATCCACTGCTACTCTAAGAAAGGGAGTTTCAATAGACGATTCCGCAAAAGATGGCGGACTTCATTTCACGCAATGTATGATAGGAATATGCCCCCTAGTAACGCATAGCTACCAAAATTTACAACTGCATCATAAAATCTTGACCACAGCTATGATAGATTTAGGCCGTCGCGACTTCATCGTGAAATCTATACTCTCATAAGCCTTCGCTAGCAATAATTTACAGTTTGTCTTCCAACAATATCAAGATGTAGATGGCCAGCTATTTTCGTTGTTTCATTAAGATTTCAAGAAGATTTTGACCTTGTTTACATAACTGATTGAAGTGGAGAATTGTTGAAGAGACCCTGGATAAAAAAGTTCTAACAACATTCGAAAAAAGAATGAACTAATGTAAATTCTTTTCTCTTGAGATTTGCATAACATAAGTATCGCAATGGCTTCAGTTCACTCGACCGAACACAACGTTCGAACTCTTTAACTTTCTTTCAGAGTTCTCATTCCTTTGAGATTTTTCTCCGCCAAGTCTGCCGACTGTTAACTCTACTGTTTTCTGAATTTGCATCCTTTGGTAGCAGAGGTTTTTATCTGGGAAGTCTACCGTTTTCAGAAGACTTCGCAGACTTCAGGTGTCCAAAAGAATATGCGTGGATTTTACGATAAAGTTGAGATACGGCGGCCTAAGTTTATCGTAGCGATCGTAGCTGTGGTCAAGAATTTATGCAGCAGTCGTAAATTTTGGTAGCTATGCGTTGCTAGGGGGCATATTCCTATCATGCATTGCGTGAAATGAGGTCCGCCATCTTTTGCGGAATCGTCTATTAGGGGCATGCTTCCTAGGGGGGCCTTTGGCACTTTTCCCTTTGGAATGGTACGTTGACATGCATCACATGACTTGCAATACCTCTCTACATCAGCTGTTATTCCAGGCCAGTTAAACTGTGCTCTAATTTTGTCAAGAGACTTCTTGTAGCCCAAGTGGCCTCCTCCCATGATAGAATCATGTGCAATTTGCATAAAGGCTTCTCTATGCTTAAATGGTACTACTACACAACTGTCTTCTTCATGCCCCTGCTTACTAGCCTTATATAATATCCCATCTTTCACAAAATATCCATCAGCTTTCATGTCAATTTCCTTTCCAACTTCTACCTTTTCAAACAACTTTTTTAGAGTGACATCTTCTCTCTGGTCTTTTCTAAATTGCTCTGGTGACACGTCTTTTACCTTTACTTCAGGCGTTTTCAAAGGTCTCTCCTTCTTCTGGTGTTCAGCTGCTACTTGAGCCCTTGTCTGAACTGCTCCCACTTTCTCTGTTTGATCAGTAGTTTGAAGTACTTTATCCACCGAATCTAATGTATCTTCGCTTTTTTCCACTGAATCTTTTCTTCTGACATCACTTTGTCTCTCTGTCTCTCTGTGAGTCTTTTCATTTCCATTGTTACTTTCTATAACTTCAGGCCCTCTTACGCCTGGGATATTGCCAATTATAAGATCATAAATAGGCTTCTGCATGCACATTGCCTTAATCTTTCCGTTGAAAAATGGTGTTTGCACATCAACTTCTGCTTCATCAACTCTCCCAACTGTTCCATCAATCAAAACACATAACTGCTGTAACCCTGTTAGTTGTTCATCTTTCACCAGCGATCGCCTTATTACTGCATCGCTACAACCACTATCCCTCAAAACTGGCACAGACTGACCATTAACTTTGCCTTCTGTGACCGGCATCTGTTCTGACAAAACAAAGCTCCCTCGCTTCCCTTCTTCAAAATCCTGACATGCAGCACTTGCAACTGGAATCTTTTTCCCTCCAGCTGGTTCTATCTGTTTGTCACTGCTTTCTTTTATCAGTTTCATTACACAAGCACTTGCTTCTTGTCCTTGGAGAATTTCAGGGTTCTCCTTACTTTCTCTTTGCTGCATTGCCTGAGCTTTGTGTACTCTACTGTTAGTGCCCTTTGACCGACAGTCTTTTGCTTTGTGATTACTTTCTCCGCACAGGAAACATTTAAATACGTTATGATTTTAATCTACTGTTCCCATCTCTTGCTACGTCTCTTTGTCCATGCTTATCCCTATCTGTCTTTGTCTTGTTATTAGTTTGCTGTTGATTTTCTGCAACAGGATTGAATCGATTAATGAAATCTGCCCGTTTTCTTCTACCATGGGCTTCCAAGTACCTATCACTGAGACGAGCCAGTTCTTCTGCAGTGTTACAAGAGTGTTCTTTCACGAAAATTCTTAAATCCTTAGAACTAGTGTTTAAAAGCTGTTCCCTCAGAAGTAAGTCACAAACTCCTTCAAAAGTGTTCTCGATCTTTGCTAAATTGATCCATCTTTTCAAATAATTCTCAATTCTTGCAATGAATTGCACAGTGGTTTCACCTTACTTTGGTCTCCCATTTCTGAATTTCTTTCTAAATCCTTCTTCTGTAAGTTGGAAACGTAGCAATAATGCTTCTTTTAACTTGTCATAGTCTAAAGAATCTTCTGGAGACAATCTTGAATATACTTCCAGTGCTTCACCTGTCAAACATAAACTCAAGTTAGTGGCATAATCACTATCCGGCCAAGCTTGGGCTTTTGCAAATCTCTCAAATCGTAGTAGGTATGCATCTAAATCCTCCCCAGCACTAAACGGTGGCATTCTTGGAGCCGGAACTGCCATTTTAGGAGTACCCACATACTCTGTTCTATCAAAGCTCGAATTACTGTCCTCCATTTCCCTTAACTGCAACTTCATCTCCATCATAGCTTTTTCATGTTCAAATTCTCTTGCTCTTAGCTCAAATTCTTGTTCTTTCAATAACTTTTGTTTTCATTTTCTCTTTCGCGTTCTGCTCTTTCTTCCTGCTCTTTCCTCGCAGCTCTTTCTATAGCACGATCCTCTCTTGCTATTTTCTGCTGTTCTCTGATAAACTCTGTTAAATCCTTTCCCGAAAGCTTCATCTTCTCGCCTAACTCCACTAAACTATCCATATCCATGTCTCCACAGTAAATCTACTACCCTCAAGACAATGAACCTCAGAATCTCAACACAAATCCACATCCATCAAACAAACCAATCAAGCTCACTTGCATAACTTAGATTATATGTATCTATCTGCCTGAAGATAACGTGTTTGTTGTTGAAACCGTGAAAAAAAAAATGATAACAGAAATGACGTTTGCTCAAATGTGTTAGGTAGGCCTAGAGCAAATAAACTTGCCCTTACAATGTTCCTTGATTTTCCCGGCCGAGCCCCAAATGTCACAAATGGTAAGCTTTTGGCTCCACCATTATGTGATTCCGAGTTCTTTACCTGCATAAACTAAACTGAAGTCCCTGATTCATGTGTACCTGCTAGTTGCACGTCGTGCGATGAAGCATTCAATGCATTGCTTTACCTAACGCAAGGCAAAATGCAAAACAAACAGCATCCAAAACAACAACGAAAATCAAGGGTCGTAATGGTCCTAACACAATCAAATTCTTCATAGCAAGAAACTGTCATACGATCTGTTCTCTTCCATAGCTTTAGTCTTTTCTATCAACTCAACGGTCCAGTTTATCTTCATATTCATATATATATATTCATATTTGAATTTTTTAAGGAGGGTAGCCCTTCGGCAGAAGCCGTTTTTCAAGACCCTCCGATAAAAACTTAATTACAATATACCGATAAAAATAATAAGTCACTAATATATGAAAACCATAATTTAAAAGCCTATTTACAATTAAACAATATATACAATGGAGAGTAAAAGTTAACCCATTATTGATTTCTTAAAACCATTCAGGGAGGATGCCGTTTTAGACTCAGCAGGAAGGCTATTCCATAGTTTAGCTCACCGGAAAGAGAAGCATTTTTGCCCATTTGCTGAATTTTTCTTTGGCAACCTTAAATCAGTCTCAGTGTTCCGGAGGTTGCGGGAGGAGCAAGCAGAGTTTTTGGTGAACAGGTTACACAGGTATTGTGGAGCCAGATCTTCCTCTGATAGCTTCGTTGCCCTCGCCATCAGTTGCTCTTTTTTCCTCCAGTCCACCTCTTTTGACACCTTCCCAACTTGTTTACGCTACGGTCCATCTCCTTTCTATTGTCTTCCATTGCCAAGATGCCGTATGTGCGCCATGTCCCGGATGTGCCTCAGGTCCCGGATGTGCTTCTCCTCTTGGGGGAGGCGTTCAACTTGCGAATTTAATTATAAGGTGTGACAATGCGAATGTCTCCCGGGCGATCGGGTTTTTGAGACACGCTAAATCGGGCTAAATCCTTTCTACCTATGGCAGGTTTGAAAACTCTTTACACAGGAATTATTGAGCCCCACTTTCGACACTGCAGTACTGTCTGGGGTTGTGCTGGATCTACAGACATCAAACAGTTGCAAACGCTCCAAAATCGTGCAGCTAGAATCAATGCAAATAGCAGCTTCGATACCCCTAGCAGTCCACTTAGTGGAATTGGGCTGGACGACCATTGAAGAACTCATTGGTAATGAGTCTAAAACAATGGGCTTCAAGTCGCTCAATGATCTGACCTGTGTAACCTGTTCGCCAAAAACTCAGCTTGCTCCTCCCGCAACCTCCAGAACACCGAGACTGATTTAAGGTTGCCAAAGAAAAATTCAGTAAATTGGAAAAAATGATTTTCTTTACGAGGGGCTAAATTATGGAATAACCTTCCTGCTGAGTGTAAAACAGCACCCTCCCTGAATGGTTTTAAGAAATCAATAAAGAGTTAACTTTTACTTTCTATTGTATATATTGTATAATAGTACATAGGCTTTCAATTATGGTTTTAATATATTAAAATTATGGTTTTAATATATTAGTGAATTATTATTTTTAAAGGTACATTTTAATTAAGTTTTTATCGGAGGGCCCTTTCAAAAACGGCTTCTGCCGAAGGGCTACCCTCCTTAAAAGATTCAAATACGAAATACGAAAATACATATAAAAACTATCCATCACTCGATTCGGAATGAAATCAGAGCAGTTATGTTCATTCCTAAGAAGTCAAATACCTTGCAATAGTATGCTCTGGCCAGAAAATGAGAATACTGCACCAGCAAAATAAGCTTCACGTAAGCCTAAACAAATTGTTACATTCTGAACACATGGATCAAATAACGAATGTTTCAGATTTTGATTAATGAAACTCGTACCCTTTGAAATTCGTACAAAGGTTAACGTTGGTACATGCAATGTTTTTCTAATCTGAGATATCCTTTTTGATTGCTCTATGCTACTGCAACTACGAGTTCTTAAAGAGCCATTGTCAGCCATTCTTCGCATTAACTCGTATGGCATACAAGTTGCATCTTCAGACTGTTCAGACAGTCTAAAAATCAAATTTGGGGGTCTACTATGGTGAGGCGGTTAGGCTGATTCTGCCTTATTTCGATGCGAAAAGCGGTTTCTGCAAGGAAATCAGTGCAGTATACGGTTTTCCTATTGCTAGGAGGTTGCCGAAAAATGGCATTCAAACGAGCAGTTAACAGTTTTTCGGTTGCTTCCTCGAACGTTCTACTGGATAACCGTTGCGATCTATCACATCTTCGCATAGCTGCAAAAGTATGGGCATCGCAATTTGCAAATTCACATAGATTTCCGTGAGATTCTTGCTCCATTAACATGAAATAACTACCCTAAAACGAATTCATGTCGTACAGAAGAAACTGGCTGTTGTCGTTTATGAGAGAAATGGCTCGCAGCTGACGGGTGAGAGCGAAAATATTGGCGGTTTTGCGGTACTGATCGCGTTACCCTATAAAAGAGCCCCTAATTTGGCCAAATGAACAATATAGAAACCCAATGAAATAGTTGAACTGATATTAAAAATTTGCCTTTGGATGACTCTTACATCAGTTCATTTATTGCAAAGTGGATGCATATTTCTGTTTACGTCAAACTTGATTTTCAAATAGTCTGACGTTGCAACACGCCAGCTAAGGACACTAGGTGACAATTGCACTTTAATTGCTGACTATTCATGCTCTAAGGCTGCGTTTACACGAGGCCAGCCGAATTTTTGGCCGGCCAAATATTTGGCCACCCCTTGGCCACTAAGTCTTCCCGTTTACACGAGTTCTGCCTAACCGACCGAATATTTGGACGCCTAGCCGACCTTCACTCGGCCACCTAGGGAAGTGGCCTTCATGCGAACTGAGCCGGTCAAATTTGTGAGCGGCTTCGTGTAAACGCTCTAAGCGAACAAAACTTTGCACGGTACCACAATCGAGGATGGAATGCTTTGATTAGGGGGCCAATGAAATATGGTCCTCAGGCACACTGGCGCCATATTGCTAATGATAATAGTACTGCGCATGACTATAAAAAATGGCCGGCCTCGTGTAAACGCGAAGCCATACCGACCAAATATTTGCACGGTACGGCTACGCGGCCAAATATTCGGCCGGCCAAGTATTTGAGCGGCCCCGTGTAAACGCAGCCTTAGGCTACACTGGGTAAATCAATAAAACGTACGGCGTTTGAAAAAATCCAGCTACCTGAATATGAAAGCGATGCTATTGGAAACTGTCTAATTTTATCCCCGCCATGTTAAATTAGGTTCAGTAATTTACCTGGCTTTAATTGCCCATTCCTTGCCGTCGAAATAGGAGATTTTCTGCAGAAATCCCCTTTTGAAAACCTGTAAAAACAAGTGAAAACATCAAGCAAAATTCTCTTTGTTCCCCTTCTTAGCAATAATGACTCTTGGATGTGTTCATGTATTCTGTCTTCATGGTAGAATGGAATGCCCCTGAATTAGCTATTCACACTAAGGGGGAGACCTATTAACCCGTCAAAAAGAAAGCACGTGCTAAAGCGTGCTGAAAGTCATTGCTGTGAGGTTAACACATTAGGGATTTTTGCTTGTAATTTTAGCATGTTTTTAAGGTTTCTCAAGGGGCTCATTTTCGAAAATCGCTTGCAGAATCTGAGCGGAATGACCGATTTTAGTCAGGAAAATTTCTAAAGATAATTGAACATGTTAGCTATTCAACATTATTCAAGCTGGTATTGCAAAATATCATTGCTAATAGACTAGGGAGCAGTAACCTTTCAAACGCTGGGCGTTTTTTTTACTCACCCGGTAGATAGATACATCTGTCTTGGAACCAGCGATGTACCCATGGATTAAAAAGGAGGAGCCGATGCTAGTCTTCCTTCATGCAGTTTTAGGTCAGACCTGGCGTCTAGTGATATAGACATACATAGGTTCAATCTCGTCCCCAGAATGAGTTCGTTGCTCTACCTCTTCTCTGGGATACAAGCGGCCGTTCAGCAATCTGATTGGCTGTTTGCCATTTTGCGCGGTAACTCCATTTTGCGTTGGGTAAACGGCCGCGGCATGTCAAAATTCAACGTAAACCATATTCTTTACCTACTCCGACCATCATTTGCAATTTATTTCCCAAATTCAAAGGATAGGAGGCCATTTCATATTCGAAGCTGCGGTAAAAGTTTCTCCAATTTCCAAC
The DNA here is from genome assembly GCA_964019985.1 of Aurelia sp. 4 Dawson et al 2005. Classification (NCBI taxonomy): domain Eukaryota; kingdom Metazoa; phylum Cnidaria; class Scyphozoa; order Semaeostomeae; family Ulmaridae; genus Aurelia; species Aurelia sp. 4 Dawson et al 2005. Next base: position 4,557,973 of record OZ026511.1, on the reverse strand, counting down.
TTAGGCACATTTTCGTCCTTAACAAACCAAGCTTATTTTCACATTAAACATATTTACCAACTCCAGATTATTGTTCAAATACCTTTAAAAGGATGAAATAAGGTCCTCAAAGTGTTTGTTTTCAGTTTCTCGATTTATCTAATGCAGAATTAGCTCTAGAGCAACGGCCGTTTTCTATCGATTAGCGTTGCCTAGGAAACCCTAAAATCCATATTGGCTGCTAATGCACCCAGATTCTGGGTGCATTTGATCGAAGTGTACCAGGGTCTTCATTCGGCGTGCATCGTGATCAGCGTGTGGCGTGCGACTTAAGAACATTCTGGGAACGAGGCTGACATGGATTTGTTTCACATATCTATGAAATGGTGTGAACCACTGCCCTATTTTCATTTAGTATTCCCGGGCCGTCCAATTTTTAAAAGTTTGTAAACAAGCATAAATCTCGGAGCACGCGATAGGGTGCCGATTCAGTGCGACGCTACTCTATAGAAAGGGTTCGAATGCAATTAATAGCTTCTAAGTTATATTTCCTAGCCCTTGAGTATCATAATCGTTGATGATCTGACAGTTGTTTCATATATATAAGCAATTCTTTATAAAAGAAAGCTACGTGTACAATTTTACACTAATTTGACAGATGTGTGAATTGTTGGAGAGTGAATTGTTCTTCTTCTGCTTCTACGATTTTAACCCTAATCCATATGGGCTCTTTTCGAGCTACCATTTATGGGGGGGGTTCTTTCCACCCCCCCCTCTGAAAACTGCCTTAGCCTGATCAGAATTCAATGCAACTTAGCACCATTATAGATCAGGTAATTTCTAGCTTGTAGCGTAAATTGGGTGCGGCTGCGGCTCTCATAGTGACGTCATGAAGTTTAAAATCAGTGAAAATCAGGTTTCCAAGTTAAATTTGAATTCAGAGAAGGTTTTCCATGAAAATTTGGTAGTTTTTGGTTCAACTTAGCCACAAATTTGATATGAAGATATGATTTCATTGAAATTAATGAATTTGGAGTGATATTTTGGCAATATTTGAAAATATTCAAAAAGCTTGCTAATTAGCCCAAAATGGCGGCCAAAATGACGTCATCATCAAAAAATGCTGACATCATCAAATTCCAGAAATTCCGGTATCAAATTAAAGCTCTTCGTTTACTGATTCATTTGGTGTATAATACTTCATAATTTGATCAAATATTTCCATTCAAATCAACAAAAACAATGATTTTTCTGCTACCTGCTTCCAAATATGGGCATGTCACGTGACCTGTGAGCTCTATTGTTTAAAAATTTTTTGAGCAAAATGTGGTGAACAGATAATTAGTAAAAGTCAGAGGGGTTTGGGGGACATAAGTGATGTCTTTTAAACACACGGCAAGAAAAACCTCGAGGGGGGTGGAAAACACCCCCCCCCCCATGCGGATTAGGGTTAATCAACAACTTCAATAATGAAGGCTCTGTTGATGTAAAAGAAAAGAAAAGAAAAATAATCGGTGAGCTAGAAAAAAGTTTCCACTTTTGAAACTTCATAGCACCAACAGTACTTCACAGACTTGAATGTTTCAAATTCTTGTTAAGAGCCGAAAGATTGAAGTATTTTTGTGATTTTTTTCGCTGTCTCACTAGAACTAGAAATATAGGTAAATTCAACTTTACAAAAACGTTATGGTTGCAAAATGACTGAAAAATGGCTTAAAACGTTGATCAAATCACAAAGGACTCCTCACACAACTCAATAAAGTAAATGCAATTCTCCACCGGTGAGATGTATCCACTGCCCATGTATTGCTCCTGGGGTTGCAACTCCATCGTATTTGTTTGAAAATTGATGTCTTATAGCTCTCGAGGAGGTGAAACGCCCATTGAGTATTGTTCTGTGTAAACACAGTAAACACACTGCAACCTCTCCCTATTCATTTGTGAGTGGTTTCTTACCATTTTTTCTAGTTTTTAGATATAAAATCTTTTTATTGATTTGTAAAATAGCATTTTTAAAAGAAACGATTGTTTTTGAGTTTATCACTGTCTGTGGCAACAAGTTCTAATCATTAATTGTACGAGGAAAGAAAGGTTTTAATAATCTGGTCCAGTTTTTGGGATTTCATATGCTTGATCATGGCTATGTCTATAAACTCTCGAGGATTGTTTGATACATTTATCTTTGTCGACTGCTACCAGTCCATAATGAATTTTATACCGAATAGGAAGTCTCTGTTTTATTCTCCTATCCTTCAGGGTTTCTTCAACTGTAATTGAGGTTATTTCCGAGTCACCCCTTTTGAACTTAGAGAGGACACTCTTTAACTGTGATAAATTTGTATTTAAAATTCTGAAAACATTGCATTGCATACTTTAATCATACTGTAAGTAGGTAGCATAGCTTGAGCTTGACTAGAGCCTTACATTTTGCTTGCACCTTTTTTAGACTGATTACAATGAATACATGGAATTAAGGGGAAAGCTTAGCATCTTTGCTGCGCTTCAAAAACAGGCAGCCATAATACGATCTGAATACAGTCGAAAATGAATAGAATAAATCGGAATGACGTAAAATGACTTTGACAATTCACCTTCCCCCTTGGCAGCAGCCCACAAACATAACATCTCAAAGCAAGCATACCATAGTCCGTAGTGCCTTCCTTTACTCCACTCAAAGATCCATCGCAAAGAACTTCCAAAAATAATCCGTTTTCACATTGAATCCTACGAATCCTCGAAGATTTTGCGTGTGACTTGGTCAATTCAAAACAGTCCAAAGACATCTTTCTTTGTTCAGGACAAGGAGCTTTCTTTGCAAATGACTGTAGGGATTCTGTTACGACGTGCATGTGTCATTCGATAGCTGCTTGATATGATCAACTTGCTATTTGTAGCAAAATTGGATTCCTTAGACAATATCACCACGTCGCTTTCAACAAGAAAATCGTTTTGGTTTCTAATCCAAACATATTGATAACTAATATTGTCTCTGTCCAGAACTCTGACCCATGTTATCAAGGGAATTGAGTTGTATAAAAGTCGGAGACTTTGCGGCCGGAATCTCGTGTAGGACACTTGCTTCCGAGACACTTTTTTTTATATATACACAATCTAAAAATTTACAATTTAACAAAACATATTTACATCAACGATATCATTGGGAGCATGATAGGCATGGCTACCCTAAATGATCTTTAACGAAAAACAATACAGATACTAAAGGCTATACCAAAGAACTGGTCCCTTCAAGGGGAGAAACAGATCATGGAGATCAGATAACACTTTTACCGGATCAAATGCAAAGTGGACAGGTTTTGGTATAGCCTTTAGTAACATAGATATATTTACAGTACAATTGTGATGTTATAACAAAAGTAAAGATTAATGGAGAAGGATGAGATAAAACATTTATGTCCCCAGGTTTGCATTGGTGGTGCTACAAAAAGCGCTCTGATGAGTGAATGAATTTTAGCGTTGATTCCAAAATTTGTATGTTTTGGTCACGAGTAAAAGTTTTATCACCATACAACATTATTTGCACAAGGGTTTGATTTGGTAGGTTTGAAATGTTGTGTAGTTGGAATACTTCGTTAACGGTGCCAAAGAGATCACGCCTCTGATCTTCATATGCATGGCATTGCAGCAAGAAGTGTTCAGTATCCTCAATTCCATCATTAATTAGACACATTGGGTCAACTGTGTCTCGAAAGTTATGGTTGAATTTGTGAGAATTTAGCTTACTGAGGCCTACGCGTAGTTGGGTGAGGATGGCAATACCTTTTGGATCATAAATTCCATAAATAGGTTTTTGGGTGGGGCGGATGAGAGAGGAAAGTCTGTTTTTGAATGAGCTCACTGTAGGTAATTCCCTGATCTCAAAAGCAAGACTGTTCCATTCCTTTAAGCTGTTTGGATAGAAACTTGACTCAAAGCGCTCCGTCCTTGCATTTATTTGCCCAACTAAAGCCTGATTTCTAAGAGCATAATTTGACCAATGAATTCGTGGAATAGGATGTCTTGTATATTTAGGTGCAAGTTCGTTGATAAACTTAAAGAAGATAACGAGACGCCTGCTCCACCTTCTGTCATTCAATGATTCCCAGCCGAGTTCCTCGTATATTTTGTCTCTTGAAGTACCTTTCCACGCGCCAGTTATAGCTAAGCCAGCAGAATACTGTACGGATTCAAGTCGTTCCATCAGGCGATGCAAAGTGACTTCATGACTAAAGTCACACACTTTCTTTGGAATATGAGTGTGTGACTTTAGAGTGTGTGAGTGTGTGATTCCGAGTGTGTGATTGCGAACACATATGAGTGTGTGATTCCGAGACATTCGGAATCTTTGAATAATTGTGTTACCATCGAGTTACGTCTTCGATGTGAAATCTTCAGTTGACCAGAAGATTGAGGCAACAACGAAATCTGGAGCGATATTTCTGCACTACTTCTCGTAGCAAGGGTAAGGTGGGGGTAATTTGGGTCTATGGTGTAAAGTAGGTCTACCCCAGGTCTACTGAGATTTTTGCAACAAATTTCCATTCTCGTCAAATCCAAGAAAGGTTGGATATCTTTATCGTGATGTCTGCATGATATGCTGCCTTGTGACATAAAACATTTGTTTTAGCTTGCTCTCAATTCACTTTAAAGAATTATTCTGCTGAACGGCCTACGGTGGAAGAATTTCAAGGATATTCTCCAGCCACCGTTACTTTAGTTTTCTGGACCATTAAATGAAAATGAGGTGAGGATTTGGTCTTTTGAACATTAATTAACGCTTATTTTAAAAACATTGAAGCGATGGTTATTTTTATGCTAATTCTTTTACCAGGTGGGCTGATTCTGGCACAGGAAGCAGCGAATGGTTGTAGTGAATGTAAAAGTAAATTGCAAACCAACCTTTGTTTTCTTCCTTATCGTTGTTCGTTTTATTGTGGTGTTTGTGCTGTCCTTAACTCCCTCCACCAAATTACTAGGCCCATTAACAGACCCAATCCCCAAACGAGAATCCAATTTGACGAAGCGTTGTTGCGTAATATTTTCGCACTTGTCTTCATCACGCTGGACTTGCCCAAGTCGTCTTATAAGAAAGAAAGTTCGACTTTTTTCCAGGACGACTTGGGCAAGTCCATCATCCTGCCACCTTGTTTTGTGTCTTAAGTGTTGGTTGTTATGTGGTTGCTGCCTCGTAACTAGTAGACAGAAGTAAGCAAACTGCATGCATTTTAACCTGATCGTCAATGTCAAATTCGATCAATGCATTTCAAGTCGGAACGGTTGCGGATTACCGCAAGGGGACGGACGGCACTTTCATTTTCGTTGGAGGAACGGGATTCCATGCGATAAAAAGTAAAGATTGGGACTTTATCGAATGAAAATTGTTGAGAAATATGCCTCTATTAATTTATTTCAGTTGGCAAATTAGAACTATTTTTAAACTATTTAACTGCCTTCATCAGAGCTGAGATTTTTTGGCAACAAACAATAAGCTATGAGTTTCAATGAACCAAAGATTTTGATATTTATATTTGATAGAATTGCGATTATTTTCATCGTATAATTTGGAATTCATGCTCGTAATTTCGTAGAGTGATTGTTCGAAAGTATTTATGTCCAAAATTCCCGAAAATGCATCCAAAAGTTTTTTGTCTAAAGCTATTTTTCCGAAACTTCTCTGTCCGAAAGTTTTCTGTTTTAATGTAAGGCGGTCGGGTCAGCACTTCTTCTTCTCAACAAAGGACAGTGATAAAACATAATCTATGACCAATGTTTCATTACATATGCTGGCAGAAAATCAAATAATTTTTGCTACAGGGTTATTTCTTTTGTTGCAAAAAATTCCCCAATCCGAGGACGTGAAAACAACGTTAGGAAACTCCAGTTTTGGGTTAGGCCCAAATTTTGGTCTTGATTTTTGACTCCAAAACGAAATTGATTTCGGAGATTTTTTTATTGACTAAAAGCTGACACAGTGTGGTTCCTTTTTCATGAAAAAATATAACAAACAGAGATTTCTGGTCCGCTAGCATGGCATTTTGAAAGGCCTACCGTTCAGTCAAGATTTTGCCTTGGCCGCGGTAAACTACCTGCAATGCATGCATGAAACTGGAGTTTGATGCATTTCAGGCTTGCTTCGTGTGAGAAAGAGTAGCCTTTCCCAGTTCTTCTCAAACTTACATCAATTTCTGCGTATTTCAACGTAATATGGATGCGTAAGACGGCTTTGCCAGGCTTGCAAAGGATTATATCTCAGCACCAAATTTGCATTGAAAGTTTCAAAAGACTGCCGACTTGTTTTCACACGTTCTTGCAAGCACAACAAATTTGTTTCCCAGATGCAAATCGTAATCGACAGACCAGTTTCTTTTTGCGTTTGTTGTCGAGCAGGCTACCAAACTTTTAGAATTTTTTGCGGAAAAACTGGCCAAGCGTTTGACTTCAAATTTGGCATTTGTGTCAGGGAGCATATCATGCATTTGGTAAAAAGTTTGGTCAAAATCTTTAGATTAGGGGAGCGGAAAATGAAGCTCTTCTGAAGCTAGTAAAATATTTTGAATTGAGCCTTCTCCACAGCCGTGAAAACGAACAGTTCTGTTTAATATGTCTTTCGAATTCCAAGAGTATGAGCAATCCCATACTTTTTACAGAATTTCGATAGCCCGCTTGGTTGCAGAGCAATTAACAAGTTTCTAGAGAGGATGATTTCTGACAAATGGCTTTCCGTGCTCATCAGAACGTGTTGCAGAGTCAACTTAACTTGGTTTCCTCCAAGTAATCATCGTATTCCACATCAGAGTCAGCTTCCTCGTCGTAGGTCTCGACCATAGAAGAGCTACGAACTGAATCTGGGCTCACTTCGAAGATTTTTGCGTTCCCTCACTATGCGTTTCACATTAATTGTTTACAATGTTGGACGTGAGTCCCGAAGCCCCTCCTGGATAGTCCGTCACGACAGCTCTCGGTACCAAACCCCAAACTGCGCGTTTTTCTTACACTTTAGCCCCCACCATTCCAAATGCACGGCAGATATTCACATTTGGCCTTGAAATATGAATTCAGCGTATCAAAAACTACTTATCGATCTTGACTTCATACATTAAAATTGAAAACTTTCGGACTATCAAACTTTCGGACAAAATTTTTCCGAAAGTTTATTTGTTTTAAATGTGGTATGTCCGAAAGATTTTTCGTCCGAAAGTTTTAAATTCATTGAAAATAAAAAGCACAAAGAGACGTTAACATAAAACGTTAATGAATCAATGTTTTACCAGTAGTACTTAGGTTTCTTGGATTTTTTATCTAAGAGTTTGGCTCCTTGAAGCGTTTCTTGAAAAAGTTCACGTATGGTAGAAAATTCTAACCTTTCATTTCATTTATTTCATTTTTTATTTTTTATCCACGGTAGCCCCGTCAATATGCATTGATTGCTTTACAGGGGGCCGTGCAAAAATACATATAATTTCCAAGTTTAAAACCTAATCCTAATTAATTTACAATTGTGTTTACAAAAACGAAAAAAAAAAAAAATCAAATGAATGTACATAAAAAAGATCTTTAACCCTCCACTACGTCTTTAAACCTCCTTTTGAAGGTAGAAAGGGAGGGTGCAAGTCTGACATCAGAGCTTAATTGATTCCACAGCTTAGGCCCACGAAATGATATTGACTTCTGCCCATTTGCCGTTTTGAAGAGAGGAACACGCAAGTCAGCTTCGGTATTTCTAAGTCTCATTGTGTTAAGCGCTGAGTTCTTTACAAACAGCTCGGAAAGATATTCAGGCGCAAGACTATTTGTTGACTTAAACATTATGGTCGCTGTTTCACTTAGAATAATGTCCGAGATTGTTGGCCACCCCAGCTTTTTAATCAGACCAGTTGCTGAAACATGATAGCTGCTATTCGTAACAATTCTGGCAGCTCGATTTTGCAGTCTTTGGAGGGCATCAATTTGAGTTTTGCCGCAACATCCCCATACTGAGCAACAATAACGAAAGTGGGGCTCAACAATTCCTCTGTACATTTTACTGAGCGTTCCCTGTTGGAGAAATTTCTTTGCATATTTCAGAAAGCCTAAAGCTCGAGAGACTTTGTTTCTCATACCCTTTATATGCTCATCCCAAACAAGATGACAATCCAACTGAACACCGAGGTATTTAGTCCTCTCGACAGTTTCTATCTGTGTGCCATTTATGAAAAAGGAAGGCTGCTCACTGACTTCTTCGGAAATCCTCTTGAGCTTTGGACGGGATCCAACTACCATTGCGTGAGTCTTAAGGACGTTTAAAGACAGTTTGTTTCCCTGAAGCCAATCTTTTAAACAATCTAGATCTTGGTTCATAAATTGGTTTAGATCATCGATGTTATTTGATGCAAATGAAAGACTAGTGTCATCTGCATACATGGTCACTTTACAATTATGTAGAGCACGCGGGAGGTCATTAATATAGATTAAAAATAACAGGGGACCAAGGCATGAGCCCTGTGGAACACCGCAAGTGACATCCTTTATGTGCGACAATGCACCTAGTTTACAGCTGTTTGTATCATTGTTCAATCTCACGAAAATTACATTCAAATGTCCTTGTTGATGTAATGATCATCATGTACCTACTATAAATTGATATTCATGATGGAATCACCATTATTCTTAACATATAGTTTGGTATGATGCTTGTTTTTTGATGTCGTGTTTGTCCGAAAGATTTTTTGTCCGAAATTCACAAAAAAGCGTCCGAAACTTTTTTGTCCGAAGTTTTTTGCCGAAAGTTTTCGATTTTAATGTATACGCCTTACATAAAACTCGATAGCGTTATCCACTTTAACTGCTTTGATAAATAACAAATCTTTGTATTTTTAAAGGACAAGTTCGGGTTTGGTATAATTGTTGATTATTCAAGAGATTTCACTGTTGTCAATGGCGTTTGGCACTTTTTTCAACATTTTTCTCTATAAGTGCGAAATGACGTCAATTTGTATGACGTCAATTCACATTAACCTGAACGAGGATGTCTGATGTGTTGATATTATACCACCCACGTTGCTAGCCTCCTTATCGCGCCTTCGCACACTCATACAAAATACAAAATGGCGATGATATTTTGCCAAACTTAGGAAGATTAATTGTGGAATATTCGAAAGTTCAAGGCATGAAAACTTGGAAAGAACTGACGACTGGTGTTCAGCAGTTGGTAAGGTTGCTTTTTAACAATAATTTTATCGACCCCGCACTTGTAAACAACTCTGGACGGATATCTCAACAAGCGATTTATCAAAAAATATTTCAAATAACTGCAATATTTGAGCATCCATTTCAGTTTTTATGGGGGTACTAGAAACTTCACCACGAACGACAGATTTCGTCTCAGGGGGTTAGAAGCGGCGATGTCATTGGATGATTTTCGTAACGCTGGATGATTTCCGCATGTTCCGAGAACCAGTAAGGATTTGAGCCTTATCTTGATAACGAGTGGAAGCATTTTACAAAACATTTGTTTATTTTGCCGAAACGTAGAGCTTCTATTGAGCAGGGTTCTAGGGTGGTTCTTTCTGCACCTTGGCCAATCAACCCGTGACATACAGTCATTCTAACTGCTGTTAGGAGTATGCTTGCAAAGATCACACAGGTTTCTTTGTTCAGTTTATCATTCTACAACATAAAGTTAAAATCTATCTTGTAAAAAATTTCCAAAGAAACTTTAGAACACAAACTTTTGTTCTGTCAAATCATAAAACACTTCCTACTAAAATGACTAAAATTTACAATGTTTTAAAGGTAAAGAAAGATACATTACAATTCAATTACGAATTGAACAAGTACCTTTGAAACACTCAGCCCTGGCAAAACGACTGGACATTTGCACTGAACATTGACTGAACATTGCTCAACGTGTCCTGTGTGTGAACACATGACAAATTTTTGGGGGTGGCAAAACGACAAAACATTGTCCAGTGAACATGTTCTCTGCGATAAAATGCACGCGATTTTTGGGTCTGGAATTTAGTTTTAGGAGGCTGGGGCAAACTGACCACAGGGTGCGAAGAGGATGGAAACATAAAATCTGCCGCCAAAATTTTGACATCAACAATCATGGATTTTAAGAGAAAAGTTTAAGATCGATTAGGCCTGCTGCTAGTCCCATCAACATCATCGTATTCTTGTTCACTGCGATCGCTTTGGTCACCCGAGCTGCAATTCGCCTTTCTCCTTATTCGTCGAGCGCGCAATGCATTGTGAGAATCGTAGTATAGGATGACAGGAACAAAATCAAAACAAACAGCGTTCGTATGGTGATGAAAGCAAGACATGGAAAAACAAGCAAATTGCGACAGAATATCTCCTGTATTTTCAAGTGAACCACACCCTAATATTTTTAAAAGCTCTTGCACGGGTATGGGGAGCATCCAGGAGCAAGAAACTAATCTGGAAAGCACGTCAAATGAAAGTAAAGAGAATCAATCTGGAGTAGCAAACCAAGCCCTTGGGCCAGAAATCTTGGACACCATGTTATGCGAAGACACCAAGGGATGGACCATAGAGTTATCGAAAATGCCGCAGTTTACTGAAGACAGTTTAAACAAAAAGTTGATCGAAGCTTCTGAAACGATGCCAGACAAGGTAGCCCGGAAAGCGTACCGAAACAAGATGCAGGGCTACAAACTTTGGAAAGAGGGCTATGTTTCTCGGGTCAGAGTTAAACCTGAGATAACGGCGGGCCTAGTCACGTTGTGCTTAGAAACGGCAATTGTGTCTGCATCGACGGAAAGAGGAATATTTGTAGTTTTTTCTTTCATCAGCTTATTTCCTCTTTCTTCCATTTCCTCTTCATGCTTCACTTTTAGACAATCTAACTGTGCTTTCAGAACAGCTAACTCATCACCATTATCAAATTCACTTTCTGCAGCATTACTCCTCCAGCTTCTGGTCGCCGTTTCTAGAAGCTGACTTCCCTTGAACGTTTGGATCTCGGTTCCTCGACTTCGTTGTGCTTCTTGGCTTAGAAATACGACCAGAAAAGATAGAATTAAGGAGGAGGTGGATTTCGTTAATCAGCAGAAAGGACTTCACTCCTACCAAAGGTCACAGAGTGTGCTCAGAGCATTGTCCAGGAGGGCAAAAAGATTTACATGAACAATATACCCATCATAGTGCCAAAGACAACCAGGCCCACTATTTCCAAGCAAAGAAGACCAACACAGTCGAGGAACCGAGATCCAAACGTTCAATGGAAGTCAGCTTCTCGAAACAGCAACCAGATGCAAGTAATGCTGCAGAAAGTGAGTCTGATAATGGTTATGAGTTAGCTGTTCTGAAAGCACAGTTAGATTGTCTAAAGTTGAAGCATGAAGAGAAATGGAAAAGGCACAGCAAACAACTGGTTTGCTACAAACTGAAAATAAACTGATGAAAGAAAAACTGCCAATGTTCCTCTTTCCGTCGATGCAGACACACTTGCCTTTGCTAAGCACAACGTGACAAGGCCCGCCGTTATCCCAGGCTGAACTCTGACGCGAGAAACACAGCCCTCTTTCCAAAGTTTGTAGCCCTGCATCTTGTTTCGGTAGGCTTTCGGGGCTACCTTGTCTGGAATCGTTTTAGAGGCTTTGCTCAACGTTTTGTTTAAACAGTCTTCAGTAAACTTCAGCATTGTCGATAACTCTGGGTGTCTTCGCATGACGAGGTGTCCAAGATTTCTGGCGTAAGGGCTTGGTTTGCCACTTTCCAAACTGGCTCGCTTTACTTTTATTTGCCGTGCATTCCAGATTTGTTTCTTGCTCGTAGATGCTCCCCGTACCCGTGCAAGAGTTTTAAAAATACTAGGGTACGGTTCACTTGAAAATACAGGAGATGTTCTGTCGCAATTAGCTTGTTTTTCCGTGTCTTGCTTTTATCACGATACGAACGCTGTTTGCTTTGATTGCGCATATGTCATCCTATACTACAATTCCCACAATGCATTGCGCGCTCGACGAATAAGGAGCAAGGCGAATTGATCTCGTCAGAGGAATCCTCGTTACTGCCTGAATGCCTCTCCCTGCTGCTAATGCTGATGACTCCATTTCTTCCTTGTCATCACGATACTCTCTTTGCAGAATCAAGTCTGCAGAAATAACATGGCGCCGGCGCCAAAAATACGGTCCACTGTTGTATTTGCAATGCGCTTGCACAAACTGGACACTGTTCAGTGGGATGGCAAAACGACTGAACGTTTTCTTCAAACAAAAAAATTTAATCTTGTCCACTGAATATTTTTGACTGCCTTCAAAAACGACTGAACAACCTTCAACATCACTGAACACGACTGAGCAAGATTGGACAAGGTGGCAAAACAACGCAACAATTTGCACTGGACATTTATCTAGTGCACGCTCAGCGCAAATGTCCATTCGTTTTGCCAGGGCTTTAGAGGTGGACTTGAACCTATTTCCAACGGAGGTGGTTGGGTAAACAGAAGATGTAACATTATCATAAAGAAAGAAAGTAAAATCAATAAAAATAATGATATGAATACAAACTTTGAAGCCCTTCTTGATGAAACATAATTTCAGAGGTTTTGGGGGGGGGGGAGGATCCTAAGTGTAAGAGAGGATACGACGTGTCAGTAAACATACACGGTTTTTTATGAGGAACTAAGATCGATGGCTGGTGGCCAGTTTCTTGACTTTTTGCCATTTCGCTAACAAAGATTCTAAAGTAATTGCTACATCTTTAATGCTGGAAGTGTAATGCTTACATAGTTTCGCAACACGGGGTCCCAACTGACTTAGTATAATCTCAAAACATGCAAACAACATAATTTGCACTCAAAAAATATCTAAACAGTTACTATTCCTGTAGAGTGTCAAAACACTTTTTAGTGACCTAGGAAAATTAAAACTGCAAATCATAAGAAAGTTTCTTAGCTTTTAATTTCAGATAGTGTTGTTTCTTAACTTTCGAAAATTAGGCCAACCGCTTCTTATAAGCTGTTTTTTTATAAGAAATTATGAGTATACGTCTATACTTTGGGAAACTTTCTTTGATGTTGAGTTTTCAACGTGTTGATATTGTTGGTGGATTTTAAGTCGGATGCTAGAATGTTCCATATTTTTGACCCTACTGTAGAAAAAATTGACATTATTGGTACCTGCTACTTTTAACAAATGGGAACTTTAAGAAAACTCAGACCCTCACGTTCGACAAACAGCAATAACAGTAACGACAGCAGTTGCAGTATGAATTATGCCGAAAGAACGAACGATGGATAAGAACAAATGAAACTAATTGTTACTTTATGGTGCAAGAAGAAGTTCTCTTTATGGTACTTGAAAATCGGTCGTTAAGAATATTGAACTGACAGTCACTGCCCCTTCCTCCTCTTCAGCAATGAGAAACTCCAAATTGCCACATCATTTATCAGTGTCACTGGCCCTGTCAGTATAGAAAACCGATAGTTACTCACTGCTAACATCAGCAGTTAAAGGAACTGGTCATTTGGGCGGTAAAAAAGTATCGGCATCTGTAAAATTCACAATAATAAATCATCCAACAAACTGAAAAGAAACCTAAATGTCATTTCATTGCTTATTTCTACAAAACTTATCATGTAGTTCCAAATTCATAATGTCTGATATGAATCGAGGCTCGATTAGCAATCTCGCACACTTGTGAAGTTTGTTGCTTCATTTCACGAAGTCCCGCTAAACGTTTTGGGGCGCTTTGAATTTTTCACTCGTTTTGAGACTTCAATTGGTGAAGCCTTTGAAATAAAATCAATTCTACAATCGGAGAATCAAGAATTTAAGAAACACACAAGAAACCTTTTGGTCATGTACAGGTAGCGATAAGTAAGCACAAAACGAAATTGGTTTTCTCTGACTCTCCCCCAAACATCGTAGCAGGAATACCTTGAACCAATTGTAGGATTACAGTCAATTTCTTTAGAAACCGGAACTCGTTATACGACAATCATCATGCTTGGCCTAATCATGGCAAAATTTGGCAGCACTTGAAGTAAAAGGAGAGATAAACACAAGTTTTATTATCTAGCAGACCAGATTGCGACTATATTTCACTGTCTAAATTGTGAACAAATTTCACAGTTATTGACTTTTTTCGCAGTTATTGACTTTTAAACGAATCAGACATTTCTAAGAATCAGACATTGAAGGTGTTGTGGTGCAGTGGTGTAATCCTCTGACTTTACAGCCAGAACAGTCAGGCGGAGTGGGTTCCAAACCTGGTAGGGCCCAACTACTTCAGCGTCATGAAAAGAGGACGCGGACTCGATTAGGTCTCCTCTATTTCTGCGATCCCAAAAAACTGCAACTTCACCTTTACCTTCACCTTAGCTAATAGCGTCTCAAATTTCATTTTAATCGGAACCGCTCTTACGGCAAAGTAAGCCTTCCTAGACCTGCGAATATTACCAGTCTTAAAACTGCATTATGATAAAAAATCAAATTTGACTTTGCTTTTAGTACACCAGTAATGAAAAAGGTACATTGGTCTCTTGCTGCAAACGTTGGAAGACGACCGTATTCCTCTGATCCTTGAATGACTTAAGACCGAAATTGCTCAGATGGCCCCTGTGCACATTTTTCTCATCAAAGATCAGTAGAGAATTGCGCAGCTCATCATTGCAAACTACTTTAAATCCCACTGCTGTGAATGGCAACAATTGCAAAAGAAAGCACACGAAAGGGTGCCTGGTTACTGATGCAATATTTTTAAGCACTTGAGAGGTCATTTAGCAAACAAACGTCGACTAATCAGGAGGAAATTCGGTTATGCAGTACAATTAATCGTCATCTGAGAGCTACTGTCTGCCGCTACCAGTTTCAAAATGCCTTCTATGTGTTTGCTTGAGGAGAGGGGCATCCGAGACTTGATGCTCCAGGTAAGCCATTGAGATAATTCGAGAACAGACCTCAACTTACATTTAACAAGCGTGAAAACGTTTGTAATGAGCATATAGAACTTACCAAAATCCAAACCATACAGGAGACACATGGTTAGTAAGAATGCAGATTCTTAGTCAGCCAAAGGATTCATTGTACATGGACCTTTCATAGAAAGTCATGGAGACACTGGTCAATAAGAAAACTCTGAACATTTCAAGAGATAACATAATGGCAAAAGCTGTTCATTGTCAAATCTACGCTATAGTAAGTAAAAAATAAAACACTTGTATGTGTAGTATTTGTACTGTGGATTGGACAAAATTTGGCCCACTTGTGTCAAAAAATTAATACCTTCTACAATGTTTAGAAAAATGAAAAAGAAAAAGCCAACAAAGATAATGGAAAAGGTAATATAAAACAAAACTGTTAAAAACATACGTTTCGATTATAAAATCTTTAGCATATATAAGTTTTAGAAGCATTGGCAACTAATTTATTGAGGTAAAGAAATTTGAAAATAACTTTTTTAAATGCGTAAAATATTACAGGTACACTGAAAAAGTTCAGATATATCAAAATTTATGGCACAATGTGTACTGCATGGATTGGAACAAATGAAGTTTGACTTACAATCAAATAACTCAACTACTCCCTGATCTTTTTACGTTATCACTGCAATAAAAACATAAGCCAATTTAATAATGCGAAATGTCATTGATTGTGAAATTGGTGAAAAAACGACTCGCTAAACATTCTATGAAGATAAGGTAAGGTATTGAGCTGACGTCATAAAACGTGCTGAAATTTATCAACTTAAGTACGTCCAAAAACTATGTAGAGTTAAAACGTTTCTCGATGCCATTTCGGCTCTGTTTGCTTAAACAGTAAAAGTTAAGTTCTCTTTCGAAAGAGGAAGAGAAGCGTAATATCCTTAAGCAGTATTTTCGAAATTCAAACTTACCGAAGGGGGTTGAAATTAAGCCTCAAAAAAGGCAACTCTTGCCCACGCAGCCGACAAGGCTGGAAAATATACGACTGAAAGGCTCTTCTTTAGCTGTATCCAAATCTGTGATCTGTTTATCTGTCAACCCAATAGGTTTTTGTCTACATACGAAGAAATGGCCAAGGGTTAGCAGATTTTGGAACATCTGGTTTTCTCAATAACGGGGGAAGCACTAAGTCGCTACAATAACAAATAACAGGGACTTTATCACAAAAGACTGTATTGAGCTTGAAAGATTGTCTCAATAGAGTTTACTCGAAATTCACTTTTTCTTCTTAAATGTTGTTGATTTCTTTGGAAGAATATTTTGATAAGATTCTAAACAATTAAATTTGGTACACTTACAGTTTTTGAAAGTACCTTTGCAGTAGCACAGCGCAGTGTTTCTTGTTTGCAAATCTAGCCGCTCGAGAGATTACAATCGATACATTTCATGTGCTTTTTCAAGAAATAATTGTTATCTAAGATGCTTGACCGAACAACTTAAAATTCAAATAGAATATTTTTTTCAAAGACAGCATCAGTAATCACGAGAAAGTGACTTTCGGTTAAACTCCCCTAAGATAACCTTCCATGCTCGATGCAGTTTTGCTGTGATAAAGTCCGTGTTATTCGTTGCAGTAGCGACTTGTTGCTGCTCCCGATTTTGGGGAAGCCAACTTTTCCAAAATCTGCTAACCTTTGGCCATTTTTTCCCATATGGACAAAAATGTACTTAGTTAACAAATAAACGGAGCACAGATTTGGATACAGCTACGATAGGGCTTCTCAGCCATATATTTTTCAACATCGACGGCTGCATGGGCCAAGAGTTGGCTTTTTTGAGGCTTGATTTCAACCCCCTTCTGTACGTTTAAATTTCGAAAATACTGCTTAAGGATATTACGCTTCTCTTCCTCTTTCGAAAGAGACCTTAACTTTTACTATTAAGAAAATAGAACCGAAATGGCATCGAAAAATGTTTTAACTCTACATAGTTTTTGGTTGTACTTTATATACCTTATCCGTATTTTTTGTCAAAATTACACCTCAAACTTGAGCAAGTAACTTTTGTGGTCTGATACTTTAATTCAACATAAATTTTTTAAAATGTTTCATTTAAAGACATTCGGTTACCTCTTGCGTGTAGTGGGAGAATGTTTTGTTTGAACTACTTGCAAATCATCTTCTTTTACCCATGACCAAAAGGCGATCCAAAATACAAGGTCCGATAGGTTCCCCAATCACCTTCCCACAGGTTCATTTGATATGTGACTAATGCGAATTCTAAGCTACCGGGTGTCCCAAAACAAGTTCCGGCGTTCGATTAAACGTGGAGAAAAATATTTTGAATCTGGCAATTTCTAATCAATCTAGTTAAATGCTAGACATTTCAACTTAAAGTTTGGCATATTCTAAGAAGAAATTAATAATCTGAAAAGGGAATTGTGAGCTCTACATTCCATGTTCATGTTCAAGGCAAAACCAGAGAGATTGTACGCCTTTCTTCGTCATCGCAATGAAGGGGGATTCTCCAGAGGAGCAACAGACGTGCTTCAACAGACGTGTAGAACAAGAGCTGTACAACAAGGACAGATTTTGTAAGGCAAAAGCAACAGTTGCTTTTATTGAGAACTAAATTCAAAGAGATTTGCGATTGCAGACAAAGGGACTTCTCTCAAGCGGAAGTTCAAAACAAACGAAGGCGCCAAAGTTTCTCTGAAACCCAGGTAGCTATCTCGCTTGTTGTGCATTCCAGGAATGGTTTGTAAGATCAAACATGAGCGTATATTGAAAGAAGAAGGATATATACGCTGCAAATGAGATATAAGGATAGAAATCTCAGCAATGATGTATATTGCCCTAAGAAACAACCCAAGTGCTGTCCCTTTAATTACATCTCAAAATCGCTGGTGATTTTCAGCGATATCTGCCAGCAATGTGATCTGGGCCTAAACTTCTTACCGATTAAAACTCATCCGTTGCCCCCAAAAGGGCTCAGTTCGTATCATTGAGCTAAATGATTCACTTACCAACGGCTCAAGGATTAATTTGAATTTATTTCGCATCTAAATATCTTTCTAAATATCAAGTCTTGAGCAACTCGCTGCAAATTTGTCTCGTTCCATATTTTGTCTGCAAGTGCCAGTAGTAATCTCCTAAAAACATTGCATCGACAGGCTTTGTGCATCTATGCATGTATGTATGTATGTATACATGTATGTATGTATGTATGTATGTATGTATGTATGTATGTATGTATGTATGTATGTATGTATGTATGTATGTATGTATGTATGTATGTATGTATGTATGTATGTATGTACAGGGTGACCGAAAAAATGTTCGACGTTTGATTAAATACTGAAAGATAACGATACGCTCAATGCACCCTTGGTCAAGTCACCCTTTTCCTGAGATTTTAAAGTAATGTTTGACAAAAGAATCTTGCAAATCCACTGAAAATTCATAGAGCTACAAGCTTTTGAAGTTAAAGTTTGAGTTTGCAAAGCATTCATAGCTTGTGCATAGCTAATGCCAAATGAAAAAATATACGCATGCATGGCTCTGATGAAGGCTTTAAGCCGAAATAGAAAAAACAAAATATTTCTCTCGTCGACGGTGTAGGACCTTAGATCTGAATGACTTCGGATTTCTCCGTAATTTCATTGAGCTTGAATGGCTCAGTGGAATTATCGGAGAGTCTGTTGAGATGAAGGTCGCGGGTTCGATTCCGGGTAGGAAAATATTTTTAATTCTCCAATTGTGGTAGCCCACTTATGATAAATATTAATCACCGTGTCAGCTAATGCCGAATGAATAAATATACGTATGCATGGCTCTGATGAAGGCTTTAAGCCGAAACAAGAAAAAACAAAATATTTCTCCTGTCGACGGTGTAGGACCTTAGATCTGAATGACTTCGGATTTCTCCGTGATTCCATTGAGCTTGAATGGCTCAGTGGAGTTATCAGTGAGTCTGTTGACACGAAGGTCAAGGGTTCAATTCCGGGCGGGAAAATATTTTTAATTCTCTAATTGTGGTAGCCCACTCATGAAAAATATTAATTACCGTGTCAGCTAATGCCGAATGAAAAAAAATATAGATATGTATTCATTACCTCAATCTTTAAATTGTATTAAGAAATCAATATAAACTCAAAAAATACAACTTGGCAAACGTTTCGGCCAAAGCCTTCATCAGTAATCAATATATACCGGTTGAGTCAGAAAAAACATGGGGCGTTTGTCGGACTGTGGTGTCGCATTGAGTCTTTCGATCATCGTGAAATAAATTTTTCCAAGCAGCTAACAGTCTAGCTTAGATCATAAACCTTTCCCCGTTGAAATTGGTCTCTTAATGTATTTTTTAAAGAAGATCTTGTTTGGGATTCTTGCAACCTGATGGAATCTTTGACCAAGCCTCTTCAGCATTTTAGCCTTGCCAGAGTTGCAGGTACATGTGAAATCATTTGGGGATACTGACAAAGTTAAGCCTGGTTCACACTAGCTCATTTGGGTCGCCAAGATCGTGCAGAAAGAACAAAAATACAGAGACTCAGAGTTTTAATCATTTGTCTTTTGGGTCTTTCTGCACGAATGAAGCGACTCATAAGACCTATTCTGGACCAGGCCTTAGGAAATGCGTTGTCGGCAAAAAGTCCCATTGCGATTTTAAAGCGCTGATCTGCTTGAAAGAGACCTATTCGCAAGACAAAGAAGTACGCATTATTAATATCTTTCAAACATATTCTCCACGCAGGACAAGTTATGCTAAGACATCCCAGGGGAGAAAATACCATCCCCTAACAATTTGATTCTCCCCTGATAGTACCACGTGTACCTGTAGCTTTTGCCAAAATAAAATGCAGAAGGGGTTTGGCAAAAGATCTCACCAGTTTGCAAGACTCCCATACAAGGTCTTACGAAGAAAATCTTTTGTAAAAAATGCGTGAAATGACCGATTCAGGTGGGGAAAGGTTTATGATCTAAGTTAGACTCTTGGCTACACGCAAAATTTTAGCTCACGACAATCGGGTGACTAAATGCGATGTTACAGTCCGCCAAACGCCCCACGTTTTTTCTGACTTGCCCGGTATATATACATATATAAATGAGATTTGACACAAAATGAAGAAAATAGAGCAATTTTAACGATTTTCTTTGTGACTACTCTCCAAATATGGGCATCTGGTGGTCACGTGGTCTAACAACAGGCATTTAAATTTCTATTTTCTGATTGCCAGTTAAATTTTAGTAAAAGTCTGAAAGTTTCAGTGCTATAGCTATCATCGTTTAGGAGCCAATAAAAAAGTTCGGGAGGCCCGGTTGAAAAAGGGTTAAGGGAGTCTCCTTTTACTGCCATGAGGAAGAACGCCGTACAAATCTCTCTGGTTTGTCTTGAGCATGAACATGAAATGTTAGACCTCATGATTCAATTTTCACATGACTAATTTCTTCGCACGATATTCCAAACTTTAAGTTGAAATGTCTAGCATGTAGCTAGAGTGAATAGCAAGCGTTTGGTTTAAGAACTTTTTCTCTGTGTTCCATCACACGTCGGAACTTTTTTTGCGACATCCGGCAGATAAAGCCCTCTTCGAAATGTGGGAACAGCCAAAATCTTCAATTTCAGTAATCATCAGCAAGAAATTCCCATTTGAAACCATATAAGGCAAAACCTTGAATTGCACCAGATGTCCCCAACCCTGGAAGCTCCCATTTTGATCAATAAGCTTGCTCTCAAAAACGTAATCAATATGCATTAGATGAGCTTGCAAGAACCACACAATTGCTTGTTTGCATTAATCTTTGTAAAATTCGGGGGAAAAAATTTGCAAGTTGGGAATCAAATGCGAGTTTTGCTTATTCATTTGGAGATATGTGAATCCAGCTTAAGTTTACCATCTATCATTCTGGGACATCGTAACTTGATTTCGCTTGTGGGGATTCAGCAGGAAGTTTTGAAGTTCAGTGTTTGCAGAACAATGCAAAGAAAATTATGAACATTTCATGTTTCCAATGCTGTCCTATTTCAACTGCTGTAGAAACAGCATTCTATACCCATTGATTCTGAACTTCTTCAGGAAATTTTAGATCTCAAAATTCATAACGTATATATGAATTACTGCACTGATCTGGATCAACAATATAGTAGTCTTTGTGCTTAGGGAAATAAGGATTTTCTGCAGCTCCTATGGTTTGGCTTACAAGTTACCACTAAACAACTCTTGTGAACTCCTTATATCAGATTGTGACTGATACAAAACCATCGAGTACACAATAAGTTTTCAAATGTATGGAACATATGTTTGGCGCACCCAATAAGCAAAACTTTGCATGACAACAGGCCTTTTCGCTTAACGCGAACGATCGCCCTCGCCAGCGCCCACGCAAAATTGTTTACACGGGCTATTAATCGCCCTCGTGAAATTGTATTTCGCCCGATGCTCAGATAAAACTTCGGAAATAGACGCTTGAAACGAAGCCCTCTTCATTTGGATTGTTCATTCAGCCATCACTTGGTGTACATAAGATTTTCGAAAGTAGCGCTTCAAGTTCTTTAAGAAGGAATTCTGAAAGCCGACCACGGCGAAGCAAACAAGATGTAATGAAGCGAAACGAAACTCTAGATATCATGTTTTTTGGAAAACATTTCTCTCTAATGTAACTTTCTGAAGCCCTCCTCTGGCTTTTAGAGTAGGACAGGACTACTTCAAGTTCGTGTAAAGTGTTCTGGAAGAATTTTTAAAGAGACTCGTTCGTTTCAGGGGCCACATCTGCTACTCTAATCACTTTATTTGATCTGTTAATGACTTTTGTGGAAGCTTTGTACTCAATTCAATGGGAGAACAGAAAATTGGTTGGCCTAACTGATTTGACTCTTTCTTACCTTTCGCAAAATAACGGAGCAAGGAAGAACATCACAAACAAATGGAATAAAATCTTACACAGCTTTGCAACCAACAATTTTATTGCTTGTTTTAGTGGACTGACTCCTCTCCTCAAAAGTCTGGTAAAGGAAGGCAGTCCTCATTGCACGAACAAGGCTTTTAAAGGTTCATGGCCAGTCAGTTAACGAAGCATAAACAAAAGAATATTTTATGGGGGGGGGGACGGCCCTCGCTGTCTTATCTACTTGGACAATAAGACGCCCTGGTGGAAATTTCCTTACGAAAAGGCCTGCGTGACAAGGCCTCAGAAATAGGTGATTCTCATCAGTTCCAAGGATATGAGTGGTGCATGGAGTATCATCATTGGCCTTGCCATCATATAAAATAAAAAACTGCTCCCAAAAATTTAAGCACAAAGCTACACGTGGGAAATGAACTATTGTCAGGAAGCAAAGCAACGTATCGCTACCTAAAAACAAAAATTCTACTTACCATCGGACATGAAAATAAATAAAATAGGACAGGTCGAAGACAAAAGCACCATCAAATAAACCTTCCGTGGTACACTAACTTGTTTCTCCGTATCAATATTGCCTTCAGCAGTCCTTTACATTCATGCACTATCTCAACATAAAAAAATAAAAAGAATAATAATATAATAATGAAATATAATATAATATGATGTAATATAATGTGATATAATATAATATAATATAATATAATATAATATAATATAATATAATATAATATAATATAATATAATATAATATAATATAATATAATATAATATAATATAATATAATATAATATAATATAATATAATATAATATAATATAATGTAATATAATATAATATAATATAATATAATATAATATAATATAACATAATAAAAGAATAGGAACAGAATAGAATAACAATATAATAAAAAAGTATAAAGAAACTTGTTCCTTTAGGAATATCATTAAAATTAAATTCATGTTGCCAATCCTAAAACCTTTTGTTTTTGTTTTAAGGACCAAACAAATAGATACATAAATTGATAATTTTGAAGAAGAACAATTCTATTTAACTCACCGGTTACCGAATTAAGGTACCTCCCACTCTACAAAAAAATTAACCAAAAATTATCATGCATTCAGTTGTTATGTCCACTGAACATGCAAATACATCTCTGAAAATTTAAGAAGCAGAAATTAAAATACTATGCAGTTGAATCACAAAACAAAGAGCCACTGGTATCGCAAGATTCTGATTCCGATTAATGAACTAAAAGGAACTGGATAAGAAACTGTTGCGGAGAAATTATTGATGTGGCTGTTTTCTGCTGAGCTAATTTATTGCGACTGTTCCACGAAAATTCAAAATATATGTCTTGTCTTGGAGATTAGCCTTTGCACTATATTCTGATACAAATTAAACCTCCATATATTTAAGGATTGCTGCGATGTAAATGGATTTCCAACAAGTTTCTTCTTTGATCTTTCACCCAAAGATCAACCGGTATCTGGATAAAGATCTGGGTTTTACCAATCAATGGCCCTGGCCCTATGGCCTAATAATAGTCTTGAGTACCAAATAAATTATGAGTTTGACGATGCAACATACCCCAATTCATGGAGAATATTCTCGTTCAGCTAGCGGGAATCTTCTCAACGTGACGCAAGAAATCACCCACAGCAACTTTCCTTGCTTTAGGAAACAAGGCAAAGGGGGAACGCTGATATGGCGTGATAAAGTAGAGGATGGAACTGATAAATCTTTACAATTTTCCATCTCACAGCAACAGGGCTAAGGTCTCTATGAAAAAAGTCTTACAAGAAGCTCAATAGACGATTGCGCTAAAGATGGCGGCGAGGAATTTTTTACCGAGATGCACTGCGTTCTTTAATCCAATTCCTATAGAATCATTAAAGATTTGTAATTCGAACGCAATACATCTCGGTAAAAAATTCCTCGCCGCCACCTTTAGTGCAATCCTCTATTCTTTGCAGATAGTTAAAAATTAGAAACTCCACAGTGGGAAAAATAATCTTAAGAAACTATATTCTAGTCAAGGAAATCTTTGGCATATTCTTCCTTGATCTTTACTTGCTTTCCGTACAAAACCTACATTTGAAATGTTCACGAGGGAAGAGGAAGTAAAAACATACACAACAATAGTTATGGATGGGAACACACGTTTTTTATACAAGAAACTAGTTTATAACAAACTAATACTAAGATGGTCAAAATTTTAAGAGACTCTAGTACTATGTCTGAGAAGTACTAAGAAACTTTTCAATGTTAAAAGTATGGATATTATAGCAAACAGCTCGTTTATCGAACCATTTCTGTTTTCAACATAACAGAACACAGTTCATCCCTTTATGATGTTTTAAATGTCGAAAAACATATCTGCCACAATGTTAGCGACCACATTGATAATTCTGCATTCAAAAAATAAGAAACTAATCAAGAAACTTGTAGTACAAAATGGACAAATTTCTTGTAAAATTAAGAAACTTTTAGTACGATGGCCTGATCCAAGTTTCTTATATAAAAAAAAAACGTATATGTATGGAAGACGTGCGAGTGCGAAAGTCGGAAGAGACTCCATGTTTGATAATCCTAAGAAACTTTCAGTACTGACACAAGTTCTTTATATGGTTTGTTTAGTTTCCTCTAGGTCTGATTCTGCTGCTTCTGAAAGATGTTTTGAAGGCTTTGGTCATTGTCATCGTCCTCTCAAATTAAATCATTTCAAGCGGAATTCCCAATATTTGAATTTGGGCTTGTTTGAGGCAATATTGATACGAATCCTAGTCGAATACACTGTCAAACTCATACTCAGGTATTCTTGACAAACAGGCACGAGACGACAGTACCATAGTGCCATTGAGCCATAGGGCCAGGGCCATTGATTGGTAAAACCCTAAAGATCTTCCCTTTTGAATTTAGCAGATTACAAAGGAATTTCCCCTTTCAAAATGCGATATTTGATGCGAATTCTTTCAAAATGCGAATGGAATTTACTCGACGATGAGATAAGAAACTCAAAATCTCTGATTCAGTTTAAGCATAAATTGCTTGAAATTGTTAGCGCACTAGGAAGCTCAACATATAAAATCTGTGACATTTCGGGTGTCAAACTGTTGACAAAACTCCGCGAGCATTTTAAAGCATTTAATGAACATCGCTTCAAACTTGCTTTTGACTGCCTCAGCCCAGTTTGTTTCTGTGGTAAAGACAATGACAATAACAAGCAATTTCTCTAACATTGCCCCCTATACGACGTACTTCGTGGAGATCTCTTTGACCAGCTCTCTGATGTTCCAGGTCTAGAAATCGCAAGTGTCAGTAATATGAATGATGTTCTCATTGTCATCGACTCCTGTTTGGAGATCCATCTCTAAGTATTATTGAAAACAGAGTAATACTGGAAGCAACGTTCTCATTCATAAAAAATTCTGGCCGATTTGATTGATACAGTTATCAAACCAGCAGCAATTCCCTATTCCTAGTTCCCCATCTGCGTGTTTGTGCTCTGTTCTGTTTCTCTTGTTTTGTTCCCTTTTGCTGAGGTGGATTACTGGGATAAACCAAGCACTGGAATATTTTTCCCTCGTTTTGCAGCTGCCAGTTGAATAGCTCTAATTTCTTTGGACAGTAACCTGCCTTTGTCCTTTGTGAGTATTGTATCTTGGTTTCGTGGTTTTCTTCTTTGTTTTTGTATAGAAAATTGATTTGATTTGTGTGCCATCCATAGTGAAGACCCGGTGACTTAATGTCTATTTCACTGTGGATGGCACAGCGTAATATAACATTATACATTGTAGTTTTTTTAACCTTGATAAAAAATGTTTGATGCACAAAAACCCCGGTTACCGAGTATTACGCTCTTATTGATCAATCAAACACATCAAATGAAATTGATTGGTCAAAACTTAGCCTTATTTAGATAAGCTGGTTTAACTGTGTCAACACAAATACGGCATTAGACCCTTGGTTTAACCAACTCCTGATACTGCAATGTATTTTTACCTATCTGGGCAATTGGTGGATTATTCCCAGCCATGCACGGAGAACAACCTCACACCTCAAAAATATCTTTAACTAAATTTGTTGATATGCAGAACTGAGCATGCCCTACCCCTCAAAGTACCATTAGCCAAATCCATCGTTTGCAAACAAGCTGTCCAACCCCTCCAAAGTATTAGCTTGATTTCAATGGTTACTTTCTGTGGCTACTGTCTGCTTACCAAGATAAGGCTCAAATCCTTACTCGTTCTCAGAACATGCGGAA
The DNA here is from genome assembly GCA_964019985.1 of Aurelia sp. 4 Dawson et al 2005. Classification (NCBI taxonomy): domain Eukaryota; kingdom Metazoa; phylum Cnidaria; class Scyphozoa; order Semaeostomeae; family Ulmaridae; genus Aurelia; species Aurelia sp. 4 Dawson et al 2005. Next base: position 4,531,960 of record OZ026511.1, on the reverse strand, counting down.
ATCATCCAACCTCGCGAAAATCACCCAATGGCATCATCACTTCTAAACCCTTGAGACAAAATCAGACGTTTGAGGTGAAGCTTCTAGTACCCTCACAAAAAACTGAAATGGATGCTCAAATATTGCAGTTATCTAAAATGTTTTTCGATAAATCATCTGGACGGATATCTCTGCAACTGATTTATCAAAAAATAGCTTAAATAATTGTAATTTTTGAGCGTCCATTTCAGTTTTTGTGAGCGTACTAGAAACTTCACCTCAAACGACTGATTTTGTCTCAGGGGGTTAGAAGTGGCGATGCCACTGGCTGATTTTTGCGAGGTTGGATGATTTCCGCGTGTTCTAAGAACCAGTAAGGATTTGAGCCTTATCTTCTGCTTACCTAGTACAAATACTGACCCATGCCCAGAAGGGCATCACAACAAACTAGGAGAGCTGACACAACAGCACAGAATGCACGAAAGCTAAGCAAAATTTCTAACTTGTGACCTTCTTTGCTAAGTTTCATTGGTGCTCAGTTTTAAAAAGCTCGGTTTATGATAATCACATAATATCATATAAATCAATCCATCATTGCACCAATGAAATGATTACCTTAGGGCGCAAATCTTTCAAATCTTTGTAAAAAATAGTTGATACATCATTTTTTAACTGAATGGCTAGGAGGGCATTTATGCTAATTAACTCTAAATCTGTCATGGAAATTCTCTGACATCTTGATTTTTGTTTCAAATGGCTACATTCTAATTTTTTGTGAAAGAATTGCAGGAAATTCGGGGAAAATAAAAATCACGGTACATGAACCCTGACTCAATAGCGGGAAAATGATGAAATCTTCAAGAAACAATACTTTATGAAGGTCTACAATATGGTGGACAGCAGAAATCTATTGCTCCCTTGGTTTAGGATTTAGAAATTGGATGGCAACATAGCCTGAAATGAAATAAATGCTGTCATATTTGAAAGCAAATATGATATAAACGAATTAAAAAAAATCCAAAAGGCAGCCCAATTTTCTTTCAAGTTGCTTATTTCAGAAAAAAAATCATTAGAATCTTGGGAAATCTGAATGAGCAAACTCTCATCAAATCCTAAAGGATGTCCCAGATGAGGCAAATTAGATGAATGAACTAGCCTTGAATGCTTTGAAATTATGAGCCCTTGTGAAGGAACAAAGTAAATCTGAGAGCAGCCTGAATAAATTTGATGGGGACAATAATTGCAGTTTACATTCATGAAAATGAAGTCAACTTAGAAATCTGTTGAACTTACCATATGAAATATCATGATAACTACACCAACGAATTCGCTCTTTAATACAATCGATTTCTCCTTTAAATCTGTGGGAGTAATCATAGTCTGTTTCAAGTCTGATGTCAAAATAACATGTATTGTAACAATTGTTCCCTAAACATCCGACCTGTCAAAAGATCAAAGCCTCATTTCATGGACCAATCATACGGCGAATGTTCAAAGAAGACAAAAGAATCCCCTTGGAAGATTTTTCCAAACTTTACCCTACCTTGATAAAACAGAACGAAGACAAAAAATGCTGGAATTTTCCTGAATTTCTTTGAAGAAATCTACTCTCCAGATATGCCGGTTTAGATATCTTACTGTCTCGCAGAAAAACTCAAAACCTACTTTTTGGAAATCATGATTTAAGTGCGTCATAGATTGTCACAATTTACCCATTGTTTCTTGAATAATTATCCGAAAAGGGGGTGCTCTCTTCTCTAGCAGCTTTGCTATTGAGAGAATCCCCTTCCATAAAAATGCTCTTTCATAAAAGTGTCATGCATCTTTCATCTATTCTGTGAGTGATGTCTCTTTAACTTAAAGGAACTGAGTCCATACAAATAGTAGAGCGTTAATGCTATCTTGGATTTTCGCTGCCAAATCACTGACGATCCTTTGTCATCACACAATAGTGGTTAAGTGGAATTTCTTTTGCTAAAATTCAATAGGGCTTAAATGGCAACCTTTGTTTTATAATTGAAAAGAAACTGATGTTGGTCATGAGAGCGCTATTCATACGGACTCAGTGCTTTTAAAGGCAGATATTTGGAAGGTAAACTACTAAAAATTTGTAAGAGATGGAGGCAAAGAAACAAGACTTTGAAACAGCACACTAAGGCCTTTCGAACTTATGCTCTCTGAAGAGTGTGACTAGCATTTGAAAGTGAAATCTATCATAACGATTCATATACAAACTGTAAACTATTTCTATGTTTCCTGTTCGGCGAATAATAAAGAAGATATATTTTAGCTGTTAAGTAGGCGAAGTAAGTAAGTAAATTAGTAAAAAATTTCCATTAGAATGCTAAAAAAGGACTAAAGTTCATAAAAAATTTAAAGGAAAGAAAAAGAATCTAATTACAACAAATGTACACTATAATAAAAATTCTGAAGGCAAAATATAGATTAAAAACACCCCTAGTTTAAAAATGGCAGGGATGGCGTCAAAAGGTCAATACAACCTTGTTTCCATAATGGCCCCCCCCAGAGGTGTCTATGAAAGAAAGGTTTTCACAAAAGGACAGAAAAAAAACAATGTTTATTGCTGAAAAGTTGAGAGTAATGCTGCATTTTTGATTTGTTGATGATTTCTATGAAGGTTTTAGAAACTTAATAATATTCATAACGGCTATTTTCAAGATTCTGAAGATCATTAAAGAATTTATCCTTGATCTTTGCTTGAAGCTGTTAACATTATTAGAAGATTTTAGGCCCGACTGTAGACTGTTTCAAATTTTGGGTCCTATATAGGAGAGACCATTTTGCCCCATGTTAGTCTTTCGAAACGGTAGATTCAGTTTGTTTTTAGATCTTCGAGTGATTCGGCCCTAGCCAACTGGCGAGAAAATCTCCGACATATAGGGAGAACTCACCAAAAAACTTGAAAAAATTTGTAGCAGTGCATTGTTCAAATCTTTCTTTTATGGGGAGGCAATTTATATTTTGAATTCTTTCATGCCTACAATCTTAGACAAAAGTGTTGAGACACTTTGCTTTCACAAAGAGATTTTGAGTTGAAGCCCCCCTCTTCCCCCCAATGCAATGTTGGAAGATGACAGAAATGCTGAAGATGAGTTCACAACTGTCTGCTGCAATGAAATCAATATTGAAGTGGGGAGGGGGGTCTTCAGCAATACATGTTAATAATTTTCAAGCAGGAGAAGTTTTTCAGTACAAAAAGCGTATGTGTCTCAACGACTTTTGTCTAAGATTGTAGATGCGCTCTATTGTTCAGATTCAAACAGAACCTGATACATTTATTTCGAGCTGTTTGAATCTTTTTGGTTAAGCTTTTATTTGGCATTGGAAACCAAGCACTGCATGCATAGTCGAAGTGGGGCTGAATCAGTGCATTTGCAAGTAACCTACGGAGAGAGAAGTCAAGAAAGTTTTGTTTTCTATAGAGAAAACTTATACTGCATTCACACTGACACAGTTAAACCAGCTGTATCTAAACCAGTTTAAATTTCAACCAATCAAATGACTGGATTTGTTGGATTGACCAATCAGAAGGTTGTATTCAGAAACCTGGTTTAGTTTAAGCTGGTTTAACTTGCAGTGTGAATGGGGCATTAGTCTGCCATTGAGTTTACTCAGGTTCCTGGTTGCCATCGAATCGCCAGACTGGGGACACAGCCCAGATACATCACTGAGGTGTATGATTTGTATGGGTTGATGTCACCTCTTCTGATATCAAGTTTCTTGCTGCCAGATCGTTTATTTTTCCTGCCAAAGAGTATAGACTTTGTCTTCTCCTCTCCGAAGTGAATGCTTAGTTTGTTATCAACAAACCAGTCACAAAGGGAGTTAAAATTGTTATTTAGTTGCTTTCTATTTCATTGATGATGTTATGATCGCTTAAAATAAGACATGAGTCATCAGCATATAAAAGTAAGTCACAGTAAACTGCCTGAGACATTTCGTTGACATACAGGAGGAACACGAGTGGGCCAAGAATAGAGCCTTGCGGAACTCCACATGATAATTTCTAGGTGATGAGGTCTCTTTCCTATGTTTACAAAGAAAGTTCTGCTTGCTACAAAAGATCTAAGCCAAGATATGGCCGAATCGGAAAAGGCAAGGTGTTTTATTTTTTCAAGAAAAATTTCGTGACCGTTCGCGTCAAACGTTTCTGTAGATCAATTAAAATCATGCCAGTAAACATCCCTTTTTCGAACGCTCGTATGATTTTGTCACTTAGGTATGATAAACATGTATCTGTTGAGTGGTGAGGGCAAAAGCCAGACGGGAATCAATACAGAATTTGGTTTGTATCGAGTTATTCTAAGACCTGCTCATGGACAACTTTTTCAATTACCTTAGAAATCTGCGGCAAGAGTGAGATTTCTAATATTCTGCGGCTATGTCCGGCTTTGAATAGTTTGTTCTCTTCACGTAATAGCATTCTTGGATCAGTTAGTCAATCAGATAGTATGTGGAAACGAGTAGAATAATGTCTTTACTTTGTTTTGGCACTGGTCCTTGGAGTCTGGCTTTTCCGAAAGCTTTATTAATCAGACGGAGTGTATAGCCACAGTCTATGAGCCATTGCTTGAGTTCATTTAGGTGCTTATTCGTGGTATCTTCGTCGGTAACGAAAACGATAATTCGCTTTGCTAAATTGAAGGGTATAGTGTCTTTTGTGTTTTCAACATAAATGTCGCTGTCAAATTGCCAGATAAAAAGTGCAAATTATCTAGCCTAATTGAGGCTCTGATGAGAACTTCGATGGTCAAACTATTTCAGGTATGGCTACCTATTGTGACACTTTTGGCATGAAAAGCGTCCGTACCTACCTACCTACCTACCTACCTACCTACCTACCTACCTACCTACCTACCTACCTACCTACCTTGCTCTCACTCTCTCTCTCTTCCTTCCTATACAACATCTGCCCCACCACAAGATATGCTCATTCTTCGCACATATAAAGGGTTATTTCATAACCTACTAAACCGGCATATCTGGAGAGAAGATTTCTTCAAAGAAATTCGGGAAAATTCACGCAGTCTTTTGTCTTGGTTCTGATTTATCAAGGTAGGGTAGAGTTTAGAAAAATCTTTGAGGGGGATTCTTTTGTCATCTTTAAATATTCGCCGTCTGACTGGTCCATGTTATTTCACCAAAATATAAAATTAAACAAGAGATTAGAAATTTGATACAAGGATACTATGCGCTCCCAGACAAATCTATATCTTACATTTCGAGAGCATGGTCCCATCTGTTGATGTCTGTAAATTGGAGGTGGAATTTCCTTGCAAGGCAGCCCTTGGCCGTCAAGCTAAATCTGACCATGGGGTAAGTGCTGAGGAAGTGTTTGCTGAGAAGCTGTTGTTGAGATATTCAACGATTATGTCGCTAATACCACGGGTTCAATGCACATAGAGGAAACAGGATCAAACGTGGTATCAGCCGATAAAATCAACGATAATGTTGAGCTCGCAATTATTAAGTACAGTTTAAACCCAAGTATTAAGAACTTTCATCCCCCAACTGAAAATATTCCAGCCAAAGTTCTATTGGAAAATTCTGATTTGCATTTGCCACATTTGGTTAACACTTACAACTTATGTATCTATGAAAACTATTTTCCTAACGAAGTGAAAGATTGGGATATTTCTTCACTTTTGAAAAAAGATGATGCTTATAGCAAGGAAAATTTTAGGCCGATTACTGTTCTGTAATCGATCTCTAAGATTTTTGGGCGGCTCATGTATGAGCAAGTAATGCCTTTGAGTGCTTTCCGTCTCCTCTACTGTGTGCTTTTCCGAAAGGCTATAATACACGATATGCACTTCTAAAATTCCTAGAATCTTGTAAGATAACCATGGATAGTGGAGGCTTTGCTGGTGCACTATCAATCGATCTATCCACAGTCTTCGACTGTCTAAATCATAAGCTACTATTCGAAAAATTGCATGCACATGGTTTTAGTAGAAGTGCCTTCGCGCTTAATCACAGCTATCTTTGGAGCAGAAGACAAAGGGTCAAAGTTAATGGTTCCTTTGGCACGTGGAAAGTAACTAACTTAGGTGTGCCACAAGCATAGTGATCCAGAATGCCAAAATAAAGGAAGAAAATACAAAATATCGGAAAAATAAAAATTGGTCAAAACATTTATCGTGATATATGGTTTGAAAGAGGATATCTTAAGGTTCAAAATAAAGAAAAAAGTAGACTTTTGTGACTTCTGAGTCCGGAGATATTTGCTTGCGAATTTGGATGAAATTGACATTGTTTACTTTTAATGTAATTTTTGGCAGATTTCTACAGATCGCTCGTTTCAACAACAGATTCATTTTCTAATATCTCCGCCCAGGGTTATCCGATTTTGGCTCCGTTTGTTTTAATTGATAGAACTACATGTCAGCTTATGAAGAAGTCGGTCACTGCCTCTTCTGGTACGCATTTTTGTGTTTTCTTTTTAGTTTTCTTAAATGCGCTTATTTTTCCTGAAATTGACACCAAAAATGCGTAATTTGAAATTAAAAGTACCAAATAAAGAAATCAAGGAAAAATAAGTCTGCCAAACCTAGATTTTATCAAAGTAGCACATTTCAGCGGGTAGTCTACCAAAGCAATCATTCAGGATCGTACGGGGAACAAAACTGTGTTATTTTCAATGTGTCCACTACCACTTTTTTGGTACTTTGGACCCCCCATTATTTTGATGTTTACCTTCAGACAAACGGAAATCCTGCAGCCCAAACTTTAGATAAACAATCCTGAATGGTTTTATCCTCTTTTAACAAGTGTTCTGGCATATGTGAGAGAAAATTTGACCTCATTGGCTCCTCCACAGAGGCTTTTTCTAGTTGTTTAGTTTAACTTTCGTAAGCATTGAGACTCCTATCTGTATACAATTGAAAAAAACATTGTAAAAATGGTATAATTATTGCTTTTTCGACTCCTATTAATAGAAATGATCCATACACACTTATAGATGTCATCAGTAATGGTTCTTCAAAACTGGTAGAGTTGGAATTGCTAAGTTTCATTACTTTGATACTATAATAACTCATTTTATTGCAAACACTGAAGTACGATTATCATATTCCTCACAAAAACACCAGAAACAACATTTTCCATACATTATTGCCTTGTCTTGAAGCTGGTTGCCTACAAAATGTTCCTGATGTAAATTTTCAAGGCTAAAATTGCATTTTCAGACCATGCTTTCCCATGGCTTAAGACAGTTCAGTCAAAAAATGCCACGAAAGGCCACGGCGGAGGAAGCAGTCGATTCAAACTTTCTCTCACTTATGTCAGAGCACTTGTTAAAGAGGATAAAACCATTCAGAATTTTTTATCTTAAGTCTGGGTTGCAGGATTTCCGTTTGTCTGAAGGTAAATATCAAAATAATAAGGGGTCCAAAGTAGCAAAAAAATGGTAGCGGACACATTGAAAATAACACAGTTTTGTTCCCTGTACGATCTTGAATGATTGCTTTGGCAGACTACCTGCTGAAATGTGCTACTTTAATAAAATCTAGGTTTGGCAGACTTATTTTTCCTTGATTTTTTATTTGGTACTTTTAATTTCAAATTACGCATTTTTGGTGTCAATTTCAGGAAAATGAGCGCATTTAAGAAAAATAACAAGAAAACACAAAAATTCGTACCAAAAGGGCCAGTGACCGACTTCCTTATGAGCTGACATGTAGTTCTATCAATTAAAACAAACATAGCTAAAATCGGATAACCCTGGACAGAGATATTAGCAAATGAATTTGTTGCTATAATGAGCATTCTGTAGAAATCTACCAAAAATTACATGAAAAGTAAACAATGTCAATTTCATCCAACTTCGCAAGCAAATATCTCCGGACCCGGAAGTCACAAAAGTCCACTTTTTTCTTTATTTTGATCCTCAAGATATCCTCTTTCAGACCACATATCACGATAAATGTTTTGACCAAATTCTATTTTTCCGATATTTTGTATTTTCTTCCTTTAGCTGGCTCACTGTGACAAGGTTCGATGACAGGGGCCCCTTTTATTTAGTAAATATCGACGATATATTTCTTCAGATGAACGGAACCGAGATACGTAACTATGAAGACGATACTACCTTGTACTCATGCGATTATGAGGTAAAAAAATGTGATAACAAGACTAGAGCAAGATCCAAACAACTAACAGCATGGTTTCCAGAAAACTACATCAACACAATAAAGATATAAGAAATTACGTCTTAAAAATCATGTCCAAACGCCGTGTAAAAAGCTAGCCAAAAGCTTCATGCTCTTGCGCGCATTTTAATCTACATGGAGCCCGAGAAACTAAAACTGTTGATGAAAACATTCGTTATATCCCAATTGCAATTGCAGCAATTGCTCACTGATATGGATGTTTCACGATAGAAATTTGAATTAGATAAACAGGATACATGAAAGAGCCTTAAGAATCACATGTTTCTACCTTAAAAAATTGTTAGAAATGGATAAATCAGTAACGTTCATCAGAGGAACCCGCAATTGCTCAAGTTAGAGATCTACGAAACAAAATATAATCTAATCCCAGCCTTATCAAACAAAGTTTTGAGGAAAACGAAATGCCTTGCAACCTAAGGCGTTCTGATAAACTACAACTGCCAAAGGCGATATCAACCTGCCTTGGAATCGATACAATCAGATTTATGAGGAAGAAGGTATTAGAGACACTACCAGTACAGCAGAAAAACTCGTATTCCCTTCAAGTTTTCAAAAGAGTTCTCAAAGCTCATAAGGGACCGTTCATTATTTAGCCAGGGGTTGGTACCGAAGAGAAATTAGTTGGGTAAACAAAATTTTCCACGCTAAAAAGGTTGGGTAAAAAAAAATTTCTTAGCATCAAAATGTTGGGTAAACATTTTTCATAGTACATATTAAAATAAAAACAGCAAGGCAGTTGAAAAGTCAGTTCTCAGTTATTATCACTGGAATCGCTCAATGAAACATCCTCTGACATTGAGTCCATTTCATCCATATTAGCTGCAGGAATATCATCATCAGAATCATATGCCAATCCGCCAATCATTTTAAGATATGACATAATGTTTACACAATCTTTATCTTCTTTACCCAAACGCTTTTTAGTGACAGTGCAGCTTCCTTTCTTGCCGTATGAATTGGGGCAAATTTTGTCAATTTCATCCCATGAGAGATTCTTCCCTGCCAGGAACATTCTTACATTTCTTACAAGTGTCACTCTCTTCTTTTCCTTATCTTTGCTTTTCTGCTCTCTCCGTCTCCTTTGTTTCCTTGCAATATCAAAATCTTTGACCGATGTTTGATCAAATCTCTTTCGAAGAATCTTTACAACATAATTTAGGTTATTCTCATATGCAATAACTTTGGCTTGGAGATCATTCAATGATGATAAAAATCCCTGGATTACATTTGATTCATTGCTGGCCCAACGCTTGAGCTGCATTTCTTCTTTATCATATAATTGCAAGTTTCTTTGCTTCAGGCTATCCAGAAGTTTATCAATTTTTGCATGTGTGCTCATAACATGTCTTAAGGCTCTATTAGCATGGTTCACATCTTTGATGCTTGGATCTTCTGGTACATTTAAATACCTATCCAGCTTGATATTCTCTTTAGGTATGACACCTTGATCATACAAATGTATGATCTCATCTAAGCGTTTGATATCTTGCATAACATCCCATCTAAACTGCCGTTGGCCATCAAGATAGCTCTTGAATTGGGTCTGCTTTGACGAGTAGGCAGCAGAGTAAATCTCAGCAGTAACAGAGTTGAAGAAGAGCAACCTGTCTGTTTTAGGGGAAGGATACAAATACTTCTCCCATGCTGGCTTTTCGTCTACAGTGGATGGTTGCAAAAATAACTTTCCTTCTTTCGAAAAACCAATCACTGTCTGCTTTATTTTGCCTCTGTCTTCTGATGCTGAGGCAGCGGGTGGGCCAGGCTGTTTTAACGGAGCCTTCAGGCCCATCAAACATTTCTTCAGCTTCAAGATGTGGCCTTTCTTTTCCATTCCAATCAGCAAAATCATTTCTTCTATTTCCTCATGATCCATTTGCTTCAGTAAATCGATGTCATCAAACCCATTCTGTTTGAGGCGCTCAGCATACTCTTGTAAATTTGTTGAACTCAACCAGGAATCAAACCTTTCGTTAGCAGCGGCCATGTTCACATCACATTCAAGATGAAGGTGAAGTAGTAGTATTGAATTGAATTGAGGAGAGGTGGCCTGGTGACTTATTTCAAACATGGCTGCTGGTGTTGCTCACGTGGGAAGGAAACGGGACTATCCTGATGCCTTGAGGGGCAAAAATGACAAGAGAAAAGAATTAATTTCAAACTCCAGATACTCAGAAACAGTACTAAAATCACGGCAGACATGTTCAGTCTCGGAGAACAGAAGGAAGTTGGATAAATTAATCGACAAGGCAGGAGCAAGAAGAGATAATCATCGTGACCGGCTTCTTGGCCTCAGAGAAGTTTGGGATCAACTGAATGGAGACACAGTTGGTGTTGATGGGAAAGAGTATAATACTTCATTTTTGCAATTCGAAGAAGCTATTGATGTTTTTTATTCATTTTATCGCCATATTCAACGGCCGTATCTTAACACAGATAGGGACAAATTTTTGTATTCATTACTGCACAATGAATGGGGACTTTGCATTTATGTTGTCACACTTCAAGAAACAAACAGTCGTTTGATCGTAATTCGACCTGACAACTTTGATATGGAGAGGTTTTTGCATTTTGTCTCACTGCCAGTTCGTACTGGATTTGTACCAAGGTTGAAATTAGACAAGTAATTGATGAATTCAATTTTAGATACTCTAGATTCTGAGTGGGACAGGATAGTAGCACGAGTTTTATTGGGTGTTGACAAGTCTAGAGAACAACTTGAAGAGCTTGGCATAAATGATGATGACATTTCAAAGAATATACAGAAGGTAATGTAATAGAATTAATTGAATTAATGTCATTGAAATTTGCAAAACATAAATTTATTACCATGCCCTGAGGTAAGAGACTAGGAGGTTTAATGGCACCATTTTGTTTTTGAGCCCTGATGGAAAGCGATCCCACTTGTATACATTGCAAAATTTTAAAACCAATTCCTCAATGTTTTTCCATAGTTATGGAACAAAAGCAGTTACGACATATTTTTGGTTGATTTTAGGTTGGTGACCATTATATCTCTCATTTACTGTTATTCAGAGCCTCAAAAGAAAGTTTTTTTACAAAGTATATATTTGACAAATTTTGTTAAAAGTTTTGATTGACAACATTTCAAAACCTCTGGTAGAAGAGTGGAAATCCATTGAAGGTATTCTTTTTATTTATTTACAAAGGTTCTCTGTGTGGTGGAAGTGATTGCAGATGCCAAGTCAGCTGCCAAGAAGCAAGTTGAGGATATTCTCAATGAAAACAAGACCAAACTTGAAGAGCAAATCGCAAGAAAGACTGATTTGATTGCTAAAAAGAAAGGCACATGGCCTGACCATGCTATTACAAAAGAAGAGAATTCAGTGACAGACCTACAGGAAAGAGTCTTGGACATCGACTGCATGCTTTCAAGAAAGTCTACTTCTCACATTCAAAAATTTAACCAAATGCAAAAGCGTAAAGCCAGCCAAATAATTGAAGAAACACGCTGTAAGAAAAGAAGATTATCAAATCAGGGGGCACCAAGGAAGCTGGATAGTGATACAGAAGAGTTCCTTGCTAAGGCAGTAGAAGATAAAGCGACCTATCACGGACGGAGGCATGATCTGGTAATGTACACAAATCGACGTGTAAAATCTAGAGACTTGCTTAATATTGCCAACTATAGGCTTTTAAAGCAAGGTAAGCAAATGATCAAATCAGCGACAACGGTATACAATCGTTGCAAACCAAAGAACAAAAGATCACATCAAGCTTCAAAGCATATCGGCAAGGGTTTAATGTGTTTCAAAAAACCACCAAAGGCTGAGGACAAAGACAATGAGAACACTCACTATCAGCGTGCACATGTTAAAAATGTGAAAATGGCAATGTTTTCAGAGGATGCTGGTAGTGTAAAATACTTTTCTTTGCTCCATAGTCTTGACGATAAAGCATATTTACGCCCTGGGACAGGAGAAGGATTTGGGGGTGCCAGGAACACCAGAATACTTACCCTTGCAGATGTTGAAAAGGCAAAGAAACTGCCAAAATATGATTGGCCTGAGAAATTAGTCTACCAAACACCAGCATCGCACAGGATCATGACGAAAGAAAGTAGCAAAGATGACAGTGGACAAGAAAAATTGATCAACAACCACGACTCACATTTTGTCTTTATCAGACCAAAATCAATCGTTGGCTCATCGGGCACTGTTTGGGCCAGTGAACTAGTTAGATTGTGGCACAACAACCCTAAGGTGTTTGAAATTGATGAAGTTGTTTCAAAAAATCCTTCTTATTCTGATGAATTTTCTTCAGTCTGTGCTGTCTTGCACGATTTTTCCTTCCAGTATCAGGACATGACTGTCGAGGAAGACATTGGAAAGCTGACAAGTGACCTGTCCGCAGAGCAAATTTCAGCAGTGCTAAGCTATGAAAAAATGCGCATTGACAGAGTTATCAATGCTCTAAAACAGGTAAGAGATCAAAGAAGTAAAGAACAAATAAAGTTTGAGAAACACGAAGAGATTATTTTTGAAACCAGATTGAGTCCTCTGATAGATGAAATTGTGAATAAAGCTGAGAACAGTACAGAATGTGATGCAAAAGAAATAAAGAATCTCAGTATTGAGTTGAGATCTTCCTGTGATAAATTGATAGACATGTTAAATGAGCTTCAAGTACCTCAAGTAAGACCACGAATTGCTTATCTAACTGACGCTGGACCAGGTGTTGGAGTATCAAACTTTGAAGTGCGTTTCAGAGATGCAGAGCTCGCAAGAATGTGGAATTCCGACAACCAGAGTGCGAGTGCATAGATCCAGAGGTGATAGCGGTCAAGGTGAAGCAGAACGTACAAACTCGGCCATTGGAGATTCTGTTGTTGATGGTGCCACGATCGAATGGGAAGTTTATAAGAGGTATGAAGGAATGAGTCAGGATGAAATCGAGAAAATGTCCCTTTCTGAATTTGAGAAATACGAACGAGATAGAATGTGTAGAAATGCCTGGGAAGTTGCGAAGGAGCTAGTTAACAGAATCGACGGAGCTCCAGTTCTTGGGGAGTACATCAATTGCCAGTTGTCTGAAGAACCCAAGAAACTATTCTTTTTCAACAAGGAGTACCTGGAGGCCCATCAGCATGGAACAGCAGAGAAGAAGAAAACAATCCCAGGTTCAGGCTATATTCAAAAGATCACTCAGTTCATGGATTCTCATTATGAATATGGTCAGCTATTTATGGAATACATAAAATTTGCCTGCACAAAGAAAGGAGAAGCCTGTGATTTCTGCTCAATACATGACTGGGTTGGTCCTCCTGCTGACAGGGTGCCGCAACCAGACCAGCTATCGAGAATCCAGGGCACTTCCTGAATGCTTTCAAGACGCCAAATGAAGATCGATCTCCCGATGATTGGCAGCCTAGAGCCTGCTTGGCAGCATTATACAAAGAAGGGAACAATTCGTTAAATGAACATGAGACGATAGAAATGACAGCCAAGAAATTGAATATTGAAATCTGCCATGCTGTTTCTTGTCTGGAACATTTGCACTCTCTAGATATTGGTAAGAGTAGAAGGGCAGGAGACAAAGACGCCAAGAAACAGCAAAAAAATGACATGAAATATGAGGATTATGATTGGATGCAGCTCGTACTCTCTGGGAAAATTAGCAAACTGTACGTCCTTGAGCTGGACAGATATTTGGATAAATACAAACTCAATAAAAAGTGCAAGAAAGCAGATAAAATAAAGTCTATTACTGTTCATGTGCTAAGAAATATGCCAGTGGAGGAACATCAACTAAAGAATTATGAAAATGATGAGAACAGCGACTCTGATGGAGCTGATGAGGAAAATGACAATGATTTTGATGACGATGAAAGTGATTTGGCTTTCCATGACTTAGATGAAGAGGAAATAGATGCAGATCTACCAGATGTGCCATTGATTCGACGAAATAGATATGGGAGAGACGTAGGAACATGGAGACTAGCATATTCCTAAAAACTACACAAGCACTTTGTCCAAAGTTTTAAGTAAATTATGATATACTGCACTTTTTCTTGAGCTCCAAACCATTTGTAGCACTCCTAAGATGCAAAAATACTCTGCCTAATATCAAGAATAAAGAATACATTCTTTCGGCAAATTGCTAAAGTTGCAGTTGGGTAAAATTTTTTATACAGGGTATAATTTGTTTGGGGTTGGGTAAAGAAAAATTTTCATATTCTCCCAGTTGGGTAAAAGATATTTTCACTATCAAATTAATTTCTCTTCGGTACCAACCCCTGGCTAAATAATGAACGGTCCCTAAATGCCATGCTTGCAGCCCCAGATTAAGTAAAATATTTTATCCCAATTTAGGTTTTTTAATTTTAAATTATATCTTCACTTTCATGTTTCATCTATTTGTTTAATAAACAGTTGGTCATAATTAGGTATTGTAGCTATAGTATTTAGCCAACTTTAAATGAAAAGAATTAATAACATTAATATCAATATTTCATAACAACATTTGCTCAGCAGTCATACGATTTTCTTCAAATAAATTCAGGTGAAGAAATTCATTTTTACCATCATTGCAAATGTTCAAGTGCATTAAAGCTTTCTTTACACCGTCTCGATACTCAAAATTCATCATCCTTCATCAAAACAGCTATTTCAATGCCCGATGATTACTGAAGACGGCTTCAACTATAACGATTGTGGACATGTATGAGGTTAAATTGTATCGAGAAAAAACCACGATGGCAGGCTGTGCTTCGGATCTTCCTTGGGCGAAAGATGCTTGCAGCGAAGGACGAGTGAAAATATTAGAAGGCAGGAACACCACAATACGACGCAAAATAAATGACGACTATTATTTGGATTAAATATTGATTATATATATTATATATACAATATATAATCAATATTTAATCCAAATAATAGTTGCCATTTATTTTGCGTTGTATTGTGGTGTTCCTGCCTTCTAATATGTATGAGGTTACTGTTCAAAGAAGAAAACAGCGACTTTCTACGGCCATTTTTCACCAGAATCCTTTGAACGTTTTGCTTTTGAGCTATCAATGGTCAAAAATCGAATCACTTGGTGAGTAATTCGAATCCTTGGAAGGTGTGATGGAACATACGTTACAAGATAATACTGCTATGACTTCTTTATCATATTTTTTCAACTAATCTTCACCTTTTCCCTATAAGTCACTTGAAGTGACGTCATATCACCCAAATCATCCTTGTCTCACTTTCATGAAAAATGAGGCTGAACACCTCTCATTCATAGGAATGTCCATTTTGGCCTCGTAATTTTACCTTTTCTGTTACTACTGACACAAAACATAGGAAAAGTGGTCATGCCCATATTGACATTCCTATGAATGATAGGTGTTTTCTGGCTGCAGAATCAGAATCTGCATGGCCGATTTAGTAAGAATCAATCCCGGGGGGGGGGGCACTTCGATGTTTTAAGTACCGGGTATGTGCCGCTGGACAGGGTATCGTTTTCACCATTCTTGCTCCCGAACCGGGTATCATTTTTCTGCAAAATGCTCCCAAAAGGATATAACCTTTCAAATTTTTGCTCTCAGATGGGACTACAATGGTAATTTGCTCCTTGGCCGGGTCAAGAACGCTAAAATGTCGCAAAAACGTCATTGGCTTCACTGGCCTTTTCATTTTCACCCTTGTGATTTACGGTTCTCACTACTCAGAAGTGGAAAGCCCGGGCCGGGGGGCACTTGACTTTGGCCTCCATATGATTTATTCAAAGGTAACAGAAAAGTTACCTTTGAATAATGTTGTTCGAAATGTTAAGCAAAATGTTGTTCTGTTATATATAATTTCCAGGCCGACTTTCTTTAGATGCATTATGATAACTGTGCTTAAAACTTTAAGATAGTACTTTTTGAGGTTTATGTGTAGCATTTTAGCAGAATAGATAAGTTCTCATGGCTTTACTAGATTTGCATTTTCTTGATCCTTTGTTCCCAGACAGACTGTGGTTTTTGCCATTTTGCTCCCAGACAGGGGTTTCTAAATTGATTAAAATGTTCCCAGACAGGGTAAAAATTACAGCACCCCAAAGGCACACACCCGTACATATAAGGACCAAGTGCCCCCCGGGGGATTCAATGAAAAAAATTCTCCTGAAATGGCTTTTGAAATTTGTCAATTATGACGTCATGTCATCGATGACGTCATACATTTTTCTTGGATTTCATCGAAATGCAAAAAGTTATACATCATTTGGAAGCTCTTCAAACGCTCTTTTCAACTATGCACATTTCATGTCAATATAACTCACCTGCCAAAAGTTATTGAAGTATTTAGGAGCATTTGGCCCTTCCCTGACGTCATCAATCACGTGACATTCGAAAATATTTGAAAGTGGCACATTGTCCTAAATTAATCACTATGGTCTCTTCTAACAATATAAACCTTAAAATTTGAAGTAAGGCACTTGGTTAGATGGTTAGC
The DNA here is from genome assembly GCA_964019985.1 of Aurelia sp. 4 Dawson et al 2005. NCBI lineage: Eukaryota > Metazoa > Cnidaria > Scyphozoa > Semaeostomeae > Ulmaridae > Aurelia > Aurelia sp. 4 Dawson et al 2005. Next base: position 4,515,348 of record OZ026511.1, on the reverse strand, counting down.
CTATTTCCCCCGTAAGAATCTGCATCAGCAGTTTGCAAGTTTGCTTTGTAGCATTAATCATACAACTCCAGACTTGTCCCTTAACTGGGCATGTTTCTAGGTTTCTACCCTTTGTGGTCAGGAAGTAAACAGAAATATAGAAAATGACTGTAGAAATCTAGCCAAGCCTTTTCAATCTGACTTGGCCAAAGTCATATATCAACAACCCAGCTGACGATACAGCAAAAAATCAACAATTTTGAGTTGTTTTTAGATAAATCCACCCTTCTGTAATCAGCTTTCACAACAACACTGTGAGTTGTATATTTTTTGATTGCTAAAACTATGCAGAACAGTGTCCTATTTACCGTTTTTCGATAGGTCGAATGATATTGGGGAAACTGCTTTCTGAGGGAAAGCAGTCTTGCAAGACAGCAACTTGCTGCTCACCAGAGCCAAAGCAGAGTTACCTCAAGTCTTGCTGTCCAGTGTGCAGTGTCATGCAAAAAAGTGAACAGTTTCATTGTAACATAGATCACCAGGAATAAAAAGCAAAGCTGTTGGACTTGCTGTACGAACGCCAACATAATAAGGCATAGAATGTGACATGCACTACACCAGGATAGTAAAATGAATCAAACAAGTCAAAATAATACAGGAAGCAAAAAGAAAAAATAGGTAAAAGAAAAAGAAAGGGAAAGAAGAAGCACCAGTTATAATACTACGAGAAATACGATATTTTTTACACTGAGTGCTGCAGGGATAAGAGTTTCAAGTTTAAAAATGATACGTTTCTCTAACGTTTTGCGTTCAATAGAGTCCAAAGGCGCACAGCAAAGACAGGGCTATTGTAATGTCTTAATGGAATGGCTGTCAGCGTTAAAATGCTGGGACACGGTGGAGTCAGGGTCATCTTTGCGTGAATCCTGGACAAGAACTTTCTCCTCCACGTTGCGAAGATGCTCTCCAAAACAGGGAATCAGCTGTCGTCAAGCCTCACCAACGTATAGCATGTCAGATTGTTACATGGAAGTCAGCAGGAATTGTCATCACCAGGACTACACAGGGTGAACCAGAAAAACTGTGGGGCGTTTGCCAGACTGTATCATCATGTTTGGCCATCACATTAAGAACTATACCTAATCCATGCAGCCAAAACTCTAACTTAGATCATAAACAGGGAGCGTTGGCGGAAAAGCGTGACACGTCTGATGGAAAGTGGCACTGCATTTTCTTCCCAAAACCTTGAAGTGGAGTGTAGCAAGCTGATGCAATCTTTAGCAAAGCCCCATCAGCATTTTGGCCTGGTCAAAGTTACAGAAACAAGTGCTATCAGGGGCTGGGATACAGTGTTGTTGGCTAACAGCAAGCCCAATTGTGATTAGGGCCTGTTTACATGGGAGTTTTCATCAAAGGGCTGGGATTTCAGCCTGCCTGACTCAGGTAGAATTTCTGCTCCCCTCTCTGATGCACGACTTGTAAATTGCTGTTGTCGATTGCATGAGAAAAATTCTCAGCTGTGGCTTGGTAATGAAACTCACCACACGGCTCGAATCTCAACTGTCCTTGCTCTAGCCTAGATGAAATGTCACAACTAATTGTCACTTAACCCATACTGTTTCACATTTGACGCACTGGCATAATCAAAATACTGGCCTACTTTCACGAATGGAAATGTAATTTGGCACATGGCAGCAGATTCAAGACTTGGGTTGAAACCTCTTATGTTACTGAAAATATTTCACCTTAGGAAGTTGGGCAGAGATCCCAGGTCTATGGTGAAAACTCCTGTGACGGACCTTTTTTTGTATTCAATATAAAATTTTACAAGACCACACTACTTAAGACACTAGTACGAACTACTTTACTAAACTACGTGGACGATACCACGGAGTGCAGGAGACCATGACAACTTGGCAGTCATTAACATAGAGAACATGTGACTAAACTAAAATTAAATACACGGCTACGAAAAATACACATAAACTTTACTGATAATTTCTAAGGTTCGTTTCGCTTGGCCTGTCGGGCTAACTTTGGGAAGGCAGGTCGTTCACGAAGCGCTAAACTGGAGATTGGATCGCGGATTTGGATAATGGATTTGTACCCAATGAGACTAACATCCAATACGAAACAAGCTTACAAGCAAAAGAACTATGGGTAAGAGGACTTGGTGTGTATGAAGTGTAAAACAACGGTTTAGAAGTTCCTTAGTCAAACTGACCAGTTTGGCGAATGAAATTTAAAGTCAGTTCGGGCACATGTTTATCAACGTTTGGAAAGGTTTTTACCACCATACAATAAAAGTTGTACCAGAACGTTGTTCGAGAGGGTGTTGATTTGAACAAATGGTTGCGATACTACTGACACGCCAGCGAGAAGATCTCGTCGTTGGATGTTAAATGAAGGACAAAGCAGCAAAAAGTGCTCCGTATCCTCAATACCGTACTCATTTGTACGGCACATTGGGTTTATGGTGTCCTTAAAGTTGTGCTTAAACTTGTGGAAATTTAATTTACTGAGACCGACTCTCATTTAGGAAAGATACGATAAACCTAATGGGTCATGAATCCCAAAGACAAGTTTTGCAGGGGGACGAATTATTGATAAAAGCTTTGACTTAAAGGCAGCAATGGACGGTGTAGTCCTAATCTCAGGATCGAGCTCATTCCATTCAGATATGCAATTAGGATAGAAACTAGATTAAAATTTTTCTGTTCTTGCCTTTATTCGCCCAACAACATCCTGATTGCAGAGAGAGTATTGCGACTGATGAGGTGGTGGAATCGGCTCCTTTGTATACAAGGGAGTGAGATTATTCATTATCTTGTAGAACAAATTCATGCGTTTATTCCACCTTCGGGACAGGCCCTTACAGCGTGCAGTGGTTAGTTTTTTGCCTGAATATTCTGGGATTGGGATGTGCTTTTACTGGAAAATTTATGTGATTGGGGTATAGTTTCACTTGGAATTTTCTGGGATTGGGGTTTACTGTTATACTCAAAATTCTGGTAATGGGTGCTGAGTGAGAGTACAACTGGATAAATCTTCGAGCAACACATAGTTCGTGTCAGGTGAACACATTTGAAGCACTTTATGTGTGCAAAAACTTTCTCAGATCAGAACTTCGTTCCAATGGCCACTTGGGACAAAAATTCTTGATCCCGGCCCTCGATCCCGTGTCCCTTTGACGTCGAATTGTATTTTGTTAATTCTTCAAAATACTGGGATTGGGTATCAATATCTGACATATATTCTGGGATTGGGTCGTAGCAGAAATCCTCGCGGCGCACAACCTCGTATGAATTTATGGTGAAGTACCCCCGGTGATTGAAAGGTTAATGCTGCAGAGATTTCATTTAAAGACGTCCTTTTCAAAAATTATAAAATCTGGGGGTCTGGGGACAAAAAAAATTCGTTTTGCTGTTTTGGCCTTGAAACAAGTTTTGGTCATGTTCATAAGGTGATGATGCTATCACAGTGGTTGAGAGCTCACTGGAACCAAATTACTTGGCACATTTCAGAAATTAATCATTTTTGAGAAGCAGACTAAAATGACTAATTCAAGTATATATTCAAGTACGACCAAAAACTATGTAGAGTTAAAACGTTTTCCGATGCCATTTCGGCTCTATTTGCTTAATAGTAAAAGTTAAGATCTCTTTCGAAAGAGGAAGAGAAGCGTAATATCCTTATGCAGCATTTTCGAAATTTTAAAGTTACAGAAGGGGTTCAAATCAAGCCTCAAAAAAGGCAACTCTTGACCGCAACCGTCAAGGTTGAAAAATATATGACTGAAAAGCTCTTCTTTAGCTGTATCCAAATCTGTGATCTGTTTATCTGTCAACCCAATAGGTTTTTGTCTACATACGAAGAAATGGCCAAGGGTTAGCAGATTTTGGAACATCTGGTTTTCTCAATAACGGGGGAAGCACTAAGTCGCTACAATAACAAATAACAGGGACTTTATCACAAAAGACTGTATCGAGAATGAAAGATTGTCTCAATAGAGTTTAGTCGAAATTCACTTTTTCTTCCTAAATGTTGTTGATATCTTTCAAAGAATATTTTGTTTAGATTCTAAACAATTAAATTTGGTACGCTTACAGTTTTTAAAGTACCTTTGCAGTAGCGCAGCGCAGTGTTTCTTGTTTGCGAATCTAGCCGCTTGAGAGACTACAATCGATACATCTCATGTGCTTCTTAAGAAATAATTGTGATCTAAGATGCTTGACCGAACAACTTAAAACTCAAATAGAATACTTTTTCAAAGACAGCATCAATAATCACGAGAAAGTGACTTTCGGTTAAACTCCCTTAAGATAACCTTCCATGCTCGATGCAGTTTTGCTGTGATAAAGTCCGTGTTATTCTCTGCAGTAGCGACTTCTTGCTGCCCCCGATTTGGGGAAACCAACTTCTCCAAAATCTCCTAACCCTTGGCCATTTCTTCGCATATGGACAAAAATGTACTTAGTTAACAAATAAACGGAGCACAGATTTTGAAACAGCTAACATAGGGCTTTTCAGCCATATATTTTTCAACCTCGACGGCTGTGTGGGCCAAGAGTTGGCTTTTTTGAGGCTTGATTTCAACCCCCTTCTGTAAGTTTAAATTTCGAACATGCTGCTTAAGGATATTACGCTTCTCTTCCTCCTTCGAAAGAGACCTTTGCTGTTACTATTAAGCAAATAGAGCCGAAATGGCACCAAAAAACGTTTTAACTCTATATAGTTTTTGCTCGTACTTTAGACTGATTCAAGCCGTAGTGTCGCTCCTCCACCTAACACATATACCCCGCAACAACTACCACTCACGAAAAAACAGCGAAATTTCCGGCCTTTCAGGGGAGCTTCGTTTTGGAAATCTCTGGTCTGAAAAGTACACGACCGTGGTATGCGTTTTTGCGTTAGGCTGAGACCTTGCTCCATTGATTGGCCTTGCCGTCGGGAAACCTTCAAAGCTGTGGAGGTCATGTGATTTTTCCGCGCTCTTCCTTACTAATTTTGTGGCATGAATGAAACAAACATGCAATTTTGTGGCAAGATTTTTGTTTCGTCGTGGCTTCAACATGTAACATGTAACTTTTTAGCATTTTCAGTCGCTAATTCTTCTACCGTTGATGCATGAATGTTTCATGAGCTTTTGGTTATTCCTTGTATCAAAATTTGCGAGTTTTCTGCCCCTATCTCCTTAAGATGTTTTGGCATTCTTCTGGAATAATCCTTCGGTCTGGGAAGCTCAAGAAACGAGCGCAAATTACCCTTGCAAAGAGAGAAACAAGGCTTCTCAAACTATTCAGGTAGTTCTCCTAAAAATACACAGTTATCCACAAAACTCTCATTACGGCCGCATTGTTTCGTAGGTTTGAATTTGTTTCTGTTTGAAGGAGCTTTGTAATTTGTGACTTTAAACTTTCGAGAGAAAGACAAATTGATCAGTGGTTTGCTTTGCGAGAAATCTTTATCAAGCCCCTTGACGTAGCCGTTGAGTCTGTTTTGAGCAAGAATTTATTGTCACTTCCACATAATTTCACGCACAAATACTTCTGCTGTTTATGTGGGAGCGTTTCAAGAACCAGGCGTATTTTGCCATAGCTAAAGTGCGAGTTTTCTGTTAACTTTTTGTTAGATCAAAGTGTTTCTTACCTCAAACTGTTTCCTATGTTTTGCACAAGCCAAAAAGTAATCCCGTTCAGCGATTTAAATTCGCAAAACAGCAAGCCTTCCACTGCAAGTTGGCGAACAAACAAATCCGTGTTTTACCTTCAAAAGCTTTTTTGTACAGTGCCTTTTGAGATTCTCAACTGTCAGTTTCTTTGCCTTTATTCTGCCACCTGTGATGATAACAGCCTCCATTTTGGCAAGCAGCCGCCTTTGTCACTTTCACAGACTCGACATTCAACGGAATTGCAGCCAAAGCCTTCAATCAGATTGCAACACAGGCGCCATGAATTGTAAGAATAAACCAATCACCTTCACGTAAAACGCTTCCAGCAAGCTGATTGGGCTTTCCGGAACCAGGAGCGAGCAGGCCAGGTTTTTTACAGTTTGGTTATGAATCCCAGTTTGAGCGGCCTCAGTTTGCCAAGCAATTGTCTCGTTTTGGTGAGAGATAACGGGGACTTACTGTAATCAGTTTACAAGTAACCCACTTCAATGCAGAAGGTTTACAATCAAAGCTGGGCTTTTGGCTGCACAGAAAAAATTAGTTCACAATGATCAGGTATACAAAACAACATGACTTCACAGTCCACCAAATGCCCTTTGTATTTTCTGACTCATCTGGTAGGTTAGGATCAACCACTTGTTTCATCGTGGCTCGTTAAAGTTAGTTGATGGAGATATATTGCTATTTCAGGAACTGCATGTGCATGCCTAAATTTAACGTATTGTATTATTTTGTATTTGAAAGAGTCAACAAGTGTGTGGAATTCGTTCAGCTAGAGGAACAAAGTTGAAGGTGTTGTGGCGCCGTGGTGTAATCCTCTGACATTGCAGCGAGAATAGTCAGGCGGAGTGGGTTTGAGTCCCGGTAGAGCCCCACCACTTGGGCGTCATGACAAGGGGTGGTGAACTCAATTAAGTCTGCTCTATCTCTGCAATCACAGCGCTTGGCGCTGAAAAACGCAACTTCACCCTCACAATAGCACGCAAAGAGTTTCTTTGCCCTATTTATAGATAACCTCTTCTTAGCTCTGTACGCTAACTTTAAATGTTGCATATTAGTTAGAATGTACTGTCCGTCATGTCCAACAAACAAGACATGTATTTAAGGTTTAGAATCGAGGACTGCATGGCATGCAACTGCAAGTCTAATTTGAAGGCTTATATTCTTAAGGCACTTTATAGATGAAGGTAACTGCAGCTTTCTAGATGATAATGGGGAATAAAGGTCAACCATGTGGGAGAAACTTAATGATTTGGGAAAGGTTATGACAAATCAGCTGGATTGCTTTGGCTTAACTGCCCTGCAGGTTTAAACCCTAGGCAGGTTGATACATACATTCTACACTGTTTACATTTGGGTTATTTCATTGTTTTGATTTGTCCTTGGCAACACATAATGCATATATGCCATTGGTAGATACAATTTGCAAATCACTTGCACATTTTGATGTCCATTATGTTGAAAGTTCCACAAGAAAATGAACAATTCATAGCCACTTTATATCAACTGTTTGCCAATACAAAATACATGGTTTGACATAACTCAATTTACGTCATTTTGCACAATGAACTACGACATAATCTGAAGATGATATCTTGCTTCCAGGTGAGTAAATGAAAACGCCGGTATTTGAAAAATCCTGCTCCCTGAATATGAAAGCAATGCTATTGGAAACTGTCGACTTTTATCCCCAAGATGTCAAATAGGTTCAGTAATTTACCTGGCTTTAATCACCCATTCCTTCCTGTCGAAATAGGAGATTCTCTGCTGAAAGCCCCTTTCAAAAACCTGCAAAAACGAGTAAAAACAGCAAGAAAAAATTTCCTTAGCAATGATCACTCTTGGATGTGCTCATGTATTTTGACTTCATGGGAGAATGGAATCCCCTTGAGGGATATTCACACTAGGGGAAAGACTTTTCAAATGGTTAAAACAAAAGCACCTGTTAAAGCGTGCTGAAAGTTATCGCTGTGATGTTTAACGCACAAGGGATTTGTGCTTGTAGTTTTAGCATGTTTTTTTAAGGTTCTTCAGGGGATTCATTTTCGAAAATTGCCTACAGAATCTGAACAGGAGACCGATTTTAGCCAGAAAAATTTGTAAAAAATAATTGAGCATGTTAGCTATTTCATCAGATATTGCAAATATTGTTGCTTATATATTCAGGGAGCAGTATCCTTTCAACCACTGGGTGTTTTTTTACTCACCCGGCACAACTCTGTTCATTTACTTTAAGTTGGCAGTGTACATATGATCACACAATAAATCTTACCATCTCTTTTGCAGCCATGTGCTTTTCACATTTCATGACAAGAAGATATCCTCATCTGGAAGCAGAAATCAGAATGCATTTAATTAACAATGACTGGTAGATGCAATACATACATGCTATGGAGGATTGCATGACTCAGATCATGTAGAATTCATCAGATCTTGTATCAGGAGAATGGAAATCATATGTATTTCTTCATTGTCATGAACCACAAATTTGCACACATAACTACATATGCAACAAAACATAACAAAATAATGTATCGTAGGCTAGGGACCTGCTACAAATCGTTACTATTCTATCTGCTGTTGTTGGGTACGAGATGCTTCTGAAAAAATATGTTTAAAGTTGAAAACATCAAAGGCCAAGCACTACAGGAAGGAAAACCACCATGCCTTGTGCATGGGACAAAACAAATCAATGCTATATAGAAATGTGATCGGAACAGTGTGGCTTAGCTACGTTTTCCTGGGGCATTCCCTTCCCTTACTTCACATGATACTCAGATTCTTGAAATCAAATCTGCTCTGTCCATTAAATACTTAATGTCATCAAAAAATTTACCTATTTTATTCATGAATAAATACAAAGAACATGCATCAACTATGCTGTTTGATTATTTGATAATATAACTGAAATTGTCCAAAAAAGAAGGTTTTATCAACACATACCTTAAAATTTGGATGACTTTCAATATGGTTAAGAAGCCACAATTTGAATCATTGTTGTTCTAAGAGCAAAAATCAAAATACTGCAAGAGCTCTACAGAGCCACCTGGGGCATATTTAATTGTAATACTGACAAAATACAGTTGTTAACAAAGTTTGTTTTAACTGGATTTGTCAGTATGGTGAAATAAAAATCTCAACTCATGTGTCTTCCTGCGGGTTTGATTGGTATCATCGTTGCAGTTTTACTGCAGGGTGTCTCAAATGTTTGATGTTTGATTAAATGCTAAAAAATGACAATATGCTGAATGGGCACTTGGTTAAATAACCCATCTCCTGAGATTTTAAAGTAATTTTTGACACAAGAATCTTGCAAACCCACTAAAAATTCGGGAGTTATAAGCCTTAGAAGTTCAAGTTTGTGCGGAAACCGAAACCAGAGGCCTTTAAATGGCATTCTGGTAAAAGTCCCATGGTCCATCGTTTCTGTTGTTTCTCTATTGTTTCTTGTATGCTGTGGGCCTGACAGAGAGTAATAGGCTTCAAATTTGAATCTGAACGAAAGATAAATATATATACCTGAAAACCCTGAATAAAATAAGAACCAATTTAAAAACCTGAAATATTATTTAATTAAATACCCATTGTTTAAGAACCTAGTTAGGCTGACTTAGAAAATCATACCGTGGAGCCAGAAAAAGTTCCCAATTTTGAAAATTCATCACTCCAAGACTACTTCACAGATTTGAATCATTCAAATTCTTGTTAAAAGCAAAAAGATCAAAGTATTTTTGTGTTTTTTCTCACTGCCCTACCAGCACTAGAAATATAGGTAAATTCAACTTTACAAAAATTTCATGGTTGCAAAATGACTGAAAAATGGCCAAAAAAGTCGATCGATGCATAAATGACTTCTAGCACAGAATAATGAAGGAAATGCAACTTCTCATGGGTGATAGTATCCTCTGTACATTAACTGCCGAAGGATTGATAATCTTTCATATTTGGTTGAAAATTGATGTCTTGTAAGTCTTGAGGGAGGTGGAATGCCAATGGCCTATTGTTAGGTGTGAAAAGAGTCCTTACGATTTGATTGATGTTTTAAGCCTTTTTTCCCACATTTTGCAACCATGAAATTTTTATAAAGTTGAATTTACCAATACTTCTAGTGCTGGTAGGACAGCAAGAAAGGTCACCAAAATACTTTGATCTTTTGACTTTTAACTAGAATTTGAATGATTCAAATCTGCATAGTAGTGTTATGAATTTACAAACGTGGGAACTTTTTACTGGCTCATCCGATAGGTTGTTATACCCTGGTTTTTACGGTATACACTGCATTGATTTAAATGAGAAAATAAGGGCGTTTCAGAATGTAGATTGCTTTTGAAGATGAAATTTCCTATAGGAAAGAAGTTTGTTTTTATTGTTCACGATCATGTTGCTGACAAAGGGTAAATTTCAACATACAAATTTCTGGAAAGGTCCTTCATGGCATGGTGGCTGGAATGTTGACACTTAAGATGATCTTCTAATCTTCTACCATTCACTTATATATATTTTGTTTGTATAATAAACATGCATGCTATGTATAGATTGATTTCTCTTGAGCCATATCATAGGCTATTTCCAATGGATACTGAAAATGTCATCTCTTTAACATACTGTTACTGCTTAGAACTTAAGTGTGTGAACATTCCACAACTAACATTATATATTCCTTCTCATTGTAGATGTCTCACCGGTGGGGTTTAGTTTATAATTAATGATAGAAAATATAACCAACTCTATGACTATTTAGTGTGTATTAACTTTTCATGGTAGCAGAGGGTAGTTGGAGTGGATAAAAGAAAAAAAGAACAGTTCATAGTGTGTTGAAAGAAGCAAGAGTGAAGATGGCATCAGCGTACAAAACTCCACCAGCATTTGATGTAGAGAGCAAGTCATACAGTAGATGGGTAGAAGAATTGAAAGCATGGACAGAGTTAACAGACGTAAAGAAGGACAAGCAGGGTTTAGCGGTTGCTCTATCTTTACCAGAAAAAGATATCTAGTAATTTGAGTCTAGATGAATTGAAAAGTGATGATGGTGTGAAGAAATTAATGGAGTTTATGGACAAATTATTCAAGAAAGATCAGTTGTCTGAAGCATATGAGGCATTCAGTGATTTTGAGAGATTCCAGCGTAAAGATACTATGACAATGGATACATATATAATGGAATTCAAGAAGCTGTATAACAAAACAGCAAAGTTTAAGATGACACTTCCACAGGCAGTTCAAGCATTCAAGCTGTTAGAAGGAGCTGGCCTAGATCATAAAAAAAGAAAGGTTGTGTTGACCGGTGTCAACTATGATAAAGAAGATACTCTTTTTACACAAATGTGTAGTTCTTTGAAGAAGTTCTTTGGAAAGCAGTCTTTGGCAATTGGCACAGACAAAGGAAAGAGCATTAAGATAGAGCCTGCATTTATAGCAGATGAAGAATCAAGATTGTACCCCAACGAAGAGAGCACACTTTTAGCACATGGTCGGGGCTACAGAAGTTTTCGTGGTAGCTATCGACGAGGACCAAGTGCTAATCAGCAACGCTATTATATGCAAGGCTGCTTCCCACAACAGACCAGTGGATTTAACTCCTTTGCCACCACACAGCTTGGCAGACCCTCCCATGGAGCCCATAGTATGTGGGAAAAGAAAACAAACCCCATCGGGGCAGATGGATACCCCTTGAAATGCAAAAGCTGCCAATCAATCAGCCATCCTGTTAAAGATTGCCCAGATTCATGTGAGAATTTAGGAAAAAGGGAACAGTTAGAGAATGCAGTACTGTTCACAGGCAACCTTGACTTGCTCCAAGTCTATTCCGAGATATATCAGCGCTAAGGAACATAGTTACTTCTGCAGGGGCGTAAACCTTGAAGAGGATGCTGCAAAGGAAAAGCGAATGCGGAGGAAACGGAATAGACTTGTCAGACATGGAGGCTCATGAATGTTAATGAGTTTCAGCGGATTGATTTTGGTCCGCTCGGCATCCTTTGACAAGCGAATTTAGCCAATGGATTTTAGCTTACAAGGGGGGCCAAGTTTCTTTAGCTTCAACTCACACAATTCACATTTCATTTCAAAATGGCGACCACAGCAAGCAGTGACCAAAATATTTCGACACAAATATAGAGAATGCAAAAGGCTTCTTCGACTCAGCTGAGCTGAAAGAATATCACAGTAAAGCCCTTATGAGTTTATTGCAAGGATTTGACGTCGTTACAACGTAGCCAATTGGTCAATATGCAATGGCGAAGGACAGACTGATTCAAGCGATGTTGTATTTGAAGAAAACAAGTTTGGCAGCATAAGATCTGACCCTTAGCAAGAGAATTATCTGTTTTGTTGATGAAGGACACTTCATCAGAAAGTGGTAAGTTTCTTTCTTTATTAGCCGGTTTGAAGATCAACTTCATATCTGCCAAAATATGGCCTTAATAATGGATATCCTGCAAAATATGACTACTGACCGAGGAAGTGGAATTTATGAACCCTTCCAATCCCCTTGAAAGTTGAATCAATTATAGCAGTAGGTACAAAAATGATTGTTGATTCATCCAATATTTTTAACAGCAAAAACCAGGCTTGGAACAACAATGGAAACTAAAATTGAAATGATTCATATGTAAATAACTATATAAGTGCTGTCATACTGTAGTATCTAGCAAGAAAACTAATGCGAAGACTAAGTAGAGCAAATACTACACGTACTGTAAGTCCTTGTGAGAAGCTCTGGCCCCATGCTACTAGCTGGTTTTTATATATTAGACCAATTTTGTTTTGAAGAGGTTTCTGTGAGTTTTCTGAACTGTTATTGTTCTGCAATTATTTTGAAGGGGCTGCTCATTTTCCATTCACAATTTCAGTGCAATCAGATTATCAGAAATAAGACTCTATCATTTCAAACGTTTGTGAAGCTAAACATATTTCATATTGGCTTCTTTGTTCTAGGGGAACTAACTGGAAAAAAGACTGCTGCAGTTGCTTCACAAGAAGACTACTCATACTGTAATTAGCTGAATCATGATCCTAGATTGGTGACAAGAAGAAAGTTCCATCTGCTGGCCTAACAGCAGCAGCATTGCCAAGTCTTAAAGAAACAATCAACAAATACATTCAGTTTTTAGGATTGTAATGATGAATAGAATAGTTCAAGATTAAAGAGTCATGATGAAGTATTTGATTTCTCGGGAGTTTATATGGAGGATATCAAGCTGCAAGGATATAGTGGTAGAAGGATTCTTGTGTTTTGTCAAGATCATGATCATTATCACTTCCAGTTGAGATTGCTTGATCAAGAATTTTGTCATGTATTCAGATTTCCACTCAAGGCCATATGCTATTCTCCATGCTGGAACACGTCATGCAGATATCAAAGAGAACATAGCTAGTTATCTGTAAATTACTGCCACCATGACATCTCCCAAAGTTTCTTCTTGGATTGACCGCATCTAAGTCATCTAATTCTCTTGATTCATTTGAAATGTGGACTCAGAAGATACATCTTCTCAAGATGACAAAAGTGATTATAAAAAGTGCAGGTCAGTTTTGTGACAATTAACTGAAATTTCTTACCAATTCAAATCACGAAAGCAATCCTCGATTAGCTTAGCTACTGAGAGAGCTCCTCCTTAAGAATTCCTCTTCCTACAAATTTTCTAGTATTTCTGTAGTTATGTTTAGTTTTATATTCGTATTGTAATTTATGGACTGTAGTTTATGTTTAATGTTGTTTAATTCTTTGAAAATTTGTATGTTGTGGAATTTAAAATGAACTGAACTGAACGAAATTGAACCCATGGGGGTTAGTTGACTTGGATTTACTGGGGTGCACCCCTGGAGAAAATCTTTCTTACCAGGCTCCATAATGTTTCACTCCAAATGGTATCCTCCCACCAGGAATTGAACAATGGGTATTGGAATGCTCCTGTCAGGAGGTATGAAGTAATTTAAACAAATTATCTGTTTCTGAATGGAATGAACTCTTCAAACAGGTGCTCAGTCAGATTCTCTGTTCTTTTTGATATTTATCTCTCCTCTTGATTGTCTACAAATTGCATATTACACTAATGATTAACTTGCTTTGAAATTGTATGCCAGTTAAAACAGACCGTGGCAGTTGCTGCAGAGCCTTTCAGTTTTTCATTCAACTTCTGCCAAGAGCAGTTAAGAGTAATGATTGGGTGTCAAGACATCTGAACATTGCTTACATTAAGCAAAGTGTGAAGGAACTGAGTTATGGTATTTTCATCAACATTGTGCTTTTTCAATGAAATCAGATTGATAATAGCTCACTTATATTTTAAGTTGAATTTCAAGTTTGATCAGTACACACCAGCTCTTAATTAGAACTTTCCAAGCAAAATCACATTTCTAATTAACAGATATTTGTGCACTAATCAAACAAAGCAATAATTCTGAATGAACACAAACCTCACACAAACATAAAGAGCAGAAGGAATCAATCAATAAGAGCTACAGTAAAGAATTCAGCTTTCCCTTTGAAATATTGTATGTCTCCATTTCTTTGCCACATTGAATTACATAATTACAAGACAAAGTCAATGTTTGCATTATATTCATGAAAGGGGTAGGGTCAGGCAATGTAAACAAACTTCTTTCGAAATGACGATTTTGCAGTATTTTTGACAGGCCATATCACAGAGATCTTCAACTATGTTTCCCAAAATGACAGTGCTACTTTGAAGATGGACTCTCGAGCTTTGTAGAGAAGCAAACGAAAAACTCATATGCTGTACAATTGCAGAGATATTGGTGGTTTTTTTGGAAGTAACTTTCCATTGGATTCACCACATCCACCAAAATCTGTGCAGAACACAATGGCCATGTGTGGACAATGATATAGATTATAGAGATAATTCTTGAATAGTTTCAGTTAGTTAGTTTCATATGATTTAAATTCTCTACATACAATTTATGATTCTACAGTACATACAAATAACTGAACTACATAGACTGAATATATAATATTACACAACAAAAAATACATTGTTACAATAAACTAAATACAATATACAAGTACAAAGAGGAGCTAAATGATAAATTGCATGTTGGGAATTACTTAAAGGAGGAGCTCTCTCAATAGATGCGTGGTCTTCCTTGTGGGTGAAGATGGAAGACGTTGGCCATTGTCATGGTCATCAAGAAAAGTAAGACGAATGGTGAAAAGTACCATCGCTGCCAAGACCTTGGCACTTGCTGACGGGTTGGACATGGCTATTTACATTGGCTCAGTGCTTTCAGAGATATTAGGGGCGCAGAAAATTCCTATATGCTGTTATATTGACAACAAATCTTTGTTTGAAAACATATACTCAACAAAACTGGTGGATGAAAAATGCATACGGATCGACACAGCAAGTATTAAACAAATGATTGATAGAGGTGAAGTTGCACATGTGAAATGGATCAATGCAGAATTCCAGATTGCAGACAGCTTGACCAAAAGAGGAGCTTCAAACGCAAAACTACTACATGTGATGGGAAGCGGACATTTGAAGTCATATTAGACTCAATCCTCAGGCAGATATTGACAAGTGTTACAAGAACAATTTTATTTTATGTTCATTATATTCTACAAATTTTGTTGGCCATTGGCATGTAACTTTGTTTTCCATAGTTGTCCACCGGGAGCACTACATTGTTTAGTCAAAAGAAGAGAGGGGACTCTGTGAACATTCCACAATGTGTCGCCTGGCTGGTGGCAGAATTTTTAATGAATTGCCGCTTGAGGCAAGGAAGATTGAGTCAAGGATTGTTTTTACTTCCTTTTTAAACAAACATTTCTCTTGAAGAAACTATCTTTACATATTTTTAATTAAAAAAATGCATAATGTAGCTATAAGTTCTTTTCCTTTTACTTTCATGACTGGATTCTTAAGATAACAGCATTGTCATTATGCTGATAGGTTATCCTGCATAAAGATTTGCATTATTATTATTATTGTTACCATCATATAATTGCAAAATACCTAATGAATGATGACCACAATCATCTATTTTCACAAGAAATTAAGAAGCTAAAGAGGAGTCTCTTATTTGCAGAGAGAAGTCAACCATTTTTCTAACATCTGCAATCATCATTTTTAATTCCAAAGGCGATGATCAATGTCTATAAAGGGTACTTTTCATGGCTCAGATCATGTAGAATTCATCATGATATATGAAATCAGGAGAACGGAAATCACTTATTTCCTCATTGCCATGACAGATCTTCCTGAAGCATTATCAGTACAAGTAAAGGTTGGCAGTCTCACAGGCAGTAGACGGCTGACAAGTGATTCATCAAAACCAAAATGTAAATTAAGAATATCTTGCGAACATAAAAAGAACACTCTAACAGATGAATATCACTGTTTCAGTTGTTGTAGCAATGGGCACCATGCCAGAGTTTCTTAAATCAGAAGTATTTCATACCTTCCTATATTCTCCATTGCTTCAGGTAGACTGCTAAACATAAAGACCATTCAACTTATTGCATCTTTAGCCTTGATCTTTTCCGTTTCCTTTGCTACTGCCTAATCTTTGAACAAACTGGTTTCAATTCTTGGCTGAAAAGTATTATAAAACAAATGAATCAAATTTTGATCTTTAAGTATATTTTATCTGCATAAAATGAGGAAAAGCCATCAAATATATACAAAGAGTCATGATGTCACTTCTCCATTTTTTCATGTCTGCAACTTAAAACTAATACCAAATATCCTGACTCTAAAGATGATGGAATCCAGGAAAAAGCAGTTCATAATGACAACTACTTGATAGCTCATTGGTCTCAATGGAAATCAAAGCAACTTAATTCTACTCCTTTAGTCATGAGTTCAGTAAACAAGAAAATGTCAAAAATCATCAAACAGTGAAGAGCTGCTGTCAGTGATGTAAGTATCTTTCACAGAATCTCAGTAGAACGAAAGTATTTCAGTCATCATTCAGCAGCTGAAACACAAAGTAACCAGAAACTGACCTAAGTATGGTTGTCGCATCTTCTCTTGTAGTTTCAAGATCCAATTGCCTACAAAACAATGTTACACTATTCAGAAAATAATCAAAATGAACATTTCCACACATCCAATATTTTCATGAGCCATCATAGACTTAGATAAGGTAAAATTCATTCCATCAGACAAATTGATGGTCAACCTGTGCCAGATTGAATCATATGGCTCTTCTTGAGAGAGAATAAAGAAAATTTAGGTCTGTTTTGAGAGACTGTCTCAAAAGAATACGTGGAGTTAGCAGAGTTCTATGGAAGATCCCTTGGAGACTTTGGACATGAGAATTCCAAACCTCCACAATATTATGGCAGAGAAGCTTCCAACTCTGCAAGGTGTAACTTCCAGTGAAATCTTTAAGACCAATCTGGATGCTTTGTTCTCTGCCGGAAGCGTATTTATGAAGTGTGAAACAGATGAGAAGTTTCAAAGAGCATTGCGACACCAGATAAGGACATCTGAGGAAGTTTTCATTCCAAAAGTAAGCAAGTGACTTTCAGCACTAGATCTGGAATTTTTTCTTTTTCCGTGATCAAAACACTGGTTGTTTTCCTACTTGACTGATCAGTTAAATTCTTAGAAAATAATAAACATGGTAAATACCAACAAACAGCTTTTAGAAATAATTTGGATAGGCTAATTGCACTCAAATAATTTACAAGGAGTGGGTTCCCTTAGCAACAAATCTCAATATGAAAAGATACGCGGATGAGACTTTCATTAAATCCAATGAAAGGGAAACTGGGGCATGATGAGTGGTTGCCACACAAGCTGTCATCAGCAGTCATGTTATTTCAAAAGGTTCATCATCACATTTTTGTGCAAATCTTAAGATAGGTATCAATCTTGTTTCATGATTGCAAAACAGTAACTTTCATTCCTAAAGGGGCAAAACAGTCTGCATTTCGCTCTTGTAAGAATGAAACTTAGTCAAACTGTTGGTTATTGATATGTAAGTGATCACTTTTACTTGCTTACATCCACCATGATGATAAGAAATCAAATTTCCTATTTCAATTGATTTTTAAGGCTTTAATAGTAAAATAGTTTCAGTCTCATACAGTTTCGCTTCGTTTTGTTGATTATTACATAAGGCCAAAACACTCCAAACAGCCACAGGAAAAATAAGACTTACTGCTCATGATTTAAAACAAAATTGTTTTAACTCATTGACTACAAAGGCGTTAATCGCAGTGTCGCATTCTTATCCCTATGCTGTTTTATTGAATAATGACTGCGTATCCCCCAGCACAAAAGAGCTTACACGAGTAAATAGATAGTGCCCAATTTTGAAAAATTCTCAAGAAAACTGTAAAAACCAATGAAAAAAGTTTTTGAAGATAAAATGTAGAAAAAAGACTAAATTTTAAGAGAAAAATATTGTTATATATGTCAGAAGAATAAAAATCATGGTTATCGGTTACAACTTCAAAATTTTGTCATGCAATGTTCAAAATCAACACTTGCACATCCTAAACGCACAAGTTTTACAAAAACAGGCAAGTGTCTATTACATATATCGTTTAGTATTTCATAAAAATGCTTTATCAAGGCATTGCAATGTATTTGTCGTCTCTTTCCTCATTTAAGTCTTTGAGAATCTTGGGGTGGAACATGGTTGGCTCTGCAAGCCCTATTCACGATGTCAAGAATAAATAGGCCGAACAAGAAACAGCTGGTCCTTTGGCTTCCTGTTTGCATTCATTTCCATCTTGCTCTTGTTGTTTGAATGGAAGTATTGGCAGAGTTTATCAAAACTATCTCTGTTCATGACTTTATGGCTGGAAACAAATTCCCAAAAGCAAAGTCCATAGATCAGTGCATCTTCATTTCAGGGAGGTTCACAATGCTCATGAAGATGGGAATAAAATGTTTTAGCCAAATTTTGCTCATGGCCCATGGCCGGAAACCATCAAATCTCATTTTCATGGACCAATCAGACGGCAAATAAGTGAGGAAGACAAAAGAAACGTGTAAATTTCTCAATCTTACCGACCTTCATAAAACGCCACCAGGACAAAAAACTGCTTGAAATTTCCCGAATTTTTTTGAAGAAATCTACTCTCCATACGTTAGGGTATACAAGTTTGGATGCCGGTTAAAATATCTCCCGATTCCAAGGAGTTATGACGCCTAAAACCCACAACCTTCGTTCGTTTTCAGCATTTCTGGGCTTCCCTCATTAGTACACAATTCATTCCTAAAAAGTCTTCTAAAACTAAAACTTCTAAACTATAAAACTCTAAAACTTCTAAAACTAAAGTCTATCTAAAACTTACCTGAAACATCACTAATTCCCAGAAAGTTGATACCTTGGGTTTGGGGGCCTTTTCTTGCTTCGCAGATGAGAAAATCTGACATGCTGCCTTTGGCATCCGAAATATGGCCTAGCTCTAAAATATGCTATATTGTGTCTTTGGCTCAGAAATTTCAAGTGTACCCACCTCTTTTCGCTTGTTTAAGGCATCCTGTAGTTCTGTGCATCTACCAGACTGTGCTTGGTCTCCATTTGACGATTTTCTTCCACAAATAATGCAGTAAATAGCATTGAAAACATCAATTGCTGTCTTTTTGCGTCCAAAAAATGATCTATGATCAGGAAATCATGAATCACAACATGCACTGCACGTATCACGTGACACGTGATATTTAGACATCTTCCCGCCCCTTCCCCAGGCCTCGCAACGCGCTGCGCATGTTGTGATTTCATGATCATAGATCAGTGTTTGGACGCAAAAATACATCAATTAGATGTTTACGATGCTATTTTCTGCATTATTTGCGGAAGAAAATTGTGCGATCTCATGGGCCACATTGGCACACGCATGGAGCCAACAATGTGAGCGATTCATCGCACACATGAGTCAGATGTCGTTTGATTTGTTTACAACTATTGTCGGCCTTCTTAGAATTTTCTGTTTGTAGAAATATTAGAAATGAAATGTTTCCTCATGATCTTCTTTCATTTGAGATCTTTAATCGCTGTAATCTACTTCCTTGTTGCCCCAGCGTTTTGAAGTCAGTTACGAAGAGGTCAAGAACTTCGGCAGTTATATTCCCCTCTAATCTCCACTGATTAAGTGCAAAATCAATTCAACATCGATAAAGATTAGAAAGGTGGATTAAAAAGAATGGATTAAAGAACGTTGTTAGAATGAAGCTAGAAATGAAGAATCCAAATTGCCGAAAGAAGTAAAGCAACGAAACCAAAATGCCTCTTTAAAGTTTGCAAGTTCACAAACATTTAAAAAACACGTGCAAAGTCTATGTTACATACAGTACCAAGAAAGTATAAAAAATAGTAGGCGTTACAAGACCTTCGTTGATATTAGGTTGCCAGAAATCTAAACGGCGAAGGTCGATAGACAATGTCATTCGCTCAAAATTTCCAATGCAAATCAAGGATCTTTATCAGTAGGCATTATCATTTTCAACCAATGAAATGACGATTTCTAAGCTCCCCTCAACCCCAAGACTCGTGTAATAGCTTCTTCTTCAAATAATTGTGCTAAGAAACTTTTAAGGGCTTAGAATCCATACGTTTAGGATCTATCCATACCATGAGTGTCGTGATCTTTTATTATGATTCGCTGTCCTTGGACATAGGAGAAAATTCTGCCATTGTTGGAGTAAAACGATGTAAAATCTTCACTGCAAAGCAGTAGGGATGGGAAAGAGTAGATCGTCGACTTTGGACATGTTCAGCCCATATAATTAAATGGGTACTGGGTCGACATTCCTTGTTAAAAGCAAGTGCAGTAAAACAGCCTATATACCGTTTTCTCGCATCCACCTTGCTTCCTTAGGTTATGGTAAACGTTTTCAGGGTGAAAATATCCATTTTCCGATTTCTTCATGTTCTGTTAGCCGAACTTTCAAGGCACACAATGATACATTCCTTGAAACTAACAAAAGTTTTTTAATATCAATATAAAAAAATTTTACAATACATGCTATGATCTACTATGCTCTAACTATTATGCAACACTATGATGACGATACCATGAGGAGTAAGAGACAATGTCTACCCCATAGCCAACACATAAAGATATATAATTAAATAGACAACTAAATAAACACGTACAAAAAAAGGTACACATACGATACGATATCATAAATGGTGGAAACTGTTTCACATTGGCTGCTAGGTCAGTGGAGGCGAAAATTTCACTGCTCAAGACATCACCTCTAAGTTTTTTTTTCATCATGGTAACCTGGTGCTCGGACGTGTAACAAAAGTTTTAAAAATGGAAGAAATTTCATGTAAACGAAGGTTTCCATAACTTTTAAATCAAAGGTTTCCTTTGTGGTCTTCATAATCGGTACCTAATCGCTTGACATGTTAAGCCAATAATCCCAAAGTCCTTCTGGTCTGTGTGCAATAGCACTGGGCATTCTTGTATCCTCATGTTTATAGGGTAATTATTTGAAGACTCCAATTGATTTTTAAGCCTAAATGGCTTGATCCAGATTAGTGTGGTTTATGTGGTCCCGATGTATACTTTACTACTGCAGATCAGTAAACTCCTTTTTTCTCAGGACTTGCAAATCCACGAGGTACAGGTACGAAAAAGCTATTTTGTACCCTTTTAGCCAATCCAATGGCTAGAAAATTTGCACATGGCTTGGAAAGTGTGTCCCACATTCTTTGTATGTGTCCTGGTCCGTCTTTTATAGCCAAATACAACTGTGGGAGTGCAGAAAAATCAATTGTTAATTTTTGACAGCTTATTGTTTCAAAGTGAGAAGGAATTTGAAAAATTCCAGACACACTTTTAAAGCTTTGGATTTGCACTTACTGCTGATGTAAGTCAGATTCTGTTACCTCAAATGCAAGGGTAAAAATAGCTTTTGAAGGTGGTACACTCTTTTAAGCAATAAATTTGCCTGGAAAATATCATTTTACAATATTTGCCAATAATTTTGATATGGTTAGAATCCGCAAATTCTTGTGCATGGAATGATATGTAGTTTACCTACGTTCCTTTAATAGTTTGGGTTTAGGGGGCGAAATCCAAATTTCGTGTCACAAACGTTTACCGTAACGTTAACCCTATCAAGCCTAGGGGGCTGAATCAGCCCCCCTAGCGGTTTTTTGTCTGTAGATTTTTACCAAGTGCACTTACAAAACCGAAACTTTCTGACTTTTAGTTTTTATCCTTGTCACAATCAAAAATTAATTTCTTGAAAAATAAGTTTCAATCCAGAGGATAAACGTGATCAGTTGTCGAGAGATGTGTGTGTAAAATTTTGAATAATTCCTAATGAAATCTATAGCTAACGTGACAAAATGATGCAAAGAAGGGAATACATACTACTTTTGATGCTCTACCCAACAAATTAACTATTTTATAACTTGAGCGTATGGTTTTGCGGATTTTGGCACTATGCATGCGCACATTCTTTGCATTCCTGTCTGATGACATCATCCCTTTTTATTAATTTTTCTTCACGGAGCAAATACTATTTAGACAGAATACAATGAAATGAAACTGATGTCCATTATGCTTTTCGTTTTCTCACAATCAACGATTGAAGATTCTTAGTACTGAACCCTATTGACTTTGAAAAATTGAACAATGTGACGTCATGGGAAGGTTACGTGACATATCTAAAAATAGATGCCATTTTTGGGTTCACCATATGATGTTCTACATACATGCAAAGTTTCAAGGCTCTAGGTTGTCCAGAACAGAAATAAATTAGGGGGGCTGAATCAGCCCCCCCGCTTCCTAGAGCATCAAATACCCTAGGCCTGATAGGGTTAAGGCCTGACTTCCAGATGATCCTAACAGTTGGAGACCTTACTGCGACACATTGGCAATCTGTCTCCGATCAGTCGGCAACACGTACTCGTCAGTCGGCGATGCATCCCAGAGCGAACTTCTCAGGCTATGTGGCGCGCATAGCAGTCTAGGATTGATTTTTCTAAATCACATCATTTTTCATGGTTGCCGACGTCGCAGTGCAACCAAAAATCATGTTTTTATTAAAAATCTTGATCGCAACAGTCTGCGACTGTAAGGCGAAAGTAAGGTGACTGGTTGGCGAGGGCTGACAAAGTTGAACACATCTCTCAACTCTTCCGATGTGTCCCTGTAACTTCCCATCTGATCAGCGACGTAAGCGAAATCATTAAGCAAATAGTTCATCACAACAGTCCCCAATGTGTCCCAATGCCTCTCTCGGGGACGCCTAGCTGACTGTTACGATTGTATGGAAATCAGGTTTAAGAGTAAGCTTGACTTGTAACTTTTTCACAGCTGTTGCCAACTGTATGGGTTTTTCTATCCTGTAGTTCCCATTAGGAAAATGACAAAATCCTGACAATTTATTCAGAGCTTTTTCTAGAAGAAACCCCAAATCACAGTTTGTTTTTCACTACATCCTGAATCGAAAGCCCTGCAAAAGCATAATCCTGCATTCCTACCAAACCCCATTCATGTCTCTCTGCAAAGACTGAAAATGAACGATGAAGGGAGCCTTAAAAAAACCTATTGAACACTGGAGTACTTAAAACGGAACAATTTCAAACAAAATGCATGAGCAACAGATCTTTGTTGTCTTTCTAGTGGAAACACAAAAAAATGGACTGTAAGTGGACTGTCAGTTCGCGCCAGGGGTCTTGTACAAAAAGAAACAGAAACGAAAGATTTTTTGATGAAGAAAAACAAACACAAACCAAAACTAACAACAAGGATTGGTGAAAACAGTGCCTTTGGCCTCCCATGTAGTAAATTCATATTTGAGTACAAGCTTGATCTTTGTTGTAATGCAAAATCGGTGCAGGGGATAGTGTGAAGTTTTTTAACAACTCAAACTTTCGAGGGAGACAGAGATACACATCCAAGTTATCTTCAAGTTATCGAGTTTCCTCAAAGTTAGACCTACCTAACATATCGTGATATTAAGTTTGTCAAGATAAGTTGTAATAAGCTATTACCAGGTTTGAGTCATTCAAGTTCTTCGGTATATTTTGGGCTTCTGATACTGTTAGCAACTTGAATCCAACTAGATACGAAAGAGTGTGAATCGCATGCATGGAGAGAATTATGCGTGTGGTTTGCCACACATTTGCCAGTTTTCTAATGACGAAGACTGATGCACAGAACTACTGGATGCCTTAAACAAGTGAAAAGAGGTGGGTCCACTTGAAATTTCTAAACCAAAACACAATGTAGCATATTTTAGAGCTAAGCCACTTCGGACGCCAATGACAGCATGTCAGATTTGCTCATCTGCGAAGCAAGAAAAGGCCCCCAAACCCATGCTATCGACTTTCTGAGAATGTGTTTAAGAAGACTTTTTAGGAATGAATTGTGTACAAAGAATGCTGAAAGCCCAGAAATGCTGAAAACGAACAGAGGTCGTGAGTTTGAGGCATCATAACTCCTTGGAATCGGGAGATATTTTGACCGACATCCAAGCTTGTATACCCAAACATATGGAGAGTAGATTTCTTCAAAAATATTCGGGAAAGTTAGAGCAGTTTTATGTCCTGGTTGCGTTTTGTGAGGGTAGGAAAAATTTAGAAAAATCTTCACACGCTTCTTTTGTCTTCCTCACTTATTCATCATCTGATTGCGATTGAAAACGAGATTTGGTGGTTTCCAGCCATGGGCCATAGGCAAAATTCGGCAAAAACATTTGATTCCTATCTTTAAATTCTCAACCCAAGCCCAAGGAAGACTTTGATCTTATTGGGTGTTGTTTGAACACATCTTGAATCTGGCATCGTGGCTACCTTCTCTTAAGCATAGTGGTTCGTCTCTCTTGCCAAGATCTCCAAGATTTCGTTGGGGAGCCTTTCGAAAAGGGCCAGTTTTTTTGGCATCTTCATCTAAATCGTGACAGGGCCTGGATTAATCTCGGTAAAGGGCTCATTTTCAACGCTTGTGAGCACTTTCGTCCACTCCAGCTGAACTCCCTCTTCGCTGTCCGCGATTGCTTTGTCTTCGTCATCCGTTTGTCCGTCTTCACTGGAAACTGCATCAACATCAATATCAGAATTAACCCCAAGTTAGTCATTCTTAATCCCCCAAAACTCTTCCTCTTCGTCAGATACGTCCCCAAGCAAATCGTTGATAAAATCCACAGACATCATGAACCCTTTCTAAAATCTGTATGATCTCACAAAATATGTGATTTACAGCTTTGAACGCGATTATCTTAAAATTTTACTATGGCAACCCCGTGACATCTTTATATCAAAACAGCTTCTTTCATGTACTTTCTAAAGATCTTAAGGAGACTTGAAGGAGACAAGATTACATCATCCCTGTGGCATGCTTTTGTTCCGCCATATGGCGCTTGCAGGGAAATAAGGCTTGATCAAAGAGAGCGCCAAATGGCGCTTACCAGGATTTGAGGCAAGAAAAATGGGGCGCCATATGACGCTTATCGTAGTCAATGAGTTAAGCCAGTACCGCAGCAGAAAAGTTTGCTTCTCCCAAGACACTCTCTTACCTTTGTTGTTTGTTAAGCTTGCCACCTATGACCAATGACCAAACCTGTGGAAAATTCAGTGCAATAAGTTATGTCTTGCGTACAAACGAATAAAGATCATAATGCTAGCCCACAGTAAGATTGGCAATATTATTTATCACATTATATACCTTACAAAACAATGATTTATCCTTGCTGTTTGGACAGATACAAAAGTTTAAACGAGAACTTAACCCCACAAAAGCATCTAAGCATCCTGTCAGAGCCTTACATTATTTAGACAAATGCTTCCCTTGTATTGATCTGACACATTCCAGATATAGATACATTCCAGAGATTCAGAGGTGTTGTTTCAAAGTTTCCTTATTGAGACAAGAGACAGTAAAGGTTTGCAATATGTTGCTCAGAGGTGCTTGATTTCACATGCCTTCAACGTGTGATGACATCATATATTAAGCCCTTTTCATTGTCATCATCACAACACATCACAAAGCGTTTAACTGTTTACATGCTGCAGGACAAACCTGCAATGAGATTAATTCTCCTCTGCAAGCTTGCTAGCAGAATCACCACTTTTCAAGGGTTGTCTACAAACCTAAGACCTAGACATAAGAACTACAAACCTTAGACCTAAGACATAAGAACTACAAACCTAAGACCTAAGACATAAGAACTACAAACCTAAGACATAAGAACTACATACTGAAGACAAAGTAGAGGATTAGACCCCTCATTTTTCTGGGAGCTTCAAACTCAAGACCCTCTCATTTCCATGTCTCTCGCTATTTACGATGAATGTTCCACTAAAGTTATTAGCACCACATAGTGATAGTAACCATGCCACTTCTGGACTTAACAGATTTCTTGAAAATGTTTCGAAGCTATGTTGTAGCTAACAAAGATATTTGCCAATGAGTGTGAATCAACTTCAATTTTTCCTAAAAAACAGCTCTTTTTGAAACGTTAGGAACAATTTTTGCGAAGATTAAGAAACCCTACCTAAACGAAAGAAGCTAAGAAAGTTTTGGATTATTTTGCAGCTTTTATCTTCCCATATCATTCCCTAATTCTTTGACGTTTTAACAGTTTCTTTGAGTATCGGATTATGCAACTGCACCTGCTTTGAGATTTTTTACTAAACTGTTAGTATCAGAAGTATAAGGAACACGTAAGAAATTGGCAGCAAGTGTCATAGAACTATGAAACTAGCTACCAGCCCCGTGTATGTTATGTCATCCTTGTTTTGTAATATGGAAGCCCTTCTGACAAAAATATCTTAAGTGAACTTAACAATTAGGGAAACTCATCGGAAATGTTTCGTCAAAACTGTCCAACGATTTATAATACACTATACTATTTACCCATTAGGGCCGAATGGTGTGCTGGGTCTCACTCCACAAGGGGGTGTTGATTCACACTCCACAAGGGCGTGTTAAAAGGTACCCCCACATCAGTTTTTTCTTAAAATATTCCCACTTCACTATGAGCTGCTTAGCTTACGTATTGCATATTTTAGGCCAGGTCCATAACGCTCCATATAATGGTACATTTAATCTCGCGGAATTTTTCCACAATTTGCTCAGCAAATTTTCAAAGAAAAACAGATGGATTTTGTTTGTTTGGTTATAATTTCGATTCATACAACCTTCTGTGATGACAGTGGCGTAGTGGCGTACAAAAATTTTGTGGGATATTTCGGAAATTTTCCACTCTTGTCGGAAGCATTGAAATTTGATTAATAGACTATTACATTTTATGTGGCTCATCTATGGCAAGTGAAATACAACTGAAAGCGCCACTTATTCGGTCAAGAACCAAAGCTTTTTACCAAAAAGTAGGTTTTTTGGCGAAACAACTAGGTCTGTCGTTCCAAAAAGTACTTATTTTTCTGTGAAAACTGCTTTCCCACTAATATGTGACTTTTTTCTGGCAAAAGGTGCACTTTCTATTTGAAAAAGGAGGTACGATGTGCAAAAAGTCAAAAGAATAAATTTCGGACCAAATATTTTTGGTCAACAACTCTTGGAACTTTTTCGCGAACTTTCAGACTTTTTTTAGACAAGTTCTGTTGACTAAATGATGATACATCTACAGTTTGGTATACCTGCTTAAACTTTGATGTTCTAAGTTATGGATCGTGCTTCATTTTAGGGATGGGTAACGAGAAATTTCTAGAAGTAGGTGAAAGCATGCTTATTGAAACACAGATTTAAACTTATATATGCTGAAAGAAATTATAAGTGCATTTTTTGAATCCCAAATTTAAAAACGATCTGATTCCATGAAATTTTGATTCATACCATCTTCCAATTTCCCAGGGAGACCCTGTTACAATTATTCACTAAAAATGGCATTTTCCAACAATCTACAGGTATAGCGATGAAAGATTTTCCCGGGGGCAAGCCCCCTGACCCCCAATTTTTCTTGCTCCGCTTGTACCTAGCTTTAGCCCCACTCCCAACACGAATCTCGTTTGAAAAGGGTTGCTCTATACTTGGATAGATTCTTTACTATTATGGCACTACGAAATGACGACAGTTCAAAGATATTTGGCCATTGGAATCCTTTATATCCCAACTAAACTTATTTGGAAAAAATGTCTTTTTGTCGGAAAATTCTGACCTTTGGTCCCCCCAAAAACCACACTCCCACAACACCACTGTGTGATGAGTTGAAGGGAAACAGCCTCTCATGACAACTTAAATTGCTAGCACAAGATCAGTCTTGTTACCGTTCGACCATTGACCTCTATGGGCCTAGCCAAATGACACACCCATATGTCATAGTAGTCCAAATCATGGAAATATACTGTTTTTAAATCTATTCCGAAGACCTAGAAGGATGCTTTTGAATAAGCAACGTCATTTTCAGGGCTTGGAAAAATCATGCGTTTTTCAATTCCGCATTATGGACTTTTGCCTAGTAGGCCAGTGAATAACGCGGAACTCAATCTCGCGGAAGAATCCTGTTCCACGGATTCCGCCAGTTGCGCGTTATGGACCTAACCCATATTTTATGTGGATTTACTTGGCGGAAATACTTGACGGAAATCTGAAATAGGTTACTATCACTAATAACTTTTGAGGGGGAACCTCCCAGAAAAATGAGGGGGTCTAATCCTCTACTTTGTCTTCGGTTTGTAGTTCTAATGTCTTAGGTTTGTAGTTCTTAGGTCTTAGGTTTGTAGTTCTTAGGTCTTAGGTCTCAGGTTTGTAGTTCTTAGGTCTTAGGTCTGAGGTTTGTAGTTCTTAGGTCTTAGCTTTGTACTTCTTAGGTCTTAGGTTTGTAGTTCTTAGGTCTGTAGACAACCACTTTTCAAGAATGAATTCTTCCTCTAATGTTTTGACCACTTCCTCATGCATACCAAATGGTCAAGACTGGATAAATTTGTTATACTCAGGCCATATAGTTTCATTTCCAATACAAGATAAACCCTACTTTACAATAACATTAATCAATTCCCCATTGACTAAAGCTACTGAAGAAAGAAACAATGTTTTCATTGATACTTGCAGAACTAATGGCCATAGCTGTGGACTGATGGCCCTTCACTACTTTTTTCCCTGAAGTAACAGTCTTCGTATAGTGTTCTGATGTTTGCAAACAAATCATAGAAATGAATTGTGCATCAATTGATGTAAATCCAACAGAATACCAAATTCTTCAATCACACTCCATGTCCGCAGAGCCACTATGTAATTTCAAAGAATTTCTATAGATTTCATAGTGATTTCATATCAAAATGGTTCAGAAATTCAAAAAACAACGTTGAAATCCTAAAGTTAGATTGAAAGATGACCCAAACGTACTCCAAGGGAATAATGGGCAGAGTAGTGGTAAGGTTCAACATTGTTATGCCAAGAAACATTGTTGACAGGTTGGTAGGTTTGAATTTGCCACTAAAAAAATTTACAATGGTTAAAGAAAAATGGAAAACAAGTAAAAATAAATGAAAAAATAAATAAAATATTTACAATACATTTTACATAGCAAATTTGATATATACGAGTTAAAAACACCCCTAATTATAGTGGCAGGGATAGCATTAAAAGATTGAGTTGACCTGTAATGGTCCCCTTAGAGGTGATTGCAAAAATTATAAACATTATTTTAGTAAGTGCTTTAGGATAAAGCTAAAATATGGTGAGGCCGAAACATGAATGTGAGAGAGAATGCGCAGTTTTAGTAGAACACATAACACTGTGATCCAGATTTCACGTTTTGTGTAATTAACGTGAAAAAATTAACTTTTTAGGATCCAACCGAATGTATTTTTTCCTTGTTCTCCATACTCTAAATCATATAAAATTGCAAACTATTTTTAAATCAAGCAACAGGAGCCCGAGAAATCATTTTTTGAAGTTAGGCCTAAATTGGGTAGTGTAAGCTTCTTGCTAGACCGGACAAAATCACAAAGTAGCATGAACTTTCAAATTTCCATTTCATCGCTTGTATGTGCCCGATTTGAATGATCTTTTTTTGTTTGGTAGATTGAACCTTGTAGAATATGACTTTAATCCGTTGATCAAGGATTATGGCCTTAGAATGTGGAAATTTTTTGAATTCATAATGGCAACTAACTATTGAAAATCACGTTGCCTGAATTGTCAAACCCGATTTCAACACTCAATACAAAAAATCTATGTTTCAGAAAATTTTGAAAACCTATTTCAAAATGGACTTCAGCCTATTGCTGACACTCTTGCCAAAGCGCTAAGTAGAAGCTCCACGTAAAAAATTTTCGTGATTTTTTACGGAGTCAAGTGAAGACGAATCTTTTGACAAAATTTGTCGACAACCGTAATTTCACTGCAGGCAAGGATGGATGCTTGATGAGACAACATCTTCCATCATTTCAAGAACAAGAAGCAAACAGGAAATATTCATCGCGTTTTCTAACGTCATTCACTTGTTTTTTGTTTATAATTCATTCATTCTTTCATTCATTCATATGAGTACACATTTCTATAGTGCATTCACTAAGCATTTCAGGAATGATTATTGCTAGGATCAAAAAAATAATTTACCTCGTAAATTAAGAAGTCATTTCATTAAACTTTGGTTCACAGCAGGACTTTGTTTGAACCCCCGGTGGGCGCAATTCAATAGTAAGGGGTACAACACGCTTGTCCATACTATTTCGTAGAATGCCTTTTTCTCTAACTATCTAGTTTGCGAAAGACCCTGAATCATGGAAAATACAAAGGTAACCAACTTCCAGAAGAGTATCTGTGAACCCTAAAGAATTATGTACAGTAGAAATAATGGTTCTGAGAGAAAGTTCTGCGATATTTGCATTGCATTGCCATTCATTTTACTGACTTGTTTCATTGACAAACAGCAGAAACCCATAAAACGTGAGGTATAAAATTGTTTCTGGGCCAGGAGAATTTCACAATTTTCCAGGGTCTCGACTCCATCAGCATTTGATTGCATATTCAAGGACATTTTCAAGTGACATTGAATTTGAGATGGACTTTGGAATAATTAACTATTCTCATTGCTATTATACACAAATGTTTCAATTTAAAACTATCTGTCATTTAATCAAATAGGCACTCATCTCATTATTCTGATGAATGAATGAAAAAAGTGAATGACTTTCTTGGGGGAGTCTTTGGGGATATGTGATACCACAAAACCGCAAGAAAATTTCCCTTTTACCGCAATACTGCACTTGAAAACTGATGATTACCGAAGATGAACATAAACTCACTATAACCATTATTGGCTATTGAAGGTGAATGAGCAGTCCACATTCTTACTTATTTTGTACAAATTTCTCGTCCCCTTGACCCATCCATGTTAGAAAATTATGGAGAAAGTCCAAAAGTTCTGTGCCATTTCTTTGCAGCTCAACGGGGAGGGAGTTAACTCCATATGAAAAGTATGGTCATGTTTGTACTTTATTTTTGCAATTGTTCAAAAAACTTCGAAAAAACCTTGGCAGCAAGCATATTGGCTTAGGCATCGTGGAAACCTCTTATAATTTGCACTACTAACCTAAATATTGCTCATCTGTTATCCGTAGAATCCACCCAGCGGCGTGGCCATGTGACATTATGTGAGGGGCCATTATGTGACATTATGTGACATTATGTGAGGGGTCTGGGACCACGCCTGTTACTTTGGCTCAGAATGCATTTCCCAATGCCATGCTTGCCATTAGTGACAAGGAAACTTGACGGTCTCGTGACCATTATTCTATGAACCAGAGGGAGAAGAATTTTTTTGCAGAAACAGCCTTTACTTTGGTTTATAAGGCATCCCTTGATTCCAGATTTACCAGTACTAAAATGGACGCTTTGGAAATTTGGCAACATATGTATGAGCTAACATGAGCCTCTTGCCATTTTCATTTCTCTCCAGCTCAATGATTCTCTCAAGCGCGTTTTCAAACATTTCTCAAAAATGTTCTTACTCATCCTATACCCTGCCATTTTCTCTTCAATTTCAAAGAAATCTTGAGGACCATCTTTCAATAAGATGGGGGGGGCAATTGCCTCCATAAGACCATGCCTCCTGTGAAA
The DNA here is from genome assembly GCA_964019985.1 of Aurelia sp. 4 Dawson et al 2005. Taxonomy (NCBI): domain Eukaryota; kingdom Metazoa; phylum Cnidaria; class Scyphozoa; order Semaeostomeae; family Ulmaridae; genus Aurelia; species Aurelia sp. 4 Dawson et al 2005. The sequence goes on along the minus strand of OZ026511.1, from coordinate 4,483,726 downwards.
TCAGATACCTATGGGCTATCTCAGAAACATCAATTTACTGTACCTAGAAGAGTATTCGCTTCAGATTGGCTGCTTATTGAATCTTATGGCTCTAATACCTAGAGGATGAGCCAAACAGAAAGTTAGCTGATCCTCACTGCCACTTTCAATGGTCACTTCATCGTCACTTCCATTCTTTCATATGAATCACATCAGATTCATTCGCCAATTCCAAAGTTTCTTTGGCAATACCACATACCAAGCCTTGCTATGTAAATTAGTGGGATCACGTGACCCTTCCTTTTCCCGCCACTGGATCCGTGTGACCTGTTCACGTGATCTATGGGCGGGAACAGGGTGGCGTGACGGGGTCTCACTTTGCTAGAGATTAGGTGAGATAATTGCGAAGAGACAGGAGCGGGTTTTTGAGGACACGAGTTAGAAGTATTCGAGTTTGAGATATATACAGAGTTTGAGAGATTACGATTGAGATTCAGAGACTGGAGATTTAAAAGAGTAGAAAGACTTTTATCAACAGGTTAGATGGATTTTGGTTTCGCTGTAAATATTTGTACATAGATGCTGTTGAATTATATCTTATTTGCTGGTTTTGAGATGATCACGCGTGGACAAAAACAACGAGGCGATCCTCAGGAAAAAAGATACATAAATCCCGATCCTGAAAGGATAGTGAGCAAATGTTTTCCGAACATGGTGCCGTGACCCGGGAACAAAGATTTTCAGATTTATATTGCAGTTGAGAGAAGAGAATGTCGAGTTTGAAGAGGAAAACGAACCTCCGAAATGGACTCCGCGCGGAGATCGAAAGAGTTACAGCAGAGACGACGGAGTTGCTTGATAATTACAGAATAGAAGTGAAGGACAAACTGACAGCGAATGGAAATTATTTGAAAGAGTCATTAGCCGAATTAAAACGGAGAAATATTAGAACTTATAAAAGAAGAGGACATTGAGAAAGACATTGTTGAAAGTGGCAAGTTGGCGTCACGTCACAGGATTGCTGTGACAATAGTCGATTCGAAGATCAGAGAGAACTTGCAAGCGACTGGAAATCCTTCTCCCGCCGCTAAACAAAGAACCGTTAAGCTCCCGTATTTACAGCTAAAAAGTTTGTAGGGAATCCCACAGAATGGGGGGCATTTTGGGACGCTTTTTCATCGTCTATCGATAAAAATGAAGAGTTAGATGACGTGCAGAAGTTCAATTATTTAAAGTCGTACTTGTACGGGAGTGCCGCTCTAGCACTGGACAGGCTGCAATCTACGAATGAGAACTACGCAGAGGCCGTAGAGATGCTTAATGACAGATTTGGAAATAAGCAAGTCGTTATTTCAAGCCATATGCGAAAATTCGATGAAATGAAGGCATTGAAGAGCATTGCAAACCTTAGCGGACTGCGAGAGTTGTACGATCAAGTTGAGTCAAATGTAAGAAGCCTGCAAAGCGTTGGGGTTTCCCGGGAGTCGTACGAGACGTGCCTGTCCCCGAAAGTTCTTCAAATTTGCCAGAAGAGCTTCGTATATCATTGATGAGAAAATTAGAAGGGACATGGAACTTAGATTTGCTTTTAAAGGAGTTCAAAAATGAAATAGAGATTCGAGAGAAATGCCAATTTGCCATGAGTGGTAGTGAGCGGAAGGTTGATGAAAACTCGCGCAATTCATATACCACAGCGGCGAGATCACCACCAAGGCAAAGCCAAACAACCGCGGCTACTCTCCTGTCAAATACGGATAGAAGAAATTCTAACCAATCGAGATTTACACCACACTGTGCTTTTTGCGAAGGGGAGCATCCTTCTCAGAAGTGCACCGTTGTTACAGATCATAAAACGAGAAGAGAGATCGTGAAACGTAAAGGAAGATGTTACGTGTGTTTGAAAGGAAGTCACCCTGCAAGGAGATGCAACTCGCAAGGAAATTGCTACAAATGCAGAGGACGACATCATACTGCAATTTGTGAATCGTACGAGAAAGAAGAGCAAAGCACCCAGCAGCAGAGCGGCGGTGCAGAGAGCCGCGCGGATCGAATGTCTTGTGCAAGCGCCGAGACGCAAACAACAACAAACATGCATATTTCTGGGAGAAATTCCGTATTGCTGCAAACTGCCCGGGCTGGTGTTTCTGCCCCAAGAACAGAAGGCAGAGCAGAGAACATTGGTATCATTTTTGATTCTGGGAGCCAGAAAACCTACATCAACGAGCGACTACAGAAATCGTTAAACCTGAAAGTCGTGGGAAAGGATCGTTTACTTATCAAGACTTTTGGAGACGAGACTCCGCTTACGAAAGAGTGTGAAAATTGTGCAGATTGTGGTAAGATCCTTGGATGGAATGGAGATATATGTCAACGCTTATGTTGTTCCTAATATTTGTTCGCCTATCACCAATCAAGTCATGAGCAGTATTACGATTATTTGAGAGATTTACGATTGGCAGATTATTCGCCTGGGGACGAACTTAATGCAGATAGGCCAGTGGATTCATTGCTAGGTGCAGACCATTTTTGGTTGCTTGTAGAAGATGGTGTCATTAGAGGGCAAGGAAATGGGCCTGTAGCTATGAAAACTAAGCTGGGTTGGGTTGTTTCAGGTCCTAATCAGGGAGTAAACGGTAATCAACATTCCCATTGTTTCAGGGTGGATGTTGAGGTGTTTGATAGGGAGGTGGACCCTATTTTGAACAAATTGCATAAATTTTGGGAGACTGAAAGTGTAGGTTGTGAAAAACCGACTCTTGTGGAGGACAAATTTAAGGCAGAAAATAAGTTTAAGGATGACAGGTATGAGGTCAAAATGCCTTTTAAAGATGAGCATGCTATTTTACCAGATAATTATTCTTTGTCAATAACTAGATTGAATCATTTGGTAAGAAAGTTGAAAAGAAATCCTCCACTGGCACCAGAGTATCAAAAGGTAATTGACAGTCAGTTGGAGAGTGGAATAATTGAAAAGGTAGATGAAAATGAGATTTGTGAGGTTGGAAAGGTTTGTTATCTCCCACATAAAGCTGTTGTAACGGAGGATAAGGAGACAACAAAAGTTAGGCCCCGTCCACACGTATACGTTTATGTTTTGTAAACGCATAGAATGTTTTCCGTCCACATTGATCCACTAATCGTTTATGGAGCGTTTTAGCCTGTCCACACGTAAACGCCAAAACAATCGAAAATGAATGATGAGTATGATGTCTATGACATCATCGTTTACAAAAGTATGCATTTACGACCGTCCACACGAAAACGCAGTAACAGTGTTTTCAAAAAACTGCAAATGACTGGTGAATATGAAGTCTGTGACGTCACCGTTTACGAAAGTATGCGTTTACGACCGTCCACACGGAGACGTGAAAACAGCGTTTTCAAAAGTATCCACTTTGGAAAGCGTTTTCGAATGTATGCGTTTAGGATAACTTAAAACGCCGTTTACGTGTGGACGCAAGGTGTTAATGTATAAGAATGTATGCCTTTACAGACGTAAATGTATACGTGTGGACGGGGCCTTAGAGTTGTTTTTGATGCGTCAGCCAAAACGCCTGAAGGGCCAAGTTTAAATGATTGTATGCATGCTGGGCCATCTTTTTGCCTAACTTGATGGATATTTTATTGCGATTTCGACTAAATGAAGTCGGGTTGATTTCGGATATTGAGAAAGCATTTCTAAACATTTCTGTTAGTCCAGAGCAGAGGGACTTTCTGAGATTTTTATGTGCGAAACAAGTATACAAACAATCCAGTAATTACGTATCTAAACATAAATAGCTTGCGAAACAAAATCTATGATCTTAGGGAGATAATGCAGAAAGCTCTGCCAGATATTCTGGTAGTGGCAGAAACTAAACTAAACAATGATTTTCCGACTCAAAATTTTATTCTTGAAAATTACCAAACTCCGTTACGAAGAGACAGAAATGAACACGGAGGAAGTCTTATGCAATTTAATAGAAAAGGAGTTGTGTGTAACAGAGTGCCAGCTTTAGAGAGTGAACATTTAGAAATGATTTGTACCGAGTAAATATAAATAAGAAAAAGTGGGCCATTTTTGCTGTCTACAGGCCCCCTATTTCGTCAAAGATTGAAACGTTTTTCCAAAAACTATCATCTTGTATAAATAATGCTCTAGACAAATACGAAAATGTTGTAGTTATAGGTGACATAAACATAGATGGGCAAGATCGTAGACACCCTGGTTTTGAGAATCTCAAAGAGTTCTGCGACGTTTTTGGTCTTGAAAATTTAGTAAAAGTCAAAACCTGTTTTACAAGAGATCATAGCTCTTCCATAGACGTGATTCTTACAAATCGCAAACGGAATTTTCAGAAGACATCTGCTTTCGAGACTGGATTAAGTGATTGCCATTCTTTGATGGCCACATGTATGAAGTCATGTATTCCTCGCCTTAAGCCAAAAAAGATTGTTTATAGAAGCTAAAAAAGTTCTCCCCAGCAGATTTTTTGTCTGATGTAAAAAATGCCAACCTCGGATGCATTTCTGATGATCCAAATGCTGCCTATGAGGATTTGGTATGCAATTTTCGTAAGGTAGTAGACAAACATGCTCCCTTGAGAACCAAAACTGTTAGAGGGAATGATGCACCTTTTATGAATAAAACATGGAGAAAAGAAATTCATAATAGAACTCGCCTGTAGAGAAAATTTAAGAAAAACCGGACCAAAGAAAATGAACTTAATTTCAAAAAGCAGAGAAACAAATGCGTTTCCCTTAGGAGGAAAGCAATCAAAAATCATTTCAGAAGGGTGAAAGAAAATGGGGTAATGACAAATAAGGATTTTTGGAAGTTAGTTCAACCATTCTTGACAAATAAAGGGGGATTATCAGGGAACGACATTTTGCTTGTAAAAGATGATAAGATTATTACAGAAGATCATGAACTTGCTGAGACTTTTAATGATCATTACATCAATATTGTCGAGAAATCCAGTGGGGAAAAGCCACAAAGCCTAGCAGACACAATTGAACAAACTACTGATAGAGAGATCGTGAAACTGATCCTCGAAAAATATGCCAGTCACCCTAGTGTCTTAGCTATAATTCAAAATCCAGAAAACCAGTTTTCAACCTTTTCATTTCGTGCAGTTGAACCAAATGAAGTAAGGAAGCTGCTTAAAAGCATAGACAGTAAAAAGTCGACTGGGGAAGACCAAATTCTTCCTAAACTTTTGCTTTTGGCTTCAGAAGAACTGACTATACCCCTAACAGATGCAATAAATGATAGTTTTAAGAAATGCAAGTTTCCGGACAAAGGAAAGCGAGCGGCCGTAACTCCATTGGATAAAGGTGAGCCAGTTCGTACAACAGAGAAAAACTATCGTCCCGTCAGCGCGTTGAACGCTTTTTTGAAAATCTATGAGAAAATAATCAAAGATCAACTCATTCCTTATCTTGACCATTGCCTTTCAAAGTTCATAGCGGCATATAGACAGCAATACAACACACAGCATGTCTTGATTAGAATGAATGAAGAGTGGAGACAAAACCTTGACAATGATAATGTTGCGGGGGCCGTTTTGATGGACCTTTCGAAAGCTTTTGACTGTATCCCACATGATCTACTAATTGCAAAATTATCCGCATATGGTTTTCATGAAGACGCACTCGTTTATATCTATTCTTACCTGAAACGTAGACAACAGTCAGTGCGTATTAACAACACATATAGCACTTTTCAGCTTGCGCTCTCTGGTGTACTGCAAGGATCAAGAAAGCTACCTTGCACAATTATGCAGACGATAATACTCTAGCGGCTTTTTCAAATACAGTCCCCAAACCTAGTTAGAATCTTAGAACAAGAATCAAATGTTGCCATAGATTGGCTTGAAAGGAACCAAATGATTGCAAATCCCAACAAATTCCATGCCATATTGGTAACAAAGGGGAGAGATGACACAACAGGGGTAAAACTAATGATACAAGGCAAACAAATTCAATCTGAAAATGCAGTAAGACTTCTGGGGGTAAAAATCGATCACAGACTAACTTTTGATGAACACATTTCCGATCTATGTAGAAAAGCCGCTGCGCAGCTAAACGCTTTGAAAAGACTGGAGGGTTACATGGAATTTAAAGCCAAAGAGATAATGGTTCAAAGTTTCGCTTTTTCTAATTTTAATTACTGCCCTTTAGTATGGCATTTTTCCTCCGAAAAGTCAATGAAGAAAATTGAGAAGGTCCATGAGCGAGCTCTTATATTTCTTTACAATGACTCTAACAGCTCTTACGACGATTTACTTTCCAAAGCTGGGAAATGCACGACGAAAATCAGCCGTCTCAGAACTCTTTGCACTGAAATTTATAAAAACTGTATCAAAACTAAATCCACCTTTCATGCAGGATATTTTCAAACTAAAAGAAACAACTAGATCAGCAAGAAACCCAAATAAATTAATTCATCATAGACCAAACCAAGTTACTTTCGGGTCAAAAAGTCTCCTATCATTAGGACCACAAATTTGGAATGCTTTGCCCAAAGAGATCAAATTAGCCGAAAACATTCAAATTTTTAAGAGAATGATAAAACAATGGGGTGGGCCAACTTGCAACTGTAATATCTGTAGCTAGCACTGAAATATGCATATCATATAGATATAGACTGTTAGTAGTTTAAATATTCGATTTAGATTAGTTTCTACTAAATTAATTTTAGAAGCTAGAGTGAGATCGAATAAAAATAAGATGACAACGACAACAGCCAAGATGATATTAAGGTTACAGTCGGTGAGGCTATTGTTAAAGAAAGCTCTGAAGAAAAGTTGCTAGGGGTGACAATAGATAAAAATTTGAAGTTCAAAAGTGACGTCTCAAAATTATGCAAAAAAGCCAGCCAAAAACTGCATGCCCTTGCTAGGGTATCTGCTTTCATGAATCCTGATAAATTGCGTCTGCTAATGAATAGTTTCATAAAATCTCAGTTTAGCTACTGTCCATTAATTTGGATGTTCCATGACAGGGGCCTCAATGCAAAAGCAAACAAAATCCAAGAGCACTCAGAATTGTGTATAAAAACAGTCACGCCGATTACGAATCTTTGCTGAAATTAGACAATGCAGTATCCATTCACCAACGCAATCTACAGTACTTGATGATAGAAATATACAAAACCAAAAAGAGCCTGAATCCTAGTTTCATGAATGAGATTTTTGAGGCAAGAGATGTACAATATGACTTGCGAAATAAGAATACTCTTGGCATTCCTAATGCCAAGACAACTTCTTATGGCATAGAAACTGTGAGATATTTGGGTCAAAAGCTGTGGCAAACATTACCTCACAGTGTTAGAGAGTCCCAATCACTGACTGCTTTTAAAAAAGAATTAAGAACCTGCACAATAGAGTGTGACTGTAGATTGTGTAAGACATTCATTTTGGGTTTAGGTTTTATTTAGCATTTTTTCTTTAAAATTCTTTCTGAACATTTTTTATATGTATGATAGATAGTTGGCATTAATTAGCTTTTCATAGCTATTAGAGTTGTAAGCCAACTTAAAATAAATTATTTATTGTATTATCATTATTATATATCCATTGGGTGTTTTGAGTCCAGTTGTTATCATGTTAAAGATCTTGCTTCAACAAGTTTGCAAAGAGAAATATAACTGGGATACATCTGTAAAAGAAGATGTAAAGAGAATTTCGTACAAGTGATTTCAGATTTAAAATTCACTGAAAGTGTTAAATTCGAGAGGCCTTATTTATAGACTCTTGATTCAAAAGACATGGTTGACTCTGTAGAACCACATGGATTTTCGGACGCCTCTACAAAAGCTTATGGGGCATGTGTTTACATTGTTTACAGAAGAAAAACTGTTGGGTGAAAACAGGAGAATCAGTTGTCTCATTAGTTGCTGCCAAAACTAAAGTTGCACCCATAGATGGAGAGACCATACCAAGGCTAGAACTTTTGGCTGCGCTAATTTTAGCCCGCCTTATTTCAAGTGTCAAAGAGGATAGGGTTAGGGTTAGGGAAAATTGAAATAACTGAAACTTATTGCTGGTGTGATTATCAAATCGCGCTCTTTTGGATTTTGAAAACAGAGAAAGTGCACAAACCATTTATCGAAAATCGTGTCAGTGAAATAAGGAAAATTGTGCCGCCTCAACTATGGAAATACTGCCCAACAGATCAGAATCCTGCGGATATAGCATCGAGGGGAATGAAAGCTTCTATTTTGAAAGAATCAGAACGGTGGTGGGAAGGCCCTGAGTTTTTGAAACAGTTTCCAGAGGTTTGGCCTAGCCACCAAAACTTTGACAATGACGTAAAGGACGATTCGCGTCCGCCGGATACGGTCAGCGGAGAATTTGAGAGTTCAGAGTTTGAGGAAATAAGCGCGTTGAAAGTAGACACGCAAACAAATTGTGATATTCATGCGTTGCTAGACGTAAGCAGACATAGCAACATTCAAAAACTTCTGCGAATAATTGGATTTGCGCTGCGATTTGTAAACAATTTGAGGGCCAAAGTAGCCGGAAAAGAGCTAATGACAGGAGAGTTAATTACTGATGAAACCAAAGATCATTGATGAAACTAACGCTGCAACCTGTATTGAAAAGCAGCGCAAATTTTAAGGATTCGAAGAAAAATTTGGCAGTGTTTGAGGATGAAAAGGGGTTTCTGAGATGCCAAGGGAGAATAGAAATGCTCCTTTGCCTTATGAAACAAGATTTCCGATTTTGATTCCTAGAGACAGGGAAATAGCGAAACTACTGGTCCTAGAGGCACATCAGATAGTGAAACATGATGGAGTAAAGGCGACTTTAGCCCAGCTGCGGTCGCAGTACTGGATTGTTAGGGGGAGACAGTATGTTGGAAAGATTATTGCGAGATGTTCGACCTGTGCAAGGTTCAAAGGGAGAAGTTATGAGCCCCCTAGGCCACCCCCTTGGCCCAAATTCAGAGTGAGTGATGACAGTGCTTTTACAAGGATAGGCATTGATTTTGCGGGGCTGGTCTATGTGAAAAACATTTATGGGCGTGATATTTTGCTTATTACATGTGCCAGCACGAGAGGAGTGCATCTAGAACTTGTACCTGATTTGGAGGGCCAGAGTTTGATGAGGGGTTTGAGCAGATTTCAAGCTAGGAGAGGTGTACCTTACTTTGTCATAAGTGACAATGGTAAACTTTCAAAGACAAAAATATTCGAAGCTATTTAAGGAGAAATGGCATCAGATGGGACTCCAATATAGAGTCTTGTCCCTGGAGCGGAGGATTCTTTGAAAGATTAGTGAGATCTGTGAAGAGATGTCTTCGAAAGACCTTGAGAAATTCAAGACTTACGTATGAAGAATTTTCAACAATTTTGACCAAGGTCGAGGGAGTCATCAATTCGCGTCCTTTAACTTATTGCAATGAGGAGTTAGGGGAAATACTAACCCCCTCTCATTTGATGATCGGTTGAAGGGTTTTAGATAGACCAAGTCCAATTGACTATCTATGAGCAAACAGAAAAAGGAGATATGACCAGAAGGGCAAAGCATTTGCAGAATGTGCTCAACCATTTTAGAGCGAGATTTCGAAGAGAATACCTTACAGAATTGAGAGAGCATCATAGATTTAAGAGATCCAAGAAACGAGACAAAATCAGTGTTGGTGATGTTGTCACAATCTTTGAAGACAAAATTCCACGTCAGAGATGGATGTTGGGCCGTGTTGAGAAGCTGTTATTGAGTACTGATGGAGAAATCAGAAGTGCAGTTGTTGGAGTGAGACGGAAAAAGACCAATTGCGAGAATATATCCAGTTGAAGTTTGCGAGGAGAAAGACGTTGCAGTTTTTGCGGAGGAGCACAAAGTCAGTGATGAAGACGTACCAGAGATCAAATTTATAGATGATCAAGAGGTGATCTTGATCATCTATGAATTTTAGTGATCTTTTATATTTAGTGAGACAAACAGTGGAGAAATGTAAGTGACAACTTTTATATTTAGTGTAGAAACGTTTATAGACTCCCCTCGGAGATTGGCAAGCCAATTTTTGGGGCGGCCCGAAGTGTTATGTAAATTAGTGGGATCACGTGACCCTTCCTTTTCCCGCCACTGGGTCCGTGTGACCTGTTCACGTGATCTATGGGTGGGAACAGGGTGGCATGACGGGATCTCACTTGGCTAGAGTTTAGGTGAGATAATTGCGAAGAGACAGGAGCGGGTTTTTGAGGACACGAGTTTGAAGTATTCGAGTTTGAGATATATACAGAGTTTGAGAGATTACGATTGAGATTCAGAGACTGGAGATTTAAGAGACTAGAAAGACTTTTATCAACAGGTTAGATGGATTTTGGTTTCGTTGTAAATATTTGTACATAGATGCTGTTGAATTATATTTTATTTGCTGGTTTTGAGATGATCACGCGTGGACAAAAACAACGAGGCGATCCTCAGGAAAAAAGATACATAAATCCTGATCCTGAAAGGATAGTGAGCAAATGTTTTCCAAACAAGCCTCGATGTACTGAAAACCGTTCACCGCAAAATTCCCCAAAACCGAAATACCACACCATTTTTAAGGAGATTACCGAATAACCAACGTCAAAATAGATAAAAACCGCAATACCATCAACCCCAAAGACTTTCTTGTTCTTGAAATGATGGAAGATGTTGTCTCATCAAGCATCCATCCTTGCCTGCAGTGAAATTACAGTTGTCGACAAAATTTTTCAAAAGATCCGTCTTCACTTGACTCCGTAAAAAAATTACGAAAATTTTTTACGTGGAGCTTCTACTTAGCGCTTTGGCAAGAGTGTCAGCAATAGGCTGAAGTCCATTTTGAAATAGGTTTTCAAAGTTTTCTGAAACATAGATTTTTTGTACTGAGTGTTGAAATCGGGTTTGATAATTCAGGCAACGTGATTTTCAATGGTTGGTTGCCATTATGAAAAAAAGATCATTCAAATTGGGCACATACAAGCGATGAAATGTAAATTTGAAAATTCATGCTACTGTGTGACTTTGTCCGGTCTAGCAAGAAGCTTACACTACCCAATTTAGGCCTAACTTCAAAAAATGACTTCTCGGGCTCCTGTTGCTTGATTTGAAAATGGTTTGCAATTTTATATGCTTCAGATTATGGGGAAGAAGGAAATAATACATTTGATGGCATTCTAAAAAGTTCATTTTTTCACATTAATTACATGGCATGGATCACAGTGCATAGATGTCTTTTTCCTCTCTCTGTATATTTTGGAAAAAATTGTCCTTGATCTTGTGCTTAAGCGAATTGATACTATTGTTAGACTTTAGATCAGAAGATAGGCTATTCCATATTTTTGGCCCCATATATAGCACAGGAACTTTTGGCCAGTAGCGTAGATACATTCATGATTGCCCCAGCCATACGGCATGGCACCTAAAGAAGATGACTTTTGCAAAATGAAGGGTTTAATGTAAAGTGAAATCTTCTCGTCACTCGGCTTTGGTCGACTGATTGGAAAGTTTCGTCAGCATCTGTAGCCATTCCTTTGAAAAATTTCATAATGTTTACACAAACATGTGGTCTTAAATCCTTGGCCACAATTGTATTTTAACTACTTCTTACAGCCATGCCTGAGCAAGTCTACCTGAACGGGATGTGTTGCCAAGTTTTAGGATGACCAAAAGATGAAACACAACGTCTTTTGGTGGGTGTTTTTAAAACGAGAACCGAAAGCCAAAACACAAATGAAAACAAAAAAATGAAAACACAAACAAAAACACACAACAGAAACACAAAACAAAAACATAAAATGAAAACATAAACAAAACCACATAGAGAAAACGTCAGAAGAAAAATTGCTAGCTTTTTGCTGTACCGAAAAACCACAACTGAAGTTGTTTGAGCAAAGAGCAATTTACAACAAATCCGTACAAGATGATTCAAAGATCAATGAAAACTCTGGCTCCTTGGGATGCTGTCTGGATAACATTTCCAGTTACATCTTCCAACAGTCATAAGGAGACAGGCAAAACGGTCCAACTTTTTCCGGGTTTCGGGTTTACCAAAAATCGAAGAACCAAGATTGCGACGATAATCATTGTAAATTTCATTTTCAGTCCTTCCAAATCATCATTTATAAGGTCCAGAGAGCAGAGACAGAGACAAATTCATTTCCATAAGATGTTGAGTTGACATTTTTCGACGAATCCAGTGATAAAAAAATTAACTAAGACAAAGCCATGTTTTTGTTTACGTTTCGAAGCAAACGCTGTGCTTCATCATCAGAATACAAAATGTCGACAGCACGAGGCTATATTTATATGCATAAAGAGACAAACAACAAACTAAAGTGCATGATTACAATTCCTATGTGAAAAGTAAAGTGAAGGGCAAGCCCAAAGGACAATACCTAAAATAGAACTAACGGAATGGAGGACTGCTTGGAATTAAGTGAAGGACGATCGCGTAATATTAGTAGACTTTCGTGAATGAGTAAATCAAAATCATTATTTGCTCTTTCGGGTTTAGGTCTCAGGTTTGGATTCAAGGTTTCAGCTTTCAGGTTTTGTAAAATGCTGTTGTTTTAACAAGGGCAGATTTTGTAACACAATAGCATTATTTGCTTTGGTTCACACCTCAATTCAAAGCGATTAGCGAATGCAGATAAAAGAGATCCTCTCAACCAGTAATTAAAAATAAACGTGGCCCCAAAGCTGCCCTGAAACCACTATGGGAAACCCTCTCTTGGTGCGTGCAAAGGGAGATGTTTGGGAGAAGTTATTTGCTCATAACGAAGGAAGAAGGGTAAATCTATAGTTCTGTCTGGCAGATTTTGTTTATCTGATTCAGGAGCAACTGTTTACATTTGAGCAATAAATATGCAGGAATTGTAATTCCCTCCGCTCGGCTTCTGAATCACGTAAACAAAATCCACCAGACAGAACTTTAGATTTACCAGCTACAGTTAAATATCTAAAAATTTTTGCGATTACTGCTTGAGTAACATGAACCATGGACTCATAATGACTGGCGCTCTCTTTGAATGGTATGAGCATTCTTAATGAATAGTTACTGTGGCCTAAAAATGATAACTAAATGGTAACCCTAACCCAAAACCTGAAACCTTGAACCCGAAACCCTGAACCCAAGACCTAAACCCGAAACCCAGGAAAAAGTCTGACCGCAGGCAAAACATGCCAAAATACCGTCTGTCCAATATTCACTCACAAGATTACTCATGCACAATGCTTCCTAAACTCTTCCATTCAAGTAAAACAATAAAAGTTAGGTCACGAGCAGCACAAGCATAAGAAATTTTGTTATATTTGTAGTTAGAACTTAATTTGTATGTTGTGGAATTTAAAATATCAAACTGAAAATGAACTGAAACCCCATAGAGAAGATTAATATTTTTGGCTTTAGCACTTGATAAGCCCAATCACAGATACCGTTAAGTTGGGAGTAGGGAATCAATGGATCATGGATCAGTGGATCATGAATCGGTGGATCATGGATCGTAATTTGATGGATCATGCATGATTTAACCTTTTCAATGCTATAAATGAATGTTTTCAAGTTTTCATAGGTGCTTGCATGGCTTGAACTTCCATTTTATGCTATACTTTCACTGCTGAGTTCAGATTGGGGCACCAAGTGCAGTTTTGCAAATGAATCAACAAGTTTTATATATCTTACAACCAGGGGCGGTGCTAGCCCTGAAAAAGTGCGGTGGAAAAGAGGTAGAATTGATTGCCAGAAGGTATACCGAACGTTTTTTGCATCATTTTTGTTTAAGAATGAATTCTGACCTGAGGAAAGTGGGGTAGACATGTCCACCCCAGTCCACCTTGTGACGCTGCCCTAGCTTACAACAATGAAAACCAGTGAAGATTATCCCTAGTTCACCTTGAAGAGGCAAATCCAATTTCGAGTTTTTGAGGTGTTACGTTCAAATGCAATGAGATGATACTTTTCTGACTTCACATTTTGACCCTTTCATAAAAAGTTTGGGCAATATACCTATAATTAATAATTACTGTGCACGAAGAGAAACATGTAATTTTCTCACATTTGTGCAATGATTTGCTTTGACTGTCCCTTACCTGAGCATCTATGGTGCCTTGCAGACTGGCATTTTACAGAGGAACAGAGGAGAAACTTGCCCATGAGAAAACAGTCTTACACTAAAAGACAATGCACAGAACTAAGGTACAGTCAAGACCACGTAGGAAGCATCTCCAACTTGGGGGCATAACACTTGGGGGCGGGACTTTTCATAAAGAAAAAGGGGATATTTTCTAAAAATAAAAAGGGCACTTCTTTGTTCATTGCATAATCCTGGGGGTACATGCCCCCAATGCCCTCTGGTGAGGATTAATTACATGTCTCCGTGACTCTCTATAAAGTTTAGTTATATACCAGAAAAGTATCGTCTTTTGAGTGTCACACCTGAGCAGCTCTTCACAATTGGACTTTTCAATTTTAAAGGAAACTAGAAGTAATCCTGATTTGCTGTCATGCTATAAGTTGGTTGATTCAAAAAATGCACTTGGTGTCCCCATCTGAACTCAGCAGTGAACATATCGCAGAAAATGCAAGGTCAAGGAATGCAAGCACCTACCAAAACTTCCAAACATTGATGTACCGCATTGAAAAGGTTAAATCATACATGATCCACCAAATTATTATTGATGATCCACTGATCCATGATCCACTGATCCACTGATCCATGATTCATTGATTCCCTACTCCCCATTAAGTCAAGCTCTTGAATCACAAAACTGACATCATTTCATTGGTATCATGGAAATTGTGAGACACACACACATCAGCAGAGGATAGCTGCTCAGAAAGTTCTGATGAAAGCGTCAATCTTGTTGTTTTTTTACTATGAATAACACATATATACACTTTTTGTAGGAATCTTAAGGAAACCCTAGTCAGAAGGAAAGCAGCAACCTAAATATGGCCAATGAGACACTTCTCCTAGATAACTGTCTGCAATTTTTAGTATGTAGCACCTTGTTTCTTGCTATGTTTGGTTTCTGTTAGAAAAGATGTCAAATGTTCATTGTGTTATGTTTGGTTTTGTTAGAAAAAATATCAAATTCATTACCTGGTATATATCTTTACTGGTTTCTTTCTCATGCAAAGGAAATCCAGGAAATTCTTTGTCACTGTCTAGTGATTTTACCAGATTTTCAACCACACACATCAGCTGAAACTCTCAAGGAGTGCGATTTACCACGCACCTTCAAAGTTATTCCCAGTAAGGCCTGATAATGAAAAGTCAGAAGTATAATTACACTCCAATGACTCTATGATGTCACTTCCTGCAGTTGGTCGCTAAGCCACACTGTCGAACAGCACGTTCCAACCTCGTTTTGATTTGGATAAATGCCCGCGCAACCTTGCGTTCATCCTTCTTTTTGTTTGCTCGGTCACAAGGATGAGCAGCGACGGAACCTCAGGAAATTGTGTTCCGCTTAGTCCAACCTCATTTCATCATTTATTTGGAACTGACTCAGAAGACGAAGAGCAAAAAGAATTCTTGGGTTTCGAAGTCATGTCCAGCAATGAAGTTGGAGAAAGCTCTCTGCCCAACCATGAACAACGATTGGAAAAGATCGAAAAGATGCTTGAGGTTCTCATGACACGTGCAGCCGATAGGCCTATATCACGCCCACTACAAGCCCAAGGTGGAGACCACACTGGCAACCAGGAGATTGCCGACAATGGTCACGGGCAGTCACCCGAGCACCACCTTCCAAAGAGAAAATGGGCACATTCAGAAAATGCTGATTCAGAAGAGGCTACTACGACCAAAAAGAAAAAAGGGGAGTATGATACTGATTCTTTTTTTAGGCCCTCTTCTCAGCTTACTCCTACGTTCGAGGTGAACTCGGCTATTTCTGAATATGCAACTCCTTTCTTTTATAAAGAGCTCTCAAGTGATGATTTTAAGGATCTGCAAAAAGAAACAGGAAAACCAAGTTGCGAATTCTTTGCTCCTCCAAAGCTCAACGATAGTATCGTTCGGAATTCGGCAATTAAAGAATCGAAGGGTCTCCAAGAGGGAGATATACGTTTGTCAAATATCCAATCTCTCATTTTCTATGCCTCTTTCCCCATTATGCAGTTGTGGGATGCTATAGTGGATGAAGAACCTATTTCAAAGACTCAAGTAACTGATGTTATCCAATGTTCTTTGGTCCTCATGGGCAGTGCTGTTGCAGGCCTAAGCTCTATCAAGCGTTTTCGTTTTCAGAGATCTTTAAAATCTGAATACAAGCCCATTTGCAATGATATCTCTGAAGAGGGTAAACCATTGAAATATTTGTTTGGTGATGAACTCTCCAGTCATATCAAAAAGCTTTCCGAGGAAAACAAGATGTTGAAAGATATCTCTTTCATAAAACATCAGAGCTCAAAAGATTCTAAATTCAAGAAGAACCATCGCAAAGGCGTTTCTCATCCTACTCAAACAACAAAAGGTCTTTTCGTCAATAGTCAAATTATCAGAAAAGATTTCTCAACAAAAGGAAACAAGGATCATCTTCTACTACTTCATCTCCAGTTAAAAAAACTGAATGAAACCCTGCACACTGCAGGGAGGACTAAACATTTTGTAAATACCTGGTTGAGTTAACAAACAATGAATCAATTTTAAATACAGTTGAAGGACTCAGAATTGCTTTCATACGTGAGCCTAAACAATCACATGTACCAATAACGGCTCCCAAATCTACGTCCGAGAAAGAAGTTCTTGAGAAAGAAGTTAGTTTGTTGTTGCAGAAAGATGCCATTGAATCTGTTGATCCATGCTCAGTAAAATATGTCAGCAGACTTTTTACGGTACCAAAAAAATCAGGAGGTTTAAGACCAATCATTAACTTAAGACCACTTAATAAATTCATACCTAAAGAAACTTACAAAATGGAAGGTCTTCAACATTTGAAACTTCTTTTACATTGTGGAGATTATCTAACAAAGATTGATTTGACAGATGCGTATCTTACCATTCCAATTGCAGAGAAATCTAGAAACTATCTAGCATTTGCTTTCGCTCATAGAATGTATCGTTTCAAAGTGCTACCCTTTGGACTGAATATTGCTCCAGGACGCTTTACAAAAATTTTTAAGCTAATAGTAGCGTATTTACGTTCAATGTCAATCAGAGTTATCATTTGGTTGGATGATCTGTTGGTAATTTCTTCAGACATTGCGACCTGTGTAAAGCATACCACTTTGATTGTAAGTCTTCTTCAAAGTCTTGGATTCTCAGTAAACAAAGAAAAGTCCTTGCTTCAACCACCACAAATCATTGAATACTTAGGAGTTATAATCAATTCTAGAGAAATGACATTGTCGCTTCCCACTGATAAGGTCAAAAAGATCCAAAGTATAGCAGATTATCTTATCCAGACCAAATCTTGTTCTGCAAGAACCTTTGCAGGTTTCCTTGGACTGTGTACTTTCAGCTGTATTGCTGTTATGGAAGCACCATTACATTTTAGATCTCTCCAAAAAGATCTCATTTCTTGTCAACAAATTGTGAGTGGACCTTTGGATTACAATATGGTTGTCCCTCTTAGCCCTTCTGCTGTTGAAGATCTCTATTGGTGGAAAAATCAGCTTCCGCTCTGTAATTCAAACAGTATTGTTCCCCCTCCAATTGATTTTTGGTTATATTCTGATGCATCAGACAGAGCCTGGGCAGGCTGCGTTGATCATCTTCAGGTTCAAGGGGTCTGGACTCTAGATCAACAGAATCTTCATACTAATGCTCATGAACTACTTGCAAGTTTCCTAACATTAGAATCCCTTTTACAAACGCAGAAAAATGTTCACATTCAGCTTCAAATGGACAACAAGACAGCAGTTTCTTATGTGAACAGGATGGGAGGTACCAAATCATGGACACTGTGCGAAATCGCATTGGATCTTTGGCATTGGTGTCTGGAGAGAAAAATTTTCATATCAGCGGCTTACATTCCAGGGAAAACAAACACTATTGCAGACGATCTGTCCAGAATGAAGGCTATGACAACAGAGCTTCATTTAAACCCCACTATCTTTCGCTAAATAGTTGCAGTCTATGGCCAGCCGGAGATAGACCTCTTTGCCTCCGAAAGGAACCACCAAGTAAGTGCTTACGTTTCATGGATTTGGGATCCAAAAGCATGCAGGCACAGATGCCTTTTCAATAGATTGGGGAACATTAAATCTCAGTTACATGTTTCCCCCCTTCAGTCTAGTCTCAAAATGTCTACACAAAATCCAGCAAGAGAAGGCATCAGCTATTCTAATAGCCCCTTTTTGGAAGTCACAACCATGGTTCCCAATAATGCTGGAGATGCTCTCAGACCGTCCAGCTCTTCTACCAATGGAGAGAAATGTTTTTCTGACTCAACAATTTCCAGTGAACCAAAGGAGGGGGCCCCATTAAGATTAGCCGCTTGGCCTGTCTCAGGACAAACACGGAAATGCAATCAGTTCCAGAAAGGGTGTCCAATATTTTACAAGCCTCATGGCGGAAGAGTATGGAAAAACATTACAACTCTTGCTGGCATCAATTTTGTAGCTGGTGTTGTGAAAAACAGGAGGATCCACTTTCTTGTCCTTTAGTCACAATACTGGACTTTCTGGCATACTTATATTATGACAAAGGTTTGAAATACAGAACTATTAATGTTTACAGAAGTGCTATTTCTATGACACATGTACCAGTAGATGGATCTCAAATTTGATCTCATCCATTAGTATCTCGTTTCATGAAAGGAGTCTTTGAACTTCGTCCACCCCAACCAAAATACTTGGAAACTTGGGATGTATCCATTGTGTTAAAATACTTGTTGTCTTTGAGTCCTAAAGAGTCATTATCTCTGAAACAGTTGATTTTCAAAGTACTTACACTAATGGCACTTACATCCATGGGTAGAGCCAATTTGCTGCATAAACTGGATTTAAGATTCAGATACTACAAAAGTGAAGGAGTACTGTTCAAATTTCCATCTTTGCTGAAGACATCCAAGCCCGGAAAGGTGATTAATGACTTATTCATCCCAGCTTATCCAGCGGATCGTTGGCTTTGCTTAGTCAATTATTTGAGACATTATGAGGAACAAACAAAGGTTAAGGTTTATAACAGATGAAGATATGAGACTATTTTTGTCAACGGTGGCACCTCATAAGCCAGTACAAACATCAACACTCTGTAGATGGCTTAAAACTGTCCTTAAAGAATCCGGAGTAGATGTATCCATATATCAAGGGCATTCGACTCGCTCAGCCTCTTCTTCAGCAGCTTTAAATGCAGGAGCAACAATTTCAGACATTTTGGAAGTTGGCAGGTGGTCCAGGGAGTATACCTTTTGCAAATTCTATAATCGTTCAAACACTTAGAGTTTTACTGTCCAGAAGATTTTGTCATTCCGTTGAACTCTGCAGGAAGTGACATCATAGAGTCATTGGAGTGTAATTAACAATTATACAAGGTACCTGCAGTGTAATTGGAATTACACTCCAATGCTATATGATGTCACTCCCACCAAACAATCATATTCTAACTGCATGCTCCAATTGAGTTTCAGTCCCACCCAAGTGACAAAATCCCTGGAGTCCTCGCAAGCAAACAGAAGGATGAACGCAAGGTTGCGCGAGCATTTATCCAAATCAAAACGAGGTTGGAACGTGCTGTTCGACAGTGTGGCCTAGTGACCAACTGCAGGAAGTGACATCATATAGCATTGGAGTGTAATTCCAATTACACTGCAGGTACCTTGTATAATTATCAATTGTACTTTCTTGACATCACTCTGCCATATGCTGCTTATATTTATCAATCATAGTTATAAGCTGCTCAGTCAAAATTGGTTTCATTTGCAGTCTATGCCACATCAAGGTATATTAAAGTACTAAGCATCATTGCAGCTCTTCACCAAAACAAATTATATACCATCCAATTTGTCTTTCTCCTTATTTGTCAAGCACACAATGCATTGTGGGAATTGTAGTATAGGACCACACATGCGCAATCAAAACAAGCAGCGTTCAAATGGTGATAAAGCAAAGCTAATTGTGACAGACCATCTAATTTATTTTCAAGTGAACCGTGCCCTAGTTTTGTTTTAAAACACTTGCACGGGTACAGAGAGCATCCAAGAGCAAGAAACTACTCTGGAAAGTACGGCAAATAAAAGTAAAAAGAACCAATCCGAAGTGGCACCAAACCCTTAGGCCAGAAATCTTGGACACCTTGTTATGCAAAGCCACAAGGGATGGACCAAAGAGTTTATCAAAAATGCCAAAGTTTACTGAAGACAGTTTTAAAAAAAGTTGATTGATGCTAACGATGCCAGACAAGGTAGCCTTGTAAGCCTACCAAAACATGATGCAGGGCTACAAAGTTCGGAAAGAGGGCTCTGGTCAAAGTTGAACCTGGGATAACAGCAGGCCTGTGCTTGGCAAAGGAAAGTTTGTCTGCATACACGGAAAGAGGAATCTTTGCAGTTTTCCTTTCATCAGCTTCTTTTCAACATTTTGCATATATCTGTATTGCGCGCAATAACAACAACTATGTTTGTATCATTTAGTTTTGTTGTTGTTGCGATCAATACAAATATATGCAAAAATGTTTAAACATGGATAAATCCTTAATGACAGGTTAGTCCAAGAATATTTTTTCCACAAAAGGTGTCTGTGTCTACTTTGAGCTTGGAAAAGATCAATTTTGTCAAAAGGAACATAAAAAATTAGTGAAATATGAGCAAAAGTAAATTGTGTAATCAAAATCTATTTGTGCATTTATGGCCTTATATCTATTTGTTTTAAGACCATTTTCATGCTATTTCTGTGCCATTTGTATGGAAACCACACTTGGATGACACTATTCTAAGGAGTTAATCAAAAGATAGCTAATTTTATGAAAAGTGTAAATTCAAAATGGCTGCCAATAGTAGAAAGCTGAAAGTTGGATATGTTGCTTTGTCAAGATGCCTAAGTCAAAAACAAAACTTCAACAATGGATAAATCTTTTTCGTTTTTGTCCCTTTTTGAAGTAGAATTACCCATTCGGCATCTTGAAAAACAGCAGAGGCTGTTCGTTCTGCATAGCAATCAAAGATATGCAAATCACAAAAAGGTTACCCTTAATGATCACTTTGTGATTCTTTCAAGAACATTTTTCTTCATTTTGAAGGAAGTTTATCTTGCAAACTACTAAGGAAAGTGTTTGGTTTTACTTTGCTCCATCTTGAGCTTCAATAAGTTGCAATCAAATACAATCATGTAAAGTAATAATGAACTCTAAAACCGAGAAAATTACTAACCTTGAACTTGGTTCTGGCAGGTTGTAGCTACATATGTCCAATGCTGTGAAGAGAAGGCCATCAATTCAAACAAGGTAGCAGAAATTTACACAGGGCCAAAACAGTGATTTTGCAGACATGCAATCATATCCTCTGGGGAATAATAGGGACATTTAACAACTAGGACGGCGCCTGGAACGACAATGCAAATGTGCCCTTGTTTTCCGAGCTTCGACTTGAAAAGACTCTTTCTTTCCACTCAAATTTGCTTCCCTTGAGAGTCTGTGAACCTTTTCCATTGCACAACTTGGAAATCCTATTTCTAGTGTGCTGTTCTTCAAATCTGGATCTTCAAAGTGAAACTAAGGAAAAAGAGCGTTCCGAAGTATTTAGATGAAGAAGGAGATTTTATCTTGTCTTATTTTAGAACATGTGAAGGTAACGGGGGAACAATACTCAGTTTGTACATAAGCGTACGAGGCGGGGGGCCGGGGGCAGTATGTATGTATGTATGTTGAATTTGCCACAAGTTAAAATATTTACAATGGTTAAAATATAATATACAAAATAGATACAATTACAATT
Source organism: Aurelia sp. 4 Dawson et al 2005 (assembly GCA_964019985.1). NCBI lineage: Eukaryota > Metazoa > Cnidaria > Scyphozoa > Semaeostomeae > Ulmaridae > Aurelia > Aurelia sp. 4 Dawson et al 2005. The sequence continues at coordinate 4,461,908 of OZ026511.1, read as the reverse complement.
TACATAACAAATCCAATAAAAACGATTTAAAAAAAACCCTAATTATAGTGGCAGGGAGAGCATTAAAAGATCAAGTGATCTTATTTCCATAATGGTCCCCTTAGAGGTGGTTGTAAATAATAAGAAACAAATAAAATTTTCTGTCTTTTATATATGGCATGATTTATTAAGGCAAAATCCTATGAATGTGAGAGAGGACACATGGTTTCAGTAGAACACATATACGTTGTTTTCCTCTCTCTGTATATTTTGGAAAAAATTGTCTTTTATCTTATGCTTAAACGAATTGATATTATTTGTTGATTTTAAATCAGATGGTAGGCTATTCCATATTTTTGGTCCAAAGTAGGACAGACACTTTTGGCCAGTGTTACTTTTGCGAAATGGTAGGTTTAATTTTAACTTAGACCTTCATGTTACGTTTTGGTCAATTGGCTGGAATATTTCATCAGCATAAGCTGGAGCCGTTCCTTTGAAAAACTTCATTATGTTTAATCATGTAGGTTGATCAAATCTGTCCTTTGTGGGGAGCCAATTTATAGCTTTAAATTATGTAGCCCCGACATGTGCTGTGTTTTTTAGATTCAGGTAGAAGCGAATGCATTTGTTCTGAGCTGATTGGACTTTTTTGGACAGCCTCTTATTCAACATCGGGAACCATGAAGTGCATGCATAATCAAAGTGGGGCTGGATAAGAGCATTTAAAAGCAATCTACGTGTGGAGCTTTCCAGGAAACTTTGTTTTCTATACAGAAATTTCAGCTTGCCATTTATTTTTCCAAGCACTTTGGTTGCCATTGATTCCCCAGAGAGATTTTCCTCCAAAACACTGTGAACATTCCACAACTAACATTATATATTCCTTCTCATTGTAGATGTCTCACCGGTGGGGTTTAGTTTATAATTAATGAAAGAAAATATAACCAACTCTGTGACTATTTAGTGTGTGTTAACTTTTCATGGTAGCAGAGGGTAGTTGGAGTAGATAAAAGAAAAAAGGACAGTTCATAGTGTGTTGAAAGAAGCAAGAGTGAAGATGGCGTCAGCGTACAAAACCCCACCGGCATTTGCTGTAGAGAGCAAGTCATACAGTAGATGGGTAGAAGAATTGAAAGCATGGACAGAGTTAACAGACGTAAAGAAGGACAAGCAGGGTTTAGCGGTTGCTCTATCTTTACCAGAAAAAGATAGCAGTAACATACGGGATAAAGTGTTTAGTGATTTGAGTCTAGATGAATTGAAAGGTGATGATGGTGTGAAGAAATTAATGGAGTTTATGGACAAGTTATTCAAGAAAGATCAGTTGTCTGAAGCATATGAGGCATTCAGTGATTTTGAGAGATTCCAGCATAAAGATACTATGACAATGGATACATATATAATGGAATTTGAGAAGCTGTATAACAAAACAGCAAAGTTTAAGATGACACTTCCAAAGGCAGTTCAAGCATTCAAGCTGTTAGAAGGAGCTGGCCTAGATCAGAAAGATAGACAGCTGGTGTTGACCGGTGTCAACTATGACAAAGAAGATACTCTTTTTACACAAATGTGTAGTTCTTTGAAGAAGTTCTTTGGAAAGCAGTCTTTGGCAATTGGCACAGACAAAGGAAAGAGCATTAAGATAGAGCCTGCATTTATGGCAGATGAAGAATCAAGATTGTACCCCAACGAAGAGAGCACACTTTTAGCACATGGTCGGGGCTACAGAAGTTTTCGTGGTGGCTATCGACGAGGACCAAGTGCTAATCAGCAACGCTATTATATGCAGGGCCGCTCCCCACAACAGACCAGTGGATTTAACTCTTTTGCCACCACACAGCGAGGCAGACCCTCCCATGGAGCCCATAGTATGTGGGAAAAGAAAACAAATCCCATCGGGACAGATGGATACCCCTTGAAATGCAGAAGCTGCCAATCAATCCGCCATCTTGTTAAAGATTGCCCAGATTCATATGAGAATTTAGGAAAAAGGGAACAGTTAGAGAATGCAGTACTGTTCACAGGCAACCAAGCATCGGAAATGAAAGTCCTTGCAAACGAATGTTCTTTCTCAGCCATACTAGACAGTGCTTGTAGTTCTACTGTGACTGGTCAGCAATGGCTCAAAGATCATCTTGAATCCCTTAGCCCAAAAGATAGAGCTACAGTGGAACATTCTGAAAGTCAGACCGTCTTCAAATTTGGAGGAGGAACCCGGTTAGAGTCCAAAGGAAAATGGGTGTTGCCTTGTGTGTTGGCTGGTGTGCATTGTAAGATAACAACAGATGTAGTGGAAAGCGATATCCCGCTGTTACTGAGTAAAGCTTCTATGAAGAAGGCTCAAGTGAAGCTTGACCTAACAAAAGATCAAGCATCTATCTTTGGCAGAGATGTTCAGCTCCAGTGTACATCATCTGGCCATTACTGTGTGCCACTTCATGAGCCAGAGATACCTGTTAGGCCTACCTTTGATGTCCTGATTAGTAGTGAAGATAGTCCGAGTGAAGAAGGCATTAAGATTGTGGAAAAGTTGCACAAACAGTTTGGACACCCCTCAGCCACCCGGCTGAAATCATTATTGAAGGATGCTGGTGTAAAAGATGATGCAATTTTAGAGCACGTAGCACAAGTGACCGAACGATGTGACACTTGTAAAAGGTTTCAAAGAACCCCTGCAAGACCAGTTGTTAGTCTACCAATGGCAACAGAATTCAATGACGTGGTAGCAATGGATTTGAAGGTCTGGCGGCAAGGCACATACATTCTCCACCTCATAGATATGGCAACGCGATTCAGTCTAGCATCAATAATACGTGATAAAAATCCTGAAACTATCATCAATGAAGTGATGCTTCTTTGGGTGGGAAATGGACTTGGTGCACCAAAGAAATTCTTAGCAGACAACGGAGGAGAATTCGCGAATGAAGAATACAAGGATATGTGTGCAAATTTGAACGTGGAGATAATGAATACTGCTGCCTACAGCCCATGGCAAAATGGCATTTGTGAGCGAAACCATGCAGTCGTTGATGACTGTGTTCTAAAGATACTAGATGAAAACCCAGAGACACCACTGAAAGTGGCCCTGGTTTGGGCAGTGAATGCAAAAAATGCCCTTCAGATGGTTTATGGCTATAGTCCATATCAGCTTGTATTTGGTTCAAATCCCAACCTTCCTTCAGTGATGATAGACAAGCCTCCTGCTCTAGAAGGATTGACTACAAGTGAGATATTTACCAGACACCTTAATGCGCTCCATTCTGGGAGAAGAGCCTTTCTCCAAGCCGAAACATCAGAGAGAATCAGAAAGGCTTTAAGGCATCAAGTACGAGCTACAGGAGGCCATTTTAACGAAGGAGATCAAGTTTATTTCAAGAGGGATGGTAAGAAGAGGTGGCAAGGTCCAGGAAGAGTGATTGGTCAAGATGGAAAAGTTGTATTTGTGAGGCATGGGAATGCATACATCCGTGTACCATCATATCGTCTAGTGCATGTTGGGAAAGAATTTAACAAACACAAGATAGACGCAGGCGATGAAGCGGCCTTGGGTGGAAGTGATGGTATGGAGTCAACCATTGATGAAGCCCATAGTGAGTTAAGTGATATTCCACGATCTAATCAGACAGCAAGCATGCCAGCTCACCATCAACCTACACAAGAAACAAAGCAATCAAGTGCAGACAAGAACAGCCCAGATGAAGAACCCACAACAGAATCTGACCAGATGTCCACACCAAATCTAGCACTGCAACCGCTTCAGAGTACAAACACTGAGCAACCCCAGCCAAGCATGCAAAAGAAAATTGAGTTACCCAGGAATAATCAGAAAATTGTTTACCGCCTAAATGGATCTGACTCTTGGATGAGTGTAGTCCTCAGCAGAGGTGGCAAAGCCACTGGAAAAAACTGGGCTTACCTCAATGTGCAGGATAAAGGTGAATGCCAGAAGAAGGGCATTTTTTTGACAAAGATGTTCAAGAGTGGAAATCGCTCGAAGAAGTTGAATTGAGCTCAACACCAGAATCTCATCACCTTGCACAAGTAGAGAGAGCCAAGCTGACTGAGTTAGCGAATTGGAAGTCATTTAATGTGTATGAAGAGATTCCCAATGAAGGGCAATCAACAATGAGTACTCGATGGGTTCTTACAGAAAAAATGAAAGATGGACAGAAGATTATAAAGGCAAGGCTTGTTGCAAGAGGGTTTGAAGAAAATTCAGAAGAAAGAGCTGATTCTCCCACAGCTAACAAAGAATCCTTGCGTGTGTTCTTGGCAATGACCTCAACAATGGGCTGGGAAGCGAAAACAATAGACATAAAAGCAGCGTTTCTTCAAGGGGAGAAGATACAACGAGAAGTATTATTAAAGCCTCCCGTAGAAGCCAAAGAAGGAAAGAAGATTTGGAGGTTAAAGAAGTGTGTTTATGGTTTAAACGATGCAGCAAGGCACTGGTATTTCAGTGTTCGCAAGGAACTGTTGTCCCATGGCTGCTTGCAGTCCTCAATAGATCCAGGATTATTTTACTACCGTGCTGATGGCAAACTCCAAGGCCTATTCATCATGCATGTAGACGACTTCATATGGTCTGGAACCAGGCGTTTTTGTGACGAAGTCATTGAAAAGGTTCGCACAGCATTTCTTTGTGGAAAGGAAGCTGACAATGCATTCAAGTATATTGGACTGGATGTAGAGCATGCTGAGGATGGCATTCTTTTACACCAACACGAATACACATTGGCCATGCAGATGATACCAGTGTCCCCCATTCGAAAGATGAGAAGTCATGATGATCTAAACGAGAGTGAAAAGACAACTTTAAGAGAGATTATTGGACAACTCAACTGGATCTCTGGCCAGTCCAGACCAGACATAAGCTTTGAGGTCTTAGATTTGAGTGTATCAGTGAAAGGTGCAAAGGTCTCTCATTTGAACCAAGCCAACAAGATTATAAAGAAAGTTAAAGGAGAGTTGCCCAAGATTAGGTTTCCCAATCTTGGAGATCCAAAAGATTTACACATAGCACTATATTCTGATGGATCATATGCCAATTTGAGTGATGGCGTGTCCAGTGCAGAAGGATACGTGGTCTTCCTTGTGGGTGAAGATGGAAGATGTTGCCCATTGTCATGGTCATCAAGAAAAGTAAGACGAGTGGTGAAAAGTACCATCGCTGCCGAGACCTTGGCACTTGTTGACGGGTTGGACATGGCTATTTACATTGGCTCAGTGCTTTCAGAGATATTAGGAGCGCAGAGAATTCCTATATGCTGTTATATTGACAACAAATCTTTGTTTGAAAACATATACTCAACAAAACTGGTGGATGAAAAACGCCTACGGATCGACATAGCAAGCATTAAACAAATGATCGATAGAGGTGAAGTTGCACATGTGAAATGCATAAATGCAGAATTCCAGATTGCGGACAGCTTGACCAAAAGAGGAGCTTCAAACGCAAAATTACTACATGTGATGGAAAGCGGACATTTGAAGTCATATTAGACTCAATCCTCAGGCAGATATTGACAAGTGTTACAAGAACAACTTTATTTTATGTTCGGTATATTCTACAAGTTTTGTTGGCCATTGGCATGTAACTTTGTTTTCCATAGTTGTACACCGGGAGCATTATATTGTTTAGTCAAAAAGAAGAGAGGGGAATCTGTGAACATTCCACAACTAACATTATATATTCCTTCTCATTGTAGATGTCTCACCGGTGGGGTTTAGTTTATAATTAATGAAAGAAAATATAACCAACTCTGTGACTATTTAGTGTGTGTTAACTTTTCAAACACATCCAAGATATGTGACCACTGAGTGCTGTTTAATCTTTATTTCACCTCCCCTGATGTTTTCTTTAGGTTTTTGCATTTTTTTTCGGCCAAAGAGAATGGATTTGGTTTTATCTTCTCCAAAATGAATGCTTAGTTTGTTTTCCAAAAACCAATCGCACAAAGAGTTGAAGTTTCTATTCAAGGTGGTATCTATTTTCTCAATGTCTTTGTCCCTAGAGATTAAGCAGGAGTCATCTGCATACAGAAGCAGGTCACAGTCAACTGCCCGCGCCATGTCATTCACGCACAGGAGGAAAATGATTGGACCAAGAATTGACCCCTGATGAACCCCACATGACAGACTACCAGGGTTTGAATATTCTTTTCCAATGTTGACCAAAAATGATCGGTTCTGGAGGTAAGATTTAAACCATGAAATGGTTGAGTCGCTAAAGCCTAGACATACCATTTTATCAAGGAAAATTTCATGATCAATTGTGTCGAATGCTTTTTTAGGTCAATCAAAATCATGCCTGTGAACATACCATTTTCAAATCCTTTATGGATCTTATCACTCAAGTAGGATAGGCAAGTATCTGTTGAATGATATGCACGAAAGCATGATTAGTATTGGTATTGAAAGATTGGTATTTGTATAATATTTTCTTTAATTTTTGAAAGTTGTGGACGCAGGGAAATTGGTCTATAGTTTTTGGGATCAAATTTTGATCCTTTCTTGAAAAGTGGTTTGAGTTTTGCTTGCTTGCAACCATCAGGGAACATAGATCATAGGATTGAGAGGTTGCATAATTCAGTTATTGGCTCTACCAGAGCTGCCGCACCATCTTTGAGGAATCTACCAGCAATATTATCTAATCCTGTTGCTTTTGAAGGGTTTATTTCTTCTAAGAGCTTCAGGACAGTTTCGAGAGAAGTGGGAGCCAGTGCAAATGGTTCTAAGAGGTTAAGGTGTTGGTAGTATTTATGCACATTATCTAACCTATGAGGGGACCGTTTGAGTTTCTTAACTAAATTTGAAGCTAGATTTGAAAAAAAGTCCTTAAAAACGTTGGCATTTGTTTTATGATCAAAACATGGTTTACCTTTGTTACTTAGGCAAATTTTGGAGGGTGAGTCTTTCCCTGACGACAATCCTGAAGATTTTAGACACTTCCAAAGTTCTTTTGGTTTTCCTATATTCTCATTTAATTTTCCAATGGCAAACGATTTTTTCTTCCGTTTTATCAAGTTTTGAACATGGTTACGCGCTTTCTTGAAGTTTACGTACGGTCCCATACGCTTATGAGTTTGTATCATACAAGATGACGTTCTGGTTGGCGTTGCCGTCCTGGCTGCTAAAGGTCCCTAAATGTTACAGGACACAACAATTTCACAAAAATCTCTGCTTGCTAAACCAAGGACCCCTCTTACTTCGATCGAAACACTGCATTGTTGTAGTTGGCCCTTTTTTATGCATTCTACCGGCTGTCCCAAATAAAGTATACAGATTTGGTCGACCCTAGCGACTAGAATATAGCGTGAATCAATCCAAAATTATTTTCCGAGCATACAACGATAGATAACTTGAACATGGATACCTCATTTGTTGATATTGGTGTGTTTAAAGTGAAGATATTAGTCTTCAAAGTAAAAATTTGCCTCCACCTCCAAGCCAGACCTTTGACGTTTTGGCCTAAGCAAATTCTTGAAGCACAGTGAATAAAATCAACAAACTTTGAAGACGGCATAACAGATGTATTTTATAAAATACAGCTTATATGAGACTTATCGTCAAGGGAGCGAAATCACCTTCATTCATCTCTCAACATCGACAATCTATTCTACACATACTCTTCATTGGTGAAAGTACTCCCTTGAGTATCAACACGCTCTTGGAATCATTGAGCCGTTCCTTGAAATGAATTTGTTATGAGATCTCTTTGGAGTCAAGCCAGGAAGGTCTGGAGATCTTTTGGGGGCAAAAAGATGTCTCCTCTCTTGTTGATGACCCATCTGCAGGGAATTCGAAGATACGTCATGATCAATCTGATCTCGAGAGATCTGATAAAGATGCTTTTCAAGTAACTAACTATTCGACGATGTCAAAAGTGCCTTGTCAAAAGTCATACTTTCACCAATGAATAGTATGCTTGAATTAAATTGTCGATATGATATTGAGATAAAAGAAGTTGGTTTTGGAGCTCCCTTGACGATAGGTCTCACCAGGGCTGTATTTTTTCAGACGCATCTGTTGTGCCGTCTAGCGTCTTCGTCACTGCGCGTCAAGAATTTGCTTAGCCCAAAACGTCAAAGCTCTGGTTTGGAGGTGGAGGCAAATTTGTCCTTTGAAGACTAATATCTTCCTCTCAATAAACCGATATCCACAAACGAGGTATCTATGTTCAAGTTAGCTATCAAGGTATGTTTTGAAAATCAATTTGGGTTGATTTGCACTATATTCTTATCGCTACAGTCGTCAAAATCTGCACACTTTTTTTGGGACACCCGGTACTTGAGTCAGAAAATGTGTGGGGCGTTTGGTGGACTGTGACATCGCATTTAGCCAACCAATTGCCATGAGCTAACTAATCTCGTGCAGCAAAGAGCGTTCACTTGATGATCACATGGTAAGCGTTTTCAGTTTTGTAAGGCATCTCAGGATCAAGAATGATCAGGATTTTTTCTTTCTGTATTTTTCTCTTACAGTTAGTTGAAATCATTTACATAAGCTTACTTTCCAATTTAAGATCTTCATTTTTATTTTTCATTATTAAGCCAAAATGGTAAGGACCTCTAAATATCCTTGTGGTACTTGCCACAAAAATGTGAACAAAAATGGAATTCTTTGCAGTAAATGCAATTTCTGGTACCACATAAAATGCAACAACATTTCTGCTACTGAATATGAGTTACTTTCAAATGAACCCGATGATGTTACATGGTTTTGTATCAACTGTACAATAACATATCATGAATCCATTTTCCTTTAGGTTCAATTGAAAATGAGACATTACCACTCTTTGATTTTGACAAACTATCTGTTTTGGACTCATTACCGTCATTTGAAATCACCTCTTGACTTATACATTTGCCTAACCTGAAAGATTATGATATTGATGAGCACTTGCCTTCTAATATTGACTCTAGTTATCATACTATTCAAGATTTACCTACTTTTGATATTGCTGCCTCTCATCTTTCTTTTTTACAAATGAACATAAGAAGTCTTTCTTGTCATTTTGATGAACTTCAGTCTCTCTTAGTTAATCTACCATTGCTTAGGTCCTGTACCAAGGCCTTACTTGGTCAGTGACAGTGACGAGTATGCCACAGTGTTGGCTGAAATTGAGAATTCAAGAGACAAAAATATTCTAATTTGTTGTGCATATCATCATCCAAGTTCTGAAATTGAACACTTCACTGAGTATATTCAAGAAACCGTATCAATCCATCCATTGTAAACAAGCATGTTTTCATCCAAGAGGATTTCAATATCAACCTACTGAATTTCAACTCTCATCCCCCTACCAGCGATTTCATCAGTCTCCTTTCTCACCACTTTCTCCCTTATATTATCCATCCAACTCGAGTATCTAACCATTCTTCTACTATCACTGATAATATCTTCTCCAATGTTTACAATATGGACACCAAAAGTGGCAACATTTTGACACAATTTGGTGATCATTTTCCACAGTTTTTAATTGTTAGAAAGGTTGTTTTTGCTAACAAAACCCAGTCATTTTATCAGCATGATTATTCAAAATTTGAACAGGACAAATTTCTTTCAGACTTTAACAATCTTAACTTTGAGTATCTGACAATGTAGAATGCAAAATTTAATAGATTTCTTTCCATTTTATTTTCTTTTCATTTTTCATCAAAAATTCAAGCTATCAGCTAATATATACGAATTATCTACGGCAGCTAAGGGTGTGAACAAGATTTAAGATATAAGTTTATAATGCTACTCTCTACCGAATTACTAACAAGTGAGCAGCTTAGGACACCTAGAAAGAACTCTAATGAGCTTTCGAGCTAGGTGCCCGTTGCCTCTGTCAAGCTAACATTTAACAATATTAATGAATATGAAAAAGATATTTTTAACATTAACACTAAAAAGAATTCTAAAACAAAAGGAAGGGAAGAGAAAACAGAAAAAAGGGAAAAACCGTTCTGCAAATGATCATGGTCATATTGGAGTTTAGTCGGTTTCAGATGTTACATATGGAAGTTACAAAGATTTGTCACTCCATTTATTTGAAATTGTAACGGTTAAAGTAAAGTTAAAAGGGAAAATATAGTTTATCAAAGGAATCAATAATTAATTAGTAATTCATTTCCAATGTTGATGAATTAGTAAGAAAAGCATGCTCCATCGAAAAAGCTTACAAAAAATATTTGAAGTTACGAAATAAGCCATGGATAAATGACAGAATTCAGAAGATGATGCGTCTCAGAGACAGATTGTTAAAACGAATGAGGAAAAAACCAGATGCTACAACTAAGCATTTATATAAACAATTTAGAAACTGTGTTGTAGTTGAGCTTCAAGAAAGTAAGCAATTTTTTAGTTAGTTAGTTTTAGTCAAAAATTGCAGTTAACAATTTTTTTGTTAATGTAGCTGATGGTGCTGCAAAAAATATACCCAGATCCCAAAAGTCTCCAATGGATTATCTTGATAACAAAAACCTATTTTCTTTTTTATACCTCCTGCAGCCCCATATGAAATATCAGCAATAATAGATATGCTTAAAACTAGAAAATCAATAGGTTCTAATAGTATACCTTTAAATTATTAAAAATTCTTTCACCTCTTATTTCTCTTCCCCTGCCCCTTATCATAAATGAATCTTTTCAGTCTGGTATCTTAAAAAGCTTGAAGACAGAGGTAAGAGAAGCTTATCTAATGTCATACCTCTTGTTGATATCAGAGCAAACCAAGTAGGACTTCTAAAGTAAATTATCTCTTGCAATCATTCTCTAAATTTCCTTACCATTGCGTAAGTCCAAAAACAGTAATTCAAGACATAATCGGGAAGAGACTGAATCTGTTTCCTCAAAGCACAGGTGGCATTAAATATTAATGAACTATTAAAAAACTAGTAAAAGATGGCAAACTCACATTGTTTTCTTGTTGTATTACTGATATTCTTTCTTTGACAATGCTTGCAAACGTTGTTTTGAAAGAATAGGCCCATTGTTCCCAGTCCATTTTCAAATACATGAGCTAGTGTTTGAATCTTTGATGATCAAAGCGTCAAGAACCTCATAGAGAGTTTCTTAATAGAAAAAATGTGTAATTGACAAGGTTACCTAGTTGGATTTCCTGTCTCCATTGATCAATCATCGTAGACATTCTAACCTTGATTCTCCTATTTTCTTTCTTCCTGATGACCAGTTAGTTAAGACCGATAAATTGTAACAATACCTGCAAGTTTCTACATATTATAGTATTATCAGAGATAATACAGTTTACTAGTGTGTCTTTGCAGTAGCTCTTAGAAAGATATATTTGTTCTTTATCTATCAACAGTTTTCTCACGCTCTTTCCTGTATGCTAATGGAGAAAGATTCTTTCTTGCATTAGTTTCTGTTTGTCATCAATATGACTTTACTTCTTCAACCCTGATCCTTTTGTCCATTCCGTCGAGTTTTCTAAAGTTGGTCTAAGCTAAACTTCCGACCTGCCATCAGAATTACCCTTCGTGCAGAAGATTCAACAGCTTGTGTGAATGGCTAAACACAGTATCCGTAGAGGGATAGTTGGCCTTTTAAATCATGAAAAAATATCTGAAATAGCTGTTACTGTTACTGAGAAAACACTGGCAGAATCGAATCTGGGTCTGAATGGCACGTTTCAAAAAAGAAGGGATACCAACATTGAAAAAAGTACTAAGGCTATGTTTTGACTTTTTGTTGCAGCCTGACTCGCATTATCATTTAAGAAATTGTTGAAAATCATTTACATATAAAATAAAGATATCGCTATGATTTAAAGTAATAAAACGTTTTCGTAGAAATTTACGTTGAAATTTAACGAATATTTGTTTGCCGCTTGAAGCCCTGCTGCTTCTTCAAATCTGATTCTGACCTTTGGACCCTAAGAATCAGATTGGAGGCCAATTAAAAGTTGTTGTTGTTGCTTTCATATCTTGTTTGGGTGCAAATGCAAACTTTTGCACAGCTTTTCGTGAGAAATCGCATGGAATAGCTTATAAAGTGTCCTTTTTCTCATTGGAAGGTCGAAAATCTGGTCTCTACTCTTTCAGTGGCGAAAAACACCAAAATTAAGGTCCCAATCTGATTCTGGTTCTGAATCTGATTCTGGGTCTGAATGGCATGTGGTCCCAACAACACTATCATTGACCGCATGCCATTCAGAAGGAGAATGAGAATGACATTCGGACTGAGAATGAGATTGAGAATGAGATTGGAAAAGGGCCTAGATTCTGAATTTCAGTTCTTAATCGTTCTTGCCGAAATAAGAACAACCTTACTGCAATTTTTAGCCTTTCATATGCTTTTCTCAACCGATTTTCGATAATATTTATCAGACTTCTTCATTATTAGCTGACAAATATAATATCAAATTTGTGTTGTTGGTATCCCTTCTTTTTTGCAATGTGCCATTCAGAATGAGATTCGACAAACGCGCAATTTTCTCGAAAACGTTACATCCGATTTTGAAAATTCAAAAAGAGTAAAAATTTTCAAGTGATTCTTTACCAATAACAATGGATTCCCTCAGCAAAGAAACCCCTGGTACACCACACTCGCGTGCAAAAGTTCCAGCATGAGATTCAAGAAATTTAGGCCCATCTGGAAAATCTCAGTCTCGCATCGAGGCTAAATCATAGGGGAATGTGTTTTAAACGCTGGGTTTTTGCCTGTTTTCCATAATTTTCTCCTCCAAAACATGCCAAAATGTTGAGAATTTCAACTCATATCGTCATTGGCCTCAAAGGATATTGTCTTTATTTGTAAGAGAAGGCAATATGTGTTATTCCGTAGCTCATTCTCGCAAGAAATGCAAATTTCTCACAATATATCAGTGATTGTAATTCTTACATGGCATCCTTAGCTTGCAGAATGTTTCTTTGACTTTACTGCCTATCAAAAGGTTAAGTTTGCACCCTTGTTTGAAGCTTGGAAGATTTTTGAAGAGGAATCTTATTTTGTTTGATAAATGACAACATGAAATTTTCGTTGTTGGTATCCCTTCTTTTTTGCAGCATGATATTCAGAATGAGATTCGAGAAAAGCGCAATTTTCTCGAAAATGGTACATCCGATTTTGAAAATTCAAAAAGAGTAAAAAACTTCAAGTGATTCTTTACCAATAACATTGGATTCCCTCAGCAAAGAAACCCCTGGTTCACCACACTCGCGTGCAGAAGTTCCAGCATGAGATTCAAAAAATTTAGGCCCATCTGGAAAATCTCGTTCCCATCTCGAGGGAGACACAGGGGGCGCTACCAAGATTTGTAATTTCTTCATGCTGCTCCTTTGCTATACTCATTACATAAGTCTCAATAGTATCACTATTTTTTATTTATTCTTTTATTTTTTTCCACCAGCACAAGAGTCTTGTGAAAGCTCTTAGTGTTTATTATTTACTGTTTAAGTTTAAAGGGCATACAGTGCTTGAGAAAGACTGGGATGCGCTTGGGGTTATGTTTATGTATTTAAGGGCATACAGTGCTTGAGAAAGACTGGGATGCGCCTGTGGATATTTGTATATTAGAGAGCTCCTAGCAGTGAGAGCCAGCCAACCAGAATCTCGCTAGCATTGGTTAAAGTTGTACAGAAGGATAAAGATCAGAAAGGGAAACTCGAAACTTGTGTCTTCTCTGTCGTCAACGCTCGTGCCTTGCCGTAGTAATAGAAACACCTTTTCACACTTGAAAATAAAATGTCAGATTAAAAATAATGAACGAATACAAGGAATCACGTCGTCAGTCTACTCCTTTGCAATCACCAAACAAGCAAAAAGCGCAAAATTGTGAGGGATGTGCAGGCCCGTAGGGTGCGGGAGCAGGTAGGGCTAAAGCCTCCTATGATTCTACTGATACCTTTGGTACTGTGTACTGGTAGGCATTAATGTGGTACCAAAGACATTTTGAAGGACTTCAAACAAGGAAACTATCACTTTTTCATTCCGATTTTTCCTATTATTTTTGTTTTAAAATGGTACTGCTTTATGGTACTGGTACCAGACGTTTAGGAGCCTGGTACTGCCCCTGTGGTACCGTGGTACATTTTACTTGTCACCATCCTCTGTTTAGACATCATTCAAAGAAGTAAGAAAAAGTTCATACAGGAGACAAGTGAAAATAGAATAGATGCGAAAGATCTCCTTTATCCTTTAACAGCTGCTGTCCATCAGCTGTTTTATTACGCTTTTTAGAGCTTATCTATCTATCTATACAATATTGTACAGCAACCTACATTGGTTATTACGTACATGTTTGGTTAGTCAGTTAAAGTTCGCTTTTAGCTTCAAAAGAAAAATGTAAGGGCTATTTTATACAATTAAATGAATTTTTTTCATTTCTGTTCAAATTTACATGTTTTGGGAGTGAATAAAAAAGTAAAGTTTAGCTCAAACTAATGTCATCAGCGTCTAAATTAATTGTATCTGATCTAAAGAGCTCTTAAAAGCTGCTTATGTTCTTTGGTCTCTGATGTAAACAGGCACAGTGTTCCACAACTTTGCAGCACTTGGGAAATATGAAAACTTATAGATGTTTGTACGACAAAAGGGTATCAGGAGAGTTGATTGACTCCTTGTGCAGGTCAAATTTGACTGAATGAACCTTTCACGTGGAATGTCAATGAGCTGATTGATAATTTTATATGTCGTTATTGCTTTTGCCTTGGCTCTTCTTTCAATCAGCGGCTCCCATCCAAGTTCTTTAATCATAGCACTAGGACTAGCAAATCTGTCATAATTGTTGTTCACGAATCTTGCTCCCCTTCTCTGAATTCTTTCTAGCTTTTCGATATTTTGGGAGGTGTGGGGATCCCAGACTGTGCTGGAGTATTCAACTGCGGGCCTTACAAGGGTTTTGTAGCATCTTTCTTTAACTGCGCGAGGACAGCTTCCCATATTTCGACGGAGCACTCCTAGGGTACTGCTTGCCTTTGCACAAATGTTCTGGATGTGTCTATTCCAGTTCAACTTATTTTGTAGTGTCACCCCAAGATACTTTTTATTATTAACGTCCTTGAGAATGTGATCATCCATTCTGTAGGTTCCTTTAACTGGGTTTCTTTTATTTGTCACCCTTAACAATTCACATTTTTCTGGGTGAAATGACATAAGTGATTCATTAGCCCACTGCTGCATAATATCAATATCATTTTGCAGAGCTTTGATGTCTTCATTGCCCTTGATTGTCCTGTAAACAATGCAGTCATCAGCAAATAGCCGCACTTTGCTATTAACTGCATTTGGTAAGTCATTGATGAATATGGTGAATAGAGTAGGGCCAAGGACAGATCCTTGTGGTACACCTGATGTTACCTTGACTTCATCAGAGTTGATACCATTTAGGACAACGATCTGGGATCTATCTGACAAAAAACTTACAATCCAAAACTTATAACGCTCAAACTTAAAGTTGCTCACAATTCTGCGCTTTTTGCTTGTTTGGTGATTGCAAAGGAGCAGCATGAAGAAATTACAAATCTTGGTAGCGCCCCCTGTGTCTCCCTCGAGATGGGAACGAGATTTTCCAGATGGGCCTAAATTTGTTTGAATCTCATGCTGGAACTTTTGCACGCGAGTGTGGTAAACCAGGGGTTTCTTTGCTGAGGGAATCCATTGTTATTGGTAAAGAATCACTTGAAAATTTTTACTCTTTTTGAATTTTCAAAATCGGATGTACCGTTTTCGAGAAAATTGCGCTTTTCTCGAATCTCATTCTGAATATCATGCTGCAAAAAGGAAGGGATACCAACAACGAAAATTTCATGTTGTCATTTATCGAACAAAATAAGATTCCTCTTCAAAAAGCTTCCAAGCCTCAAACAAGGGTGCAAACTTAACGTTTTGATAGGCAGTAAAGTCAAAGAAATATTCTGCAAGCTAAGGATGACATGTAAGAATTGCAATCACTGATGTATTGTGAGAAATTTGCATTTCTTGTGAGAATGAGCTACGGAAAAGCGCATATTGCCTTCTCTTACAAACAAAGACAATATCCTTTGAGGCCAATCACGATATGAGTGGAAATTCTCAACATTTTGGCATGTTTTGGAGGAGAAAATGTTGGAAAACAGGCAAAAACGCAGCGTTTAAAACACATTACCCTATGATTTAGCCTTGATGCGAGACTGAGATTTTCCAGATGGGCCTAAATTTTTTGAATCTCATGCTGGAACTTTTGCATGCGAGTGTGGTGAACCAGGGGTTTCATTGCTGAGGGAATCGATTGTTATTGGTAAAGAATCACTTGGAGTTTTTTACCCTTTTTGAATTTTCAAAATCGGATGTACCATTTTTGAGAAAATTGCGCGTTTGTCGAATCTCATTCTGAATGGCACATTGCAAAAAAGAAGGGATACCAACAACACAAATTTGATATTATATTTATCAGCTAATAATGAAGAAGTCTGATAAATATTATCGAAAATCGGTTGAGAAAAGCATATGAAAGGCTAAAATTGCAGTAAGGTTGTTCTTATTTCGGCAAGAACGATTAAGAACTGAAATTCAGAATCTAGGCCCTTTTCCAATCTCATTCTCAATCACATTCTCAGTCCGAATATCATTCTCATTCTCCTTCTGAATGGCATGCGGTCCATCATTGCACACATGATTGGACGAAATTTGGTTTTTTTTAACAATTTGCTTCAAGCAATTTGCTTCAGCCAATGGTTGGCCGAATTTGGCCGTGAGCCGTAACAGTTTTGGCCGTGACCCATTTCAAACATGTGGCAAACCTGTGTCGCTGGAAATATGCTGAAAAAAGAATGGGCTTTTCATACAGACTGGCGGTTATGGTGGCCACAAAAACTGATGGCAAGAAGACGATAAACAAAGAAAAACCAAGACATAAATCCGTCGTTGGTCTTAGAAACAACTGTTGGCATCCAAAGAATGAGATTATAAAATTAAAAAGAAACAAAATTCTGAGAAATGTCACTCAGCTATGTTTTAATCAAAGGGTCCCCCTCATAGATCAAAGGTAACCCTCATAGATTTTGATTTCAGACATCATTGTGACACGTAATCATTGGCCAATACAACAAAATTATAGATATTTACCTTATTTCCTGTATCTCGTAGAAGAAGGTTGATTGGGCGTCACGATGCTGATGGATTCCTTCAACTTCTCTCAGCGCCACTACTCTCTCACACGCCAGTGATCGAGGCGACAACAAAGAGACACACAGTTTTGATCAAAAGCCTCTTATACAAATCGATCAAAGAGAAGTGAGGTAGATTCCTCCGCAGAATTAGAAAAATTAGACGAGCATTTCACAACTGAACCTTCCCAAGAGAATGGCCACATGACTTGAAATGGGTCAAACAAACCTCAGGCTGATTTCCAGTCAGTACAATTTTCCGAGCGGGCGGAAATTCTTTTGTTCGCGGGAGAAATTGTCGCTCTGAAATTGAATAGATATTTACGGCTGAGCAACTTTTTATTGTCTAAAATTCCGCCCGCTCGGAAAATTCCGCTGACTGGAAATTGGGCTTTCTTCGTCCCATTCCAGACTCGCGCTTCACGCTCGTGCTGGCGACTGTCAACTCTTGGGCTGGATCCGCCCCTGCAAACACTCCCTCCTTGAGAATGCAGATATATATGTAATTTGCTCCCTGCTGTTTGTTTCTCTTTTCAAGTTGTACTTGGTTACCAATCCTTCATTCTCTTATTTACATGTTAGTTTTTGGGTTTTCCCATATTGCCGTACAGGGTAGAAGCTAGACCTAATCGGCTTAGCCCAATTTCCAGTCAGCGGAATTTTCCGAGCGGGCGGAATTTTAGACAATAAAAAGTTGCTCAGCCGTAACTATCTATTCAATTTCAGAGCGACGTTTTCTCCCGCGAACAAAAGAATTTCCGCCCGCTCGGAAAATTGTACTGTATTGAGTCCTTCAAAAACTGGAAGGAAATTTAGAATTTTTCGATAGGGAAAACAAAGAAATGATTATCCTGGGTGATACCAACTTCTCGTCAAAGGTAGCTGATGAGTACAGTAGCTCACTCAATAATACTGCACATTTAGCTGAGATCTATGATTTGTTTGGCCTGACGCAAATGATTGGTGAGCCTACAAGAGTGACGCTAAATTCATCAACTCTTATCGACCACATAGCCACGAACAAGCCTGAAAACGTGGTTGCATCTGGCGTCTTCAGTATTACATTAAGTGATCACTATCTTGTTTATGTAACCAGAAAGTTTATGGGCTCCACTAAACGTCAACGTAAAACTATATCCACGAGAAAAATGAAAAATTTCAACAGCGACAATTTCCTATCGGACCTAGGCCAGATTGACTGGGACAGTATAGTAAGTTCAAGTAAAGATATTAATGAGGCAGTCAACAAGTGGTCACATCTTCTCTCATTAGTTATTGAAAAACACGCCCCATTAACAGAACTTAAAGTTTCTGACAAGTACTCCCCATGGTTGACTAAGGAGTTTAAAATCCTTGCTCGTACAAGGGATAAACTTAAGAACATGGCCATCAAGAACAAATCTTCAATTTTAATGGCTTCATACCGACACGTTCGTAACCGAGTCAATAATCTCAACAAAAATCTGAAACGGGAATACTTTTCCAACAAGATTGCCCTTGAAAAGGGAAATCTTAAAGAAACTTGGAAAACACTTAATCTTTTGCTAAATAAAAGATCAAAAACGACCAATGTTGAATCTCTTAATGTTGATGGGGAGGTCATTACTGAGAACTCAAATATCGCTAGGTCTATGAACGAGTTTTTCTGTAGTGTGGGAAGAAATCTTAGTGTTAAGATACCACAGCAACCCAATCCACTTTTGTCTGGAGAGTACAAAATAAATGAATCGACGGAGCAACGGACTGAATTTAAATTTCATCCTGTAGATGTAACTACTATTAATAGAGCTCTGGGTAAAATGAAAAAATCTCTCGGGTTTGGATCTGATGGCATTGCGAGTAACTTCCTTAAAATTGCATTTCCCGTGATTTGTAATTCAATCTGTGATATCTTTAACTTTTCCATATTCTCAGCGTCCTTCCCTGATAGTTGGAAAATAGCCCGCGTGGCCCCTATTTTTAAAGGTGGGAAACCTGATGACCGATCAAATTACAGGCCTATTTCCGTTCTACCGGTCGTGTCAAGGCTCTTCGAAAAGCTTATATATGATCAGTTATACCAGTACCTAGATGAGCACAAGTACCTAGTGTCTCACCAGTCAGGATTTCGGTCTCTGCACTCGGTTGTGACGTGTCTGCTAAAAGGAACCAGTGATTGGTACATCGACATAGACAACGGAAGGTACACCGCGATGATCTTCATAGATCTCAAAAAAGCATTTGACACGGTTGACCATCAAATACTCTTAGATAAAATGCAATTTTATGGAATTACTGGACGTGCACACAAATGGTTCAGTTCTTATCTTGATAATCGGAAGCAATACTGTAGAGTCAATGGCGCAACTTCTAGCATCGAAAATATTGATATCGGAGTGCCACAGGGATCGTGCTTGGGGCCTCTTCTTTTTCTTCTGTACATAAATGACTTGCCATTTGCTCTAAAGAAGGCTAAGGCTACTATGTATGCCGATGACACAGCCATCTCGTATTCTTCTGATAAAAGTGAGGAACTGGACCTAGTAATCAACGAGGAGCTTTCATGCATTGAAATGTGGCTACAGGGCAATAAGCTTTCCCTTAATGTTGTCAAAACCCAAGCTATGATAATTGGCTCCAAGCCAAAAATAAAAAAACTAAATAATCCTAGCACTCTTCCTTCTTTCAGGGTAGGGGGCGAGGAAATCGACCAAATAAATGAAACAAAATACCTCGGAGTCGTGATTGATAATTGCCTTGCCTGGGAAAGTCACATTTGTGCGGTTCAAAAGAAGATCTCTAGAGCAATCGGTCTATTGAAGTATGCGCGAAATTTTGTTCAAACTGATACTTTGATAAATTTATATAGAAGCATCATAGAGCCACATTTCAGCTACTGTTGCTCCGTATGGGGCTCTTGTGGTGCTTCAAAGCTAGACGTGCTTCAAAAATTACAGAATAAAGCCGCCAGAATAGTAACAAATAGCCCTTTTGATGCCTCTGCAGCTCCTTTGCTCCAGAGACTTGGTTGGCCATCGGTACAAAAGCTGATATATAAAGAAACAGGCTCCATGGTTTACAAATCTCTCAACTCTCTTGCACCTCAATATCTCAATGATCTTTTCGTGAGATTATCGGGGGTACATCCAAGAGAGTTGAGAAACTCAAAAACTGACCTTGCAATACCCATGTTCAGAACTGGCAATGGCCAGAAATCCTTTGCGTATCGCGGGGCCAGTCTCTGGAACAGTCTTGATTTGGAAACAAAGATGGCTCCCTCAATCAATGCCTTCAAGTCCAAACTCAAGGGAAAATAATCATATACATTATTTTTTATTTTTCACTGTAAATTTTGTATTATATAACTCTTTATTTTGTAAATAGTTTTTGCAGGGCCAATTGTAAAACAGTATATAGACTGAATTGTACCCTGGGTAAATAATTTTAAAATGAAAAATAAAGTACTGACTGGAAATCAGCGTGAAGCGAGCGCGAAGCGCGAGGAGTCCGGGGGTCCGGGGGCGGAGCCCCTGGAAAAAGTTTTTGGGGGCCACGCCCTTAGGATTGCCGGAAAACGCCCTTTCTATCAAAGAGAGTAGTTTATCTGTCCATTTATTAGAGCGAGACATCACCCGTTTGAAAAAAAGAATCACTAAAATAAAATGAAACCCTCAAATTGAAAGTTTCCTTTCGTATCACCTCTCTAGAAACTTAAACAAAATCGAAGCTATCAACAATAGGACAGGGCATTATTATTATTATTATTATTATTATTATTATTATTATTATTGTTATTATTATTATTAATTTCTTTATAGTAGGCGCTTAAATGAATAGCAAAACTACAGCTAATTGAAGCCTACAGAAAACTACAGCTACAGAAAACAAGCCAACAAAACAAGACACAGGGATCAAAATAAGGTAAAGAAATAATCAATCAAAGCATCCGTGTCCTAACACCCTTGGAAATATCTAGCCACATAAACTTTCCTTATAATGGATTTACGTCCTTTCCATGTTGGTCGCATGTTATTTCTCTCTTTTTTCAATTTTTTCAAAATTATGCGACATCTTTCTAAAATCTCGAAATATCTTCCCAAATGACCCCTCCTTATTATGGGTTTGTCCCTTTCCAATTTTTGTCGCATATCATTTCTCTCTTTTCAACTTTTTCAAAACTATGCGATATCTTCCTAAAATCTTGAAAACTATCGCAATAACCTTTTTTATTATGGGTTTATCGTCTTTCTCGTTTTGGTCACACATCATTTATCTTCTTCAAACTTTTTCAAAAGTATGCGACATATTTTTAAAAACTCGGAATATCTTCCCAAATAACCCTTCCTTATTATGGACTTAGTCCCTGTTCAATTTTTGTCGCATATCATTTCTCTCTTTTCAACTTTTTCAAAACTATGCGATATCTTTCTAAATTCTTGAAAATCTATCCCAATAAACCATCCATATCATTAGTTTAGTTCTTTTTCCACTTCACTTTGGTCGGATATGATTTCCCGGTTTTTTAATTTATTCGACATCTTTCTAAAGTCTCGAAAATCTGTCCTAATAACCTTTTCGTATGATGGTTTTAGCATCTTTCTCGGTTTTGTCGCACATTATTTCTCTTCTTTTAACTTATTTTATTTATTTATTATTTTAATATTCTTTACCCTGGGATAAAATTCAATTGGAATTACTGTTTTACAGTTTTATAACCGTTGCAAAATTTGCGAAATGTCTTTACAAATGACCCTCCTTACCCCCTGACAAATAGCGGCAGCGTCTGTGATCACGGTAGCGTAATGTGTCTTGTACAATGGGCGGTTTCTTTACAGGATTGTTTAACTTGAAAGGTGTTGAACAAAAGGCACAAGTGTCTAAGTACTCCCACGACACCTCATATTTTCAGGCAAACCTCAGATATACAGGCGCCTCAGATTTACAGGCTCGCGCTACGGTGATATATTTTAATATTCTTTAATTCTTTAATATTCTTATTTTTAATATTCTTTAATATTCTTTAATTCGGTGGCCGTGTGTGTATTATGTATTAATCAGGAAAGATCAGGAGTAAATTATACGCTATGGATCACTCACCTCTGCGTCAGTTGTCTGCCTTATTCTAGGTCACACTCCGTTGACTGAAGAGGCCCTTGATTGTCATGTTCTTGCTTCGAAAATTGCTTATTAATAGGACGCCGCTCGATTGCTCGATCCCACAACAAAATCAAACCACGAGGCGAGGGATGTTGTTGTTGATTCCACGATCCCTAAGCATCTTGGTCAGCGGTATAACGAATGTCGCCTTTCTTAGTATGTGTTCCTTATATTGCGCATGAAATAACAAATACTGCAAACTCAGCAGAATCAAAGGTAGGCCCAAGAGGATGAGGAAAGCAACAAGTGGCAGGAAGTGCTTCATATTAGAATACAAAAATGGCATATCAGCAAAGCACAAGAAATCAATTTAGCAGGTCAGGCATCAATGTGATTAATCAAGCACCAAGGTCCATGGAAGAGCTGTGGTTTCCTGTCAGCTTCAATGCAAAGGCTGTTTTTGGCATTTCCATTGTGAAAATCGTCATTGGTACATTCTTGCTAATCACAGGCATTGTGTTTATTGCGGAATTCAAGGCTGTATACGATTTATGGACGTTTTGGGGTCGCCTTAAGACCATTACAAGGATTGGCCTTCCCGTGTGGGGGGCTGCTGTGGTGAGTAGTATCATTGCTAGTGTATCATATTGCCACCACTCCTCTGTAGGATCGAATCAAAATAAAGTTACACACACACAGTACATATACTGATATTGCATAGAGTTGGGACTGGCTGGGGAAATTTGGGACACCCATGGGGTAATTTGGGACATTATTGCTCAAAATTGCACAATTTTGTATTGGCTGAGAGAATTATATGACATTTGTGTGTTAATCGTCAGTTTGATCAATTTTGAAGTGCATTTGTGAGAAAAATAGACACTTGAGATGGGGTGTTTGGAAAACGAAGACCCCAAAAACGAAGACCTAAGACCTCCAAAAAGAAGACCTCGAAAACGAAGACCTTGAAAACAAAGACCTCAAGAACTAGAGAGTTTCTTAGAATTCTTGCCATCTTAACACTAATTTCTTATACCAGCACGTGTAAGAGTGGACATTTCCAAGGATGCCTTCCAAAATGAGCAATGTGAACGGGCAGCATAAACAGAAGCAGTGTGAACAGAAGATGAAATAAAAAACTTTTTGAACTTGAACATACATCAAGATGAAATGAAGTTATATCTTTTATTAGTTATATGTCTCAATGCTGTGTTCATCATGCAAGGAAGAACTTAATTGAAATAGCTAGTGATGGCTCATCGTTTTGATGACTATTTTCTTATTTATTTGATTACACTTTCATGTAAATATTTTCATGTAAATTTTGAATTAGGTTTTGAGGTCTTCGTTTTCGAGGTCTTAGCACTCAAGGTCTTGGTTTTCGTGATTTTTGTTCTGAAGAAACTTAGTTTTCGATTTCATCTTCTGTTCACACTGCTTCTGTTTATGCTGCCCGTTCACACTTTCCGTTCAGATTGCTCCGTTTAAGTTGGTTAAAACTGCAGCAGCGCGTTTTCCAAAATGAGAATATGCACATTTTGGAAGGCAACCTTGGAAAT
Source organism: Aurelia sp. 4 Dawson et al 2005 (assembly GCA_964019985.1). Taxonomy (NCBI): domain Eukaryota; kingdom Metazoa; phylum Cnidaria; class Scyphozoa; order Semaeostomeae; family Ulmaridae; genus Aurelia; species Aurelia sp. 4 Dawson et al 2005. Next base: position 4,438,201 of record OZ026511.1, on the reverse strand, counting down.
GTCCGCTCTTACACGTGCTGATATAAGAAATTAGTGTTAAGATGGCAAAAATTCTAAGAAATTCTAGTTTTTGAGGTCTTAGCTTTCAAGGTCTTCGTTTTCGAGGTCTTCGTTTTCGAGGTCTTTGTTTTCGAGGTCTTTGTTTTCGAGGTCTTTGTCTTCGAGGTCTTAGGTCTTCGTTTTCGGGTCTTCGTTTTCCAAACACCCATTTGAGATGGCCGCCACAACGACAAGTGTTCAAGTTTCAAGTTTCATTCATTATCAATCAATCCTAAATACAATTCATATACAAAAACTCTACAACTAAGATACATTACAACACTGAACTAAAAACTAACACTACTGAAAACAAAAGAAGAAAAATTACTTTACACAATTGTATTTAAGATTGACTGACTAAGGAGGAGCTCTCTAAGTAGGTTAACTAATCAAGAGAGAGCCCCCCTCCCCATAAAACACAAAGAAACCAAAAATTATTTTAAAGACAAAGACAGATAATAACCAAGAACCAGATGAACCTCAACGGGATAGGTCTTGTGTGTTGAGCTAAAACTTATTTTGTCAATATGAATCAAGGAAGTAACCTTTTAGTTTTGAACGAAAAACCGCAGTAGAGCTAGCAACGCGTATGAACAGTGGAAGGGTGTTCCAAAGTTTTGAGCCAAAGTACTGAATTGTTTGCAGACCATGCAGAGTTGTATTTTTAATACACTTAAAAAGATCACCTCTTGTAGCCTGGGGAGTCCCAGTTCTATGAACAGATGAATTTGGCTGAAAGTAATCATGAAAGCAGGAAGGAGATAGCTTATTAATAGATTTATAAACAAAGGTTAAGATGTTCAGGTGCAGAACATCCACAATTTTTAAAGTCTTTAATGACTGAAAAAGGTGTGCTAGGAGAAAGGGAGGGTTCAAATTTAATGCAGCGAAGAATTTTCTTCTGAAGATTAAAGAGTGGGTTTAGGTAGGATTCATAAGTCATTCTCCACACTGAAATACCATAGTTGAGGAAGGACAAGAAAAGTGAGTTATAGAGAGAGACAAGAGTAGGCAAGGGGGCATAATGCTGCACTTTGAAGAAAATACCAGCAGTTCTAGAAAGTATTTTTACAAAGGTCAGTTCTGTGGCACTTCCAAGTCAGATGTTCATCCATGAGAACTCCTAAAAACTTTACATACTTAGTCCTTTGAATAAGCTGTTTACCAATTTTGAGGTTGGTGAATTCTGACAATTTCCTCCTTGGGGAGTGAAATTCAAGTGAACCATGGCAGTTACAATTATTTTCTATTCAAATTTGCCTTTAGGTATAATCATCTATCATTTGCAGGTGGAAATCATTGCTGTCCCAAATTACCCCATCTGGGTTAATATGGGACAGCATCATTTATGTGCTAATATATCAGCAACCACATGAATGAAGAAAATGGTTTTCTCAATATCAATTATTTAGTACTCAAATGTATATAAAAACGTGAATTAGTCTTATCCAAATATGCAACCAAGTAGTTATACGTCAGAAATGACAAAATTGTCCCAAATTACCCTCGTTTACCCTAAGACAACGGATGTTTCGCTGTTAAAATAACTGCGACAACTCCATTCTGTTTCGTAGAGTACTATCGATCGCCCTTATCAGACCACTTTTCAGAAAACTAAGATTTTCGGAGAGGTCAAAGAAATTCTGGATGGGAACTCACCTTGAATAGGCTTCTCAACCCCTGCACAAACCTCAAAGTGAGATCTGTACTATCCGTTTCCTTGTTGTCATGCTGGAACCACACAAATACAGACAGGTCTGAAACGCATAAATTAGGCCATATCGCCCTTGTCAGACCATTGCAGAAGAACGATGAATTTAGCACATCAAGAACTTTTCAAGGCTGTTGACACTTCAACAACATATTTTTTATTTTCCCAGAAAGCCTCAAAGTTACAAGACCAATTCTAATTTGATTGAAAATGATTTCAAAATGTTGTTAATTTCACTCCCGCTTTTAACTCTCTTATCCTTGACCTCAATCAACTCTAACCACCTGATGCATCAATAGTCTACAAAATTAAAGGGTTTCACGCGGTGGACACACCTGGGTATGTCAGTTACAGTGCTCTTCCAAAAGGAGCCTTAGGTCTCGCAATTTGTGTGCGATTCTCAAAGTTTCTTTGGATATGAAATGAGAACAGTTGGAGGAAACAGTGCTGAAGACTATTCTGTTTTAACTGAAAGACATCGAGCAACGACACAAAATAGACATGTTGTGTGGAAACATCAATGGAAACAACCCAATGCAGCTGCTGAGGACATGAACCATGATTTTGAGTTGATTAGCCGGTGGGCCCATGATTGGAGGATGTCATTTAATCCAGATACGCAAAAACAAGTCGTTGAATTACTGCTTTCTAAGAAAAAATATGAAGTAGATCATCCCGTTATACTCTTTAATAACATACCCATGAAGAAAGTAGAGGAACATAAACACCTAGGTATTATCCTGGACTCGAAGCTTTCTTTTTCTATTCACATTAAATCTGCTATCTCTAAAACGAAAAAGGGCATTGGCTTGCTAAAATATCTCTCCAATTATTTGCCTAGACATACCCTTAACGAACTGTACAAGCTTTGTGTGCGACCTCACCTAGACTATGGGGATGTTATTTATCATACCCCAGCTAAAGAATGTGAATTCAGCGAAAACATCATTTTGCCAAATTTAATGGAAAAGCTTGAGGCTGTCCAGTATTCTGCTGCTCTAGCTGTAACCAAAGAAGATCTGGGAGAACTTATCAGAAATGTTAAGAAGGCAAGCAAAGAAGCAGGGCTACTACTAAATTTAAAGAAAACAAAAGTAATGACGACGGCAGAACTTAACAACTTTGAAGTAGACGGGGAATCCATCGAGGTAGTACAGGAATTCAATTTTCTTGGCTGTACATTAACCCGAACCTCTGATTACACCAAAGAAATTAGAAGGAGGCTAATGCTTGGTAGGAAGGCTATGATCAATTTAACAACGATAATGAAAGACAAAAACATCACACTAAATACTAAGATAAGAATAACCGAAGCATTAGTATTTCCTGTTGTTACATATGGAAGTGAGACATGGGTAATAAGAAAAACAGAAATGAAAAAGATTGAAGCCTTTGAACTTTGGGTATGGAGAAGACTACTAAGGGTGCCGTGGACAACGAGAAGAACGAATGAATGGGTATTAGGCCAAATAAAAACAGTTATTGAACACCATCAGAAAGAGGCAATTGACCTATTATGGCCACATAAATAGAGCAGACAACAGTTTAGAAAAATTGATAATGCAAGGTAAAATTGAAGGGAAAAGAGGTAGAGGAAGACCTGCAACAAAGTGGTTTGACAACATTAAGACAATGACAACAAGAAGTGTTTATCAGCTCAACAAAGACACTAAAGATAGAGCTGGATGGAGACGGCAGGTTCATAACATCACCAGGGGTCGAACAACCTGAAGGACAACAACTACTACTACTTCTAGCTGTAACAGGAACATGGAGGGGAACATCGCGTGAAAAAGTCTATGCAGAGCTTGGCTGGGAGTCACTCAGTTCCCGAAGGTGGAGCAGACGCATGACTTTGTTCTACAAGATAATATAATCTCACTCCCTTATATACAAAGGAGCCGATTCCACCACCTCATCAGTCGCAATACTCTCTCCGCAACCAAGATGTTGTTGGGCGAATAAGGGCAAGAACAGAAAAGTTTCAATCTAGTTTCTATCCTAACTGCATATCTGAATGGAATAAATTCGATCCTGAGATTAGGACTACACCGTCCATTGCTGCCTTTAAGTCAAAGCTTTTATCAATAATTCGTCCCCCTGCAAAACCTGTCTTTGGAATTCATGACCCATTAGGTTTATCGTATCTTTCCCAAATAAGACTCGGTCTCAGTAAGTTAAATTTCCACAAGTTTAAGCACAACTTTAAGGACACCATAAACTCAATGTGCCGTACAAATGAGTATGGTATTGAGGATACGGAGCACTTTTTGCTGCATTGTCCTTCATTTAACATCCAACGACGAGATCTTCTCGCTGGCGTGTCAGTAGTATTGCAACCATTTGTTCAAATCAACACCCCTCTCGAACGACGTTTTGGTACAACTGTTATTGTATGGTGATAAAAACCTTTCCAATGACGTTAATAAACATGTTTTCGAATTGACTTTAAATTTCATTCACGAAACTGGTCGGTTTGACTAAGGAACTTCTAAACCTTTGTTTTACACTTTATACTCACCAAGTCCCCTTACCCATAGTTTTTTTGCTTGTAAGTTTGTTTCGCATTGGATGGTAGGCTCATTGGGTACAAATCCATTATCCAAATCTGCGATCGAATCTCCAGTTCGGCGCTTCGTGAAACGACCTGCCTGCCCAAAGTTAGCCCGACAAGCAAAGCGAAACGAACTTTAGAAATTATCAGTAAAGTTCATGTGTATTTTTCATAGCTGTATATTTAATCTTGGTTTAGTTACATGTTCTCTATGTAACTCCATGTTCTCTAATGTCCCCTGACTCAAACCTAGATGATTTCTTTGCCAATTTATCGGTTTCTTTGAACCAGGCGCTAGATAGATATGATAATTTTATTGTGATGGGAGATATCAATATCGACACACAAGACTCGCAGCACCCTGGATACAATAAGCTGGCATCCTTTTGTGATGTATTTGGATTATCAAACTTGGTCACAACTAAAACATGTTTCACGAATAGTCATAGTTCTTCTATTGACGTTATTCTTACAAACAAACCAAGGAGCTTTCTAAAAACATCTGTATTTGAGACCGGTCTTAGTGATTGTCATGGTCTTGTCATGACCTTAATGAAAGCAGTTGTTGCTAGGCTCAAGCCTAAAATAATTAGATACCGTAGTTATAAAAGGTTTGACCCCAAAAAGTTTCTTCAAGATGTTAAAAAAGCCCCTTTTCAATACCATATGAATAATCCTGATAAAACCTACGACAACATGACTGGTACTTTCCGAAATTTGGTTGAAAAACATGCACCGTTAAAATCGAAAATTCAGAGAGGAAATTCAGCGCCTTTTATGACACCAGAATTGAATAGAGCCATTTACACTCGATCTAGATTGAGAAAGAAGTTTAACAAATATCCTACAAATGAAAATAAGACAAAGTTTAAAAAGCAGCGTAATAAATGTGTTTCAATACGGAGAAAAGCAATCAAAAATCATTTCAAAAAAGCAACCGAAAATGGGCTGTTATCTAATCAAGCTTTTTGTGATCTTGTCAAACCATTTTTATTAAATAAAGTTGCTCTAGTTGGATCAGACATATCAATAGTAAAAAATGGCACAATCATAACTGATGATCAAGATTTGAGTGAACTTTTTAATGAATACTATGTTAATATTGTAGAGAACACTAGTGGTAGGAAACCTTGTGGTGTTGCTGGTACAACAGACAATGATGATGATAGGCATATAGTTAGATTGATCTTAGAAAAGTACAAGAACCGTCCAAGTGTTTTAGCCATTGTACAAAACCCAGATCGCAATTTTGAAACCTTTTCTGTCAACGAAGTGGAAGCTCGAGATGTTGCATGTTTGTTAAAATGCTTGGATGGAAAAAAATCTACAGGTGTTGATCAAATACCACCAAAACTAGTATCTCTTGCTGCTAATGAGCTAACAGTTCCATTAACTAATCCTATCAACTGCAGTATACGTAATTTCGGATTTCCTGAAAATGCAAAAAGCGGTGGTATGCCCCTTAGACAAAGGGGAATCAAATTGCATTGCTGAAAGAAATTTCCGTGCAGTTAGTGTTCTAAATACTTTTTCAAAAATATACGAAAAAGCCCTAAAACAGCAGCTTATCTCACATCTAGATAAAACGCTCTCTATATTCATCTCGGCTTACAGAAAATCATACAGCACACAACATGTGTTGATAAATCTGGTAGAAGACTGGAGGGAAAAACTTGACTAAGATTTCGTGGTAGGTGCTATCCTCATGGATCTCTCAAAGGCTTTTGACTGCATTCCAAATGATCTAATCATAGCTAAATTACATGCATACGGTTTTGATGAAAACGCGTTAGTTCTTATTTATTCCTATCTAAAACGTCGGAAACAGTGTGTCCGGATAAATAATTCAAATAGTTCCTTTAAAAATGTTGTATCAGGAGTTCCACAGGGTTCCGTACTTGGTCCAATTTTATTTAATTTCTTCATAAATGACCTCTTTCTCTTTATAAAGCAGGCAACCCTTCATAATTATGCTGATGATAATACACTTTCATATTTTTCCAAAACTATGCCCGATCTCGTCAGGGTTTTGGAGAACGAAACCAATGTCGCTTTAACTTGGCTAGACCGAAACGAAATGATTGCAAACCCTGATAAATTTCATGCTCTGCTGGTTAGAAAAGATCGGGAAAATACTGCTGGACAAAATATAAGCTTTCAAGGTCATGCCATCAAATCAGAAGAAACTGTGAAACTTTTGGGGGGTAACCCTGGATAATAAATTGAATTTTGATACACACATATCAAACCTTTGTAAAAAAGCTGCGGCACAACTAAACGTTCTGAAAAGGTTAAGATCATTTATTGGATTTGAGCAAAAAAAAGGTACTTGTACAAAGCTTTGTTTACTCTAACTTCAATTATTGTCCATTGGTTTGGTATTTTTCTTCTATGAAGTCGCTTCAGAAAATTGAAAAGTTACAAGAGCGTGCACTAAGGTTTCTTTATAATGATCATAAGAGCTCGTATGATGACTTGCTCCTAAAATCAGGAAGATGTACTATGCAAGTCTCGCGTCAAAGAACTCTTTGCATTGAAATTTACAAAACGATGAATGATCTAAATCCACCATTTATGAAAAATTTCTTTAAACTTAGATCTTCGCGTTATTCCTCCAGGAATCCTTATGGCTTAAAGCATATAAGACCAAATCAAGTAACTTTCGGTTCTAATAGTCTTGAGTCTGTTGGACCTCAAACATGGAATGGTTTACCAAACAAAATGAAATCTGCCGAAAACTTGAAAAACTTCAAACTTATGATAAAGCAATGGAATGGCCCAGAATGCAAATGTAGTGCCTGCTATAGTTTTACTTTTACTGAACAATAGATTTTTTTAAACGTTTTAATTTCATTCGATTTAGATTAGTTAACTTTGTATATATTGTATATATTGTTAGCTATGTAAATATCGAATTAAAATAAATGAACAACAGCAACTCCATGTTAATGACTTCGGAGTTGCCATGGTCTCCTGCACTCCGTGGTATCGTCCTCGTAGTTTAGTAAAGTAGCTCGTACGTAGTGTCTTAAGTAGTCTCATTTTGTAAAATTTTATATTGAATACAAAAGAAACAAATCAATGGAAATGTGAATTGTACTGACACATTCGTCGCAGGCAGGTCAACTTCAAAACTTTTTTGCAAGTCTTTTGAGCAAAACAAAACAGCGAAAGCGAAGAAATATCAAAGAGATGACATCAGCAAACAACTTTCGCGCGATTTTTGGAAAATCTAGGCCCAAGCTCCCATTGATCTTAACATTTTATTCAAGGCCGTAGCACAAGACAAAATCTATGGTGGTTTGACAGGGGCGATATTACTCTATATTTCATCATTTACCTTATCCCACACTCTGCGTGTGTAAATTTATTTTGATTCAATTCATGTGTATCTGCAATGGCTGACAACACATACATTATTTAAATAAACACAAGTTAACTAATCAAAATTGAATATACAAGCCAAAGAAACCGCTTATGATAATTTGCGAAGTCCTTAAAAACTTTGTAAAAACTTTGCAAAGTTTTTTCAATCCATCTAACGTAGAGATAAAAACTGTCAAATGCTTGGTGAAACGGCTCAATGTAAGAAAATTGACTTAAATTAGAAACTTGCAGAAAAACTTCGCAAATTATCAATTGATAATTTGCGAAGTTTTTTTAAACAACCCCATGTTTTGTTAGGAGTGAGGGGAGAGCCTTACGTCTCCTTAGAACATTGCAAAACCTGTATAATCACCACCAAATATAGCCTTCGAAATTGTTTTTGCCCGTGTTTATGAGGAGACTTGCAATCACGACGTGACCATGTGCTTAGGCCCAAAAGTGTAAAATGTTTGGAAAGAACAGGCAAACGTGTGTGCGTTGCTTTATTTTTAGTTAAATTTTCTTGCTTTGTACTATGTCCATAAAAAGACACACCAAAATAAAGTATCTGGCACATTTAATGGCATTTTGAAAAACTTCGCAAATTATCAATTTGCGATACCTGATTTGGCAACCAAACTGCAATACCTCTTTCCTATCTAATTTAGAAGAATGCATCATTCAAATAAAGGTTTATTTTTACATGGGAAAGGATATTGCTTGTCATCCTGATATCATGTTAATGAAATAGCCTGTGTTCGCTTGATTAGAATTTCCAAGCAATAAATCCAGTCCTTTGGAACGACACTAACAAGGCGTGATCTATTAACCAGACCCTTGTCTGCCACGGCCAGGGCCCAATGATCACAGGACCAGAACCCGTGTTGACTGGACCCTTTGGGGAATACTACGGTCAAAGTAGAGTTTTCGGAAATGCTTGCTAGGTGAGTGGTATCACAATGGAGAGAGGTTGTGAACAGTTCTGTTCTAATGTCCCAAAACTTATGGCCACATGGAGTGGTCCTTTTTCCAGAAAGAAAATGATTTCCAACAATTGCTCTGTTTTATTGATGGAATTTTAAGGCATTAATTTCTCAAATTTCTTTCTCCTTCGTATTTGGTACAAATATTAATCAGCAGCACTCGCTGACTGTTGTTATATTTCACTTTAATATCCTTGCACAATGTCGCCGGCTGGAATGAATGAATTGGTTTCTTCGCATTTGGTACAAATACCAATCGGCAGCACTCCCTGACTGTTGTTACATCTAGTTTAGTATCTACAGTAAATTCCCGCATACCGGGTGTCTCAAAAAAAAGTACCCCCCTTTTGACTGGAAATAGGAACGAAGCGATAAGATACCATTACTCTCCGAGCAGTTAGCTAAATTTATCAATCTTCAACTTAGATTCATATACCTTGTATTTAAGAATCATCCACGAAACACCAGAGATACAAGCTTGCAAAGACAAAATTTACAGTGCACCCAAAACCAGAGGTTTTGTAAAAGGGCCTAGCCATGATTTGTATTATGGATCCTTTCCAAAGCACCTGTAAACTTTAACTTTCAGTTTTGCGCTTTTGAAAAGGATAAAAAAGACTTGTGGAAATCGTCCTGATTAAACAAATATAACAAAAATGTGGTAAGAATGATGAAGTCATGCAACATCTCCCAAATGAGCATGCATGTGTTCCTTTTCTTCTTCTTTGACACTTGGAGTGGAATGCAATGCACGGATTGATTCCTCAAAGGAATAACTATTTGTAGAACAATTGAAGCATTTCAAGGTATAATTCTTTTCAATGGAGAAAGGTAAAGGTCAAAGTCGAAATTCCTGTGCAACATGCCTGTGATAGCAAATCATGGCTAGGCCCTTTTACGAAACCTCTGGTTTCGGCTGCGCTGTAAATTTTGACTTTGCAAGCTTATATCTCCAGTGTTTGGTGGCCAATTTTTAAATGCAAGGTATGTGGATCTAAGTTGAAGATTGATAAATTTAGCTGTCCACTCGGAGAGTAATGATATCTTATCGTTTTGTTCCTATCTAGTCAAAAGGGGGTACTTTTTTTGAGACACCCGGTATAAGAACCTACCAGTATAAGAACCTAGAGGCTGTTTTTCCTAAATTATGTACCCTGCAATTTAGACCAGTTTCAGTTCGTTGAAACATAGGTTCTTTTTGCAGGGGTTGCAATTTTGATCTTTGATTGCTGTTATAAAGGTCATTGTGGTTCTAGCTGGATTTGAAAGTTTTATGCGCCTTTCAATTACTTTTTAGGTCCATAAGAACACTTCCAAGACAAACAATAGGTCTGGAAATCTTTGTGAGACTCCCAAAAGAACTTCATGAGGCACCCTTCAAATAAGAACCTCTATACCTTGAAATTATTATTAGTACCTTTGAAATAAGAACCAATTACAGCCTGGCTCTCAAAAAAGTAGGTTCTTATACGCGGGGATTTACTGTATTAAAATGTCGAACAATTTTTGTGAGACACCCTGTATCTATCAGCATTACTGATTGAAACTTTAGCCTGTGGGGCCCCTTCTAAGATTCTTGCTTGATGTGACTCAATGACTCTCATTCGAATGTGCATTGGTTGATTATTTAGCATGTCAAGGCCTGTACTGTGATTTTCAGTTTTTTCCTTTCGCAGTTCATTGCAAATGGAATTGTGGGATGCATCACAAAGTGGAAGCAAAATTCTTGTTTGGTATTTATCATTTATTGCTTCAGTTTCTTTCAGAGCAGAGCTGTTTACTTTTAAGGCTCTTGAAGCTTTATATTTACTGTGGTCACCAGAGACAGCAGCGTACTAATTGCAAAATTGTGCTTTTTGACTAATAAGATGGAAGATTTAGCTTTTCCATATCCATTACCATATTGATACTATTCGGTAAACTTGAAGGCAATTGCTTCAAAGATTGACTCATGCATGTATCCTCCGGTATGAAAGATTTTCGAGTTAAGGGAAAAGGAAGCAATGCTGATAACGTTTTCTCGTTTTTTTGTGCCATTGAACATTTTTGGAGCATATTTGATCCCAGCAGCAGTTTCTGTGATTTTGGCCTTATTGTTCATCTTCCCTTTTTTACAGCTGAGGTTCCAATAACCTCGAGGGTGGCACTTACATCCTTTGCAAGTATTGAATCATCCCCCTACCAACCTCAATCTCTTCTTCATCTGTGATTTCCCCAAGATCAAGCGGTACAATCACGATGGTATCTATGTCTCAACATTCCTTGTTGCTCAGCATGACTGCTTTAGAGGCTTCTTCTAGTGCATGAAGGGTATTCATTTTATTGTCTTTTGTAGAGACAGGATTGTTCCAGAAAAGTTTTGATTACATGATAATTCGATAATGAAATTAGATAAGCCAAATGCCAAAGTCGTTGCTTTTTCGATATGTGTAGTATTGTCATATTGCAGAAGGAAGAAAACCACTGCATGTTTATTCCTGAACTCAAAAAATAGCACTTTTTTCAACTCAATTTTAGCGTTATGATCTTTGCATGTCAACGCAGAGCCATGGCAGACAATAACTTGCACCACTTTTGTGCATCATAGTGTGAGTGACTGCTGAATCATATTTAAAGGCACACTGTGGTAGTTGTGATTGGCTAGTTGTGATGTTGAAATCAATAACAAAGCTCTGGCCTTAGAGTAATTACCAAGCCTTTATGCTCTAAGACCATACTTTATTTCGAGAATAAAGGGAATCAGATCATTTCCATCTTCATGAATTTCACCGTACAGCGAAATTGCTGGACCTTGCCTAATTCTTGTCTTCTTGGTTGTGTTGCTTACCCAAACAGCACCACGACAGTGTGCCTTTAATGGACATGAAAAAATTTTTTGATATGTCCATTGTTTCCATTGGGAACAACTGAAGAATAACCATGCGGCTCCTCCTTATTTCAGGATGAACACTGAAAATTGATATCTTGATACATAGTATGACTATGCAATTGTCTATGGACAAGATGGTTTTCAAAAGGGCGTGGCCTTTGGCAACAGTTATCAATACCTTTGATTGACAGGTAGATAACCGCGAAATGAAACATTTTGCAACATCAGAGAAATCGCCCAATACACTACTTTATGTGTAAACACGTTTTATGTTTTTATGTCAGTAACCTACATCCCATTTACTCGCAAATTTTTTTCATAACAGCAAGGGGCTGCGATGAATAATTTACTGTAAACGATTATCGTACGTGATGTTCCCAGTAGGAACAATCAGTCTGCGTGCAGTCTTTCTTTTGTGTAAATTTAATGAACGAGAAAATAGAAAGACTACGCATTGGTGAACAATTTTTCGCATTTTGATGAATTAATCCATTGCAATATGAGCCAATTAGAGCCTGGTTAGGAATTTTCCGAACCACAACACAATCAGCTCACGTAGTGTTTATGTTCATTGATTTCATTTTGCTGAGTCATCCATACGATAAAACTGCAGGCAGGCTAGGGAACAATGGGCAAAACTGGGTTAAATGTCTAAGACTGCATGTTAGCAAAACTGCTTGCATTGTCGTTTCCTTGCATTGTAAAAAAGTATTGGTAGATGATCGGTGAAGAGGGGGAGGCGGTCGTGGGTTGAGTTGAGTGATTTGACTTTACCTTCTTTGCTCATGATAGCCCCTCAGTTAGAATAAAGACTTTACCTTGGTCGCATAGAGAACGACTTTCCTATCACCGGTAGTTCACAGAAATTTTGCACTACCTTCGTTGCAAAACAAATGTCTGCTAACACTTTTCTTCAATTTTTGTGGAAAATTTTAACATTGTTTATCACTGACGATGCTTGTCCCGAAACAAGTTGTTTTCACCACGAAAACAAGTGGTAAAATGTACCCATGAAATTATAAGTGTTTCAAACTGGTTGAAAAGACCCAGAAGTGAATCCAAACTCTTGCCCTAACTAATGGTGACCCTGATCTCATGGCCTCGGTCTTTAATAGTGTTATCTCATCTCTGCTTGAGGTGCATGCACCACTAAAACGTAGAAAAATTACAAGCCATCACGCTCCTTGGATTACTGTAGGAATAAATAACCTGATGAAGGAACGTGATTTAGCAAAAAGGAGGTCCGAGAAAGATGCTTGCTATTGGTCAGACTATAAGAGGTTGCGGAACAAAGTCACTTCTGAACTTCGTGCCAGGGTACAGGAATACTACCATAATCTTATTGATGAAACCCAAAACAATCCGAAAGCTATGTGGAAAACAATAAATAAGGTTTTACATAAGAACTCAAATCACACTGTAACTCAAAACACCTTTTTTGAAGGCACAGAACTAAAATCATCTTCACAAATTTCAGAAGCTTTCAATAAACATTTTACAACGATTGGACCTAAGTTGGCGGAGAGCCCTCCGATGACCCTCTAAAGTACCTTGGAGATAAAACCGGAGGAACCAAATTTAAGCTACAGCCAGTAATTCTAGGGTATGTAGAACGTGCTATAAAAGCTCTGAATAACTCTAAGTCTCCTGGTGCTGACAGAATCCCCGTCAAAATACTGAAAGATGCCGTAAAGTTAGTGTCGAAACCACTGACACTGATATACAATACATCTTTAGAAAGGGGTATTTTCCCCCAGATCTGGAAATTAGCCAGGGTAACACCTATTCATAAGGCGGGCACGAAAACAGATGTAAACAACTACCGACCTATCTCAGTGTTACCAGTTGTGTCGAGAATTTTAGAAAAGATTGTACACGACCAACTAATGGAGTTTCTAAAGGGACAAAACAGGCTATGTTTGAACCAGTTTGCGTTCCAAAAACTGCACAGTACACTGACATGTCTATTGAATGTTATAGACCCATGGTTCAAGAACTCTGATGAGGGGAAAATAAACTTGAGTATATTCCTTGATCTCAAGAAAGCATTCGATACTGTTGACCATAAAATCCTATTGTCGAAGTTGCGAGAGTATGGTGCTGAGGGTACTTCCAACAGCTGGTTCACTTCATATCTGACCAATAGGGAGCAGTTCTGTTATTTTGACGGATCCACTTCCAGCAAAAGCAGCATTGAGTGTGGTATTCCGCAGGGCTCGTGTTTGGGACCCTTACTCTTTATACTATACATTAATGATTTTGAGAATTGTCTAAAAAGCACGATCCCAAATATGTATGCTGATGATACATGTGTGAATATCGCATCAGAAAACCTGAATGATCTTCTAACAGATTTGAAAAACGAGCTGGAAAATATATCGAATTAGATGAGGATTAATAAACTTTGTTTGAATGCCAGCAAAAGTGAATATATGGTTATAGGCCATAGGCGACAACTAAACAAGATAGGTAATGATTTGCCAGATCTTGTCCTCACTAATGAAGTTATCAAAAGAGTTGACAAGACAAAATACCTAGGGATGAACATCGACGAAAGCCGAAATTGGAAAGAGCAGTACAAAGCTATTAAAAATAAGCTGAAAGGGGGCTTGAGCTCCTTAAGGAAGCTGAAAAACATCCTTCCGCAAAGAAAACTTGATCAAGTCTACAAAGCTCTCTTTGAAAGCCATCTTCGCTATGGCAACATCGTTTGGAGTACTCTTTCCAACACCAAGCTATCCCAATTGCAACGATTACAGACAAGGGCAAAGAAGCTAATAGCGAATGCCAAACGTAAGGACGGATGGACTTGCAAATGGCTCTCTGTAAAGTCATTGATCTCCTTTGACCAAGGAGTCATGACATATAAAATCTTGCATGACCTCTGTCCCGAAAATCTGCGCCATAAATTCACCGAAAGATCCATGATTTCAGAGTATAGAACCAGAAATAGTAGAGATCTGCAAATTCCTAAAGTTAGGTTAGGATATTCAAGGCGAAGTTTCTACTTCTCTGGTGTCAAAAACTGGAATGATATCCCTGACAACGTTCGAGAAAGAGACTCAATCGCTCGTTTTAGGACAGATCTCAGAGATTATCTTTTGAACCTTTCACAAGACCCAAACACGACCCCTTGGCAGAGCAGCAATGAATATCACTATTTTTTTCCTTTCTCTCGTATTATTTTTGAACAAATATTGTCAATAGGTTATTATTTTGCTGAAAGGACCTCGTGTATAAATATTGATAAAATGAAAATGAAAATGAAAGGTTGCCAGACATCGGCATCGCGATCATGACGGAGGCAGTCACGCACGACTTGAATGATAATACTCTCGAACTGACAATTGTTCCATCTGTTGAACCTGGAATGAAATCAAAAACGATCTTCCAGAAATCGGGAGAAGCATCAGAGATGCAATTGACAAGCTGAAGAAAAACAACAAACGTGCAGATTCACTTTCGATTGCCAAAGTACTCACCACGCGGCTAGGCCTACCATACAGCGTTCTGTCGACGGTAATGAATGAGATGATAGCTTCTGGAAAGATTGTGGTTAAAATTTATGGCGGTAGAGAATCAATTTATGTGTCCGATGAAGGAGATGATCAGGATTCTGAATCTGAAGAAAGTGAGTTTGTTTCACCAAATAAGATCTCGCCGATAAAATTGTCTGACATCTTAGATTTAGATACCCTCGAGCCCATCACTGTCCACTGTTGTGCCTTCCATCGACATCGACAGAAACTGTTCCAGTTTCATCTAACAGGGCATACGACCTTCTTGATAAGGAGCATCAAAGAACCCAGGACTTATGGCAGAAAGTCACTAAATTAAAGCTCTGAATCAAAGATCTGGAATTAAGAAATAGGCCCACTTCAAAATTTCATTATCGAGAACCTTAATCCCCAGACGTACGCCTTTTGAGGCGGTAGATCAGTGCCCACTTGCTGACGATATTATTTGGTTTAAAAGGTTTATTCATGGCGAAATTCTGTCTATGAAAGAGCAGATATAAAGTAGCTCAATATCGGACGCAAGTAGATCTCTGGTCTGCCTCCCCCACCCTCTGATCCCCCTAGATTATGAGAGAATGTTGATCAACAAAATGGAGGGCAGGATCTTCTCCTTAGAGAATCAGTTAGATCAAAAACAAAGGATCATTGCAAAAAAGAATGGAGACCCCGGGGGGGGGGGTAACTTAACTTGTCTATGGTACGGGGTTGTGCCATTTTTAGGGTACCTTTTTCATGATAGTTTCCGGATTTATGGGTATGGTTTTCAACAATTTTTGCATCTTCCGGATTTATGGGTATAGTTTTCTGTCAGAATTCATTTATTGGTGAGCTGTTTTGGCATTCCCTGATTTATGGGATGATTTTCAGAAATTCTCCAGATTTATGGGTATACTTTTGAGAAATTTCTCCGGATTTATAGGTGGTACTTTTACGATTTGAATGGCACAAGCCCGTATCTTGGCAACTCAAGTTACCCCCCCCCCCGGGTGGAGACCCCGAAGGTCGAAGCGATAACGGCTCATATTGTGAAAGAAAAGCCGCAAGTCCCAAGAGCACTAGCACTGCCAATGACTTTGTACAACTTATTGATATAAATTCAAATGAAGATGTCCACACAACGGCGATCAGAAAAAGAACAGTCCGAAGACCAACAAAAACAACGACAGCGGCAAAAATAAAGATTCAAAATCGGGATCAACAAATCGTCAAAAATGGTAAACAAAAACATGTCGAGAACGAAGTGCAGTCTGAACAAGCTGCCCGTGCAGCTACCCGTGGTAATGTGGAAGGAAGTCGAAGCAATACAGCACAAAAAGAAGCAAATAATAGCACCAGGAAAAAATCGTTCTTGAAGGTGATTCCATCGTCAACGGAATCTGAGAAAAAGGCCTTTCCACGAAACTTAACATCAGAATACGAAGATGTCCAGGTGATACTACAAAGGATTTGGTTGAACATGTTAAACCAATCGCTGGAAAGCAGCCTGGTTCGGTTCTTTTTCACTTTGGAAGGAACGACATCACTAATGCAGTTGATACAGAGGAACAGATGCATAAAGCCATTGATCATTTGAGTAAAGAACCCCCTTACGCGGATATTCCAGTTTCGCTGTGTACAAGACGGTTTGGTCAACCTGGTGTAGACAAGAAAATTGCATCATGCAACAAGGTTCTTATGAAAAAATTGTCAAGGAACAATTTGAGGACAATCGATAACAGCAATATTGACGAATCATCTTTGGGAATCAAGAAATTGCACCTAAATACGTCGTATTTGGCTAACAATGTTAAGCATTTCATACATGATATTTGACTCCCTGAAAAGACAACATATACATGTAGAGAACATTCTGAAAGCACTGCGGATTCTCATGAAATGTGCTCGTTTTTCGAAAGGGAATAGTGATTGCATCACTGAACGTAAATAGTTTAATCCCTCACTTAGACGAAATAGAGGTTGTTATGATAGTTCATGGTATACACTTTCTTGCGAAAATCACTGGCGAATTTAATTGTGAAAGCATAACCCTATTAATACCGGGCTTTTTGGACCATTGTAGTACCAGGGGGGAGGGTACAAGGTGCTCCCTCTGTAAAGTCGCCAATATTGCAGATATGAGGACGAAACTTAGTACAATGGTGTACAGTAACAAAATCTACACAATAGGCTACTTTTTTATTTTTCATTACATCCATGACGTCACAGTGACGTCATAATTGACGTCACAATGACGTCATAATTGAGGAATATTCCAGCATTTGCTTGCTGTTGGCAACATTGACAATATTTAGGTTTTTGTTTGACTATTCCTTTCTTAAATGGACTAGAATGTATCACAAAGCATTAATAAATAAAAGTCCATAGTTTAATATTTACTTAAGTTCATTATATATATTATATATTCATTATTTATATACACCAGTTTTTAATTGTTTAATTTAAACCTCTAATTGTCAATGTAAATACTCTAAAATGCCTCATGACGATGTATAGTGAGTAAGAGAATCCATTTTGGTCGTCAAAATTTTTCTAATACATGTGTTATTATTTGTATGATGTCATTCTACAGTAACTATGATGTCATAAACATTGACAACGTCATTAAGTTTAAAATTGCTGATGTCATCGAAAGTGAATAAAACTATTTATCATCTGAAAACTCTCATCAAGATCTATTGAATGGTAGTGTTCTCAATGATCTGTGATCATTCTGGAAAAAATAAGAGTCCCTTCTTTTCTTTTACTGTTGACCACGTGTTGAAAAGATGTTGGTCACGTGATCAGTGTCTACCATTTTGAATTTTTTTTAGATTTTTAATTAGTATACTAAATTTGAGGAAATGTCACCAAGTTTCAGCTCTGTATCTTTCCAACTGACGACACTGCATCAAATTATCTGGGCCGCGGGCACTATGTGCCCCCCCCCCGGTAGTAATAGGGTTAAAAATCAATTGGTCCAAATTTGGTAGAAATGATCGAAACCGTCACGATGGAGGAGTAGCTTTCTACTGTAAAGATTCCTTTAAATGTAATGTTAGAAATGATGTCCCAGTATCAGGTTTAGAAATCTTATGCGTTGCCGATAACATTGTTTAATCTGGTGTACTGGGAATTACACTAAGCCATCATTATCTCTTATATGTTGTTAGGAATATCCAAGGTGGTATTAAACGTCAACACAAGTTCATCCGAACGAGGCAAATGAAAAAATTTAGCGAAGAGGCTTTCGTATCAGAATTAAGATCTATTGATTGGCAGTTTCTACTAAGATCCTCTTCCGATGTAAGTTAAATCGTACATAACTTTACTAGTGTGCTTTCTGCTGTAATACAAAAATATGGGGCAATGGCTGAAAAACGAGTATCTGATAAATATTCCCCCTGGCTATCTTCTGAGCTCAAATGTCTGTTTAATACGTGAGATAAGGTCAAAATCGCTGCAGTAAAAGATAAATCAGAGATTTTAATGTCCGCATACGAGCAGTTAAGGAATAGGGCGACCAAGCTGAATAATGAGGTTAAGAGAGCTTATTTACAAACAAGACTCAAGCTTCTGACGGAAACCTTAAAGAAACTTGGGCAACGATAAAAGACTTATCAAGGGTCTAAAACTGCCAATATATCGTCACTGACTGTTGATGGAAGTTCAATCACTGATTCTGTCGGCATTGCTAACTCAAGGAACGAATTTTTTTGTAACATCAGCATCGGGATATCTTTCTTCAGTCAAGATGAATTTACAAGGTAGAAACAATTTAAGCACGAGTAAGCACCTTCAAGGACCTCTTCCTTGTGAATTTTTTATCCTTTGGGTATACGGTATACGCGATTGTTTGTTTTGTAATAATTCCAATGATAACAGAAAATTTATTTTAATCAAACAGGGAAGATTTTTTTCACGCCAAGGGAATAATTTTGCTGATGAATAACTTTTATTCGGCAGGTATAATTCAAAGGTTTTGCTGAATGAGAGGAGATGTCTCTTTGGGGAAAAAATTCGCGGCTTTAACTTCAAGTTCGATTTGGATTTCCATCAATTTTTCCGAAGCATGAGGCTTCTTGCTTCTACTTCGCTATGATTTAGGAGATTCCACAGCAAGAGCGTCAACAATTTCGGCCAAAACCCAAAGGCTCTGGTTTAGAGGTAGAGGCAATTCTAGACTTTCATGAGAAAAATTTCATCTCTCAATGCTCCCATAGCAGCAAACAAGGGGCGTATTTTTTTGGGCATCTTCTGAAAACGGTAGAGTTGGTAGAAGAAAAAATCCTATTCTTTTGGTATCCTACTACCAGAAATGGTAGACTTCGCAGACTTCAGCTGCCCAAAAGAATCCGCCCAAGATATCTATCTTCAAGTTAACTATCGAAGAATAGTTTAAAGATTATTTCCGATGGATTCAATCTAAATCCCTAGCGCTAGGCGTGATCAAAACCGTTACCTTTTTTCTGGGACACCCTGTAGTGTGAGCATGCAGATGGCTTGCTGAAACACAGCATCAGCTTCATACAAATAGGTAGGCCTGTTTGATCCGAAATGTACCAGAATTTTTTATGTCTTCATATTTTGTGCTGTCCCCATTTGTTCACTTTGTTTTTGTGTCATTTGACGTAGAGAACCCCGCACCGCAGCTTCGATTTCGGATGAACCGATCCAGATGTTAAAATCTAGGCGACAATACTTGAGAATAACTCCTGTTCTCTACGAGAACGTTTTTAAGCCGATGAAATTGGCCAAGAAACGACTGCATCGCACGCTTGGGAAGGATCGTGGTTCTTGGCATCATCCGACGGCTCCTTTTGTTTACTTTAGTGAGATGACTTGTTTTCTTGGATGTGTCTTGTCTCAGCCGTAAGAAACTACATTTGAACGAGAAATGAAACTCTTACTTAGCAAACAATTTTATTAAGTTTTTAAAGGGTTTTTGAAATAATGATATCGTTAATTCAACATATGCGACGAAATTTCGAATGATATGTATAAGAAAGAAGGAATTGTTTCTCTCATAAAAAAGTCCACGATAAGGATGCTCTATTGAGGCTCTTTGGAGCATCTAGACTAGTTCCACTTTTCACAAGCACTATGTGCCTAGAATTCGGACCACGGAATCAATGTTTTAGTTGTTGGTGCTGCTGTGTTCAGTGATCATCAAAGGAGTCAAAAAATGCCCATTACCTGTTGAATACTCCAGGAAATAACACAGTGACACCAAATTTTATGTGAATTTAAAGAATAGCAGACAATTTGTGACTGCGAAAAAACTGAGGATGGGAAAACATGAATCGTTAGTTCAGAGAAGTTCAGGGTGGCATGATCAAGGAATCAAAGAGTTTTCAGGATTGGAAATCACATCATCATTATACATTATACATTGTCAATATTAGCAATCAGTTAAGCAGCATCTGAAGTACAAGGATCTTTCAAAGGAAACATTCTTTGTATTCTTTTCCCAATGCTTTTCTTTATCAGAAAGACTCTCTCTCCCCAAAATTTGTGTTATAGTACATACTGATTGAGGTCTGATGATGAGGCAAAAATCTTGATTTCATCAAAGACCTGTGGATCAAAATCATTTATATCAGTTCAAAATAAAGAGTACAGATCAAAAGACATCACAAGCAAAACATTATATCACCTTTTGTATTTCTTTGTACAATCCAACATCAGACAAGACAAAACATTTAGGGTCTACTGGGGTAAATTGGTGATTTGGGGGTTAAAGGATCAAACAAGGGGTTAGGTGAGTAGTGCCAAAGATTTGGATAAAACTTGCTACTAAGATCATTTTTCAGAGTTTCCTCTGCCCATTTATGTCCCAACAGAAAGGCAAGAAATTTGCCAAGTTAACCTGCTTGACTTTGATTCTAATTAGAAAGTTAAATACACCAGCCAATGCTAAATGTGAACAAAATGAATTACCAACCAGATTTGGGCTACTCCTTGACTGACTGACGTTGACTGGATGACAATGTCAGGCTTTGATGTTCTTGCGAATGCCACTGAAATTTGCAAAAGCATTCCGTTTTGCCATGTCCTGTTACAGCACAAAAAAACATTCCTTCCAATTGCGCACTTTGTGAGAAAAAGCTGGCTAAAATTCCTTCAACTTCTCTGCTCGATCGAGCTGCGAGTTGCGAGATCCGACGTCATTGCTTTTCTTGAAAACCTCGGACCATGCATTGGCCTCACCTTGAAAAGGAGGTTTTGAGGAATATAAAGTAAAGAGAGCAAACATCGATTGGCTACAAAGGAATAGACAAAATCGGTTAAGGTTTGTTTACACCCATTTCAAGTCATGTGATCACCCTCTAGATAAAACATCTTTTGATTTCTCTAACGTACTTCGTGCCAGCAAAGGCTCGAAATCTTTGACTGGCTGACGCGCAGACACACCTTAAAAATTTTCACACTTTGAAAGCCACTGCCGTTCGAGAATGAGTTTTTAGGTATTTTCTTTTATTTTTATAGATAGAATTTTTTGGTTAGTTGTATTCATTGTAAGTAGTTTTAAGTTTTAACTTGGTTAGTTTTTGTAAGTTTTTATATGGAGGGCCCCCCTGTAAATCAACCAGCTGGTTGAAGGGTCTTCCTCCCTAAAAAATTGAAATATGAAAAAGATGAGATATAAAATATTATGCGAAGGGCCTGTCCGCATGGGATGCCCTTTTTGGTTTGATAAGGATGACAAGAGGAATTGTGCTGGAGTTTTATGTGTATCAGTTTGTTTCGTGTGGAGATCTGTCACCAACTTATTACCTTTTCTAATAACCTTAGTGTCAAGAAAGTTGACGCTCTCCTTAGACCATTCAGCTATAAATTTGATGGAATTGTGTGCAGTGTTGAGGTATTCTACAAATTCGGAAAGCTTTTCTTTCCTACGGGTCCAAATTAGGAAAACCTCATCGATGTAGCGCCACCACAGCCACGGCTTGCAGCTGGAGCCGCTAAGAAGTTTTTCCTTTAGATCTTCTAAGAACAAAATCGTGCATGATGGCGCACACTTGGTGCGTATTGCTGTGCCCCTCAGCTGATGGTAAAACTGAAAAGGGCCTGTCCGCATGAAAACTAAACCACGCTGAAAAAAAGTTATTCTTAAGTACTCCATCTGCAAGTTCAACAAGAGATTCCGTAGCAACAGACTAATCGTTCCTAGAGTTTAAGACGTCACGCAAAGCCTTCAATCCTTCGTCATTTGGTATACTTGGGCAGAGCCCAACGACATCAATAGTGCAAAGAATAGTATCCTCTGGAAGCCTGTCTAATGACGCAATTCTTTTGCAAACAGTGGTTTGTGTCTTTGATGTATGAGCGGACACTTTTAGCAAAAGGTTGTAAATGTCTATCCAAAAATCCCCAAATGTTCTCTGTATAGAAGCCAGAGTTGGGAATGACAGGTTTTCCGAGAACACTATGCAACCTTTGTGAATCTGCAGCAGTAAGTAAAACCTTCCAAGCTTTGGATTATTTACTATCAAATATTTCAATGCTTTATAGTCAATGTCCCCTCGCTCTCTAACCTTACCCACTGCTTGATTGACCACACTGTGAAGATCGTCCGAAGGATCATTATCAAGTTTGAAGTATACTGTAGAGTCCTGCAGTTGGCTTTCTGTCTCTTTGACGTAGTCTTCCCGATCCCACAGAACAACCCCAGAACCCTTGTCTGCCTCCTTGATAACGGTCGATCGGTCCGACTTAAGACTATTTAAAGCCAAAAGTTCTTCCTTCGTAAGGTTACTGAAGTTTTTACCATCTACCAATAACTTCATAAGTTCGTCCTCCAACTTAGACAGGTAAACCTCTATAGCTACATCCTTGTGGCTAGGATTGAATTTACTACGGGGCCTAAAAACAGGAACCTCAGAAAAATCTTCACTATCTCTAAAATACCACCTAAGTCTTATTTTTCTGCCGAAATTTCCCACATCAATTTTGGTTTGTGAAAAGTCTACCTCTTTCGGTGTACTAACAAATTAAAGACCTTTGGATAGAGCTCATATTTCTGCTTCGCTTAGCGCACTTTTGTAAAAGGCTAACCACTTTATCATTTTCAAAAAATCCACTTTATCATTTTGAAAAAATCCTGCTGTTCTTAAAAATAAGTTAAGATACATGTATTCGTAAAATGTCATTGTTTGAAAAGTATCTTTGTCCTTTACCGTTCTCAAATAGAAAGTGCTTCTGTATGACTCTGCTTTGCAAAGAAGAGGAATGAGTCTTTGGCTGTTACAGCAGCATTGTCGTGTGCTAACTGTGTCTGTTAGAACGTAACTTGAAATTTTCATAGCAGATATGCTTTTTTGTGATCTCTTTTGAATGATAAAAATTTTGTTTTGCTTTTTTTCAGCTTGGAGCTTTCTTGGGCCTCAGCATCACCTCACTCATTTTGTCTACAACGATGTCTTCAATATACAGTTGGTATTTGGTGATAATTGCCAAAGACTCCAGAGCTTACTACTGGACGGATAGGAAGCACTGGTACGTTCCTGAGTCCCATTACGAGGCAGCAGTTGGAGTTAGCGGCTTCCTAATGTTTTTGATTGTCGTTGAACTGGTATGCTCTATCATTGCTGTGGTACTTGCATTAAAGCCATATTGCAAATGTTGTACAACATGTAATCTTGATGATTGCTGTGCATGCACCGGATGCTGTGAATGCGCTGTTGACCCTGTGCGATATCAGGTATTCTTTTATTTCCTTCTTTACTTATTTCCATTGCCGTGAAGACTTACAAAGAGGCAAGTACAGCATGTCTCACTAAAGTTTTCCCAGGTTTCAGCTCCAATAGCTCCCGACCCGCTCATCCTACAAATCAAACACTTCCTAAAAGCGTCGTAATGCAATTACTAAGTGAGCACTACAGTGAAAAAAATTGAGCAATGGAAGCAAAACGATGGATCATTCATTTTGAATCAACTTTTATCAATCATAAGCAGCGTTCTACAAAATCAACATACGCAATTGAGCATACAATGATGATCTGCGTAAGTTTTTACTTTATCTCAACATCTGTGGCACCCTTGCAAATCAACTATATCTTTAGTGTAATCAAACTGAATTTCTTTAAGCAGGACAGACGTCCTTGTAGTGAAAACGGTAAGTATTTCAGTCGCAGATTGGACTATAAATACAAGAGAAGTCAACCGGTTGTACATAGCGCAACTGCTCATGAATAGCTTCTACCTGCGAAAGCTATTCCGAAGCTCTTCCAGCTACAAGCGGAGAATAATGATTTAGTATAGATGTTGCAGGTCAAGACTGTTCATGAGAAGTTGAACAAAAGGTTGATTTCTCGAGTATTTATAGTTCAATCTGACATTGAAATACCTACCATTCTTCTCTACACAAACGCCCGTTCTGCTTACAGAAATTCAGTTTGATACCCTTAAGATATATTTCATTTGCAGGGGTATCGAGGTCGATATGAACTAAAGGATCATTATGGTATGACCATTTACAGATATTTTACTGGTTCAGTAATAAGATCATTCCCGTTTGAAAGGCCTCTGCTTCCTGTTGCAAATATATCACTTCATAGTGGATACTTTCAAATGAATTTTAAATTTGATCTGAAGGAAACTGGTTACTCTGTTCTCAAATCATGAAGGAATTGCCTGGGAGGGAAATTCCCTTCGTACCCTGGGTACCAGACTCTCTCTAACTCTTTTAGAGAGAGTCTGGTAACCAGGGTATTCCCTTCGAAGAGCACTCAAAAAAATGCAATAAGTTGCGAACAAATTTTCTGCCGTCCATCAATGGCTCTTGCTTTTTTACATGCTTTTGATCTCGGTGAGATTATAGAAACATCATCCCTGTATGTATGCATGTGTGTATGTATCTATGAATGTATCTATGTATGTAAAATATCTTTATCGTAAATAACAGGATTAGGCATACATAGCTTGTTTTCAACCTGGTTCACGTAAAAACGAAAGAAAAGTTCCATTAAACACTAAAATCATAGTTTACAAAAGAGTCAACCTTAAAAATGTCCTTAAAATATAATTTACATTTTGATTTAAAAACATCTAAAGATTTAATGTCCCTCAAAGACTTTTGAAGCGAATTCCTGACATTAACTCCATAGTACTGAAAAGATTTGAGCTGGGTTGCCCCATTGCCTCTTCTGGTATACAGACATCCTCTAACAGAGGAACGAGTGTGATGATCATGAATATTGGACTGCTTCTGGAACATGCGATTGAGATAATCAGGGGCAAAATTGTTCTCAATCTTAAACATCAGGATGCAGGTGTTAAGCTCAATACGTTGATGAATAGGAAGCCAGTTTAGTCAATTCCATTCTCTTCCAGGGGTGATTTGCTGGGTGTCCTAGAACCACCGCCGTAACCTTTTTAGGGCGATCGATACAAAAACGCTGCCCCCCCTTTAGTGGGAGATTTTTTAAGTTTCAGCCACCTTGCTATATTTCGGTCTCATGT
Organism: Aurelia sp. 4 Dawson et al 2005; assembly: GCA_964019985.1. Classification (NCBI taxonomy): domain Eukaryota; kingdom Metazoa; phylum Cnidaria; class Scyphozoa; order Semaeostomeae; family Ulmaridae; genus Aurelia; species Aurelia sp. 4 Dawson et al 2005. Next base: position 4,412,721 of record OZ026511.1, on the reverse strand, counting down.
CGGACATTCTATTTCTTTAGTTTATTTAAAATTCTTGACTCTTTCTGCCACGAACTCAAAGCTTGGTATGAAGGTGCAACTTCTGAACGACAATTTCTTGACCGCAATCATGCTGAGAAGGTATGAATAGTGACTTGTGTGATGGCGTTCTGCATTCAAGAGGGCTTCCTTGGAGATGTTTACTATGTAAACTAGTAGAATATAATGCAAACAACCATCTTCACCCATTAGAAGTTATTGTGAATATGATTTACCCCTCATTTTCTTAGGTTTATTCAAAAGTGGTCGATTACCACCGTCGTCCGATTACCCCCACCGACACCCTATAGATCCGTGATGAAAATCACTGTACCCTGTCTCAAAGATTGACTTTTCAGGAAGTTGTGCTCTCGGTTCGTTAACATCAAATCAATGCATCTCTCTGCCCTGCCTTTGAAACAATTTGGCGATTTCACCAAGCTATACAGTTCTTGTTGGTCGATAAATGACTGCAGATTTGTTTCTGTTACCTCCATGTTGATGTCACCAGAACAGGAAGATTCCCTATAGATCTGGAATGAAAATCAACCATAAATCTTTCATCGCAATTAGGAGGTCTGTATGAGGGTAGTAGTAGCCGTTTTGTTTTTCTTAAGTTAAGTTCAACAGGTAGAACTTGTATATCGTGTGACATTTCAAGCCCTTTTAGCTGTCTTGAAAATAGATGGCTGGCCTTTTATATAGACTAGAAGGCCATCAGCATTGGCAGATACATCCAAGCGGTAAGGTTTCTTTTAGCCTAAGGTTTCTTTTAGACGGAGCGGTCGGTCGGTCGTTCGTTGATCTCGTTCATTTCGCTCACTCTTACTTTAGCATCATGAATATAGCAATACAGAATGAATTGAAACAGAGAGCTGTTCTGGATATAATTGAAAACATCAAGAATGTGAAAAAGAAGAAACTTGACAAAAAATGATTGTAGAAGATAGTACCGAATTGCTGGGCCTAAGTGAAGATGACATCATACTTGCCCTTGAATGTCTCACAGAAAAGGGGATCATAGTTGAAAGTGGTGATTCATTTGGCACAGAAAACCGGGAAAAATTGAAGCTAACCATGGAGTATCCACGGTTATGGAAGGAAAGCTCTTCCAAAGACGACGAAGCAGCCTTGAAAGAAAGCAATTCAATTTCAGTGCAAACAACGCCTTCGCCTACCCATGACCCGACTTTTCCTTCGTTGAATGGCTCGCAACCAGTAACACCGTCGGGCATATTTCAACGTTTTGAACGACTGGCAAGGTCAGTAGTCGATTTGCAAAGTATTGTGGATAAAGAAAGAGAAATAACTAGGGCTTTGCAGGAAGAAAACATCAAATTTAAGCTGAAATTAGGGCAAATGAGTATGGAGAAAACGGAAGCAGAGCCAGGCAAGCTTGAAAATCATTCAAATCCTTCTTTATCTACAAACAAAAAGATTGAAACAACACAAAAGACCTCTATTGTGTACGAAGACATCAATTCAAAAGAGAGTGAAAATGTTTCAAATCAAAGAACAAAGAGGAAAAAAAAGAAAAAGAGAAGCGAGTGTTGCAAGCGACAAGCCTGAGCAAGCGAACAAATCCATTCCCGGACAGTCGAATGAAGCCATACGTAGCCAATTAGAGCAAGAACAACCTACTTTACCGGATAAAAATAATGTTCCTGCCAAGAATAATCCTGATACGACCTTATCTGCGAATGAAGCAAAGAGGAAAAATACTCCAGCTAATAATTCAAGCAGCCATGATAGAAATTCAAACAACCATGATAGAACTTCAGCACAAAAGTCAAACAGGGCAGCACAAGAGAGACACAGAACTATCGTATGCGGTGACTCACTAGTAAAAAACGTTGATAGTTGGAGACTGAAGCCAAAGTGCAACATAAATGAAGAAATCGTAGTAAAATGTTTTCCCGGAGCGACTGTCAAGGAAATGCGGAGCTACGTAGAACCATCGATAAATAGGAAGCCAAACACCATCATTTTACATTGCGGGACGAATGACTTGAGACTCAAAGATAAAACGGAAGTTGAAATATCTAAAGAAATTATTGACGTAGCAAAGCTAATTCAGTCCAATAAAATTGATGTTATCGTGTCTGGCCTCATTGCCCGAGGAGATGAACTTGATGAAAAACGAGAGAGAACAAATTATATCTTGAGAGACATGTGTTACGAGGAGAGCATAACATATACTGACCATCCGAACATTGAGGCTAGCAATCACTTGAATAGAAGCAAACTTCACCTGAATCGGTATGGAGACAGTATTCTAGCCGCCAGTCTTCTGAAAGCATCCAGGCTGTGACCGTTCGAAAACATTTACAGAAACAAAAACAGGTATGAGGAGGGTGAGATTGAAGTCGACACAGCTGCAATGTCCTGTGGCGGTGCCGCTCTCTTGTCTTCCGGGTCTGGCGCGTGTGTTGGGATGGAGGATGGGATTGGAGTTTGCACAACCACAGCTCACTGTGGGGGTGCCCCTCTCTCGTCCTCCAGGTCTGGCTCATGTGCTGGAACGGAGGGCGAGATCGAGGGTGGCGGTGCCGGGGGTTGCTGTGGTAGTGTCCCTCCCTCACCCTCCCCCAGTATGTACAGTATTAGTAATGTTTTAGGGCACCATGAGGCCACTGAAAATCTCTTACTTGAAAACGAGGCTATTTCACTCGGTTCAATCAGGATAAAAAATCACAGAGGTTTGATTATTGCATACGTTAATATCAACTCGATTCGAAACAAATTTGAATTTCTAAAACCACATACAGCAGGTGATGTTGACGTGTTAACTGTTGCCGAGACAAAAATCGATGGTACCTTCACGACTAGTCAGTTTGTACTGGATGGTTTTTCGAAGCCTCTCAGGTTTGATCGAAATCAACATGGAGGTGGTTTGCTCATTTATGTCAGAGAAGGTGTTCCCTTCAAAGAGTTATCTGTCTACAAGCCACCAAATGACATCGAATGTGGGGTAATTGAAATAAGTCTCAAGAAGCAAAAATGGCTACTTTTTAGCATTTACCGTCCTCCCTCTCACCCTGAAAAATATTTCTTTGAGGAGATAGGAAAGGGGCTGGATTTTTACAGCAGCCAATATGAAAGCATTTGCTTAATAGGTGATTTCAATTGTGAGCCTAATGAGAATGTTAGCGGTGACTTCATGGATAATTATAATTTGTCAGATCTGATCGAGAGCCCAACCTGCTTTAAGTCTGACAGCCCTAGATGTATTGATCTGATTCTGACAAACAGAAGACGAAGTTTTCAGGACACGGTGGTGATACATACAGGGCTGTCGGACTTCAACGCCATGATTGTTACAGTTCTTAAAGGTGGATACAGGAAAAAAGGGCCTAAAAATCATTAATTATAGAAACTATGCCAAGTTCTGTGCGGAGGACTTCAGGAAGGATATTTATAATCAGATTTCGTCTGAACTGCATGATAATGAGGATTATGGTTAGCTCATACTTAAATAATCGCAGGCAGTTCTGCAAGGTCAACGGTGTCAGCTCCGATCTTGCTGAAATCAATATAGGGGTACCTCAAGGTTCTTGCCTTGGACCGCTTCTATTCTTGATTTACATTAATGACCTACCTTTTGCATTAAAACGTGCAAAGGCAACGATGTATGCAGATGATACAGCGATTTCGTTCTCTTCAGATAATATAGAAGAGATTGACGCTGTTGTCAATGCTGAAGTTGCCTGCCTTGAGAAATGGTTACAGGGAAACAAGCTTTCCTTGAATGTTGTCAAGACTCAGGCCATGATCATAGGATCGTCGCAAAAGTTGAGGAAGATTGATACACCAATGGTACCGATTCCTCACTTTCAAGTAAATGGAAATGATATCGACCTTGTAAAGGAAACTAAATATCTTGGTCTCATGATTGACGATAATCTTAAATGGGAAAGCAATGTTATAAGTACACAGAAGAAGATCTCTAGAGCTATAGGACTTTTGAAGTATGCAAAACACTATGTGCAAGAGGATACATTAAGGAACATGTATCTTAGTATTGTTCAACCACATTTCAGTTATCGTTGCTCTGTTTGGGATGTTGCGGGGCAACTAAACTGAAAACTTTGCAGAAATTACAGAACAGAGCTGCTAGAATTGTTACAGGCAGCCCGTTTGACACTCCAGCCGCTCCTCTACTGCAGAGGCTTGGCTGGCCGTCAATTGATAAACTAATCAATCGAGAAACTTGTACAATGTTGTTTAAATCTTTGAATGACCTCGCACCTGAAAGCCTAGGTAACATTTTCTCCAAGTTGTCTGATGGTCATACCAGGGTTCTACGTAATACCAAATGCAATCTTGCTATACCAAAATGAAAACAGCTTATGGCCAAAAATCATTTGCGTTTCGTGGAGCCAACGCGTGGAATAAACTCGACTCTGAAATTAAATTAGCCCCTTCGATTCAGTCATTCAAAAGTAAACTAAAAGCTTTGAAGTGAGAACATTCAAGGAAAGCTGATCGAATGAGTTACCTTTTTTTCCTTTTTCACGTTTTTGTAACTATTTAAGTAGAAATTATTGTAAATAGGCTTATATATATCTTATTAATTTTTTTTCCTTTGCTGGGACAATTGGAAAGCAGTTGCTATTTTTTTTAACTGAACTGTATCCCAGGATAAATATTTTTAAAATAAAAAAATTAATAAAAAAAATGGTGCTTTTGACACTGTGGTCATTGATGCACTTAATAGACATGCTCCTCTTAAAACAAAGTATTTGCGAGCAAACGAGGGCCCCTTTATGACGAAGGCCCTGCGAAAAGCGATGATGCATCGCAAGAGACTACGCAATAAATACATTAAGAGTAGAACGGAAGAGAACCTTAAAGCCTTTAAAAAGCAAAGAAATTTTTGCGTGAACCTCCTGCGCAGGACGAAGTCTGATTACTATAGGAACCTTGACCTTGGAGACCTTACAGATAATCGTAAATTTTGGAAGACTGTCAAACCGGTATTTTCAAATGAGATACAAACAACGTCATCTGTGACTTTGATTGAAGACGGAAAAATGATAACTGAAGATACAAAAATTGCGGAGATATTTAATCATTATTTCGCAAATATAACAGAGAGTCTAGGAATCTCTGAAGACCAGTCAATACTGTCAGAAACAAATGGGATAATCGACCCAGTAGAAAAACCTATCAAGAAATATGAAAATCCTCCCAGCATTAGAAAGATCAAAGAATGCTGCGAACTGAACCAATTTGAATTTAAACCAGTGACTGTCAATGAGATACATTTACAGATACAAAAATTGAATCCAAAATAGTCATCTCCCCTAAACAGCATTCCTGCTAAGATTCTTAAACAAAATGCAGACATTTTTGCCATCCTCCTTCAGAAAATCTTCAACTCTAATTTGTCAGAGTGCTACTTTCCAAAGGAGTTGAAGGCTGGTGAGATCTCGTCTCTTTTCAAAAGTCTTGACGGATTTATCAAGAAGAACTATAGACTTATAACGGTTTTATCTTCTGTATCCAAAATTTACAAAAGGGTCTTAGAGAGTCAAATAAAATATCATGCCCTTAGCTTCCTTTCTCCTCTTCTGTGTGGATTTCGAGAGGGCTATGGAACCCAACATGCGCTTTTGCGACTCATAGAAACCTGTAAAAAAACTCTAGATAAAGGGGGTTTTGCTGGAGCACTACTCATGGATCTTTCAAAGGCTTTTGATTGCTTAAATCACAAACTTCTGATTGCAAAATTAAGTGCTTATGGTTGTAGTCCAAGTACATTGCGGTTGATTCATAGCTATCTCAGTGAGAGGAAGCAGAGGGTAAAGATAAATGGGTCATTCAGTGCATGGAGAGAAACAATGATAGGTGTGCCACAAGGTTCAGTCTTGGGTCCTCTTCTATTTAATATCTACATCAATGATCTCTTCATGTTTGTAAAAGATGCTCAAATATGTAACTATGCAGATGACACCACGATCTATGCCTGCGATACCAACATCAAAAGTGTTATCAAAACATTGGAGAGCGATGCCCTTAAAATTGCAGAATGGCTTCCAAACAATTGTATGACGTTGAATTGGGACAAATGCCATCTAATGGTATTTGGGGACAAGAGTAATGATGTGACATTAAATATTGGAAGTATAACGATAAAAGAGAGTACAGAAGAAAAGTTGCTTGGAGTGATTCTTGACGACAAAAACTTATGCTTTAAACAGCAAGTAAAGTCAATTTGCAAAAAGGCTGGTCAAAAGCTACGTGCACTCTCAAGAATTTCTTGCTTTCTTGATACTGATCAACTAAAACGAATAATGAAGGCATTTATTTTGTCCCAGTTCAACTACTGTCCTCTTGTTCGGATGTTCTGCGATAGAACACTGAACAATAAAATTAACCGTATTCATGAGCGGGCATCACGGATAACCTACAAAGATATGACATCAGATTTTGATACAATGTTAGTTAGAGGCAATGCGGTCTCAATCCACGTAAGAAATTTGCAGTTGCTCATGATGGAAATCTATAAAACAAAATGGGAGCTTAATCCCAGCTTCATGAAGGAGATCTTTGTTGAAAAGCACATTCCGTATGGGCTAAGAAGCTGCGATAATCTACAACTACCACAAGCTCGCACTACGTGCAATGGCTTGGATACGATATCATTTCGTGGGTGTAGATTATGGCAGGCACTTCCCAATGACATAAAGCAGTCAAATACCCTCTCAAGCTTCAAAAGCAGAATCAAGCTCTGGTAAGGAGAGGAATGCAACTGCAGATTATGTAGACCATTCGTGGCTCAGGTTGGGTTCTTGAGCTGATTATTAAAAAAAAAATTTCTGCTCTGTGAGTACTGGAAAACAAAAAGAAGAAGAAAACGTTGTAAATATCGGAAACTATCGAAAACATTATAAAAATCTGTAAATTGATGTATTTGTAGCTAATTATTCTGTATTTCATTATGTTTTTTACACACAAATTTTATTTTACTTTCTTAGATAGTAGGCTTGAATTAGCTCTTATCTATAGCTATAGTATATACATGTATTATACTATATTATATTATATATATGTATATGTATATGTATATGTATATGTATATGTATATGTATATGTATATGTATATGTATATGTATATGTATATGTATATGTATATGTATATGTATATGTATATGTATATGTATATGTATATGTATATGTATATGTATATGTATATGTATATGTATATGTATATGTATATGTATATGTAGGCCTACTTTAAATAAAGTGATAATAATAATAATGATAATAGCCTCGTAGTATGAATTATAACGTAGGAAATGAATCATCCAGTTCTTCTCAACTATAACTCGCACATCGTCACTTTCGTGAATAAGGCGAGACATGCTTTCAAATTTGTTCCTGATAGAATTTGCCAGACAATTAAATTTTCGGACTACTAAAATATTCGGAGACTTAAATTTTTGGACCATTATATTGTCGGACCACCCTTTTGTCCGAGAATTAAAACGGCCGAAAATTTAGGAAATTAAGGTATTGTTCTTCATTGCGTGTGTTCTCTTCGTCTCTTATTTCACACTCTCTATGGGCTATTTCCTTAGCTAATTCTTTCTTGTTTGGTTTCCATTTTCTCAGGATAAATCTGCCATCTTTCAACCTCATCTTAGCTTTCTCATAAAGGGTTAAGGCCTCTTGTATATCCCTGCAACCTGCTACAAGGTCATCAACCAAGAATCCCCCAACTAACTTGTCAGCAAACTCAGGGTCTTCCTCTTTGTTCTGCTCAATGTGGTGGGTGAGAACACAGTTAAATAGGAATGAGGACCAGCTGCAGCCCCTCTGGAATTTATACACCACAATTTCGGGGTTCTCAGCATGAATGTCATCTAACCAAAGAAATCTAAGGCAATCTCTATCCCGTGGATGAATTTCAATATTTAGGAAATCCTTCTCAATATTACCTACAAGTACAACAGAATTAGAGTACTATCGCCCTTATCAGACCTTTTTTCAGCAAACCAAAATTTTCGGAGAGGTCAAAGAAGTTCTGGAAGGGAACTCATATTGAATAGGCTTCTCAATTCTTGCTACAGACCTCAAAGTAAGATCTGTACCATCCGTTTCCTTGATGTCATGCTGGAACCACACAAATACGGACACATCTTAAACGCATAAATTAGGCCGTATCGCCCTTGTCAGACCACCGCAGAAGAACGATGAATTTAGCACATCAAAACTTTTCCAGGCCGTTGACAGTTCAACAAAGTATTTCTTGGCCTCAGTCAACTCTAACCACACGATGCGTCAATAGTCTAAAAAACAAAAAGGGTTTCACGCAGTGGATGCACCTGGGCGGCATAATGTCAGTTACAGTGCTCTTCCAAAAGGAGCCTTTGGTCTCGCAATTTGTGTGCGATTCTCGAAATTTCTTTCTATATGAAACGAGAAGAGTTGGAGGAAACATTCATGAAGACTATTCTATGTTAACCGAAAGACATATCGAGAAACGACACAAAATAGACATGATTTGTGGAACATCAAAGGAAATGTGAATTGTACTTTCACCTTCGTTGCAAGTCTTCTGAGCAAAACAAAACAGCAAAGCGAAGAAATATTAAAGAGATGACGCCAGCAAACAACTTTCGTGCGCTTTTTGGAAAAGCTGGGCCCAAGCTCCCTTTGATTTTAACATTTTACTCAAGGCCGCTGCACAACACGGAATCAATGGTGGTCTGACCGGGGCGATATTACTCTAGTTCTGAATCTAAGAAAAACATCAAAAATCATAGATGTGAGAGATTGGCCTACATGCAATCAGTCGTTCAGACACTCCTGATTTCCTTTCCTTGCATGAAGCATCATATACGACTCTAACCTTCGCACTATCCGCATTTTCTCTTGAAACTGCTCTATGCAGGAGTTAATGTGTCTTACCTGTAGGCTTCATTGCAGAAAGCTGCTCTAGTATGCCATCCTGTACCTGCTGGGAGATAATTGCATCATCTTTCTCAAAGATTTCAGTATTCTGCCTCAATTTCTTGACCTAATTTTTCAAACGCCACAACCTAACATTGTAATTAGAAGGCAGAGGCTTGTGGCTTATCTTCCATGGTAGAGCAACAGAGTACCTTTCTCCTTTCAAATAAATGTCATCAAGAACATTTTCATGGACTTTATCAGGTCTCTAATACCACTCTTATCCAGGTCCCAAGTTTCTGCAATTTCATATCAGTTTCATGTTTCTCTTCTGTGCAGTTAGACCTGGGATCCACACAAACATTCATATTAGAAAGGGTATTAGAATCAAGGGTCTTACCTTTAAGAGGTCCAGTCAAAACCCAGCCTAGACTGGTTTTCATTGCAACTGGCTCTTTTGGTCCCCCTCGTATTGTCTCCCTTCTTGGAATGACCAGAGCCAATCCGAGCCAACCAGACAATCCACTTCCATCATGTCATTCTCCCTAGAAACATCTGAAAACCATACATTGGAATCTTTTTTAACTCTTTCTTTCTGCATGAACATTGAGAACAGTAAAGATATCCTTAATATCAACAGCTTCAATGTTCACATTCTTTTCATCATTCAAGGCACTTGAAGAAATTTTTGCTACATCTCTTATCTCAGTCACAGTTTCTTTTCCTCCAAAAACTTTAATTCCAAGCTCCTGTCTCGTCACTGGCCTTAAACAAAGGTTGCCGACTGCCCTGGCAGTGATCAGCGATGTATGGCTTCCTGTATCAAACAAAATTCTCGCACTGCGCTCTTTTTTGCCATTAATCACTGCTAAGGCGGTTTACAAGGCCACTTCTCCTTCTGATGAGTCAGTACTTCCAACTAGCCCCCAGGAGGTCACATTAGGGTTGAGGGTTGGCGCAGGATTTTGGCGTGGTGCACTAGGCTTGGGTTGTGCTTGCTGCATGGCACTAGGGCTCGGGCAAATGGAAACATGATGGCCTGACTTCTTACAAAGCTTACAATCATCGCATGACCTACATTTAAACATCATATGCTATGATTTGAAACAAGAGAAACATTTAGCATAACGTAAAAGAGCATTCTTACGTTCAGTGATATCCTTTACTGCCTGACAGTTTTTTGTTTTCTATGCAATATAAAAGGTTCACAAAGACGAGGTACTTAAGACTATACTTATAAACTACTGGACTACATAACAAAGGATGATGACCCCGGGAAGAAAGAACCCATGACTATCCCAAGGGTCATTACATAAAACACTAAACGAACTTACTGACAAATACATACAAACGAAACTGGAAACAAAAAAGGACAGTTAATGCGCCAAACGATTAAATACTATCAAATACGGATACATACCAGGATCTGTTTCACATTGGACGTGAGACCAGCACAGGCAAATTTGCTGAGTTGTAGAGGCCCTACTAGAGAGAACACCAACGACAACCACAGTCGCCGCTACTGCTCTCCCCTCAAAGCCCCCACTTGCTCAAAAATACCGCACCTGTGCTGTCGCAATTTTTCGGATTTGATGAATTTGAGTTTGATTGGATGGGCTGTTATCCACACTTAAGTCGCCATACATCCAATGTGAAACAGACTTACAAAAATTTTGAGAAAAAATGAAGAGGAGTAGGACTTAGCATTAATGTCTAAGCCTGAAATTATCTTAACCGAACCGACCAGTTCTATGGATAAAATTTACGGTCAATTGGAGTATATCTTTATTAATGTCATCTGAAAGGTCTTTATCGCCATACAATAAGAGTTGTATCAGAACGCTGTTTGAAAAACTGTTGATTTGGGCAAATGGTCGTAATAAATTTGAAACTCCAGCGAGAAGATCTCGTCGCAAAATGTCAAATGAATGGCAATGCAACAAAAAGTGCTCCGTATTTATTTATTTTATTTTATTTATTTATTTATTTAATCTTATTTAAGCACAAAATCCATTCAGTTGAATACGATACCAAAAGAAAATAGAATAAATTACAATTAAAAGTTTACAATATAAGCTCAAGCTATGTTACACCCTTTCCCTCCCCCCGTGTACTGATCTTCCATGGATTCGTGCAAACCTATTTTATATCAGCTCAAAAGATGAGATTTCAGATCTTTTTTGAATCGAACAACGGATTCGATGTCTCTGATGAGCTGTGGGATACTATTCCAGGCTTTTGGACCAGTGTACAAAAAACTTTTTTTCGTATGTTCTAATTTTAGTTTTTGCACATGGAGATCCTTCATGTTCCTCGTGTTATATTTTGATAAGGCAGACCTCTCTATGAACTTATTTTGTATGCTTTCAGGACAAAGCTGATTGACAATCTTGAATGTCATGACCGCTCGGTCAAATGTCATTAGTTGATTTACATTAAGGATGTTCTTATTGTAATCGTCTTTTATCTTGGAAGATTCTATCAGATCGAAAGCTCTGTCCTGATATCTTTGTAGAGTGCTAAGCTTAGTACTGGAGAGGGCGCCCCAGACCACGTTTGCATACCTTAGATGGCTCTCAACAAGTGCTTGATACACATTAAGCAACTGAGATTGTGGTAAGATGTTGTTCAGTTTCCTGAGAGATGCCAGGCCACCCGCTACTTTCCCTTTGACAGATTTGTACTGTTCATTCCAGCTTAGCTTGTCGTCAACAGTAAGTCCTAAGTACTTCGTTTTATGAACCTGCTTTATTCTAATATTATCCAGATAAAACGGTTGTAGCTCTGGTAGTTTGCTTTGCCTTCGAGGGTGGTCAATAACCATGAACTCGGTTTTCTCGGGGTGTATGCTTAGCTTATTAATTCTCATCCACTCAGAAATGTTTTTCAGTTCTGCCTGGAAGTTGCTCGCCACATCACTAAGTTCGTTCGACGAGAATGAAACTTCCGTATCATCTGCATAGAGATTAGCCCTGGAGAACTTTAGGCAAGATTCAAAGTCATTAAGGTACAGGATGAATAATAATGGGCCTAGACAGGATCCCTGCGGTATCCCACATGTGACTTGTTGGGAACTCGACTTGTTACCGTTTAATGTACAATATTGTTGACGGCAATTAAGATAAGATCTGAACCATTCTAGCTCAATACCATCAATTCCATATACTTTCAGCTTTCTGATAAGTATTTCATGATCTACTGTATCAAAAGCTTTCTTGAGGTCGAGAAACAGCGCAAAGTTGACATCGTTTTTGTCTATATTCTCATACCAGTAATCTGAAACACTTATCAGAGAGGTGATGGTTGAATGCAGTTTACGATAGGCAAATTGACTCATTGTCAGTTTCCTGTTAGAAAGAAGGAAATCGGATAACTGGTCATGCACAATCTTTTCAAATAATTTTGCAAAAACTGAGAGAACAGAAATTGGCCTGTAATTATTTTTCTCATTTCGAGCTCCAGTTTTGAAAATTGGTGTTATTTTTGCAAGTTTCCAAACGTTTGGAACGATTCCCTTAGCCAAAGAAGCGTTGAATATCATCGCCAAAGGCTTGGCAATAAATTTCGCAGCGTCCTTGACAAGATTCGTTGGGACACCATCAGGACCGGGTGCCTTGCCACTCTTTAGCATCTTCAAGGACCTAAGCATTGATTCCTCGCTCATCAGTTTGAACGAAAATTTTTGGTCAGAATCATTGGGGTGCAGATACTTAATCGGATCATCGTCAGGCTTGACCTCTAGTTTACTTGCAAGTTTTGGGCCTATATTGACGAAGTGTTCGTTAAGCTTTTCTGCTATCTGGTTTTGCCCCTTTACGATCGTGTCCCCATCTTTTAGTTCAGAAATTGTTGTGGTACCCGAGGTCTTGTGTATAATTTTATCAATAGTTTTCCACATTTTTTTCGGGTCATTTTTGTTTTTGGTGACAAGTTCCTGGTAATACTTCGTAACTGAAAGACGAATGTTATTTGTTACCTTATTGCGGAGAATCTTATATTTCGGCCATAGGTTTGGGTCTTTCGAAGCCAATTTTTTCATTCTGTCACGTTCTTCCATTCCCCTTTTAATATCAGAGGTAATCCACGGAGCGTACTCGTTTCTTACCTTCCTTTTTTTAAGAGGGGCATGAAAATTCAGTAGATGCTCAAAGATTTCATGAAATGTCCTGGCCATCTCGCTTGGATTGTCACTCTTTGATTCTAAGGTAGAAGCCCAGTCGTTAAGTTGTAGGTCTTTTAGGAAATCCTCCTTACAATAGTTTCTAAGAGCACGGTACTCAATCGTTTTTGGGCTATTTCTTTTGAGCCTCCATGCATTTACCTTACGTACAGCATAGATCATATAATGGTCTACCATTCCCAACTGCACAACACCTGACTTTACAATATACTTTGCTCTATTGGTAGAAAAATGGTCTGTAAGTGATTTACTGGTACTGTGTTCACCAGTTTCATCTGTAGTAACTGCGACCCTTGTGTAATCAGTAATCATTTGTTGTAATTGATATTCAGAGTACAGTTGCCTTAGTTGTTTTGCGTTTGGATTTTTGCTGCTTTTGAAGTCACAATTGGTATCGCCCAAAAGCATGATCTTTCTATCTTCTGCGTCAAGACATTTTAAAACTGCCCTAAATGCTTCAAAAGAGGGGTTATCAACAGCTGACGTAGGGGGACGATACCAGGCAATTACAAAGAATGCTCTAGCATGACGAGGAGTAAATTCAAGGCAAAGAAGTTCAAGATTACTACTCTTGAGCCTAATTTTTGGTTCTGGCAGGTCATCCTTCACATAAATTGCTACACCCCCACCATTTTTATTACGATCATTACGGTAAATCTTATAACCTGGTATCGTAACTTCCTTGTCATCTATCAAAGGTTCTAGTCTTGTCTCATTTAAAGTCAGAATATCAATATTGTAATCACTGAGGATTATCTCTAATTCATGTATGTGTTTCCTCAGCGAAACGATGTTCAGCGACGCTAACAATAGACCATTTTTCTTACCAATTTTTAATTTTTTGCTAGCGTTGCTATCACTACTTTCGGCATTATCTTTCACTGTTTTACTGACACCTGATGAGCTGGCACGAAATCCTCAATGCCATCGTTTGTTGGACACATTGAATTCACGGTATCTTTGAATTTATGCTTGAATTTTTGAAAATTCAATCTACTTAGACCTACATTTGGGAAAGATGCGATAAAGCTATTGGGTCATGAATCTCAAAGGCAGATTTTGCAGGGGGGGGGGTGAATTAATGATAGAAGCTTTGTCTTGAATACAACTACAGAAGGTGAAAGCCTGATAGTTCCTGACAGTTCTCTGCTTCATGATTGTTTGACCAGTAAGCACAGTTTTTTGCCGTCTTTCTTGCTTGTCAACAGTGCCGAGGTTGTTCCTGTCTGCGCCTGCCTAGGCCGGTTCTGGTTATTTTGCCGCTCGAACTTGGTTGACTGTTTTATCACTTGCAATATGGGCACATGTCCTAAACTGCCAGCTCTTTCTCCAAGGCAAGCAGAAATTCATCCAGGAGCCATTCCATTTGTTTTTCATCCAATCTGATCATGTTATTCCTCAGAGCCTCCGGTCTCTTGAACATAAACATGGGCACAAGCACACTTGAGTAGGTTTGTTTATCGACTCCCTGAGCCTCCATTGTGCGAAAATGAGTCTCGGTTTCGTCGTGAAAAGCTCGCCGCCGTTGTACATTTGTCTCGCTGTACACTGGGGCAAGGTTTTTCAATTCATTGATATGAGTAATCATTATCACTTCTGGTCTTGAAAATCTTTTTCTCAATAAGGCTACCGCTGCATCGTAGTCGACATCTGTGAGTGAAAACCCTTTGATCACACTTCTCGCTGGCCCTTCCAGTTAGCTACGAAGATACTTGAATTTGTCGACCTCAGCCAACTGGTCATCATTATGTATGGCACTGTAGAAACTGTCCCAAAAGTCAGGCCAATCTTCCACTTTCCCGTTAAATTTTCTGAGCTCAAGTTTTGGTAGTTTCACCTTCCGTGATGACACTTGGGGCTGTCCGTTGTCTGAAATTACAGAAATCAAACTTTCCCTCAAGTTGCTTTGATTCAAACTTCCTGACGCCCTTGATGCCGCTGATTTCTCTGAGTTCCTAGTCGAGGCTTGTAAATGTCCCGAAGCAATTGATTCATTTTCTTCCTTGAGCCTTTTCTTTGTGCTCATTTTCTTCCTCTTCTAGTGTTAAAATGCTGTATGTTACCTTCTCCTTATACTCTGCAGATTCTTCGGCCTCCCTTTGACATGCGTCGTCATCCCCGTGATGAATCGTTAATACAGAGATTTCTTCATCTAAGCTCTTAAAAGTTGCTGATTTCTCCTTTTTATCTTGAATAAACGTAATCTTCTATGATTGATGCCCTCTGTTCCTTTTCAAGTTCGGCTTGTATCGTAGATATGTTGATGATACGTATTGTTTATTTAGGGATAGGAGACATATTACTGTGTTCTTAGAGTATATCAACTGTCAGCACCTTAACATCAATTTTACTACTGAAATCGAGCCGGAAAACTCATTAGCCTCTTTGGATGTCCTTGTTACCCATGAAGGGATTAATTTTTCAACTAGCTTGTACAGGAAAAAAACATTCACTGGCCTCTACATTGATTTCGCTAGCCTTTCTCCCGATGAATACAAGACAAACATGATTAGTGTTCTTATTTATCGAGCATTTCATATTTGCTCATCTTATCAAAACTTTCATGAAAAAATTGTCCGAATAAAGGAGATCCTATGTAAGAATTGTTTCCCTAGGGCGCTGACAGATCGTATTATTAAATCCTTTCTTGATAAAAGTTCGCACCTAGGCCCCCTACCCCTCAAGAAGCCAAAACAGCCTTATTATTTTGTATACCATATCTAGGCAAGTATAGTTTGCAAATTTTTTGTTTGTTTTCAATTTATTTTGAGTGAGCTTGTCAGGATTTCTAGCTACTGAAAGCTAATTAAGGCCCACTGTGCATGCTGCATCCAGGCACGGGACCCCTAGTTTAACGTCCCTTCCGAAGGACGGCGAGGTGAGTTGTGAGGTCAGGCTTCAGTGGTCACCCATCCGAAATGTGACCTCACTCGGCCAAGCTTAACTTCAGTCACCTGACGAAGACTGTATAAGCCACTCAGCCACTCACCCCGCAAGATTAAAACTAGAATATGTAGAGTCATTAAGCAATGCTATCCGGGTATTAAACTTCAGGTTATTTTTCGATCTCCAAAACGCATCCAATCATTTTTTCCATTTAAAGACCGCATTCCAACCCTCATACGCTCCTCAGTTGTTTACAAGTTTCAGTGTCCTGGCTGCAATGCCTCGTACTTTGGAAAAACATCTCGTAATTTGATTACACGTTGCAGAGAGCATTTAGGAATCAATAAAGCAGTAAGTGATTCCTTCTGCCATTTGGGACCACATCAACCAATCAGGTCATGCCGCGTCGTTGGCAGATTCCTTAGTGTTGGACAGAGCAAATAATGATTTAGATTTACTTATTCACGAAAGTCTACTTATATTACGCGATTGTCCTTCACTTAATTCCCAGCAGTCCTCCATTCCGTTAGTTCTATTTTAGGTATTGTCCTTTGGGCTTGCCCCTCACTTCACTTTTCACGTAGGAATTGTAATCACGCACTTTAGTTTGTTGTTTGTCTCTTTATGCATATAAATATAGCCTCGAGCTGTCGAAAAATTTTGTATTCTGATGATGAAGCACAGCGCTTGCTTCGAAACGTAAAAAACATGGCTTAGTCGAAATTAATAATTTTTTTATCACTGGATTTCTCGAAGAAATGTCAACAACCTAAATGAATTTGTCTCTGTCTCTGCTCTTTGAATCATGATATGGAAGGACTGAAAATTAAGCTGAAAATGATTATCGTCGCAATCTTGGCTCTTCGATTTTTAGTGAAATTTCGGCTTGTATCTTGTTCAACAACCTCGTTGAAACTCTACTGTGATACTCTCTCGTTTTCTTTCTTTCCTCGAGATCTTTCATGTTAATTAAACTCGTGCGATTTTGCTCCTGCCTCGGCTGTGGTGGACATTCATGCAGTAACTTGTATGCACTAATCTAAAGACTGATTCGAAGAGTTGTAATTATCAACTTGCAGAGTGAAATTCAGTAAAAAGACTTGTGTCAGGTCTGGAATTCTTCACTTCATCAGAGACAGCGCTCCTACCCTTACAAGGTCTCGTTAACTCTCTCTAAGGGATCTGACTCTACAATTTAGAAACTCGTGTTATACATTGCTCAACACGATAGTAAATACTGTCCAATCAAATTCAAGAATAACAGGATACAATGTAATGTTCAATACATGTCAATAGCTAGATACCTTTCCTCTGTAAGTCTGTAAATGTCTTATCTAAATCTACTGTGGAGATACATTAATCAACATCATGAGAAATCCCTTCTGAGCATGTAAGATTCCGCAACTCTAACGGAAAAAAGAGACCGCCTGTGATAATGACTGCGACGTACAAAAGAGCAGAAGCATCACGAGCTATGAGCGCGCCCACGCAGGGTTTCCCACAATGGATGCCTTTGATTATTATTATTATTATTATTATTATTATTATTATTATTATTATTATTATTATTATTATTATTATTATTATTATTATTATTATTATTATTATTATTATTATTATTATTATTATTATTATTATTATTATTATTATTATTATTATTATTATTATTATTATTATTATTATTATTATTATTATTATTATGCAGCTCTTCTCATGGTCTTGATGATATACCAGTGTTTTGTCTATGATCAGGCCACCTCCCGTGGCTTGAGATAATAGATCTTTAGTCTTTCTTGCTAAACCGTCATTCCTTTTCTTCTAGTGTTCCATTTCGTCCTATTTGTTGTAGTCCAAAACTTTTCTAATTATTCTGGCAGTACCCAACAAACAGGCTTTCTGCAGAGGATCTAATCCTGATTTGAAGTCAATCTTTTCGAGATATTTTGCAACATTCTTGGTGACTGTTCCTAAAGCGCCAATGACAATTGGTATTATGTATACTTTTGTTACTTCCATGTTCCAAACTTTGAGAAGTTCATACTTCAGATCTGTATAATGCTCAAACTTTTCTTTCTCCTTCTTTTCAACTCTTGTATCGAAAGGGCATGCCACATCAATAACGTAGCATGTTTTTTCTTTCTTATCCAGCAGGACTAGGTCAGGTTTGTTATGGTCAATTTTTATTTCTGTTTGAATGGAAAAGTCCCATAATAGTTTGACCTTTTCATTTTCTAAGACAGCCATTTCTTTATCTACGAAATGTTCATAGCTCTTTGCAGTGGTGGGAAATCCATATGTTTGGCACATCTGCCAGTGTAGGATAGCAGCAACTTTGTCATGCCTTGCTTTTTTATAATCGTTCTGAGCCAACTCCTTACATTCTGATACTATATGGCTTACAGTCTCATCTCTTTCCCCTCATAACCTACACGACGGCGAAATGTCTTCTTTGTCAACGTTATGTCTTATCCAATTCGTCCTAATTGCTTGATCCTGCGCAGCCATGATCAGTCCTTCTGTTTCCTTCTTTAAATACCCTTTCTTAACCCATAGCCAACTGTTGTCCTCGTCCCTTACTTCTTCTGTTTCCCTTAAAAAGCCGAGTGGAGTGGCTTGCTGTAATATCTCTCTTCTCGTGCTCTGCGTAGTCTTTCTTTCACAATTACGGGATTCTCATTTTCAGACATAATGTCTTCTTTCACCACCTCTTGTAGTAACAGCTCTTCCTTTCCATTAATGTAGAAACCCAGGCTTGTCTTCTCAAGCATCACACATTCTTCAACACTTATTAATCCTCGTCCACCTTTCTTGCGTTTCAAATAGGTCCTGTCTACATCTCCTTGGGGGTGCATGCTTCTATTTATTGTTAGCAATTTACGGGTTTTTCTATCCATTTGTTGTAATTCTGCTTTTCGCCAGTCTACGATTCCAGCCCCATATCTTATTATAGAAACTGCCCTGGAATTTATTGCTTGGATCGTATTCCCTGCATTAAGACTCGATTTTAAAATCTTCCTGATGCGCCTAAAATATTCCTTTGACAACATTTCTTTCATTTCCGTATTCTTTGTTGCATCGCATTGGATTATACCTAAGTATTTGTACCCATCATTGCTCTCTAGTGCCTTAATTGTCTCTCCCGAAGGTAAGTCTATTCCATTACTGTCCACTAATTTACCGCGTTTCATTTCTAACATTATTATTATGCAACTCTTCTCATTGTCTTGATGATATACCAGTGTTTTGTCTATGATCAGGCCACCTCCCGTGGCTTGAGATAATAGATCTTTAGTCTTTCTTGCTAAACCGTCATTCCTTTTCTTCTAGTGTTCCATTTCGTCCTATTTGTTGTAGTCCAAAACTTTTCTAATTATTCTGGCAGTACCCAACAAACAGGCTTTCTGCAGAGGATCTAATCCTGATTTGAAGTCAATCTTTTCGAGATATTTTGCAACATTCTTGGTGACTGTTCCTAAAGCGCCAATGACAATTGGTATTATGTATACTTTTGTTACTTCCATGTTCCAAACTTTGAGAAGTTCATACTTCAGATCTGTATAATGCTCAAACTTTTCTTTCTCCTTCTTTTCAACTCTTGTATCGAAAGGGCATGCCACATCAATAACGTAGCATGTTTTTTCTTTCTTATCCAGCAGGACTAGGTCAGGTTTGTTATGGTCAATTTTTATTTCTGTTTGAATGGAAAAGTCCCATAATAGTTTGACCTTTTCATTTTCTAAGACAGCCATTTCTTTATCTACGAAATGTTCATAGCTCTTTGCAGTGGTGGGAAATCCATATGCTTGGCACATCTGCCAGTGTAGGATAGCAGCAACTTTGTCATGCCTTGCTTTTTTATAATCGTTCTGAGCCAACTCCTTACATTCCGATACTATATGGCTTACAGTCTCATCTCTTTCCCCACATAACCTACACGACGGCGAAATGTCTTCTTTGTCAACGTTATGTCTTATCCAATTCGTCCTAATTGCTTGATCCTGCGCAGCCATGATCAGTCCTTCTGTTTCCTTCTTTAAATACCCTTTCTTAACCCATAGCCAACTGTTGTCCTCGTCCCTTACTTCTTCTGTTTCCCTTAAAAAGCCGAGTGGAGTGGCTTGCTGTAATATCTCTCTTCTCGTGCTCTGCGTAGTCTTTCTTTCACAATTATGGGATTCTCATTTTCAGACATAATGTCTTCTTTCACCACCTCTTGTAGTAACAGCTCTTCCTTTCCATTAACGTAGAAACCCAGGCTTGTCTTCTCAAGCATCACACATTCTTCAACACTTATTAATCCTCGTCCACCTTTCTTGCGTTTCAAATAGGTCCTGTCTACATCTCCTTGGGGGTGCATGCTTCTATATATTGTTAGCAATTTACGGGTTTTTCTATCCATTTGTTGTAATTCTGCTTTTCGCCAGTCTACGATTCCAGCCCCATATCTAATTATAGAAACTGCCCTGGAATTTATTGCTTGGATCGTATTCCCTGCATTAAGACTCGATTTTAAAATCTTCCTGATGCGCCTAAAATATTCCTTTGACAACATTTCTTTCATTTCCGTATTCTTTGTTGCATCGCATTGGATTATACCTAAGTATTTGTACCCATCATTGCTCTCTAGTGCCTTAATTGTCTCTCCCGAAGGTAAGTCTATTCCATTACTGTCCACTAATTTACCGCGTTTCATTTCTAACATTGCACATTTGGAGATTCCAAATTCCATCCCAATGTCCTTACTGTATATCCGGGTTGTTTCAACCAGTGAATCTAATTCTTTCAAACTCTTTCCATACAGTTTTAAGTCGTCCATAAACAGGAGATGATTTAGCTTTCCCCTGTTTCGGCCTAACGTATATCCAGCCTTCATGTTGTTCAGGACAATTGATAATGGAATCATGGCCAATACAAAAAGAATTGGCGACAAACTATCTCCTTGAAAGATACCTCTCTTTATCTCAACCTCACCAAGCATTTCTCCTCCTGATGTCAGTTCGACAGTCCAAGATCTCATCGACTTTCTTATCAAGTTGTGGATGTTATCTGCTACTTTGAACATAGTCAAGCATGCGAGGATCCAGGAATGGGGAACCATATCATAAGCCTTTTTATAGTCAATCCAGGCAACACACAAGTTTGTTAATCTTCTTCTGCAATTCTTCATGACCATCTTGTCGATCATTAGTTGGTCTTTGGTTCCTCTGCTTTGTTTCCTGCAACCTTTTTGTTCCTCTGGCAATAACTTTTCACTTTCAAGATGATGATATAACGATTCACTGACAATGCCCGTCAATATCTTCCACATAAGCGGTAGACATGTAATGGGCCTAAAATTGGTAACGTCACTTCCTTTGTTCACATCCTTGAGAATCAGGCATGTCCGTCCTCTGGTCATCCACGTCGGGGTTTTACCTGTACTTATGCACTCATTAAGCTGTGCTGCCATCAATGGGTGTAACTTTGTAAAACCTTTTAGCCAATAACCATGTACTTTGTCTGGCCCACAAGCTTTCCATTTTGGGACCCTTCTAAGTTGTAGTTGTAGAATTTGCAACGTGACTTGCATATCACTCTGCTTCCCTACATCCTCTACATGTTTTTCAACTTCCTTGATCCAACTCGCATCTCTGTTATGCATTACATCTTTCGACCAAATGTCACTCCAGAATGCCTTACTCTGATCCGCGTCAGGTTTTATGTCATTTTCCCTTTCAACTCCTTCTATCTTTTCAAATAGCAGCCTTTGGTTGGTTTGGAACAGTCTATTTTGTATGTATTGGTTGTTTCGTTCTTCGTATTTCTTAATCTTGGCGGTTTTTGCCTTTATTCTCTGCTTGAGCTCCTCTATAACTGTCGTAAATCCCTTATTCCAAACATGGTATTTTCGCTCAAAATAATCTTTCAGACCTTCTGATTTCAGTTTCCCCTCTTTCCATTTTTCTACACGTGATACATCTTTTCGGATTTCAGCAATCTGTCTCAATAACCTCTTTTTCCACATAGGAGTTTCATTCTTCTTCTTGCCCTTTTTCATGCCGACTAGATCTGCCACGACATTTGCAGCGGCTAATATTATGCGATTTGTATCTGTTATATCCCTACTTATTACTTTATCAATCACTTCATTCACGATCTCGAGCTTCTCTTTCACCTTCTTCCTGTCCATTGCTCGTAGATTTACTGACTCCATTAATTAGGGTTTTCCATTTTTTCCTTAATCAAATTCAGAATTTCCTTTTCCTTGTCGCTGACGTTCTCACCAATCGCAAAATCAATATCTGCTAGATCTGTATTGCGTCCTTCATCTCTAAGGTTATTACTATGCATTTCTTCACCGCTTTCATTCATCTCATTACTTTCCTGAACCGTGCCATTATTTTCTTCCATCACTATTTCACGCTCTATCTCTTCTAATTCAACATTGGATAAAAAGTTGTTGTTCTTGATAGCTCTTACTTGGTCAGCTATTCTTTGTTCAGACACATTAAAAACACCAATTTCTTGCCATTTTGCAAACATTCTTTTCCGATATCCTCTCTTCGATGGTTCACTCTTATAGAAAC
The DNA here is from genome assembly GCA_964019985.1 of Aurelia sp. 4 Dawson et al 2005. Classification (NCBI taxonomy): domain Eukaryota; kingdom Metazoa; phylum Cnidaria; class Scyphozoa; order Semaeostomeae; family Ulmaridae; genus Aurelia; species Aurelia sp. 4 Dawson et al 2005. The sequence continues at coordinate 4,390,173 of OZ026511.1, read as the reverse complement.
ACTTCATCACAATTTTGTTCACTTCCTTGCTCCAAGCAGTTCTGGATGCTCTTGTCCTTTATTTTATTTCATTTCTGTTTCATTTCTATTTTATTTTATTTCAATTATTATTATTATTATTATTATTATTATTATTATTATTATTATTATTATTATTATTATTATTATTATTATTATTATTATTATTATTATTATTATTATTATTATTATTATTACTCGCTGAAGATGCTATTCTTTGTACAGTAGATGTTGTTGGGCTTTATCCCAGCATTCCGCATGGAGAGGGACTGGAAGCACTTCGGGAAGCACTTGAACATCTAGAAGATAAGGCCATCTCCACAGACTCGCTTACGGAGCTTGCTCACTTGGTTTTGAAAAACAATTTTTTTGAATTTAATGGTGATTTTTACCAGCAACATAGGGGTACGGCCATAGGTACCAAGTGTGCTCCTAGTTACGCGATTCTTTTTTTAGCTGCCCTTGAGGAAAAGATACTTTCGGAGGCGCAGTGGAAACCGTGGCTCTGGTGGAGATATATAGACGATGTCTTTTTAGTTTGGTTGCATGAGAAAGAAAAGCTTAGGGATTTTATAAATTTCCTTAATGGGGCACATGATTCTATTAAGTTTACCGCAGAATGGTCCTCGGAGAGGGTTAATTTTCTTGACGTTCAAGTCATAAAACAGGGTAACAAATTTGTCACCGATTTATTTACAAATCAACGGCTATCCATCAACTCTTACATCGCACTTCATGTCATCCTAGCCATACTAAGAAGGGTATCCCATATAGTCAGGCTCTTAGAATTCGACGTATTTGTTCAGAGGAAACTTTTTTCGACAAAAGGGTGGGGGATCTTAAAACTTGGCTGTTGGCGAGGGGTTATAAAGAAAATTAGGTTGACAGTCAAGTTGCACGTGTTCACCTAAAAAACCGGGTTGCTTTACTTGATACCAATCCCCAGGCCAAGGATGACACGAGGATACCTTTGGTACTCACATATCACCCAGCTTTGCATAAGGTCTACGAAATCATTTGGGGGTAATGAAAACGTTCTTTTGGTTGATAATGAACACAAGAATGTTTTCAAAGACAAAATTTTCGTTTCGTTTCGGAGGGCTAAAAATCTAAAAGACAAACTGGTTAGGGCAAAACTTCCAGATCTTGATGAAGAGTTGATGGAAAAAGGCACATTCAGGTGTATTGGTAGAAAAAGTTGCCAAATTGGTCCCTTAATGAGGGAGGGAGATACTTTTCAGAATTTTAATTCTACAAGGTCGTTCAAAACGTTTTCTGGAAAGTATGACTGCAATTCTGAGCAAGTGGTTTATCTTTTGCAATGTGAATGTTGTAACAAAAAATATGTGGGAAGTACTAAGACAAAATTTCGACAAAGATTTAATGTGTACAAATCGTATTTTAGTTCTTACGCGCGCAAACATAACGAAGGCTCCCTTGACAAGGGTAAGCCTATTCCACAAGCCAGCTTCTTTGGGCATTTTTTTGAAAATGGACACAATGGAAAATTTACGGTCGGGATTGAAATTATCGATGGGGCAGAGGACGTTTATTCACTTCGGAGAAAAGAGCTTTATTGGCAATATCGGCTTGAAACGTTCTCTCCCAAGGGTCTTAATGAAAGAGCGGCGGATGTGGAATTAGATATGCTTGCATGTGGAACAGCTTAGACTCTGCCATTACACTTGAATGGGGTGTAGGGAGGCCCTGCTAGCAATATTTTCTGTGTTTTCCTCTGGTAACTTCGTGCCTTTCTGCACGTGGTGGTGGGGTGGAATTCCCTATCGGGCTGTCCCGGATTCAGCATTTGCTAAGATTTTTTAGCAGCTAGCGAATCTATGGAAAGTTACCCTTGGGATTCACAGAAAAGTTAGCATAGCCTCAAGGGGTTCGTTAAGCTCCAGTTCCTCTTCACATTATAGTTCTGGCTCCCACTGGGTCCTTTGGCTCGTTGGCTCGTTTTGGGGGGACCCGGAGGACGGGAACTCTGAGTGAGTTCTTGTCTTTTGGGTCTTTCTCGGCGGCTTTATTGGCCCGAGGGACCTGGTATAAATTGCAAATTTAATGAAATAATGAAAAATCTCTCAGGAGTTCGATGGTCCCGTAGGCATTGATTTTAGGTTCACTGAGGTTGTTTATGTATCGCACATTCAATTGTAAATTAGATTTCATCTTTTTAAAAATTCTTTGCAATGTAAGTAAACAAGTCTTTGCTATAAATATTTGGCTGCCCTGTGAAAAGTTTTACACTGAAGAAGATTTTAATCGAAACGTATGTCGGCAACAGTTATGTTTTTATATTATTATTATTGTTATTATTGAAAGATAACGCACATTGTTCTAGTCAATGGATTGTTCTTCTTGGGGTTTGATGTCAACAAGACTCATCAAACCTCAAGGACCTTTCTAAGGATCCTTGCTGTATGCAGGATAACAGTTTTCTGCAATTCACCGATTCTGGTCTCAATGCCAATGTCCTTCATTCTTTTCTGCAATGTCTTTGGGGTAGTTCCAAGTGCCCCCAATACTATAGGAATGACCACCACCTTCATGTCCCACAGCCTCTTTAGTTCTCGTACGAGATCTTGGTACTTCTCAATTTTCTCCATCTCTTTACTGTCCACCCTGCTGTCATATGGGATAGCAAAGTCTATTACCTGCGCCTTGTTTGTCTCTTTATCAATGACTATCATATCTGGACGCCTTGCTTGGATGATATGGTCTGTCGGCACTGTAAAATCCCATAAAATCTTACATTTGTCGTTCTCTATCACTGAAACTGGCTCGTGTTGATACCATTTATCATTTACTTCGATGCCATACTTTTTACAAACATCCCAGTGCACCCTCCTACCAACCCAATCGTGTCTTCTCTTGTACTCTCTCTGTGCCATCTTACTACACTCACTTATTAAGTGGTTCACCGTCTCGTCCTTTTCTCCGCACATTCTGCACTTACTTTGTTCCTGAGTATTATCAATTTTGGCCTTGATCACATTTGTACGGACTGCTTGCTCTTGTGCAGCAAGTATTAGAGATTCTGTTTCCCTCTTCAAGTTTCCCTGCTTGAGCCATAGCCACCAGTCCTCACCAGCGATGTCATCAGTTTGCCTCAGAAATTGTCCATGCAGTGTCTTTTCTTTCCAGTTTTCTTTCCTTTCCGTTCTCTTTCTTTTCTTTACATCAGCTTCCGACTCAATAACTTCACCCTTTTCTGTGATTCTCAATGAACTTAGTAACCATTCTGTACAATTGTTGACATACCTTTTCAATGAAACTTTTGCTATATTGACTGTATCCTCTACTCCTAAAAGTCCTCTTCCCCCATCCTTCCGTGGTAAATATAACCTATCAACGTTGCTCTTCGGATGTAAGGCATTGTGCATTGTCATCAGTTTCCTTGTTTGTCTATCTAGCTGTTCCATCTCAAATTTTGTCCAGTCTAGAAATGCAGCTGAATATCTGAGCAGCGATACTGCCCAGGTGTTGATACCTTTTATGAGATTCCCTGCATTTAGCTTTGTTTCCAGAATTTTTCGTACCCGTCTTTTGTACTCTTTCATAACTTTATCTTTCATTTCCTGGTGTCTTATCTGATCTGCTTGAAGCATTCCCAAATATTTGTAGCTTTCTCCATCCTTTACTGACTTAATCACAGACTCGTCTGGTAACTTAATCCCATTTGATGTAGCTACCTTTCCTCTTTTCAACAATAGCATGGCACACTTTTCTATTCCAAACTCCATTCCAATGTCTTTGCTGAAAATCCTTACTGTTTGAATCAAGGAGTCCAATGATTTTTCATTCTTCACATACAACTTTAGGTCATCCATAAATAAGAGATGATTAACCTTCTCTCCAGTCTTAGAAAATTCGTATCCTGCCTTTGACTTCCTCAATATGTAGGTCAAAGGAATCAGCGCAACTACAAACAGCAGAGGAGATAATGTATCTCCTTGGAAGATTCCTCTCTTGATCTTTACTTCTCCAAGCATTTGTTCTCCACATGTTATTTCTATTCGCCAGGTTTTCATACTCTCTTCAAGGAACTGCCTAAGCTGTTCATTAACCCCCAAATCCTTCAGGCACTCAAGAATCCATGAATGGGGGATCATGTCATACCCTTTACGGTAATCTATCCACCCCATCGCAAGCCCTTTCTTCCTTTGCTTAACCTCCTTTAGTACCATTCTATCGATATATAGCAAGTCATGCGTGCCTCTTGATTTTCTCCTACAACCTTTTTGCTCTTCTGGTAGCAGTGATCTTGAATCTAGATATTCGTACATTTCATTAGCAATCATTCCTGTCAACAATTTCCATAGTAGCGGTAGGCAAGTTATAGGCCTGTAGTTACTCGCAATATTTCCTTTCTCTTTGTCTTTGTTATTATTATCATTATTATTATTATTTATTATTATGCTGCTAAATGTCACAGTTCATACTGGATGTTTTTCTTTGGCCGGGTGTAAACAATACACCTAAGGCATGTCATGTCCTGAAGTTCAGATGCTCAATACTTTACGAAGGATCCTTGCAGTTCCTAGTAAGCATGTCTTTTGGACCTTCTGAAGATTCAGATTTTCTGATACGCTTCTGATGTTATCTTCCATTCCTTTTCTGATGGTACCGAGTGCTCCTATCACAATGGGTATTACTTTCGTTTTCATTTTCCACATCCTTTGTATCTCAATTTCAAGATCTTGATATTTGCTTTTCTTTTCCATTTCTTTGATTGAAACATTTTTATCACATGGTACAGTCATATCTATCAGCTTGCAAGTTGAATTCACTTTGTCCTTGATTATGATATCAGGTCTGTTTGCACCTACATGTCTGTCTGTATGCACTGCCATGTCCCATAGCACTGTATGTGTTTCAGTGTTAGTTACTGTGCCCGGTTGGTGCTCATACCACTTGTCTGAGGTCTTGATTCCTAGGTCATTACAAATATTCCAGTGTACATATGCTGCAGCTTTGTTGTGTCTTTCGATGTAATCAGACCTTGCTAATACTTCACATCCTGACGTTATGTGGTCAATTGTTTCAGACTGCTTGTAACACATCCTGCATCTGCTATCAATTTCTTTGCCAACTATGTGTTTTTGATAATTTCGTGTTTTATTGTTATTATTATTATTATTATTATTATTATTATTATTATTATTATTATTATTATTATTATTATTATTATTATTATTATTATTATTATTATTATTATTATTATTATTATTATTATTATTATTATTATTATTATTGAAGCAAAATAGCTACAGTTAAATAGCCAACAATAAGGACCATCAAATATTGTTGGTCCTAAAAATGAGCAACACCTTCCATACAAAAAAAAACAGTCAATATCTAATCTTCGTGTTGGACGAGTCCTGAAAATACTTTTCGAACCATGCTTTCACTGTCCATTAATACGGTTTTCTGCATCTCTGCTACTGCTTTCTCAGCTAATTTCTTTCGTTCTAAGCGTTCGCTAAATACTCTTTCCACGTCACGCAATACTTCTTTCATACCGCCACCAAGAGCACCAATGACAACAGGAATTATAGCTATATCATATCCTGGTCTTCTCTCTCTTAATTCAAATGCAAGTTGTCGATATTTTGTCACTTTCTCATTTCTTTTAGCTGCTATATTTGCCTGCTGCGGACATGCCATATCGCATATCCAGATCTTATTTCTTTCCTTGTCCTCCAATACCAGATCTGGTCTCCTGGATGTTGTTGTTTTACGTAAGTTAAACTCAAAATCCCAGACTAACTTGGCACGACTGTTTTCCAAGACTTGTCCTCTCAGCCAATTTTCCATATACCACTTTGTTTCTTTTCCTACCAACCCGTATTCCTTTGCCCATGCAATAGCCATTACCATTAACGCTCTATTGTGACGTGCCAAGTACTCACTGTTGGCTATCGTCTTACATCCAGCAACAAGGTGCTCAACAGTTTCATTGAATTCACCACATAATCGACATCTTCCATTTTCCATTAGCCCCCTTGCCACCTTCCATCCTCTTGTCTCCACCATTTGCTCAATCAGTGTCATTATTGATGCTGTCTTTCTTGGTGTCAATCTTTGTTTTAGCCAAAGATGGCATTCCTGTTCTTGTCGTCTATACATACAACTTTGTAATTCTTTCTGTTCGTAAGAATCCTGTCTTTTCTTTTCCACACCCTTCTTCAATTCTGCCTTCACTTTCTTCCATGTTGGCTTCCATTCTAATTCCAATATTTCTCCCTCTAGCTTTACACTATTCTCTACGAATTCTAATGTCTTATCAATTTCCATCATTGCTTTTACTGCTTCGTCAATGATTGTGTTAGTTTCTTTTATTGTTTCTCTATGCCATGCTGCCTGAATCCATTTATTATTTGACTTGCACATATAACAAGCGACTCTTGTTCTTGTTTCTGCATACACATCTCTCATAGACTTCAGTCCCCTTCCGCCTTGGTCTCTCTTTAGATATATTCGTTCATCACTTGCTTGCCTCCCTAACATGTCGTTCTTCCTCAATTCCCTTTTAACATTTTGATCCAGCTCATTCAGTTCACCTTTTGTCATTTTGCATACATTCATTGGATAAGCTGCCACTGGAACAATCTTAGAATTAATTGCTTGTATCAAGTTTTCATCATTTAGTTGAGATTTCATTAGTAGTTCAGCCTCTTTGTCATTTCTACTTCAACCCTTTCATATACCTTCTTTGTCTTGATACCATCTGCCTGCTCAACTCCAAGAAACTTATACATCTCCTCCTGATCTGGCTCTAAAGTCTTCATCCGTTCTTGTAACACTTGCAATCCTTCACCTTTCACCATTTTTCCACGTTCGAACACAATTTCTGCACATTTTGAAACACCATAACAAGCTCCTGTATCTAAACTCGCTTGTACAATAACTTCATTTATTTCCTTTAATAAACTGTGTGATTCCTGATATACCTTAAGGTCATCAACAAACAAACTGTGTGTCCGGCTTACATCTCTCTTTCCTGGCTCTCCCATTCGATATCCTTTACTCTGTTCAAGAAGCTTAGCAACAGGTATTTCTGTGATACAAAATCCAACCTGTGAGTAACTATCTCCTTGCAAGAATCCGCACTTTATATGTATCCATCTGCTTACACACTTTTCCCCATCTTTCCAGAGTTCCAGTCTCGTTTTCCATTTATTCATCAGCTCTCTCAACAATGAAATGACTACTGTTGGTATGCCAATCCACTCATACACTCGTATCATCCAGTCGTGATGCACTTTGTCATATGCTTTCTGATAGTCATAGAAGGCTACAGCTAAATTCCTGTGGTAGGTCTTTACTTCCTCCATAATACAGCTGTCAATGATTAACTGGTCAACTGTGCCCAAAACACCCTCTACTGCTCCAAGCTGTCCTGCATCCCAGACCTCATTCTCTAGTGCATGTTCCCTCATGTATTTACCAATCAAACCTGTCATAATCTTGTACGAAGTATTCAAACACGTGATTGGGCGATATTTCTGCTCATTGCTAAGGTCCTTTGTCTTAGGTATTTGGACTGTTCTTCCTGTTGGCCACCATACTGGTATCAGGTTGTTATCATTCTTCATCCTTTCAAATGCTCTCGTCAACGCTTTTTGTGCTGTTTTGAATGTTTTCCACCAGTAATTTTGAATCCCATCTATGCCTGGAGCTGTCCAGTTCTTCCTCTTTCTGATCTCTCCAACTACTCTTTTTTCCGTGAGGGTAAACTCCTTTACATTTTTCACCTTCTCCCGCAGCGCCATTGTCACTTTCTGCATCCATGGCATTTCTGGTGTTTTTTCGTCTTTTTCCCATATCCCAGCCCAGAACTCAACAAACTTTTCCATCGGTGGCGGTTCTCCTTCGTATACAGTCTTTTCCTCCAAAGTCTTAAAAAAGTCTTAAAAATTATTATTATTATTATTATTATTATTATTATTATTATTATTATTATTATTATTATTATTATTATTATTATTATTATTATTATTATTATTATTATTATTATTATTATTATTATTATTATTATTATTATTATTATTATTATTATTATTATTATTATTATTATTATTATTATTATTCTTACAACTGGAAAGTAAGCGATTTACTGGTGAAGTTTGCAATAAAAGCACGGTTGAGTCTACTTCCAACAAACTTCACAAAACACGTATGTAATTGTGATCATGACCCTTCTTGTCCCTTTTGCCATCAGCACACGGAAAGTGTCGCACATTTGATGAATGGTTGCAGAGAGTTTCACAACTTTTACAGTACACCTCACAATCGAATTTCTGACAAAATATTTGAGATAATCTCAGGAAGTCTAAGTGGTTTTCAGTTTCATGCAAATAAACTTGCAGAATCAATACTGACGGAATATGGTGATGAATTACAGCGTATTACGCATCGTAAACCTGACATCGTTATCATTGACAATCAGTCACGTAAATGCACTATCTTGGTGGTGACTGTCTGCTACGATCTATATTTTGAACAAGCGCTGAAGACCAAACAGGAACGGTATCAGCCGCTGTGCAGTCTGCTGCAGTCGTTGGGCTGGGATGTAGATCTGAAGGTGCTTTGCTTTGGCTCACTTGGTTGTATCAAAATGGATGTTTGGACTGTTATGAGATCAATGTCAGTAGACAAGTTAATTGTAAAGAACACATTACAGTGGTGCTTACTTTCAAATTTGATAATGGCTAACTACATATGGAGACACAGGGTTAGGAAGTTATTCGTGTGAATCTTTTTTTTTTTCTCTCTCGGTCCTTGCGTATGATCAGATACGCGAAGTTCTATATTGTGTTTTTCACATTGGATGACTTCTAAATCTTGTGTCTTACACAGTATATATGTACAAATTGTAGTGGATAACACAAGCCTAGTAGACATAATTTTGATGTTAACTGAGCTGTCAGCTCGGACACTAGGGCGAACACCAATATTATTATTATTATTATTATTATTATTATTATTATTATTATTATTATTATTATTATTATTATTATTATTATTATTATTATTATTATTATAATAATAATTATTATTATTATTACTATTATTATTATTATTATCATTATTATTATTATTATTATTATTATTATTATTATTATTATTATTATTATTATTATCATTATTATTATTATTATAAAAACAAACACTGTTGGATCACATAAACGTTTCGATTAAAATCTTCTTCAGTATTGAATATTCTATAGATACTGAAGAAGATTTTAATCGAAACGTTTATGTGATCCAACAGTGTTTGTTTTTATATTTCATTTTCTGTTTGGTTTGAAAGATGGTTTAGTTCGCTATTATTGTTATTATTATTATTATCATTATTATTATTATTATCATTATTATTATTATTATTATTATTATTATTATCATTGCTTATTATTATTATTGCTTATTATTGCTTATGAGGAAGGACTGACGTGCTTCTACTAAGCTCTGTTTAAACTTTTATAAATCAAGGCTATTTACCTAAATTATTCAATTAAATTTTTACTGCCAACTCACACGTTACTGGAAAAGACATTATGAAATCGCTGACAGTTCTTGGACTCGTCCTGGTGCTCACTATTTGCGATTATTACGGGAAAGATTTCCAAGTTTTAGGACGACATCGATGGAGATGCAGTGGAAAGCTAAACAATAGCAGGCAAGGCGATAACCATGGCAACAGTGATGAATCAGTCATACTTGAAGCTAGCTATTCAATCTCAGACAATAACTCTATTCTATCACAAAACCAACAAACAGTAACAAAGTGTTGTTGCGGGAAACCCTGCAAGGGCCTACGAGGCTTGAAAATTCACCAACGAAGCTGTCGGGTGATCTTGGGACTTGGTCAGGAAATAGCTGATGCAATTATCGAAGCAGAGAACGAAGCAGACCCTGCCGCTGTGTTGGACACGGAGGGGCAAATATACGATGAAAATAACGAGCCCATCTTGAAGGTGGGGATAAAGTTACCAAAATCTGCAGAACAATGGAAAGCTACAGAAGACCATTTTAGAGAAACGCTTCCATCAAGGGAGATATCGCCGAATTGCTTGAATGAAAATATAGAACAAATGAATCGATCCCTTTATGATAACTTTGTGGGAAAATTCGGGAAGGAAAATGACCGATGCCCCTCTGAACTTGCAGAAAGATACAAAGACAAAAGCAAAAATGATCTGAAAAGGATTCTGAAAACTTTGAAAAATTCCCCTCCAGAAAATATCGATTCTAATGAGATTAAATACGTTGCGAAACTACTTCGAAAGAAAATTAAGGATAATGCGGAAAATCAAGTTCCTTTCTCGACTACAGAAGATCATAATATCCTTGTACAGAAAAACGTTTGGAGCTACGCGAAGAAATTTATCAAAAAACCATCAGAGATCTTACCGACATTTTCACAAAATGATTGCATCGAATACTTCAAAAAGACCTTCAATGTCATTAATCCCAGAAAACTCTTCAGGGTACCTGATCACATACCAAAATTCGATCAGCCGTCTATCGAATTTGACCTAAAGGAACCAACTTACCAAGAAGTAACTAGAATTATTCGACGAATGAAAACCTCGGGTTCCCCCTGCCCCTTGGACCAAATATCCATTATTTGTTTGCAGAGGATGCCCTATCTCAGAACGTACATCCACCGTATTTTGGTAGAAGCATGGAAGGCTGGCTCAGTACCCTCAACGTGGAAAAGGGCGGTAACGGTGCTAATTCACAAAAAGGGTGATCCCAATGTTCCTGCAAACTTCAGACCATTAACACTCGAGTCTGTGCCCCTGAAAGTGTTTACATCCCTAATTCGTAACAGGATGTTTGACTTCCTTCTCAAAAACAGATATCTTGAACATAACATTCAAAAAGGATTCATACCAAAAATTTCGGGAACGTATGAACATACAGCGCAAATGGCTTTTCTTATCAACCAAGCTAGATTAAAGCAACGATCTCTGTTCATCACACTACTCGATCTTCGCAATGCCTTCGGAGAGGTCCATCACAATCTCATCCAAGAAACACTCAGATTCCATCATGTTCCAGCTGAGATCCAAAACCTAATAAAGGATCTGTACACAGATTTCAAAACGTCAGTCATTACCACAGGGTATGCAACACCATTTATCCCAGTGACTAAAGGTGTACTTCAGGGTGATTGTTTAAGCCCTCTTACGTTCAACATGATATTTAACATTTTCATTCAACTTATACGAAAAGAAGATTACTCGCAATTAGGATATAAACACGATGCATTCTTAAGGCCCAGAAATTGGCTCCAATTTGCGGACGACGCATGCGTAGTAACCGGCCAAGAATATGAAAATCAGATCCTTCTAAACTGTTTCACAGCTTTCTGCTCTTGGGCAAATATGGAAGCGAGGCCAGACAAATGTAAAGCATTCGGTATGATGAAAGTCAATACAAATTGCAGTCAAGTTAGCCCAAAGGTGTTTGTCTCAAGCCAGCGAATCCCTCCTGTTTTATCTACTGACTCATTCACTTACCTTGGTAGAAGTTTTAACTTTAAAATAGACAATGAAGAGCATAAGAAAAAGTTATTGGAGACAGCCAATCAGCTGCTGGAAGCAATAAGTAGGCTACCACTTCATCCGAAGAACAAGATTCTTCTCTATTCGACGTATTTCATGTCCAAAGTGTCTTGGGACCTAACAATAGACCTTTTAGCTATTCTGGAAACGAATGTGGAGCGAACGATATTTCATTACAATTTGTAGAGTTTTCGAATGTGCACAATTGCGATCGAAGCTGTAACGCCACTCTTTCGAACCTCGCGTATAAATTTGTATAAAAATATCGCTCGATCCAGGCGCTTTTGTAGAATAGCTAAAAGGTCTATTGCCGATTTAGACATCACTTGGGTCAAACAAAATCTGGACTCGCTAGCACACAGGTACATTAGATTATGGCTTGAGATACCGATCAGCGGAACATTGGACATAATTAGTCTTACGAAAGAAAAATGTGGGCCAGGAATTATTGACCCGTCAACGAAATTTTCCCAGTGCCAAGTTTCGCTTAGGAAGTGTTTAAAGAAGTCCCCGAATGGAGACATACAATCACTACACAAAGTAACTAGCCGTGATAAAAATGTGCAATATGACAGATACGCTAATGGGAAAGAGGTAATCAAAGAAAATAGAATGAAGAAAGTCCACAGGATCACACACGAATTGTCATCACAAGGCCTTATACTGAAGGCTATTCTTGAGCACACTACAAATAAAATAACAAGCATTTGGAGTGATGCACAGAAACTTCTACCATAGTCACAAGAGAGAGCTATAGTCTTGAAGCTAACAATGCGCTTTTGTTTTATCTTTTTGTCAACATTTTTTTAGTGCCCAGTCTACTTGAAGGTGCATCAAATTTTTGCGAAGGTGCACAAGATATGGCGGAACGTACTCACGCTGCTGGATACGATCAGAAGATTCTGGTTTTATGAATTCCATGAGCTAGCTGTTTAATATATGACTGTTTTACTTTGAAAAACACTAAATTAAACACAATATCTGCTGTTAAACTGCCTGCAAGTTGGACGAATTCAAGTCCAATCGGCGTTGGAAGTTCCTTGGTATCTTCGTCATGACGGACCCATGTTTCCAAAGATTCGAGAAAACAGAGATCCAAAAGCCGTGGTTATATTCAAGAGAACTTCACGAAGCAGACATAATGATACTTTGTAAGTGTTGAAATTAAGATCTTTTAGACAACCTAATCATATTATGATCAATATGCCTGTAATTTGACTTGATGGACCAACTTTATTTATAAAGACTTCGAAGCACTCTTTTGTGTGCTTAGGCCTACACAATGGCCTACTGAACAAGCTGACCACTTGACCTTCATGTTTGTGCGTAACTGTCTATGTTTATCACTGAGTGCAACTTACTATTTTCTGGATTTATTCTAGATTCAGATCAAAAGACATTAATACCGGAAGCAGTATCAACTCTGACATGCTGGAAGGTCAATCATAACCCAAACAGGTGAGTAATTTTATACCATCTTAATTAAATTCTGGAAGAAACTCTTCATATAGAAACCCAGCTCTCTGGGTGTAACTGAAAACTGGAAAAAACTATTACACAAAATTTTTTATATTCAAGGAAATCGAAAGAGATTTTCAAGTTATTTTGACAGGTTTTTCTATCATTTTATTTAGTTGAGAGGCCTTGTGAAGTGATGTATTACAGCTGGCACAATGTGTTAAAAGATTTTATCAAATGTTAGCTTTCACGAGGGCACAGGATAGAAACACCAAGGATATGATAAAATGCCTGAGAAAAAATCAAGAACCTTTGAGGGCTCCATTCACAAAAATTTTACAAAACTGTCTTAAACTATCCTGGTCAATCTTAATTTGAAGGTGTTGTGCACCATAGTGGTGGCACAGTGGTGTAATCCTCTGACTTTGCAGCCAGAACAGTCAGGCAGACAGGGCCAAATCCCAGGAACAGCTCCACCAGTTGAGCAATATCTGCAATCCCAGCCTCAGCGCAAAAACACAAATTCACCTTCATCATCTTATACTAAAAAAAGGTAGGTTGGTATCTATATGATGCTCAGTACAAAAAATTCTCATCTATTGTAAGTTTCTAATGGGATGGGAACTTTCATATATGTTTTTTATAAAATGTTTGTGTTGTGTTTTAGCTGCAGCCTGAGGAAAGACCCAAGGTCAACAGATGATTCCATTACAAAGAAGAAAATTTTGCAAATCCAACACAGTCACATGTCTCATGTAAAGAAGACAGCTATTAACTTTGGGCTGACAGAGCAGAAACTGGATGGAATAATGTCATATGGCAGTCTGACTTTTATTGAAGTATTGGCTACATAAGCTCTTTGAAAAACCAAGTATTTGAGGCCTGAAGAAGAACTATCAGTTGCCTTTTTTTGGATCTGTTGTAGGCAGCTAGGGGGGCTAAAAATATTACTTTTCATACATGCCTGCCCAGTTTCTGCTCTTTTGGGACCAATGCTTACTTCCGTCAGATTTTTCATTTTAAGAAACTCTGCTGGAAAGAGCAGGAACTAGGCACACTTGCATGAAAAGTCATAACGTTGAGCCCCCCCTCTCCAGGTGCGTGCAAAAGATCCCAGAATAAGGCAACACTTGATATTTCTTCTTCAGGCCTCAAATTCTTTGTTTTGATTGACTGATTTTTGTGAACCTACAAAATTAGAAGAGTCAAATTCTAAAGACAAAATCAATGCTTCTGAAAAGTTTCTTAATTCTGATAAGACTTCTGATCATGTTCTGGTAGAGTTTCTTAATTCTCTATAAGAGACTACACAGTTTCTTATGAAAAATGGATGTATTTATACACTAAAGCTGGGTTCACCTCCATTTGATTGTTGTCAACTATTTTCCCATGTCAAGCATCCTGTATGAAAAAGCTCTGAACCTGATATACTGTGTAGGGTAAATAATTGTTGCAAGAAATCTTGTGATATTTTCTTGTCAACGCCCTGCTCTGCCACGTTCAGTTGTTTGAAATAAGTCAAAGTTTCACGATTTTGAAGAAGTTTTGCTGTCATATCTCCACTGCTCATCTTTTTATGAGAAACATTTCAAAACACCAAAGAAAATTGAGATGACCATGCCATCAGTTACTTTGCCACAATCATTTATGACAAAAACTGTTGGCTCTTGAATTTGTTAAAGTTATTTGAACTTTGGATACACCTATGCAATTTTCCAAAGACATATCCACTTAGCAATGCAATACAAGCCTCCTCTGTCAGAATTGCTACAGTATCTTAGAAATGTTGCTTGGTAGTAAAGTTGAATTTGCTTGGGCTTGATGTAAATAGGCCAAAACATGAATTGCCAGCTACATTCCAATGACTGAACAGGAATGTTTGCTCAATATTTGGAATCCTTCCTCAACAAAAACATTTATAAAAATAGGGGAAATTTTATCATTGTTTCTATTTCATGCTTGGATGATAGATGTACAATGCTCTTGTGCATAGAGAACATATCATCCATGTTCTTGTAGTCTCAAGGCTCTGCTTTGGCAGGATAATTTGATAACTTTTCTCCGCCATCAGTCAGTTTTGGAACTGAGTTTGCAATCATTCCTTTGAACTGCAATGGGTGCAGGACTGACCCAGCTGCTTTTGGTTCTTTCTGTTACAAGTTCTTGCAGTATCTTCGCCAAAATTCTCGTTCTTCTCGCATTTGGCATTCGTAGGGTCACAACTATGATATGCACTTCTCTCAACATCGCTCACGAAAATGCGTCCTTTTCTTGTTCTCTTTCAACCTAAAGCGAGAGTTTGACGCGTATATACATGAGTAGAGCTATGGTCGTTATTTAATAATAAGAATTAACAAATTTGTTCCCGGTGTAATCTGGCTTCAGACCAAAAGCAGAACAAGTTTCCTGGCGATATGCAAAAGTAGGCCTAATTTTAGTCAATTAACTGTCGTGCGATTATGAAAGAAAAAGAAACTGAATTAAATTTAAATGTACCTCAAACACACCACCATCTATTTCAGAATTGATAGCTTCATCTTGCTCCAACAAATCCTTTTCAGCTAAACCAAAACATGCATCGAAAGAGACGACGAGACGGAAACCTTCGCTGTAAGTACGAGGATCCTCTCGCATGTTGTGAATTGATGCACTCTCACGGTCACGTGATAGCGCGTTTCAACATCAGCGCGTGAACACAACAACCAAACAATGGGTGATTGTTCTAGCTTCAAGACTATGGTTCTCTATTGTGACTATGCTTCTACCGAAGAACATCTTCAACTTCTCTGTACGTTACCTGAATAATAGCTTGCCTACAAAGAAACATATGAAATTTTGGGGCAGAGTCGAAAGCGAGTTGTGTTACTTCTGCCAACTTCCACAATCCCTTCTTCACGTCGTCTCTGGTTGCAAATCCATGCTTGAGGGGAAAAGATATACTTGGCGTCACAACTCTGTCCTCTTGACGATTGGCAACTTCTTAACAGGAATAAGGAATATTAAAGTCTATGCTGATGACATTCCAGGCTTCAGATCATCAGCTGTTATCACTGGAAACAGAAAGCGCCCAGATCTCCTTGTGATCAATGACGGTGTATTATATGTTCTGGAACTGTCTGTTGGTTTCGACACAAACATTGGAAATAACGAGGCTCATAAAAAGCAGCGCTACGAAAATCTCCTGAAAGACCTTTCATCCTCATACTTGCGTGTGGAATACATCAATCTATCAATGGGAGCAATAGGAACAATCGGCATTAACGGACACAAAGCGTTTATGAATATGTTGAATAATTTATCAGTAAGTAAGCAAGAGCATCTTTATCTGGAAAAGAAAATAATAAAAATCTGCATACGTTGTACATACTACATATTTTGTAAAAGAGACAGTGAGTGGTCAAGTCCAGAACTGTTAGCGTTTTAAATTCTTCTCTATCAAGATGTGGACAAATATTATATTTCGGACGTATTAGCTTTATACTTTTCAACTTATTTTAAGGAACTTCTTAATTAGAACTTGTAAATTTCCCCGTCATGCCTAACTGAGAGTGATGGGTGTCATCATGTAGAGTAGTATTTGTAGGGAATAAAAAGTTCCCATTATTATTATTATTATTATCATTATTATTATTATTAATACTATTATTGTTATTATTATTATTATTATTATTATTATTATTATTATTATTATTATTATTATTATTATTATTATTATTATTATCATTATTATTATTATTTCAGTAATTATCACAGTGTAACTGGCAATGCATTGTCCACTTTCAGGTTACATCCCGTAACTTAAGAAAGGTTGCGTACTGTCTGTATCGAAAACATAAATAAGTCTTCCTGCTATTCATTCTATTAGGTCCAGTACTTTTCTCACATTCCTGGCCGTGCCCATGAGGCATGCTTTCTGTAATGGTTGTACTCCTGGGTCAAAGTCTAATGCTGCAATGTAACTCTTGAATCGTTTTGAGACTACTCCAAGTGCGCCTATAACAAATGGTATTATTGCAACTTTCTTTACATCGTCCTTCCACATTTTCAAAATTTGGTACTTTAGTTTGTTTTAGTGGTCTAGCTTCTCCTCCTCTTTCTGCTTCACTCGAGTGTCAAATGGGCATGCCACATCGATTATTTGGCAGGTCTTTTCTTTCTTGTTCTTTATCACGATGTCTGGTTTGTTATGATCAATGCGAGTTTCAGTCTGAATAGAGAAGTCCCACAGTAATAATACTTCATTATTTTCAAGTACCCTATTTTATTTTGTCACTATATGGTTGTAGTACTTGTCGTCGCACTCGAATCCGAACTTCTTGCACAGGTACCAATGAATGACAGCTGCCACTTTGTCATGTCTCCAGCTTTTGTATTCTCTTTGTGCTAATTTTTGCCATTCAGATACTATATGTGCAATTGTCTCTTCCCTTTCCCCGCACATTCTGCATTTTGATGATATATTTTCTTTATCAACATTGCTCTTTATCCAATTCGTTCTCAGGGCTTGGTCTTGTGCCGCTAAAATCGTCCCCTCCGTTTCTTTCTTTAGGTACCCGTTCTTAAGCCAGTTCCATGAATTCTCT
The DNA here is from genome assembly GCA_964019985.1 of Aurelia sp. 4 Dawson et al 2005. Taxonomy (NCBI): domain Eukaryota; kingdom Metazoa; phylum Cnidaria; class Scyphozoa; order Semaeostomeae; family Ulmaridae; genus Aurelia; species Aurelia sp. 4 Dawson et al 2005. Next base: position 4,372,535 of record OZ026511.1, on the reverse strand, counting down.
TAATCTCTTACGTCCATTGTCTCTTTGTAGAATACTGGATGAAGTCTCTTTTGGAGATATTTATGCTTCCTTGCCTCTGTTAGCTGTTTCTTCTTATCTTTCGGGTCACCTTCATCAGATACAATACCCTCTCTACAGACTTCAGCCAATAAACTTTCGCTGCTGTTGCAGATGTAATAGCCAATATTAGTTTGTTCGATTTTGACACATTCTTCAACACTTAGCAATCCTCTTCCTCCCTCTGCTCTCTTCCAGTATAATCGGTCTACATCAGCTTGAGGATGTAACGCTCTATATATGTTTAACAGCTTCCTCGTTTGCCTGTCCAGTTCTTGTAATTCTAATTTTGTCCAGTCCAGTATTCCTGCACTGTATCGTATTATGGACACCGCCCTCGCATTTATGGCTTGTATGACATTACCACCATTCAGATGAGATTTTAGTATTTTCCTCACTCTTCTGACATATTCTTTCTTTAACTTCTCTTTCACTTCCTTATGCTTTATATTATCAAATTGAAGAATTCCTAAATACTTGTACCCCTCTTGGTCATCTAGTGATCTTATCTTCTTGCCATTTGGCAATTCAATTCCTTCACTCATTGCAAATTTTCCTCTCTTCATCTGAATCATTGCACATTTTTCGATTCCAAAGTCCATTCCTATGTCCTTACTGAACACCCTGACTATCTGGATGAGAGTGTCTAACTCTTTTTTATCTTTTGCATAAAGCTTCAAGTCGTCCATGTAAAGCAAATGATTCACTTTTGGCCTATTCTTTCCGAGATGGTAGCCATCTTTCATGTCATTAAGCAGCTTTAAGAGTGGAATCAATGCTAAAACAAATAAGATCGGTGACAAACTGTCGCCTTGGAAAATGCCTCTTCTGATATTTATTTCTCCTAGTGCCATTCCTCCTGCTGTCAGTGATGTCTTCCAATGTTTCATACATTTACTGAGCACTTCAATCACATTCGGTGTAATGTTATACAAACGAAGACATTCTAACAGCCACGAATGTGGCACCATATCAAACGTCTTCTTATAGTCTATCCATGCCAGACACAAATTGGTCATTCTCTTCTTGCAGTTTTTCAGTATCGTCTTATCTATAAGTAGTTGATCTTTGGTTCCCCGACTCTTTTTTCTGCAACCCTTCTGCTCTACTGGCAGTATGTTGTTTGATTCTAAGTGGCTGTATATTTCTTCAGCAATTATTCCAGTAAACAACTTCCACATCATTGGCAAGCACGTTATTGGCCTAAAATTTGACACCAAATTTCCTTTAGTCTTATCTTTTACGATCAAAGTCGTTCTGCCATTTACCATCTAGCTAGGGACTTCTCCAGATGCTAAAATTTCTCCTAATTGTTTAACTATTGTGTCATGTAAAGTTGTGAAGCTTTTTAGCCAGTGTCCATGTACACCATCTGATCCAGATGACTCCCATTGCGGCATTTTGCTTAGTTGATGCTTCAACGTTTTTCTTGTTATCACGACCTCAGCTTGTTCGGGCACATTTCTTGTGGAAATTTTAACTCTCTTTAACCATTCTGCTTCCTCGTTATGTTTGATCTCATTGTCCCATAGGTCTCCCCAAAAGTTTTTGCTCTCTTCCGCATCCGGGGTTACACCTTCATTACGAACTACTCCTTCAATCTCTTCGAAAAGACGCTTTTGATTGGAAGCAAATAGCCTGTTTTGTCGATACTGGTTACTTCTTCGATCATATTTCTGTATTTTGGTTTTTTTCGCTTTTATTCTTTGTTTCAGTTCCTCTATCACAGTTTTCACTCCTTTTCTCTTTACGTGGTATCTACTTTCAAGCCTTTGCTTCTCTTTCTTGTTCTTTAACTTTTCCCATTCTTTCAGTTTGCTAATGTCGCTTCTCATCATTGCTATCTGGTTTTGTATTCTTCTTTTTCACCACGGTATCTCATTCGGTCTGACTACTTTCTTTGCCCCAACAAGATCATTTACTACGCTCGCTCCTGCTCGAATTAAGAGATTAGTCTCAGTGATGTTATTTGTAGTAATTTTACTGATGACTTTGTTTACTGTTTCAGTCTTTTCTCTAACTTTTTTGCGATCAAAATTCTTCAGATTTATTGGTTGGAGGGTCTCAGATCCATTTAACTTTCCTTCTAGTTGCTGTAGAATCTCCCTCTCTTAATTGGCGCATGCTATTCCTTCAAAGGCCTGTACCATATTAATCTCTTCGACTACTTCTGCTCTCTCTTGTTGCTCATCTTCTTCTGTTTGCACTTGTACTGTTTCTACCATATTTTCTATCTCTCTCTTTATTTCTTCGATTTCAACCTCTGACAACGAACCTCGATTCTTGATACATAATGTTTGGCCAGCAAGCTGTTGTTCTGTTACTTCAAAGAGTCCAATGTCATTCCAGATGGTCAACATTCTTTTGCGAATCCCCTTTTTTTCGGATCACTTTTTAAATAGCATTTCATGACAATCTTGTTCAATTCTTTGGTCCATTTAGTTTTCACATTTGCAGTAGTAGGATGACGACCTGGGTCTGGCTGCGTGCCCCCAGTACCCATGCCGCACGCGACACCTTTACCTGAGGATCCGGTCCAGTTTACGTGGTTGTTGTCTATCTGATTAGAAGGTATCATTACACCATAAGATTATGGGGTTGGTTTTATCTGGGTTTTCCTTCCCTCGGGTATTTTTTTCGTGACACCATCACTAGGGGGGTTGCCAACCAAGGCTGAAGAGCCACCCCCTACCCATGAGACAGACTTAACCCCGCCGGACGCCAACCCGGTACTTCAAAGGTCTCGGGGTAGACTAACAGGTACTACACCTTGCCTAAGGGTGACCTGGAGGTAGTTGTGGCAGAGGGTAACCTCATTCTCCCACGTCGAAACTCCACAACCGGATGCAGTTTAAAGTCATACCCAAGACAATTTTCTTTATTATTATTATTATGTGTCTTTTTCACAGGAGTGATCTTATTTCCTGGTTCATTTGCCACGATAGCGGACCACACCCAGTGGTCTTTGGTATCTTGACATTACTTCTTTTCTTGATCTTCATTTTATATCCAATACTTTACGTATTATTCTTGCTGTTCCAAGCAAACATGGTCTCTGTAGCGTCTCTACCGTAATATCCAGTTCTAACTTTTCCAACCATTTACAAAATTCTTTGTCACTGTCCCCAAGGCTCCAATAACTACTGGCATAACATCAACCTTTTTCATTTTCCATATTCTTGCAATTTCACATTTCAAGTCATTGTAATTTGTGCATTTCTCTTCTTCTTTCTTTTCGATACGAGTATCGAATGGGCAAGATGGGTCTATCAGTTTACAACTTTTATCTTTCTTTTTCAATTACAGTAATGTCAGGTCTATTATGCTCCAACTGTTTATCAGTCTGTATAGGGAAGTCCCATAGTATTTTGCAATGCTCTGACTCAAGTACTATCTCAGGCTGATGCATGTACCATTTCTCGGCCTTTACAAGCCCCCACTTTTCACAAAGCTTCGAGTGAATTACTTTGGCAACATTGTCATGCCTCAAATTCTTGTACTCCTTCTGTGCAAGCTTGGGACATTCTGAGACAATGTGTGCTACTGTCTCATCTTCCGTGCCACACATTCGACATAGTGGAGATATATCTTCTCCATACACTACTTTCCTCATGTTGTTTGTGCATAATGCCTGATCTTGAGCTGCTGTGATTGTACTCTCTGTCTCTTTTTTCAAGTATCCTTTCTTTAACCAATCCCACGATTTAGCTCCTCTTATATCATGGGTCCCTTTTCTAAACTGCCCGTGTAATGACTTCTCTTTGTAAGCGGTTTCGTGTTCCTTTTGTACTTCTTCTTTGCCATTTCCACAACTGTTGACCCCAAATGCATCATTTCTATTCACTGCCATTAGTAGCTCCTCCGTAGAATTCTGTAGATATTTCTTTTAACTGTCAACTTCTATTCTTACACAATCTTCCACTCCAATTAAACCTCGTCCTCCTTCAGCTTGCCTCGAGTACATTCTATCTACATCTGCTTTTGGATGGTGTGCTCCATATATCGCACAATTAAAGCTTGGAATATGTCATGACATTCAGTAAGAGACTCAACAACAATCAAATGTTTTTAAAATCCTATTTAGTATTGGTAAATACCGAAAACAATTTCAAGAATCTAAAAATGCCACGAAGAAACCATAGTCACCGTGACTATGAAGAAGCCATAAACAGATAGAAGGGTATGGTTGCAGAGCAGTTTTACTGTGTGTGGAGCTGATATCCCATATGATTGCATACATTTTTTAGTGTGAACGCAGTACAATGGCAGCAGTTCCAAGCAATTCCTTTTAAGTTCCATACGGAACAGTTTCAACAGTTCCCGTAAAAACTCTGCCTAGAATGGAGCGTATTCAAAAGTCATATCGTGTTCAAATATATCTTATTTATTAGTGACGAATAAGGCAGTTACTCAGGAGATTAAAATGGGAACATTTGAAAGTTTTTGATATATGTTGGAATTTCAATTGACTATTTCATTTTCAAATTGATTTATTGTATTAACATAATATTCGAGCGTGTACTCATTGGTAGCAGTTAGTTTTCAGTGGGCTTGTCAGGTTTTCTAGCTACTTAAAGCTAATCTCAGCCCACTATGCACGGTGCGGTGAGGCATGGGACCTATAGACCTAAAATGGGACCTAAAAATCTATCCTGTTAGAAACCCAACCTCCGAGATATATACTTTGCAAAGCCTACAGTTGCATTTTCCACTATTCCAACATCTAATTTGTTTTTTGAAGACAGGAAGGCTGCTTGTTTGTATTTCTTGCGGCAACTTCTGCCACAGTGTATTTCCAAGGTAAGCAATGGACTCAACTCCAAAGGACGTTGTTCGTACTTTTGGCAGTTGAGCGTCATCGCCATGCTTTCGACTGTCGCTAATATTTCGTTGCATGAAAATATCTTTCATGAATGATGGATTCAGACCGCACTTTGTTTTATAAATTTCGGTCATGAGCAACTGTAGATTTCTTACATGGATTGGCACCGATTTAGATTGCTCCAAGAGAAAAGCAAAATCGTTCTCGTAATTTTTGTTTGCAATGCGCAATGCCCTTTCATGAATACGATTTATTGTATGATTCAAAGCTCTATCATAGAACATCCCAACCTCGTCCCCATGCCCCAAAAGGAGTCTACGCCAACCTATTTGGGCCATGGTAGCGGATGCCGAAATCGTAGTATATTTTACGCCATTTTGTTTTGCATAAATTATCAGCTGCACACTTATTACAAACTTTCTTATTCTCTCTATAGTCAACATGAACCATGTGCCAATAGATTTTGATGCATAACATACTATGTAATACGTCCAAAATAATTTGAGGAAGTATAAAAATATGACGAAAACTGACGGTCCTTGTTCCACCGATGCAGCAGTATTTAATGCGAGAAACTGAAAACAAACTGTTTGAGGACCTTAATCTAACCCTTTTTAAAGTATTTAGCCTATAATCCGAGGTTAGCAAGTGCATTTACTAGAAAAACGAGCACAATGTCTTTGGAGTGAAAATGGGCATAAGTTGGAAAATTAAGGAACTTTCACCGCAGCTTCCACAACGAAATGGCTCGTTATTCTTCGAGTTTTGGAAATGAATAGCAAAATAAGGCTGGAATAGGTAAAGAATGTGGTTTTACGTCGATTTTTGGCGTCCCGCAGCCGTTTGCCCGGCGCAAAACAAAGTTACCGCGCGAAAAGGTGCGGGCCAAACCTTATCCCACTTTCAAAGCACCCGCACGGTCCCCCTGGGGGCGCTATCAAACCCTTATATGTGTCAAAAGACGCCCATATGACTGGTCTCTTGAAATAATTTTTTCGTTCTAAAGTAGGTTGAGTAACCATCGCGCTTCAACTCCAAATGCAACGTCCGGTCGAAAAAAGGGGTTTTTTCTTTGACCCCCATTTATGACATCATAACGGCCCCCAACTTTCTCATAACCCAAAAATTAAGAATATCCATGGTCCATTACCCCTTTTCAACTCCTCACCAGCCCAACACATAAAACATATTTTTCTCAACAATCATTTGAGCCATTTTTGAATGGATTCCATGGGAATGGTCCCCAAAATGACCAAATATCGCGAATTTCTCCCACATGCGGAGACGGATAGAGCTCAAACCCCATCAACTGGGGCATAGACATAAAATTTAAGTATACCAGCAATCCTTTTTTTCAATCCGTCGCCCTGTTTTCCTGTGACAGCGATCCAAAGTTGACCAATTTCTCGCCAAAGGTAATCAATAGCACTGTGGAATAATTAGTGACCCTTCTGTTATCGAATAGCCAATCAAATTGCGAATTTGACCTGGCCAGTACGAGGGTCAGTACTGACGTAGGAAACTGGCCCTCGGAACCAGGTTGAGAACATCCAAACAAGCGGACAGTAGCTGAAATGAGACAGAACGAACGCCGTCATTGACCGATGTAGTTTTTCTGTGTCCATGTATCGTGATATTCGAGCAAGGGCATAGAGCTTTTGACTGGCCTTTTTACAAAGAGCCTGGACGCGTTGCTTGAAAGAAAGTGATTGATCAAACGTTATACTGAGAAGATTTTCCTCTGCACTTTCTTTCACGCAGGCCTCGCCTATTTTGATTGTTGTTTCATTACTCCCTTTTGCACCAAAAATCATTAAATGACATTTGTCTTAATTTAGCTTCATGTACCGGGTGTCCCAAAAAAAAACGCAACAGATTTAAAAAATTCTAACACAAGCTAATTCAAACTAGAAATTTGATAATAATTTTTCTCGAAATTTGCAATAATTAGATTAAATTTTGAGATATTTTCCTGAATTTTAGGTGGCCTGGTTGCAGAGTTGTTATCGACAAACTCAAAATTTGCTGTCATGGCAAAACCAGACCTACCACAACTAGTGCAAAGCATCATGCAACATTCCAGCACCGCATTATCTGCAACTTTACAGGATTACAGACAAGCACATAATTTGATCAAGAAACTGTGACAAAGGAGATCCCATCATGATTTATGAGTTACCTAGTTTCGAGAGAGCTCTCAGTGTTCATTTCCAATTGAAAGCATAACTGTAAGAATGGCCTAGCCATATTAGAAAAAGCAACTTTGTCATGACCGAAATCTTCATACAAGTATCTGTTCAATGTTCAATCCACTTTTGTGTTTGAGCGCTTGTCAGCAATCTTCGGTAATTGCTAAGACTGTCATTTTTTATAATTCGATAATTCATCAACTATTGCTTATGTAGCAACTCTGGTTTTGACGTGGAAGCAATTTTGCACTTTGCTATATTTAACTTTACAACCAAGTCACCAAAAGTACTGGAAAATATATCAAAATTTATTCTAATAATTGCAGATTTCAATAAAGATAATTGTTTACTAACAAGTATGAAACAGCTTCCATTAGAATTATTCACATCTGTTGCGTTTTTTCTGGGACACCCGGTAGTTGTTTGGAAACCATTCAGTTATCTTGAGGATATCATTCTCTAAATGCATAATGACATTTTCGATGTTAGGACCACACGCATAAATAGTTGTGTCGTCTGCATAATTACAGATTTCGGTCTCCTCCAGGAACATAAAAACGATATAAAGGTCATTCAGGTATATGTTAAACAAAAGGGGTCCCCAGATTGAGCCTTGTGGTACTCCCAGGACGGTTGCTGTCCATGTACTGAATGAACCAATGATCTTTACCCTCTGCATCCTGTCAGTGAGATAGCTATGGATAAACAGCAAGGCAGATCTACTGAAGCCATATGCATTCAATTTTGCAATCAATAGTTCATGATTTAGACAATCAAAAGCCTTCGAAAGGTCTGTCAAGACAGCCCCTGCAACGCCCTTGTTGTCCATTGTCTTGCCTGGGAGAATCTTGCAGGCTGCCATAAAACGGAGCAGTGCATGCTGTGTACCATAGCCCTCTCGAACACCACAAAGGAGTGAGGACAGGAAGCTTTGGACGAAAGGTAGCATTTGATCTTGCACCAATCTTTCATAAACTTTTAATACCGATGGTAAAACTGTAATCGGTCGGTAGTTCTTTTTCGTAGAGGCATCCTCCTTTTTGAACAGCGAGCTTATACCTCTTGCTTTCAATTCTTTGGGAAAATTACCCTTCGATAAACCAGAGACTAGTTCTGTATGACAACAGAAAATATGTTGGAATTTTCCATTAGAACTTTTGCAGGTATGCAGTCAGCTGGGGAGGCTTTTCTCGGATTCAATTGTCTGATCTTTATAGCATCCTCTTCGGTGGTGACCTTTCTGAATTCAAATTTGTCTGAAAACTTCACAGTATCTTTTATTTTGCAAATACTTGGATGAGCTTCGTATTTCTTAACAGATTTGTCAATTGGATCTAGTATATCACTTGTTGGTAACAACAGTGAGTCATTTACAGTGATCCCTAAACTATCTGTGATGTTTGCGAAATACTGGTTGAAAATTTCTTCAATTTGAGAGCCCTGGCATACAATTTTTGCGTCTTCGATCAAAGAGATAAGCACATTTACTTGCACTTTGTCTGAGAATAGTGGCTTTACAGTCTTCCAAAACTTATGATTATCAGTAAGCTTACCAAGGTCGATGTTCCTATACTAGTCAAATTTGGCCCTACGCAATAATTTCACGCATTTGTTCCTCTGCTCTTTGAAAGCCGTTAGATTTTCCTCAGTGCGATCATTATTATACTTATTACGCAGTCTCGATCTGTGCATGTTTTCCTTTCGCAGGGCTTTAGTCATAAAAGGCCCATCGTTTGCGCGAATATATTTTTCTTAACTGGTGCATGTTCATTCAGCACGGCCATGACCACAGCTTTAAAAGCACCATAGTCTTCATTCCCACCGAGCTCAGAATATCCATTTTGCTGTGCAAAGATTCGTTTCTTTCAAGGCCTGTTTAATAGTAAAACGCCGAAGTAAAAGAGAAAATTCATTTTTGTGAAAATCGCTCTGCCCGTTCTACGGTTATCAGCTGTGCTTGCTGATTTGTAAGATTGTGTTTCGCAACATTTCTGAAAAAGCCTTCAATTAGATGAAGATAATGCACGTTTCAACTTCTAAACCGTTACAAACATACAGTTTGCAGTCTTGTCACTGCGTATGATCGCTGTGCTGAAAAGACATCGAAGTGAAAAGTGCTCGGTGTGTCCGCGGCCACCCTTTCTCTACCAAAATTCGAGAAAAAAGAATTAAGGAATTAAGGATATGTTGCGAGATCAACGATAGCCTGTGCACAGAGCCATCGCCCAAAGGAGGAAAGGCTCTGTACAACTACGAGCCAAAGCTTGCCGATCGTTCTAGATTTCTGGAATCTAATTTATGCAGTATCACAAAAGGTCACGTAATTATGCAACTGCAGGAAACACACGGTTGTCAATAACAGGGAAATCAAGATAGCACACAAGGGTAATCAAGGGAAGGGTGATTAATCCCTGCAGACGAATTCAAAAGAGCTTGTCAAAATATGCGCTTATCTTCATTAATCTGTCCTCTGTCTTTGAAACTATCGTTTGACCCTAGAAAAACAATGTGCAAGAAAAGTTCAAAAACAAGGATACGAAAGCCATAAAAAAGGATGCCACTCGGGAAGAACGAGTCAGTACTATTGAATGACTCATTACGAGGCCGCCAGAATAAATTATGTGAAGATTCGGCAAGCTTTGGCTCTTAGTTGCACAGACCCTTTCCTCCTTTGGACGATGGCTCTCTGCACAGGCTAGATCAACGAGAGCTTGCATTGTGTTAGAGAACGAAGAAGAATATTTCGGTATAAATTGCATGTCCCTACCACATTATTTATTGGATTGGCATTGTTGAGTGGTCGAACATACTTATGAGAGCGTTAAATGTTCATCGAAATAGCTGTGTCATAAATTCGCAAATAAATATGGACGAAAATCTCTGATTTTAACAAACGAAGTTTTCTTAACCTATGTAATCTTACTTCTGCATTATTAAATGTCGAGCAACACATTCTGACTTTGCTTAAACGCCCCACATTTTTTCCTGATTCACCTGTATGACTTTTTTTTATTTCGTTTGTTTTGCAGTCTCTGGGCTCAACTTCACAGTTCTCCAATCAGCAACAAAATTTCCAGCACCCAATCAACATCATTCAGAGTTACTTGGAAGGAAACCCAAACATGAAACTTTTCAATGTCATAATCAACGTACCAGCTCAGCCTCAAACCACCCTATTCAATTCAAAAAGTGTTTCAGTTAGAAGTGTTCCTCCTAGATGCGGCACTGCAGCAAACGTGGAAGGCGAAGTTTCTGAAAGAGAATGTGCTTTGTAAGTACAGGCTTTTATTCTAATTCTGTCAGACATTAGATGTCAGTAAACGAGTCACTAACAAATAATATTTTTTCTTCGTCGATATCTGATGTGATGCAGACGGGGCAAGTCAAAAGGGATTTAGATGTTCAGTCAGTTATAAATAAAGATTTGTGGTTTAATTGTGTTTGTTAAAATGGTAAGCATAGCTGACAAAGTAGATTCAAATCAGATCGACGTTGTCTATTCACCAAGCAACAACAGATTCTAGCACATTTCATATCTTTTTAACACGGTAACCCTGTCAACTGAAGCTGCTTTTCAGGGGGCCGTGACAAAAATGTACAGTTTTCAAGTTGATATTCATAGACGAAAATAAATAATCTAATAACAGAACCAAAATGTTATGAAAATACATACACAATAGTCATACCAAGAGTAGCAGAACACAATCAGGCCGAACCCCGAACCAGAACAAATCAGACCCTGAATTGCAACAGTTCCACGCAGCATCCTATGGTAGGCAAAAGAATCCGACCCACCACAATCCAATCCAACCTCAGCCTGTCAACCAAAGTCAAGCCTTAAAGTCGATGCTTAAAAGCGTAGGAAGAGGGTGCCTGGTTTACCTCAGGTTCAAGGCTGTGCCACAGATGCACACCACCATTGGAGGGTGATTTCCACCATTAGTCGTTTTTAAGAGAGAGACGTGTAAGTCAGGCTCAGAGTTCCTCAACTTGAGAGTGTCTTGTGTTCTTTTTCCATTCCATTTTTCATTTTTAGATATTTAAACAGATTACAAATTTCAGTAATAAATAACTGTTCTACAAATTGAACTGTGCAAAAAAAAGCCTAAATTAAAGAGTTTTTTTTATATATTTATAAATTCAATATAAAAATTTACAATTTACGAATTACCTACGACTACGAACGATCTACTATACAATACTACCAAACGATACCAAGGGGAGCAAAATATCATGACTACCCCAGGGCCATTCACATGAAGAATATTAATCTAAAAATACTACTAAATATACAATTGGGAGAAACTATACACGAACAATGGAACAGAGAAACGAGACTCTATGACAGGGAACTTTACAAAAATGACCATGGTGTGGTGGCTTAGTTACATTTGGCTTAATTTAGTCGACCGGTTGTGTGAATGTATAGTAGAGTCAACTTGAGTATATTCTGTTGACGTCGTTTGGGAGGCCTTTATCACCAAATAATAAAAGTTGCGTCAAGACTTCATTTGAAAGATCAATATATCCAAATGGTCGTAGTAATGCAAAAACTCCAGCGAGAAGAACTAAAGAGAATTATAATACAATGTACAAAAGAGCATCATAGAACTAAAAATGAAAATATAATGTACCTCTCATATGGATATTTGAAGGTAGCCAGGGACGATGCCAATTTAGTTTCCTTATTCAGCGCATTCCATAATTTTGCTCAACGATACGAAAATGCTTTTTGGCCTGTGCTTGTTCTTAGCAGAGGAACAGAGGCAAATTTTGTAAACAATAGAAGCTCTGTTTTGTTTACATATGACGTAATCTCAGTTGAATCAGAGAGCTCTATTTCTACTGCGTCATCTGATGATAATGGCAGAGGGAGGGTTTTACTGTGGAGAAAACAACACCCTCGTTTTTTCCTCGCGACGATAATATACTTTCGCCAAAACTCAATATTTTTTACAACCATGTAGAAGGAGAAATTTTACACACTTGGTTGCTTTCACTAAGCTCTGCGCCATCTGCTCTTCGCGCGATCGCTCGCTGTTGACTCCCCTTTTTGCACGTCCTGACGGCTGGGCCTAAACCATCAACAAGTTCTTGCAGAACTTGCAACTTCTCTCGACTGAAAAGTATCTCTAAAAAGTCAAGGTATCCAGGAATTACTAGCTAAATGTTGCGAATTCAGCCTGCCATGGTTGTGTTGACCTTGTCGTCTCAGACTGGCCTGTGGTTAGAAAATCCGAAAGCTAATGTAATTTTGGAGATGTAAATAAGCAGGAACTTACCCAGTTTTCATTCACTGAAATCACGCAATACTGATTAAACAAAATTCCACTTGTCCAATCCTGGACAAAACGAATTCCCAACGATATACAGGGTGTCTCAAAAAAATTGTTCGACGTTTGATGAAATATTGAAAAATAAGGACAACGTGAACAAGCTCATGGAAAGATAACCCTGTTCCTAAGATTATGAAATGATTTTAGAGACTAAAATCGTGCAAATCGGTTGAAAGTTCACTGAGTTACGAGCTCTCGAAGATCAAAAATATGCGATAGCTGAAACCAGAGACCCCCCCCCAGATTACTGGTATTGCAAAAAGCTCGAAGACGGAGGTAAGAGAAGCTTATCCAATGTCATACCTCTCGTTGATATCAGAGCAAACCAAATAGGACTTCTAAAGTAAATCATTTCTTGCGATCATTCTCTAAATTTCCTTACATTGCATAAGTCCAAAAACAGTGGTTCAGAACATTCTCGGCGAGAGACTGAATCTGTTTCCTCAAAGGATCCATATACTTGACAGTAAGGTTATCGAGAACCTGTTTGAATCCAACTTAGTTCGCCCTGAAAAAATTGAGAAATAACAGAACGACGGCCTGTGGGGCTTTTACCAAAAATGGCACTTCAAGGCCTCTGGTTTCAGCATTCGCACAAATTTGAACTTCAAATGTTTGTTGTAGTGGATTCAACGTGCGGCCCATAAACACATAACTCAAAGATGTATCTTAGTTTCCTTAATTTGCAAATATTCAAAATGTATCAAACACAACTGAACTAAAAACTGTCAATAATCCATGTTTAGTTCTCTTTATTCTTCGTCCCCAACAAGGAAAGGAATAAATACGCTCACCAAAATCATGCCGACATCAACTTGGGCTTTGGTCGTCGCTGCTCGAGACTAGGCCTAGCTTCAATGGCTTTTCGTAAGGAACGCGCTCGTCTTGTTTTTCTTGTGCTCTCTCTACAACTCTCCTCCTGTTTTCCTGTTGCAATAGTTTTACATGTTTACCATGGCTCCTTAAGGAACTGGATCGGCGTTTCACCGCCAGCACACAGGGCAAAATGCACCCATACAAAAGGCAAGATACTTCAATGGACAAAACGCTCTGGGGGTCTCCTGAGTCTTGTCGACTTCCTTTGTGTTTTCCTTTGAGGTTTGCCAACATTTGTAACTCCATGAATTTTTAGCAGATTTGCAAGATTTTTGTTTTTAAAAAATTAATCCAAAATCTCACGAAAAGGGTGACTTAACCAAGGGTGCATTCAGCGCATCGTTATTTTTTAGTATTTAATCAAACGTCGAACAATTTTTTTGAGACACCCTGTATAAACTGAAACTGTCTTCACAACACACGTTTGACCAACCTTGATCGCACTCTCACAATAAGTTGACGAAGAAGAAATGTACATCAATTCCGAAACCTGAGAGGAAATGGCGCGAAAATAATCTTGTCTCCAGTCTCCAAAAATAGAAAGTGTTTTCCATAACAAACTTCATTTTATTCTTTGAGGCAAGTATTTTCAGTTTCTTGCGTGAGAATTGAGAGACTTTAAACAAAAAGGAGACTTTAACAATAGTTGAACTAATTACACATGTTTCCTTAAAGAAAAGAAATCTGCCTTCACAAGAAACCAAACTCTCATGATACAATGAAATAAGAAACTTGAATTTTGGAAAATTATCTGAAGAGCAGCTTTCAGAGCGGGAAATATCAACAATTGATTCATAAAAGGTTAACGAAGGTCTTAAGAAGTTAAAAAGTCAGCCTCACTTCAAGAACTCTCTTGTTTTTAACTGGCATAGTTTTTGAAATTTTGAAAAAAAATTTTTTGAAGCTTTTCCTATTTTTAGACATAACATACTCAAGTACCTTCTAAGTAATATGATACAGGAAACAAGTGAAAACAAAGTAAAACTATTTAACGATTTCCTTTATCGAAATAGATAGTTTCTTTACTTACAGTTTCCAAATATTGGATTTTCTTAATTTTTTTGGTGATCTGAGAGTTGAGTATCTTATAAGTAGTATCTTATGAAAAAAATTCGTGAACACCTGATTCAAGGATCAAAATAAAATGAAAGTGACTGCTCTAAAAAACAAAACGAGGTTTTTCTTGAAACACTTTCTATTTTTGGAGGCTGGAGACAAGACTATTTTCGCGCCATTTCCTCTCAGATTTCGGAATTGATGTACATTTCTTCTTCGTCAGTGTTGTTAAGACAGTTTCATTTTATATATCGTCGGGAATTCGTTTCGTCCAGGATTGGATAAGTGGAATCTTGTTTATGGGTAAGTTCTTACTTATTTACATCTCCAAAATTACTTTACCCTTTGGATTTCAAACTAAGGCCGGTCTAAGACGAAGAATTCAGCCATGGCAGGCTGAATTCGCAACATTGAGCAAGTAATTCCTGGATACCTTGACTTTTTAGAGATACAATTCAGTCGAGGGAAGTTGCAAGTTCTGCAAAAATTTGTTGATGGTTTAGGCCCAGCCGTCAGGACGTGCATAAAGGGGAGTCAACAGCGAGCAATCGCGCGAAGAGCAGAAGGCGCAGAGCTTAGTGAAAGCAACCAAGTGTGTAAAATTTCTCCTTCTACATGGTTGCAAAAAATATTGAGTTTTGGCGAAAGTATATTTTCGTCGCAAGGAAAAAACGAGGGTGTGGTTTTCTCCACAGCAAGCCCCTCCCTGCTCCATTATCAGCAGATGACGCCATGGAAATAGAGCTCTCTGATTGGCTGGTCAACTAAGATTACATCATATGTAAACAAAACAGAGCCTTTATTGTTTACAAAAAATTTGCCTCTGTTTAGCAGAGGTATCTGCAAGTTTGTTTCAGTAGAGCAAAGAATGTGATCACTGTCCTCTGAGCATTTACTGAAAAGTTCCCCTAAATATTGAGGAGCAAGTGAGTTCAGTGCCTTATAGGTCAGTGTTGCTGTTTCTTTTCTGATAAGATCTTTAATTGATGGCCAGCCAAGATTTTGGAGCAGAGGGGCAGCAGAAGTATCGTAAGGACTATTTGTAGTTATTCTTGCAGCTCTATTCTGGAACTTTTGGAGAGAATTAAGTTTCGTTTCACTACAACAACCCCAAACCGAGCAGCAATAACTGAAGTGTGGCTCAACAATTCCTCTATACATTTTCTGCAGATCACCGGATGGCAGAAATTTCTTGGCATGCTTAATAAGACCGAGAGCTCGCAGTAGTGCCTTAGCCTTAACATGTTCAATATGGCTATCCCATTGGAGTTTGTCATCAATTTGAACTCCCAGATACTTAGTATCGGTTATCATATTGATCTTTTGATCACCTATTTCGGAACTAGCTTAGCCTCAGTCTGCTTTTCGATCTTTTGAATATTTGGTCTGGAGCCAATAATCAAAGACTGTGTTTTTACAACGTTTAGGGACAATTTATTGCCATGTAGCTAGTTCTGTAAATTCACAAGACCCTGGTTTAGATCATCCTGCAGTCTAGAAAGGCATCTCGAGGAGTGTGAAATCGCAGTATCATCAGCGTACATGGTGACCTTTCCTTTGTTTAGGCAGAATGGTAGATCATTTATGTAAACAAGGAACAAGAGTGGGCCAAGACAGGAGCCCTGGGGGACACCACAACTTGCAGCGTTAATACCAGAAGAGGTGGAATTTACCTTGCAGAACTGCTTTCTCTCCTGCAAATAGGATGTAAACCATTTCTTGAGAGTATCCTTGAGAGTGTCTTGAGAGATCAGTCAATCATAACCATGTTATTTTTTGTCTGAAACAGAGGTGGTATTATTAGCATTACCTAGCCAACTGCAAATCTGTAATTACTGCTAATCAACCCATATTTTGGCCGAATCTGTACAATGTGTACCGGGGTGTCTTTATTTACCTCAAAAAAGCTTTTCACACCGTTTATCATCAAACTCCCCGGGCGGCTGCAGTTCTGGGTGAAATATAACACCACCGGTGTCCATAAAGTCACCGAGAAAGGGTGCAAAATTAGCAAAATTCTAGGACCGAGGGTTTAGAAAAAAGGGTAATTTTTTAAACGTCAATCAGTGAATTCTTCTTTCTGCACTGCCCTTTGTTTGTTCCTATGCGCAATGATCTCCTTGGCCAACTTTCATACCTTCCAAAATTGGATTTAAGTAACATAGATTCACAAGCCTTACTAAATTTGCTTCTGTACGGCAGCCCAAAATTCAACGAAACTGACAATCGAATAGTTTTAGAAGCATCGATAGCATATGTTAAAGCAACAAACAGGCTTAGCTAAAGATCTCCCAAGCACTCTGTGAGCTGATAGGGCTATCGGACTTTCATTGCATGGTTGTAACTGTTGTAAATGGTGGTTCCATAAAAAGGAGCCCTAAATTAATCAATTATCGGGACTACCGTAAGTTTGATATTGACAGCTTTAGGAAAGACCTCAAAGAGAGACTACTTAGACAAAGCCAGCAGGCTTTGATTAGCTATGATATCTTTGATGCGATAGTCTTAAGTGTATTGAATAAGCATGCTCCGGTGAAACAGAAATCTGTTAGAGCCAATGAAGGACCCTTTATGACGAAAGCACTCAGGAAAGCAATTATGAATCGAACTCATCTCCGCAATAGATATAACAAAGACAGAACGGATGAAAATAAGAAAGCTTTTAAAAACCACAGAAGTTTATGCGTGAAACTTCTCCGTGAGGCCAAGCGAGAATATTATAAAAATATTGATCTTAAAAGTCTTAGCCACAATCGAAAATTCTGGAAGACAGTGAAGCCCCTCTTTTCTGGTAAAGTAAAAACTACTTGAAGTGCGACTCTGCTTGAAAATGACGAGATAGTCTCTGACTATAAAGCTATTGCAGAGATATTCAACGATTATTTCGCTAATATAACGAGTTCACTGGGTATAGAGGAAACAGGATCAAACATTGTATCAGCCGATGGTATCGACGATCCTGTTGAGCTCGCTAATATCAAGTACAGTTTACACGCAAGTATTAAGAGGATAACAGAGAGTTTTCATCCTTCCGAAACGTTTCAATTTTGGCCTTGCTCGCCAGAGGAGATAATGACTCAGATAGAAAGATTAGATCATAAAAAAGCATCTCCTATTGAAAGTATTCCAGCGAGAGTTCTAAAAGAAAATATTCTGATTTGCTTTTGCCACACTTGGTTAGCAATTACAACTCAAGTATTCCTGAAAGCGATTTTCCTAACGAACTGAAAGCTGGGGATATTTCCTCACTTTTCAAAAAAGATGATTCTTTTAGCAAGAACAATTTTAGACCGATTACTGTTCTGTCATCAGTCTCTAAGATCTTTGAGCGGCTCATGTATGAGCATGTAATGCCTTTTGTCGAGTGCTTTCTTTCTCCTCTACTATGTGGTTTTCGGAAGGGCTATAATACGCAACATGCACTTCTAAAATTCCTAGAAACTTGCAAGATGACCATGGATAACGGAGGCTTTCCTGGTGCACTATTAATGGATCTCTCCAAAGCCTTCGACTGTCTAAATCACGAGCTACTATTAGCGAAATTGCAGGCGTATGGTTTTAGTAGAGGTGCCCTCGCGATTATTCACAGCTATCTTTCGAATAGAAGGGAAAGGGTCAAAATTAACGGTTCCTTTAGTACGTGGAAAAATACTAACTTAGGTGTGCCACAAGGTTCGGTGTTAGGACCCCTTTTATTTAATATATATATCAACGATATATTTCTTCTGATGAACGGACCGAGATATGTAACTATGCAGACGATACTACATTGTACTCATGCTATTATGAGGTAAAAAATGTGATAACAAGACTAGAGCAAGATGCAAACCGACTGACAGCATGGTTTCCAGTAAACTATATCCAATTAAATGAAGATAAATGTCACTTCATTCTTTTTGGGGCTAGTAAAGAAAGAGCTAATATTCACGTTGGAGAGGCCCAGATTGAAGAAAGTGACGAAGAGCAGTTATTGGGCATTACCCTTGATAAGAAATTAAGTTTTAAAAACCATGTCAACACGCTATGTAAAAAAGCTAGTCAAAAACTTCATGCTCTTGCGCGCATTTCAATCTAGATGGAGCCCAAGAAACTAAAACTGTTGATGAAAACATTCGTCATGTCCCAGTTTAACTATTGCTCGCTGATATGGATGTTTCACGATAGAAATTTGAATAATAAGATAAATAGGATACATGAAAGGGCCTTAAGAATTACATACAAGAACAATGTTTCTACTTTTGAAAAACTCTTAGAAATGGATAATTCGGTAACCGTTCATCAGAGGAACCTGCAGTTGCTCATGGTAGAGTTCTACAAAACAAAATATAATCTAAGTCCCAGCTTTATGAAGCAAATTTTTGAGGAAAAAGAAGTTCCTTACATCCTAAGGTGTTCTGATAGACTGCGACTACCAAAGGCGAAAACAACCTGCCTTGGAATCGATACAGTCAGATTTATAGGGAAAAGGTATGGGAGACACTACCAGCAGAGCTGAAAAACTCGGATTCCCTTCAAGTTTTCAAAAGGGTTATCAAAGCCCATAAATGCCATGCCTGCAACTGCAGATTATGTGAAGTATTTTATCCCAATTTAGGCTCTTTATTGTAAATTACGTCTTCACTTCAATCTTATATGTTCTTTTTTGAATAGTTGGCCTTAATTAGCAATTTAGATATAGCATTTAGCCAACTTTAAATTTTTTTTCAATTCAATATAAAAATTTACAAAACGAGGTACTTAAGACTACTGGACTACAAACTACTAAACTACATAACAAGAATGATAACCCGGGAAGCAAGAACCCATGACTATCCCAAGGGTCAGTTAAGGTAGAAACCCTATAACTTTTGATCAAATTCCAACTGTTCTGGATTATTGGATGTTTATTGATGTTGGATATGTTGGATTTGGAAAAGTCATAGGTATTCTACCTTGACATAGAACATAGAACTAAAACTACATCTAAATATACAATACAAATAGCTACATATTAACGATGTTTACTGACAAAAACAAACAGATGAAAATGGAAACAAAATGAAAGGACTTAAAGAGGAAAGTATTATTATTGTTATTATTATTATTATTATTATTATTATTATTATTGTTGTTGTTATTATTATTATTATTATTATTATTATCATTATTATTATTATTATTATTATTATTATTATTAAGAAAACACAACTGTAATTTGGCAAAAACGTTTCGATTCAAATATCTTCGTCAGTAAACTGACGAAGATATTTGAATCGAAACGTTTTTGCCAAATTACAGTTGTGTTTTCTTACTTTACTTTCTGTTATTTTTAGATGGTGCTTTTTGTTTATTTATTATTATTATTATTATTATTATTATTATTATTATTATTATTATTATTATTATTATTATTATTATTATTATTATTATTATTATTATTATTATTATTATTATTATTATTATTATTATCATTATTATTATTATTATTATTATTATTATTATTATTATTATTATTATTATTATTATTATTATCATTATCGTTCGAGAGGTTCATGGCGACCAGTCGTGTACTACCGAGCTGCACACTTTTTAATGATTTATGGTAAAAGTTGCAAGCGCTGACAGTGGTATTGATGATTGCACTCAGAAATTACTTCTTCTAAACTCGTTACCACTATGTTCAAATACAGAAACGTCGTTTTCCTACTGCTGCTGCTGGGAGTTTGCAGATTTTGCAACAAGGATTTCAAAGTCGTTGCAAGACACTCGTGGCGTTGCAAAAGTCGAATTCAAGGCCAGTCAACGGAACAATTGAATGACAATGTAAATACTCAACAAAACAATGCGACTATTGTCGAGAACACTGGAGTGCAGCCAAATACAAAAGCAATCCTTTGTTCCTGCGGAAAGCCGTGTAAAGGACTCAGAGGGCTAAAAGCGCATCAAAGATCCTGCCGGACAATTAAATCCCTGAATGATGACATTCTTAAGGATTTGGAAGAGAACTATGATGAAACAACATCGTTGC
Source organism: Aurelia sp. 4 Dawson et al 2005 (assembly GCA_964019985.1). Taxonomy (NCBI): domain Eukaryota; kingdom Metazoa; phylum Cnidaria; class Scyphozoa; order Semaeostomeae; family Ulmaridae; genus Aurelia; species Aurelia sp. 4 Dawson et al 2005. Next base: position 4,352,192 of record OZ026511.1, on the reverse strand, counting down.
CTGATGAAGCAAATTTAGAAAGAGTTTTAAATGAAAACCCATCTTTGAAGCCCGGTGTTAAACTGCCAAAGTCTGAAACTGATTGGAAAACAGCAAATTCCTTTTTCCACTTGAACCTGCCGGTAGAAGCAATAAATAAGGACACGTTGAATGATTCAGCAGAAATATTTGGCAACATGATATATGATTATTTTGCGAAGAATTTTGGTACAACCAAAAAAAGTCAGAAGATTAATAAAGCCCTGGAGGAGAAGTATTCTTCGTTCAGCAACAATTCTTTGAAACCTGAATTAAAACGCTTGAAAAGGGAGCCAGAAAGGGACGTGCGCAAGATTAAGTTTGTTTCTGGTCTTTTGCGATCACGACTTGCCAAATCAGCCCGCAAAGAGTTCAGTGCAGCTGCAGAACCGTCCAAGCCTGACTTACATTGAAATAAAGCCCAATGTAATAAAGCTTCAATGTAAGTCAGGCTTGGAAGGGTGGGTTTTTGGGTCTCTCAGGGGTTTGGTGGGTTCTTGGTCTACCCATTGGGATTTTCTACTTTCTAAACTTTTAATTTAAAATTCCTGTTTGGGCTTTCATTTCTATTTAAGCCAGGCTTGGAAGGGTGGGTTTTGGGTCTCTCAGGGTTTCGGTGGGTTATTGGTTTACCCATTGGGATCATTTACTTTCAAAACTTTTACTTTAAAATTCCCGTTTGGGTTTTCATTTCTATGGAAATTGGGCATTCTTGACAGGCTTGGTATAGATTTAATTATTTGGCTCTTCTTTATTGTATCTCAATTTAGGTTGGTTATAAATGCTCGGTTGCTTATTTGCAAAGTTTGGCTGATGAAGATTTTTAATCGAAACGTACGACAATTTTAACAGTGTGGTTTTATTATTATTATTATTATTATTATTATTATTATTATTATTATTATTATTATTATTATTATTATTATTATTATTATTATTATTATTATTATTATTATTATTATTATTATTATTATTATTATTATTATTATTATTATTATTATTATTATTATTATTATTATTATTATTATTATTATTATTATTATTATTATTATTATTATTATTATTATTATTATTATTATTATTATTTAATTGTACATTCTCGGGATAGATGTGTTCCGGTTTATGCTTAGAAAGCAAGTTGCAACAAGCAACTAAAGGTTTCAAAGTCAATCTCCAGCTTCTTCAGGTTTCTAACACCTTCCTCAATATTCTCGCTGTGCCTAATAATGCTGTTTTTTTAACATGTCCAGTTCTCAAATCAATCCCAATCTTCTCTATCCATTTATCAAATTTTTTCGATACTGCTCCCAATGCGCCAATAACAACAGGAATGACAGTCACTTTCTTCATGCCCCACATAGTTGCTACTTCTCTTTTCAAGTCCCCATACTTTTCAATTTTTTCTTGCTCTTTCGTTCTTACTCGAGAATCCCACGGCACTGCTACATCAATGATCTGGCATTCCTTTGCATCTTCATTTACCACCACAATGTCCGGTCTTCTTGCTTCAATTTCGTGATCGCACTGGATGTTGAAATCCCACAATATCTTGGTATTTCCTTTTCTTGAAACACCCTCCGGTTGATGTTCGCACCACTTATTTGCCCTGTCAATGTCAAGCTCGCCACATAACTCCCAGTGTATATTCCTTGCAATGTTATCATGCCTTCTCTTGTATTCTCGCTGGGCTAGCATCTTACATTCGCTCACAATGTGGTTGATAGTCTCTCCTTTTTCACCACATAACCTGCACAGAGGTGACTCCAACGTTTTATCAATATGATGTTTCACATAGTTTGTTCTTAATGCCTGATCTTGTGCAGCACATATTAATGCTTCTGTACCAGCTTTCAAATCACCATTTTTGAGCCATCCCCTGGTCTTATCTTTATCAATGTTTTCATCCATGTCTCTAATGTATTGTCCGTGCATTCTTTTTTCTTTCCACGCTTGTTCACTAACGTTGATCTGCATTCTTTTGAATTCTTCCGGTCTTACTGTCTCCTCTGTTTTGATGGTCGTTTTCATACTTGCCACTTTCAGCATTGGTTCATTACTTTGCTTCACGTACCAACCCAAGCTGCTCTCTTCACCCTTTATACACCATTCGCAACTAATTGGTCCCCTTCCTCCTTTGCGCCTTGGTACATACAACCGTGCAACGTCACTCTTTGGGTGAAGCGTTTTATACATTGTCATCAATTTCCTAGTTTTTCTATCCATCCATTCAAACTCTTCCCTTGTCCATTTCAGCAACCCAGCTCCATATCTTAAGAGAGAAATCGCCCACACATTGATTGCCTTTACTATATTGTTTCCATTCAATTTCGACTTCACTATCAATCTTGTCCTTCTCAGATATTCATATTTAAATTTGTCTTTCATTTCTTTTTCCTTGATGTTGTCCAGTTCCAATATCCCAAGGTACTTGTAGCCATCCTTCTCTACTTCCTTGATCGTCTCACCATTTGGTAGTACTATACCATCCGTTTTGTTTAATTTTCCTCTTTTCATAATCACTACACCGCACTTCTTTATCCCGAATTCCATTCCTATATCTTTACTGATCACTTGCACTGTCTTAACCAAACTGTCAATCTCCCTTTCATTTTTCCCAAAGAGTTTCAAATCATCCATAAACAGTAGATGGTTCACCTTCAAATTTCCCTCCTTGATAACATAACCTGCCCTTATCTTTTGCAGAACTTTAGTTAATGGTATCATGCAAATTACAAATAGCAATGGTTAAAGGCTATCGCCTTGAAAGATTCCCCTTCTGATGTCAACTTTTCCCATATTCTCCCCACATGATGTTAGCTCTGTTGCCCAATTCTTCATGGTATTTTCTATAAATTTCTTGATGTTCTCAGAAATTTGGCTCAGCTCTAAGCATTCCAAAATCCACGAGTGCGGAACTAGGTCATATGCCTTGCGATAGTCTACCCATGCCATGGCTAAATTTTTATGTCCTTTTTTGCAGTCCTGCAAGATCACTTTGTCTATGAGGAGTTGATCTTTCGTTCCTCTGCTTTTCCTTCTACATCCTTTCTGTTCTTCCGGCAGTATGTTGTTTCTTTCTAAGTACTCATACATACTCTCAGCTATTACTCCAGTCAACAGTTTCCACATCAATGGCAAACAAGATATAGGTCTGTAATTGTCAACTGCGTTACCCTTTGAATGATCTTTCTGGCACAAAACAGTTATTCCTTGAGTCATCCAGCTTGGTACAGGTATTCTGTTATTAATCATATCATCCATTTGACTCGCAATTCTATCATGTAATGATGTCAGTTTCTTTATCCAATAACCCTGAACGCCGTCAGGGCCTGGGGCCTTCCAGTTTGGTATCTTTTTGCACTGTTGTCTTATCAAATTTTCTGTGATTTCTATATTTTCCTGCTGTTCACCTTGTTGTTCTACTCTCAGGTCATTTAACCATTCTGCATTTTTATTATGATGTTTTTCATTGCCCCAAATATCTTTCCAAAATGCTGTACTTTGCTGGGCATCGGGTTTCACTTCTTGTTTTCGATTCTCTCCATTAAGATCTTGGTAAACCTTTTTCTGGTCGTAGCGAAACAATTCTATTTTGCTTATATTGTTCTATTCGTTGTTCATACCTCCTGATCTTAGCAGCCTTTGCACTAAGCCATTGCTTGAGTTCCTCTATTACAGTATTTAATCCTTTTTTCTTGATGTGATACTTATGTTCCACGTTGTTATGTTTCTCCTTATTTCTTATTTCGTTTCTTTTGTATCTCTCCAAGATGTTGATATGTTTTCTTATTTCATTTATTTTCTTTCTTATTCTTCTTTTCCAGAATGGTTCCTTGTTTCTCTCTGGTCTATTCGCTTTGACCTTAAGTCCCACTTTCTGTCCCACATATGTAGCCACTGCAGCAATCAACCTATTTGTGTCCGAAATCGTTGAAGTTTGGATGAAGTCAATCGCCTGGTTCACCTTTTTTATTTCTTGATCTACTTTACTTCTTTCGATTTGCTTAAACCCCTTAGGAGCTTCCACGTTGTCTTCTTTTATCATGTTGACGATGCTATCTACAATCTCTGTTTGTTCTTCATTCATGTCCACTTCTCCCCCTGCTATCTCAATCTCAACCTCTTCCAGTTCTACTTCCTCTACATTGTCTGCATCATTAACATTTCTCTCTTCAGTTAAATCAACCTCCTGTTCTTCCTCTTGTAGCACTCTCCTCCTAATCTCCTCAAATTCAACCAACGTCAGCCATTCATTCTTTCTGATTGCTCTTGCCTGATCGCACAAACGTTGTTCACTACATTTAAAAATTTCCCTTTCATTCCATATCCGATGCATCCTTTGCCTTTTGCTGGTTTATTATTTTCATCCATTGGGTTACTGAAATAATAACACTCCATGACAGCAATATTAATCGTCATATTCCATTTCATTCTGGCAGTCACAGGATTACGACCGGGCCCACGCTGCTCTTCCATGAGACACCTGCCGGGCGAGGAACCTTCATCATTTCTGGATCCAGTCCCATTTACGCTGTTGTTTGATAAATCTATTGTAGACATTACACTCATAATGATAATGAGGACTGTGGTGATAAGGTGCCACAACCACTAGTATTTTTATCGTGACACCATCACGATATTATTATTATTATTATTATTATTATTATTATTATTATTATTATTATTATTATTATTATTATTATTATTATTATTATTATTATTATTATTATTATTATTATTATTATTATTATTATTATTATTATTATTATTATTATTATTATTATTATTATTATTATTATTATTATTATTATTATTATTATTATTATTATTATTATTATTATTATTATTATTATTATTATTATTATTATTATTATTATTATTATTATTATTATTATTATTATTATTATTATTATTATTATTGAAGCAAAATAGCTACAGTTAAATAGCCTACAATAAGGACCATCAAATATTGTTGGTCCTAAAAATGAGCAACACCTTCCATACAAAAAAAAAACAGTCAATATCTAATCTTAGTGTTGGACGAGTCCTGAAAGTACTTTTCGAACCATGCTTTCACTGTCCATTAATACGGTTTTCTGCATCTCTGCTACTGCTTTCTCAGCTAATTTCTTTCGTTCTAAGCGTTCGCTAAATACTCTTTCAACATCACGCAATACTTCTTTCATACCACCACCAAGAGCACCAATGACAACAGGAATTATAGCTATATCATATCCTGGTCTTCTCTCTCTTAATTCAAATGCAAGTTGTCGATATTTTGTCACTTTCTCATTTCTTTTAGCTGCTATATTTGCCTGCTGCGGACATGCCATATCGCATATCCAAATCTTATTTCTTTCCTTGTCCTCCAATACCAGATCTGGTCTCCTGGATGTTGTTGTTTTACGTAAGTTGAACTCAAAATCCCAGACTAACTTGGCACGACTGTTTTCCAAGACTTGTCCTCTCAGCCAATTTTCCATATACCACTTTGTTTCTTTTCCTACCAACCCGTATTCCTTTGCCCATGCAATAGCCATTACCATTAACGCTCTATTGTGCCGTGCCAAGTACTCACTGTTGGCTATCGTCTTACATCCAGCAACAAGGTGCTCAACAGTTTCATTGAATTCACCACATAATCGACATCTTCCATTTTCCATTAGCCCCCTTGCCACCTTCCATCCTCTTGTCTCCACCATTTGCTCAATCAGTGTCATTATTGATGCTGTCTTTCTTGGTGTCAATCTTTGTTTTAGCCAAAGATGGCATTCCTGTTCTTGTCGTCTATACATACAACTTTGTAATTCTTTCTGTTCGTAAGAATCCTGTCTTTTCTTTTCCACACCCTTCTTCAATTCTGCCTTCACTTTCTTCCATGTTGGCTTCCATTCTAATTCCAATATTTCTCCCTCTAGCTTTACACTATTCTCTACGAATTCTAATGTCTTATCAATTTCCATCATTGCTTTTACTGCTTCGTCAATGATTGTGTTAGTTTCTTTTATTGTTTCTCTATGCCATGCTGCCTGAATCCATTTATTATTTGACTTGCACATATAACAAGCGACTCTTGTTCTTGTTTCTGCATACACATCTCTCATAGACTTCAGTCCCCTTCCGCCTTGGTCTCTCTTTAGATATAATCGTTCATCACTTGCTTGCCTCCCTAACATGTCGTTCTTCCTCAATTCCCTTTTAACAATTTGATCCAGCTCATTCAGTTCACCTTTTGTCATTTTGCATACATTCATTGGATAAGCTGCCACTGGAACAATCTTAGAATTAATTGCTTGTATCAAGTTTTCATCATTTAGTTCGGATTTCATTAGTAGTTTCAGCCTCTTTGTCATTTCTACTTTAACCCTTTCATATACCTTCTTTGTCTTGATGCCATCTGCCTGCTCAACTCCAAGAAACTTATACATCTCCTCCTGATCTGGCTCTAAAGTCTTCATCCGTTCTTGTAACACTTGCAATCCTTCACCTTTCACCATTTTTCCACGTTCGAACACAATTTCTGCACATTTTGAAACACCATAACAAGCTCCTGTATCTAAACTCGCTTGTACAATAACTTCATTTATTTCCTTTAATAAACTGTGTGATTCCTGATATACCTTAAGGTCATCAACAAACAAACTGTGTGTCCGGCTTACATCTCTCTTTCCTGGCTCTCCCATTCGATATCCTTTACTCTGTTCAAGAAGCTTAGCAACAGGTATTTCTGTGATACAAAATCCAACCGGTGAGTAACTATCTCCTTGCAAGAATCCGCACTTTATATGTATCCATCTGCTTACACACTTTTCCCCATCTTTCCAGAGTTCCAGTCTCGTTTTCCATTTATTCATCAGCTCTCTCAACAATGAAATGACTACTGTTGGTATGCCAATCCACTCATACACTCGTATCATCCAGTCGTGATGCACTTTGTCATATGCTTTCTGATAGTCATAGAAGGCTACAGCTAAATTCCTGTGGTAGGTCTTTACTTCCTCCATAATACAGCTGTCAATGATTAACTGGTCAACTGTGCCCAAGACACCCTCTACTGCTCCAAGCTGTCCTGCATCCCAGACCTCATTCTCTAGTGCATGTTCCCTCATGTATTTACCAATCAAACCTGTCATAATCTTGTACGAAGTATTCAAACACGTGATTGGGCGATATTTCTGCTCATTGCTGAGGTCCTTTGTCTTAGGTATTTGGACTGTTCTTCCTGTTGGCCACCATACTGGTATCAGGTTGTTATCATTCTTCATCCTTTCAAATGCTCTCGTCAACGCTTTTTGTGCTGTTTTGAATGTTTTCCACCAGTAATTTTGAATCCCATCTATGCCTGGAGCTGTCCAGTTCTTCCTCTTTCTGATCTCTCCAACTACTCTTTTTTCCGTGAGGGTAAACTCCTTTACATTTTTCACCTTCTCCCGCAACGCCATTTTCACTTTCTGCATCCATGGCATTTCTAGTGTTTTTTCATCTTTTTCCCATATCCCAGCCCAGAACTCAACAAACTTTTCCATCGGTGGCGGTTCTCCTTCGTATACAGTCTTTTCCTCCAAAGTCTTAAAAAAGGCTTTTTGGTCTTTTTCAAATTTGGCATTGTCCTTAATTCTGTTTCCTCTTTCGATCATCTTTTCCAGTTTCACCTTTTTATATCGTAATTGATCCACCCATTTCTCTTTGTATCTTCTGATGTTCTTTGATGTTGTTTCGGACTCCTCCATTTGATGTTTTAAGTCCTTCAAGATCTTTTTCTCTTTGTCTGTTGCTTTTCTCTTTTGTTTTCGCCTATGCAGTTCATTTCCAGCCCTAGCTATACTTTGTCTTAGCATTTTCATTGCTCTTTTCATTTTCCTCACTCTCCTGTTTCCGTTAGATGGCTTTTGTCTTCTATTTCCTCTACTTAATTTTTGCGGTAAACCCATTTTAATTTCCACAGCCCTTCCCATCGCATACACCTTGTCAATGATTTCTGGTATGGTATCTACTCCTCTCAAATACTTCCCCAAGGTACTGTCTGCTCTTTCTTGCAACTCAGCCGGCATTTTGAGTTTCCTTAACGTCTCTCTTGGTTCCACATCTGTCATTGTGACATGTTTCAGGCTAATAAGTTGGTCATTAAATATAGCCTCTAACTCTTCATCGATTAGCTCAGGACCCTCCACTGCTGTCTCACCCTCTATCTTTGATTCATCCTGATTTACTTCATTCGAAATTATCTCCTGTTGGTCATCTCTTTGGTTTCCCGGGTTCTCATTCTCCACTTCATTTTATTATTATTATTATTATCATTATTATTATTATTATTATTATTATTATTATTATTATTATTATTATCATTATTATTATTATTATTATTATTATTATTATTATTATTATTATTATTATTATTATTATTATTATTATTATTATTATTATTATTATTATTATTATTGAAGCAAAATAGCTACAGTTAAATAGCCAACAATAAGGACTATCAAATATTGTTGGTCCTAAAAATGAGCAACACCTTCCATACAAAAAAAAACAGTCAATATCTAATCTTCGTGTTGGATGAGTCCTGAAAGTACTTTTCGAACCATGCTTTCACTGTCCAATTTCTTTCGTTCTAAGCGTTCGCTAAATACTCTTTCCACATCACGCAATACTTCTTTCATACCGCCACCAAGAGCACCAATGACAACAGGAATTATAGCTATATCATATCCTGGTCTTCTCTCTCTTAATTCAAATGCAAGTTGTCGATATTTTGTCACTTTCTCATTTCTTTTAGCTGCTATATTTGCCTGCTGCGGACATGCCATATCGCATATCCAGATCTTATTTCTTTCCTTGTCCTCCAATACCAGATCTGGTCTCCTGGATGTTGTTGTTTTACGTAAGTTAAACTCAAAATCCCAGACTAACTTGGCACGACTGTTTTCCAAGACTTGCCCTCTCAGCCAATTTTCCATATACCACTTTGTTTCTTTTCCTACCAACCCGTATTCCTTTGCCCATGCAATAGCCATTACCATTAACGCTCTATTGTGACGTGCCAAGTACTCACTGTTGGCTATCGTCTTACATCCAGCAACAAGGTGCTCAACAGTTTATTATTATATTTAATAATAACGTTATTATTATTATTATTATATATTTAAAGGTAACGTTATTATTATGATTATTATTATTATTATTATTATTATTATTATTATCATTTATTATCATTATTATTATTATTATTATTATTATTATTATTATTATTATTATTATTATTATTATTATTATTATTATTATTATTATTATTATTATTATTATTATTATTATTATTATTATTATTATTATTATTATTATTATTATTATTATTATTATTATTATTATTATTATTATTATTATTATTATTATTATTATTATTATCATTATTATGCTGCTGCTAAATGTCACAGTTCATACTGGTTGCTTTTCTTTGGCCGGGTGTAAACAATACACCTAAGGCATGTCATGTCCTGAAGTTCAGATGCTCAATACTTTACGAAGGATCCTTGCAGTTCCTAGTAAGCATGTCTTTTGGACCGTCTGAAGATTCAGATTTTCTGATACGCTTCTGATGTTATCTTCCATTCCTTTTCTGATGGTACCGAGTGCTCCTATCACAATGGGTATTACTTTCGTTTTCATTTTCCACATCCTTTGTATCTCAATTTCAAGATCTTGATATTTGCTTTTCTTTTCCATTTCTTTGATTGAAACATTTTTATCACATGATACAGTCATATCTATCAGCTTGCAAGTTGAATTCACTTTGTCCTTGATTATGATATCAGGTCTGTTTGCACCTACATGTCTGTCTGTATGCACTGCCATGTCCCATAGCACTGTATGTGTTTCAGTGTTAGTTACTGTGCCCGGTTGATGCTCATACCACTTGTCTGAGGTCTTGATTCCTAGGTCATTACAAATATTCCAGTGTACATATGCTGCAGCTTTGTTGTGTCTTTCGATGTAATCAGACTTTGCTAATACTTCACATCCTGACGTTATGTGGTCAATTGTTTCAGACTGCTTGTAACACATCCTGCATCTGCTATCAATTTCTTTGCCAACTATGTGTTTTTGATAATTTCGTGTGTATAGAGCTTGGTCTTGCGCTGCTATCAATAATCCCTCTGTTTCTCCTTTGATGTCTGATCTGAGCCAATTATTTGTATTTGGAAGGTCAACATGTGGCTCCCCAATAAGTGAAGGGTACTTTCCATGCAGTGGTTTACTGATCCATCTATTATTTTTCTTCTTCACAAGTTCTTTCTTCATTTCTTGTTTCAGTGCTTTTGCGTTTTCTGCTGTTGGTTTGTCTGGTTTCGGTGCGAAATTCAAATCTGCCATTTCCTTTTCGATATTTTTGGCAATTTTACTGATAGAGTTCTTTGCCTTCGTCTTCTCATGCATAATAATCATATTGCTTGATAAAGTACTCTTGTTTTCAAGATAATGGTTAAGCCCTACTATTGCCACTTTGAATGCAGTCTCTATTTCTATTAATCCTCTGCCTGCCTCTTTTCTGGGTATGTAAATTCGGTCGACATCAGATTTTGGGTGTAACATTCCATGCATTGTCAAGATCTTCCTTGTCTTTGAATCAAGCTTTTTTAGCTCAGAGTATTTCCAATCAATTATCCCAAAGCTATATTGCACAGTAGGTATCGCCAAGCTATTTATCGCTTCAATTTTGTTTCTTCCATTCAGTTCTGATCTCACTATTAGTCGTACTCTTCTGTAATACTCTTTCCTGATCTTCTCCTTCATTTTAGTATGCTGTATACCATCACTTTCATCTACTCCAAGGTATTTGTATCCCCTATCTTGATCTAATTCATTGATAGTTGTTTCTCTATCCAGCTCAATATTGCCCGTGCTAATCAGTTTACCTTTCTTGAACGATGCCTTTGCACATTTATCTAAACCAAAACTCATTTTGATGTCATCACTAAACTGCTTTACAATCCGTAGTTCTCCTTGCTGTTGATCATCATTGGACGCATATAGTTTCAGATCGTCCATATAAAACAGGTTACTGATTGGCACACTGTTTCTGTTCATCTTGTATCCATACCCACTGGCATTAATCTCTGATGTTAACGGCACTAATGCTAAGCAGAATAGTAAAGGTGAGAGAGAATCGCCCTGGAATATCCCTTGTTTGATACTGATCTTTTCTGTTGTGATAATACCTTGTACATGATTCAGATACATCGTAGTGTTCCATGACTTCATTGATTTTTCCATGAAATTTATCAGTTTGTTGTTAAATTTGTAGATTGATAACGTTTTTAGAATCCAACTGTGTGGGACACTATCATAGGCTTTTCTGTAATCTATCCAAGCTACACTTAAATTCTTCTTCTTCCTTTTACAGTCTTCCAATATTGCTTTGTTTAGAAGCAGTTGGTCTTTGCATCCATATGAATTTCTTGCACAGCCTTTTTGTTCTTCCGGCAATACATCATTGGCTAGGATATGTTTATAGCTGCGTTCTGAAATGATTGAAGTCAACACTTTATATAGTGTAGGTAAGCACGCTATCGGTCTGTAATTCTTTGGCTTATCAGTTTCATCATTCTTGGGTAGAAGAAACGTACGAGCTGTAGTAAACCATTCTGGCAAATCTTCTGGGTTTTCAATTGCTTTATTAAATGCTGTTGTTAGTGCATTGTGAGTTGCTGTTAGCTGTTTCAACCAAAAATTTGGTATTGCATCTATACCTGGTGACTTCCAGTGTTTCAACCAAAAATTTGGTATTGCATCTATACCTGGTGACTTCCAGTTAGCTGATTTTCTAATCGCAACATGGACCTCTTCCTTCGTTATTGGGTCCCATGCTTGACTTTCTACATGAGCATATTTTTCCTCTTCTCGGGTTATCCATTGTGCATTATCATCATGGTGCTTTTCTTCTCCTAGAATGCCGCTCCAGAATTTTTCTATCTCTTCTTTGCTCGGTGGGTTTTCTACTTTTATTTCTTCTTTACCTAGGGATCTATAGAACTTCTTACGATCCTTGTTAAACAATCTATTTTGGTTGTATTGCTTGCTTCTCTTGTTATATCTCCGCAGTCGCTGAGCTTTTGCTTGAATCTTCAATTTTAAGGCTTTCCCTTATTGTTTCGATATCTTCCTTCGTTTTGATGTTATACCTTTTTTTTATTCCACTTCTTTTCTTATTATTATTATTATTTATTATTATTATTATTATTATTATTATTATTATTATTATTATTATTATTATTATTATTATTATTATTATTATTATTATTATTATTATTATTATTATTATTATTATTATTATTATTATTATTATTATTTGTTCTTTGCATATAATGCTGTACAGTTTTCACCACTGTGCCAAGGTCAGTCCATGACCCTAAGGAAACAGCAGTGTTCACTTGATGGACAACGTTCTTCTCAGGATGTGGGCGCTTCCGAGGAGAGCGATCTTCTGCAATTCTTCAATCCGTATGTGGCCAGGGATTTGACTTGCGTGCTTCTCAAGGTCTTATTATTATTATTATTATTATTATTATTATTATTATTATTATTATTATTATTATTATTATTATTATTATTATTATTATTATTATTATTATTATTATTATTATTATTATTATTATTATTATTATTATTATTATGAAGTTATTTATTGTTTTTCACACGTAACAACTGATTTTCCATTTCTCTTCCTGAGAAATAAGGTCATCATGTTTTTTTTGCGTCCTTGATCTTGACTTCCTGCGTCAATAACGTCTTTTTCGTCATCCTTCAATTTGTGTGAATCTTCTCACAATTCTCATTGTTCCGAGTAACGCTGCTTTTTGCATTTCTAACTGCGATATTTTGCAAGGTATTTTCTCTAAATCTTGTTTGAAACTCTTCGATATCACTCCTGTTGCACCAATAACTATTGGTATGACAAGGACTTCGCTGGCATTCCACAGACGTTTTAATTCAATAGAGAGGTCGATGTATTTGTCGATTTTCTCGATTCTTTTCTTTACAATATTTGCATCTGCTGGTATTGCAATATCTATGAGGTAAAGTTATTATTATTATTATTATTATTATTATTATTATTATTATTATTATTATTATTATTATTATTATTATTATTATCATTATTATTATTATCATCATTACCATTATTATTATTATTATTTTTATCATTATTATTATTATTATTGTTCAGTAACACAGCGTTATAGATGTTGTGCTGGAGTTCTTTGCGGGATATCAAGTTACAACCTGTAACCTTAGATATCAAGCACATATCTCAAAATCCTGGCATTTCCTAACAAACAAGCTTTCTGCATCATTCCAAAATGAACATTGGTGCTAACTTTTTCCAACCAATCGAAATGCTTCTTTGAGATGGTACCCAGTGCTCCTATAACTATAGGTATCACTTCTACCTCTTGACAATTCCATATTCATTTCAGCTCCCACTTTAGGTCTTGGTAATTTGTTATTTTTTCATTCTCCTTTTCTAGTACTCGAGTATCAAATGGGCATGCGATGTCTATAATCTGGACCTTTCTCTCAATCTTATCCATCAGCAAAATGTCTGGCGTATTATGTTTAAGGATCTTATCCGTCTGTATTCGCATATCCCACAACAGTTTTATCTCTTCATTTTCTACCACCGCTTCTGGTCTGTGATCATACCATTTATCAGCGTGGTCTAGTCCGTAATCAATGCACATTCGCCAGTGGATAACTCTACAGATAGCATCGTGTCGCCATTCCTTGTATTGTTTTTGGGCTAGTTTTTTACACTCTGATACTAAATGTGCCACTGTCTCATTCCGTTCTCCACACATTCTGCAAAGGGGGGATACATTGTCTTTATCTATGGTGTGTCTTATCATACGTGTTCTAATTGCATGCTCTTGCGCTGCCATTATTGTGCCCTCTGTAGCTTTCTTTAGATCACCAGTTCTTAACCATTCCCAGCTACGTGTATCTCTGAAGTCCGTTTTGTTGAAAAAGACGCTATGAATACTTTTTTCCATCAAACTTTCTTTTCTTGATCTTTTAACCTCATTCTTATGGCTTCCGTCTTTAATTGTTCCTTCTTTAGCAACTTCCTTCAAAAAATGCTCTGTACTCTTCGAGATGTATACAAACAGGTTATTACGTTCCATTAAGATACAATCTTCCACACTAATCAGACCTCGCCCTCCTTCTTTTCTACTCATCTAGAGCCTATCAGCATCTCCCTTTTTTGCAAACATGTAATGGAGTGTTAACATCTTTCTGGTTTTTCTATCAAGTTCTTTCATTTCATCAACATTCCAGCTGACTATTCCAGCAGAGTACCTTATGACTGAAATTGCTCGCGAGTTAATAGCACTTATGGTGTTTCTGCTATTGAGGGATGACTTCAATATCAATTTCAGTCGTCTTAAATATTTTTTTTTGATGTTGGTTTTTATTTCAGATGATTTAATGCCATCAGCTTCGAAAATCCCGAAATATTTGTAACCTTTATCTTTATCAATCTCATCTATCTTTTCACCTGTTGTGGCCAATTTCCCTCTTTTCATCAATAAGATTCCACATTTAGATATGCCAAATTCCATTTTAATATCTTGGCTGAATATGTGTACCGTGTTTAAAAGTGTATCAAGCTGACTTTCTGTTTTACCAAATAACTTTAAATCATCCATAAAAAGAAGATGATTAATTACAGGAGAAGATCTGCTAAATTGGTACCCGGCTTTGACTTTTCGCAGCACAAACGAGAGGGGAATTAATGCCATTATGCATAAGAGAGGGGATAGACTGTCTCCTTGGTATATTCCTCGTTTGATCTTAACACTTCCTAATATTTCATTACCAGATGTCAGTTCTGTCCCCCAGCCTAACATTGACTTTCTCATCAACCTTTTGATATTGTCCGCCACTTTAAAGATAGCAAGACATTTGAGGATCCAGGAATGTGGAATCATGTCAAATGCCTTTTTATAATTTATCCATCCCATTGCTAATCCACAGTTTCGTCGTTTACAATTTTTTATGATTGTTTTATCTATTAGAAGTTGATCTTTTGATAAGCTAGAAAAGGTCCTTTCCTATTTGGACAAGGAGGGGAAAGAAATTATCCTTTTAGGAGACACAAATTGTGATCTACCTACAAAACAAGCTGAACAGCCCATTGATAATGACACCAAACACATGACTGGTCTGTATGAGCTATTCAGCTTCAAACAGCTTGTTGAGGAACCAACTAGGGTCACTTTAACTACCTCTTCTATCATCGATCATGTAGCTACAACATGTGCCAGGAACATTGTTGAAGCTGGAGTGCATAAAGTTACTTTGAGTGATCATTATATGGTGTACTGCATTCGTAAATTTAATGGTGCAGTTGAAAAGGGCCATAAAATGATTAAAACTCGTAAAATGAAAAATTTTGACAAGGAAGCATTCTTGGCTGATGTTTCTGGCATATGCTGGGAGCAGATGTTCAGTGAAACTGATGATATCAATGCTCTTGTTAACTATTGGTCCAGCTTGTTTTCTCTGATAATAGACAAACATGCCCCAATAACTGAAATGCGTGTCTCAGAGAAATATTGCCCCTGGATTGATAAAGACCTTAAGGCCCTAATGCAGACTAGGGATAAGCTAAAAAAGGCTGCATCCAAAAGAAAGTCCCAATTTCTAATGGACTCATATAGGCAGGTCCGTAATAAGGTCAATACTATGAATAGTCATCTTAAGAAACAATATTATACTGACAAGATTTCGTCTTGTCAAGGCAACATGAAGGAATCTTGGAAGACAATTAATGAGCTGCTTAATAAGAGATCAAAGTCTAGTAACATTGAATGTCTCAAAGACTTGGGTACTGAAACTGTTCACAAAAAAGAAATTTCTAATGTAATGAACAACTTCTTTTGCTCTGTAGGTAAGGATCTTGCGAACAAAATTGCCCCTGTTCCCAATCCCCTTCTGTCAGGTGACTATGAAGTTAACAAAGATAGGGCTGAGTTTAACTTCAAGACAATTGAGGTTAAAGATATCAGGGCTGCATTTGCCAAGATTAAGACTGCAAAGAGCTTTGGGATTGACAATATCTCTAGCTATTTTTTGAAACTTGCTCTCCCTTACATTGGAAACTCTCTGGCTGCCTTGTTTAATACTTCAATTGAAACAAGTCAGTTTCCTGACTCATGAAAGGTTGCTAGAGTCACCCCAATTTTTAAAGAAGGGGATAAGACAGAAAAGTCCAATTATCGCCCAATTTCAGTCTTACCTGTCATCTCAAGGCTCTTTGAAAAACTTGTTTTTGACCAACTGTATCAGCACATGAAAGAAAACCATCTCTTTTCTCCTGACCAGTCTGGCTTCTTACGCCTTCATTCTACACTTACTTGTTTACTTAAAAATACTGAGGAATGGTACAATGGGCTGGACCTTGGTCAGCTTGTGGGACTAGTATTCATTGATTTGAAAAAGGCGTTTGATACTGTTGACCATGAAATTCTCTGCAAAAAGCTCCAAGTTTATGGTGTTCAGCATCGGGAGCTATCATGGTTTAGGTCTTACCTAACGTGCCGGAAACAGTTTTGCAGGGTCAATGGTGTTGCTTCAGACATAGAGGACATTGAAGTCGGTGTGCCGCAAGGCTCATGTCTTGGCCCTCTTCTATTCCTCATTTACATCAATGATCTCCCACAGGCTGTCCAAGGTTCTACTGTGTCCATGTATGCTGATGACACCAGTCTGTGCCACCAGTCCAATGATATAACTCAGCTGAATAAGGCTATTAACAATGATCTAATGCATCTAGACACCTGGCTACAAGGCAATAAGCTTTCCTTGAATGTTGCAAAAACAAACTCTATGCTTATTACCACCAAGCAGAAACGTAACATTCTCAAAGATACAAATCTGGATTTGGATCTAAATCTTCGTGAAAGTGAGCTGGAAGTAGTCCAAAAAACGAAATACCTTGGAGTACAAATTGACTGTTCTTTGGATTGGAAAGAACAAATTAAGGCTGTTTCTGCCAAGGTCTCAAGGGCTGTTGGCTTTTTAAAACATGCCAAGAATTTTCTACCAAGGGAAACTCTGAAAACTCTCTACACAGGTATTGTTGAGCCTCACTTTCGATATTGTTGTTCTGTTTGGGGTTGCTGTGGTTCTACTGAAATAAACCAGTTGCAAAAGCTTCAGAACCGGGCAGCCAGGATCGTAACAAATAGCAGCTTTAATACCCCAAGCAGACCACTTATCGAAGTACTGGGTTGGAAGACCATTGAACAACTTATTAGTATTGAATCTAAAACAATGGTCTTCAAATCACTCAATGAGCTTGCTCCGCAATACCTGTGTGGCCTATTTACAAAAAACTCACAATGCTCCACCCGTACCCTCCGTAATACCGGCACTGATGTGAGGTTACCAAAGAAAAATTCTGCGAATGGGAAAAAATGTTTTCGTTTCGTGGAGCAAAATTATGGAATAGCCTATCAGCTGAGTCAAAACAGGCATCCTCTCTGAATAGCTTTAAAAAGTCTATCTAGAGATGAGGGCAGGGGTGGACTTTGTGGCGGGGGCGGCGGGTGCTCTTGGTTGGCCGGCCGGGTCAGAGCGACTGGTGACTGGATCTATTGTCGTCGGTTGCTCTGGGCTGGCCTGTCGATCGGGGGTGGCTGCTGCCGGCGTTTCAAGGTCTACCCTTGCCCTGAAATTGTAATTTGTTTTCTCTTTGTAAATATTTTCTTTAGTGTAAATTATCAATTATTGTAAATAGGTTTTAACATTATGGTTTTTTTCTTGTAATTAGGTTTGAAATACTTTTATTTTTAGTAAATAATTTGTTTTCTCTTTGTAAATATTTTCTTTAGTGTAAATTATCAATTATTGTAAATAGGTTTTAACATTATGGTTTTTTTCTTGTAATTAGGTTTGAAATACTTTTATTTTTAGATTATATTGTAGATGTTTTTAATGGAGGGCCCCTTGAAAAACAACTTTGTTGAAGGGCAACCCTCCCTAAATGAATGAAATGAAATGAAAAAATGAAATGAAATCTTTTGTTCCTCTGCTTCTCTTTCTACAACCCTTTTCCTCCTCCTCAGGTAGCAAGTTATTACTATCAAGATGATTATAAATCTCTTCAGAGATGATACCAGTAAGCAGTTTCCATATTAATGACAGGCATGTTATGGGTCTATAATTTGTAACTTCCTTTCCTTTAGTTTTGTCTTTCATAATGAGGATTGTTTTTCCCTTAGTTAGCCAATTGGGAACATTTCCTGAACTTGATAACTGCAATTCAGAAAACGTAGTGTATTTACTACAATGTGAAGTTTGCAGCAAAAAATACGTAGGTAGCACCAAAACCAAATTTAGGCAAAGATTCAACGTGTACAAATCTTATTTTAGATCTTACGCACGCAAACATAACGAGGGATCAATGGACAGGGGTAAATTAATCCCACAAGCCAACTTTTTTAGTCATTTCTTTGAGGGGAATCACAATGGTAAGTTTGAGGTTAGGGTTAAAATGATCGATGGGGCTGATAATGTCTTTTCATTACGACGTAAGGAATTATTTTGGCAAGACAGACTGGGAACGTTTCTTCCCAAGGGTTTGAATGAACGGGCTGCAGATGTGGAACTCGATATGTTTGCGTGTGGCATGGCCTAATTCCTGCCATTGAATCTGGTTTCTCTGGGGGGTTTGGTTGGCAGTGCTCTGCGGTCTTCCTATTTGGCTTCATGTTTTTTTTGCATGTGGCGATAGGGTGGAATTCCCTATCAAGCCATTCAAGATTCAGCAATTTGCGAATCATTGAAAGGTCAAGTGGGAGGGCCGTGGGGTTGCCGGCTGCATCCCTTGGAGGCTTGCTCTGTGATCTATCTGATCCCACGGGGTGAAAGGACATACGGGAGGGTCGTAGGGGAGGGGACATTTGCTGATGTGCCAGTTACTTCATTTCTTGTTTACGCTGGAAAAAAGTTTGAATTTAAAACGTGATTTTAATTCCCACTGGGTCTTAATTTCGGGGTCAGTCATGTTTACTAAGAATAGGATTCTTTGTAATGAAATGTGATTTTAGTTTATTTTTAACTGAATTGAAGTTGTTTACCATGGAGTATAACTCCTCGGTTGTCCAATTAGAAAAGTATTGCTGACGAAGATTTTTAATCGAAACGTACAGAGTTTTTAACAGTTGTGTTTCTTTTTATTATTATTGAAGCAAAATAGCTACAGTTAAATAGCCAACAATAAGGACCATCAAATATTGTTGGTCCTAAAAATGAGCAACACCTTCCATACAAAAAAAAAACAGTCAATATCTAATCTTCGTGTTGGACGAGTCCTGAAAGTACTTTTCGAACCATGCTTTCACTGTCCATTAATACGGTTTTCTGCATCTCTGCTACTGCTTTCTCAGCTAATTTCTTTCGTTCTAAGCGTTCGCTAAATACTCTTTCCACATCACGCAATACTTCTTTCATACCGCCACCAAGAGCACCAATGACAACAGGAATTATAGCTATATCATATCCTGGTCTTCTCTCTCTTAATTCAAATGCAAGTTGTCGATATTTTGTCACTTTCTCATTTCTTTTAGCTGCTATATTTGCCTGCTGCGGACATGCCATATCGCATATCCAGATCTTATTTCTTTCCTTGTCCTCCAATACCAGATCTGGTCTCCTGGATGTTGTTGTTTTACGTAAGTTAAACTCAAAATCCCAGACTAACTTGGCACGACTGTTTTCCAAGACTTGTCCTCTCAGCCAATTTTCCATATACCACTTTGTTTCTTTTCCTACCAACCCGTATTCCTTTGCCCATGCAATAGCCATTACCATTAACGCTCTATTGTGACGTGCCAAGTACTCACTGTTGGCTATCGTCTTACATCCAGCAACAAGGTGCTCAACAGTTTCATTGAATTCACCACATAATCGACATCTTCCATTTTCCATTAGCCCCCTTGCCACCTTCCATCCTCTTGTCTCCACCATTTGCTCAATCAGTGTCATTATTGATGCTGTCTTTCTTGGTGTCAATCTTTGTTTTGGCCAAAGATGGCATTCCTGTTCTTGTCGTCTATACATACAACTTTGTAATTCTTTCTGTTCGTAAGAATCCTGTCTTTTCTTTTCCACACCCTTCTTCAATTCTGCCTTCACTTTCTTCCATGTTGGCTTCCATTCTAATTCCAATATTTCTCCCTCTAGCCTTACACTATTCTCTACGAATTCTAATGTCTTATCAATTTCCATCATTGCTTTTACTGCTTCGTCAATGATTGTGTTAGTTTCTTTTATTGTTTCTCTATTCCATGCTGCCTGAATCCATTTATTATTTGACTTGCACATATAACAAGCGACTCTTGTTCTTGTTTCTGCATACACATCTCTCATAGACTTCAGTCCCCTTCCGCCTTGGTCTCTCTTTAGATATTATTATTATTATTATTATTATTATTATTATTATTATTATTATTATTATTATTATTATTATTATTATTATCATTATTATTATTATTATTATTATTGTTATTATTATTGTTATTATTATTATTATTATTATTATCATTTTTATTATCTATTTATTTAAAGTAGGCGTATAATGGATAGCTATAAAATAAAAGCTAATTCAAGCCTACTACAAAGTAAAATTGTTTCAAAATAAAAGAAAAATACATATATATATATATATATATATATATATGTATATATATATATATATATATATATATATATATATATATATATATATATATATATATATATATATATATATATATATATATATATATATATATATATATATATATATATATATATATATATATATATATATATATATATATATATATATATATATATATATATATATAACATAAGGATTAATTCAGTATAATTCATATATATACAGATTTTTACAATATTTTTACAGAAATTTTTAGTATTTGCAATGCAACGCATTTATCCTTTTAAGAACCCAACCTGAGCCACGAAAGGTCTACACAGTCTACAGTTACATTCCTCGCCTTTCCAGGTTTTTATTCTCCTTTTAAAGGTGGAGAGGGTATCTGATTGTTTCATGTCATTGGGAAGTGCCTGCCATAATCTACTCCCTAGAAACGAGATCGTGTCTAAGCCATAGCAAATAGTGCGCGCTTATGGCAGCAGCCGCTTATGGCAGCTTCTTAACCCGTAAGTACTGTGCTTTTCAACAAAGATCTCCTTCATGAAAGTAGGATTGAGTTCCCATTTTGTTTTATAAATTTCAGTCATCAGCAACAGTTAATTTCTTGTGTGGATTGTGACCGCGTTGTCTCTGAGAAACATTGTGTCAAAATTTGATCTCATATCTTTGTAAGTTATCCGCAATGCCTGTTCGTGAATACGATTGACTTTGTTGTCAAGTGTTCTATTGCAGAACATCCAAACAAGAGGACAGTAGTTGAACTGGGGCAAGATGAATGCCCGCATTGTTCTCTTTAGTTGTTCAGTGTCAAGGAAGTGAGAGATTCTCGAGAGAGCATGTAGCTTTTGCCCAGCCTTTTTGCAAATGGACTTTACTTGCTGTTTAAAGCATAATGTTTTGTCCAGAATCACTCCAAGCAACTTTTCTTCCTTGCTCTCTTTAATCCTCACACTTCCGATATTTAAAGAAATATCATTAGTTTTATCTCCAAAGATAATCAGATGGCATTTGTCCTCATTCAACTTCATACAGTTGTGTGGAAACCATTCTGCAATTTTAAGGGCATCACTCTTTAATGTTTAAATGATACCTTCAATATTGTTGTCACCAGCATAGATAGTCGTATCATCTGCATAGTTACATATTTCAGCATCATTCACAAACATGAAGAGATAACTGAGGTATATGTTAAACAGAAGAGGTCCCAAGACCGAACCCTGCGGCACACCTATCGTTGTTTCTCTCCATGTGCTGAAGGACCCATTCATCTTTACCCTCTGCTTCCTCTCATTGAGATAGCTATGGATCAACCGCAATGCACTTGTACTGAAACCGTAAGCACTTAATTTTGCAATCAAAAGCTCATGATTTAAGCAATCAAAGCCTTTGAGAGATCCATGAGCAGTGCTCCAGCGACACCCCCTTTATCTAAGGTCTTTTTGCAGGTATCTATGAGTCGTAAAAGTGCATGTTGGGTTCCACAGCCCTCTCGAAATCCACACAGAAGAGGAGAGAGGAAGCTAAGGGCATGAGATTTTATTTGACTCTCCAGGACTCTCTCGGAAATTTTGGACACAGACGATAAAACCGTTATAGGTCTATAATTTTTCTTGATAAAGCATCAAGACTTTTGAACAGGGACGAGACCTCACCAGCTTTCAGTTCCTTTGGAAAATAGCATTCAGACAATTTGAATTGAAGTTTTTCTGGACGAGGACAGAAAAAATATCTGCACTCTGTTTGAGGATCTTAGCTGGAATGCTGTTTAAGGGAGATGCCTTTTTTGAGTTCAGTTTTTGAATCTGTTAAAATATCTTATTAATAGTCACTGGTTTCTTTGATCTTTTTAATGCTGGGATGATTTGCATATTTTTGATAGCTTTTTCCACTAGATCATTTATCCCATTAGTTGGTGAGAGCAGTGTCTGGTCTTCGGAAATTCCCAAACTCTCTGTTATGTTTGTGAAATAATGATTACACAAACATGATTACACATGATTAGCTTTGTTAAAAGACAAAGAGCGCTTTTGTGGGTCTATTATTTTAGGGGTAAAAAATTTTTGCGGTCTCTGGTGTCAATGCGAGAAAAACAGACAAGTCCAGCCAACGCGGCCCAACATGCACCCCAGAACAAGCGACTATACACCCGGGACACCGTCTCTCATTCTGCTTACACAGTTTCGCAACGCAACGCAGATTGCGTAGTGTGAGATTTTAAAACCAGTATGAAGAGACAGTTTCCCAAAGAAGACAACCACGTGACCCGAGGTAGATGTTTACAACGCCAGCCGACCCCGCCCGTCCCCGGTAAAATACTGCAACGTTTCGAAGGAGAATTTCTTTTGTATCAGAATGATAAAAATAATGCTTGGGATTTTATCATGTGTTGTCCTACTGTCTCTAATATTATTTGGGAGATTCCGATGCGAAGGGATTTTTTTTTGCTAACACTAAGCTAACACTAAACTAACTTATAGCGAAGTGCTCCCAAGGACCCCACAAACCAAAATTGCTCTAGGCCACAATGCCGCCATCCTACTACTTAAAACTGCACTGCAGAACTCCAAACAGCTAAAGCATAATATTAAAAGAAGATAATGGAATGGTTTACTCAGACGATGGCTTTGCGATGGTTTACTTAGACGATGGCTTTCATAACTTTAAATGAAAGAGTTAATAATAATAATAAATATTAATGACGATGTCCTTTGGCCGTGAGGCTGCTGTTTTCATTGCCGGGTTGCTGCGGGCTGGGTGTCGCTCGGGGGAGCTTTTTGGTGGGTCCTGGGACCTGCGGTGGCAGCGGCCTCTGCTGGGTCCGGGCTCCGCTCACTCGGCTCTTTCGGGCTTTCGGGCGGTGTCTGGTTTGCGCTGCTCGGCGGTGGGGTGGTGGCTCTGTGGCCTGGAGGGTCTTTGATTTGCATGGTTTTCCCTTAGGGAGTTCTTTAGGAGTCCGAATAATCAGTGACCTATTGTTATCTTGTGTTTGCAGTGGGTTTAAGTGAGCTCCTTGTGAGCCATGGCATCACTCATTGCCAAGCTAAATCTCAACCATCTTAGCACAGGCCTTGCCGGTGCAGATTTGCTTTCAACGTATAGCCCCCCCCCCATCAGGGTTAGCGTATGCTAGCGCCTACCAAGGTGAGAGACGGAGTGATGTCATGGTGCACATGGTACTTAAACTTTTTTCTTTGTTTTATTTTGGTTTCTTTTGTTAGTCACTCTTTTTCTTTTCATATATTTCCTTTTGTTTTTTCAGACTATTGTCAAAAGAATTGTGAAAGGGGAAGTTCACTCAAAAGTCGAAATTTCCAATTTAGCTTGTTTTGGGGTTAGAGAAAGCGAAACTAACATTTGCCTGCGATTTTATGCCGTTATTTTGCCGCTTTTTACCTCGAATCTTGCCCTTTGACTGCCGCCATGTTGCCCGACAAAAAGACTTGAGCCAGTGCTGCTGTTTGACGTATCACGTGCAGAAAGCAATATGAGGCAAACTGCATAGTACGAAATCCAATCATAAAAATCTTGCAAACTCAGGTATGGGCGTGAAAATTGGTGGAGAGGGGCAGTTTGACATGCTGAAAAAGATGGGGTGTGAACCAAACCCAAAAATACCCCCTGAGGCTATTTTTAGACCCTGGGGCTATGTGGGTGCAAGTCGTTAAATTTGTTATACCTATACCTTTGTCACCAATCGTGGTACCAACTTAAAACTTTGATTTGTAGGCAAAGTCGACCCGCTGAAAGGAGAGGATATGAAATCAGACTGCAAAATACCCTTGTGCTATTTTTAGACTGGGATACCAGGCTCCAGGCCCCCTAAAGGCTTCTTTTGATAAATTGGTTGCAGTTTGTGGTACGGACATGAAACTTGGTTGTTAAGGGCAAGTTGATACGCTGAAAAAGACTAGATGGTGGTATGACTTCTAAGTTTCTCCTGTTCTATTTTTAGATTGGGGTACTAGGTTCCAGTCCTCTAAGATAATGAGTTTAATAACTTCTTTGCAGATTGTGATACTGACATCAAATTTGGTTTTCAGTGGCAAATTGATACGCTGAAAAAGATGATATGTCTTTATAGATAAGAAAATACCAATGTGCTATTTTTAGACTAGGGTACTTGGCTCCTGACCTCCAAAGGGGTCATTTGATACGCTTCTTCGTTGCAGATTTTGCCCTGACATGAAATTCGGTTATCATTGGCAAGTTGATACTCTGAAAGATATAGGATGTGGATCTAAATTGTACCAAATTTCATGTCAGTACCACAATCTGCAACGAAGTTATTAAAATCACTATCTTAGAGGACTGGAACCTAGTACCCCAATCTAAAAATAGAACATGAGACATTTTGCAATTCCTACGCACATCTAGTATTTTTCAGCGTATCAACTTGCCCCTTACAACCAAGTTTCATGTCCGTACCACAAACTGCAACCAATTTATCAAAAGAAGCTTTTAGGGGGCCTGGAGCCTGGTACCCCAGTCTAAAAATAGCACAGGGTATTTTGCAGTCTGATTTCATATCCTCTCCTTTCAGTGGGTCGACTTTACCTAGAAATCAAAGTTTTAAGTTGGTACCACGATTGGTGACAAAATTATAGGTATAACCAATTTAACGACTTGCGCCCACATAGCCCCACTGTCTAAAAATAGTCTCAGGGGTATTTTAGGGTTTGGTTCACACCCCATCTTTTTCAGCATGTCAAATTGCCCCTCTCCACCAATTTTCATGCCCATAGCTGAGTTTGCAAGATTTTTATGATTGGATTTCGTACTAGACAGTTTGCCTCATATTGCTTTCTGCACGTGATGACGTCAAACAACAGCACTCGCGCCAGTCTTTTTGTCGGGCAACATGGCGGTGGTCAAGACACAAGATTTGGAGGTAAAAAGCAGCGAAATACTGGCGTAAAATCGCAGGCAAATGTTAGTTTTCCTTTCATAACATCGTTTTAACCCCAAAACAAGCTAAATTGGAAATTTCGATTTTTGAGCGAACTTCCCCTTTAAGTGCCGTTTATAGCCAGAACCAGATGACGTCATGTCTATTTCTGCTATGGATGGCACACAATATTGTATCGCATTTATTTACTTTTAGATTGACATTGATATAAAAAAAGTGAATTTATAAAATAGGGGTAGATTCCACAAACCTTACAACGTTAGTGGTGAGGCTAACATTGAGTTAAAACATCACAAAGATGCATCAAACAACAATGAGTGCATCAATGATAACACTATGTTATGTGTATGTGGGTAAGCTGGTACAGCACAAACTTTACACACACTGACATTTGACTTGGTCGTCCTGCCTAAAACTTCTCGAGAAAGTTCCTTAAGTTCTTCAGAATTCTTGCTTGAAAAGTTTAGTCCAGAATGAATGAAATAAAATGTACACGCAGCACTGTACTGTCCTCATGTAAAAGTATTTATACTTTCATCACTTCCTTGCAGCAGACTGTTCGAAATTAGTTGTGTTGTGCTACTTAAAGTTAGTAGACGGAGATACAGGCAATGGTTTTTTAAAAATAAATTCATTTCAACTCAATTGAAACTCAGAACACCCTGGGAACGAGGTGGAAAACTTAGTGAATTGAATTGACCAATTGAATTGACCAATCACCGCATCCCTTCCAATCACGCCACTGAGTTAACGAAAAGAGGAAATCCCTGAAAGACGAACAGACAAAAGCCGTTCATGGAGATCACCCCATACACCGCAAGAGTTCCTGATTTTCATTGGCTAAGACACCAGATCTATTTTTAACTTCTACATGTGTAAAGGGACTGGGCAAGCTTGGGTGGCTATTTGTCTCCGTCTACTAACTTTAAGGAACAGATGAGGTAGCCATTAACCAGCTAACTTCACGCCCGACAACCCACCATTCGACTTCCATAGCCTCGTTCTGATGGTAATAGTGTTTCTATAGGAGCATAATGTTTCTCGAACTTTGTCCTGATTTTTGCGAAAGAAAAATATGACCTGTGTCAACGAACCTGGGAAAACTTGTAGCAAATTTATCAGAGACTTTGCTCACAGGAAATTTGTTTTCATTCAAAAGTTTAAGTGATCGGGTATCAAGTGTTTTTGAAGACCGGCCATAAATTCTTCTTGTAAAACCCATATATGATATTGGTTCCCCTTATTTGGCACAACTTTTCCAACATCAAACAGGTCGACGAGCCGCTTCGGGAAGAGAAATTTCTTGTTACAGGACTGAATTTTCCAAAAAAATGACACTACTACTTACAAAATCTAGGATTTTCATATTGTATATTCAGCTGTTAGATGATGGATTATACATACATGAAAGGTAGGCTAAGAGAACACTTCTGAGCCGTGAGAGAGCATAAAATGTTGGTGCGGAGACTGACTGGCCTAACCAAAATGAAGGGAACAACAGATGAACCTGGCCAGCGCCTAGTTAATAGGCTCTCAAACTCCAATAATAAGCAAGTCCTATTTTGTATCACAAGGAAGGCAGATAATTTTTAGGTGGCTTAGGGCGTTTCTTTATTCTATAACTTGTTATTTCTGCAAGAAAATTCACTCCTAATGAATCGGATTAATTTCCGTAAAATGGTGAAGGTGCAGTGAAGTTGCATTTTTCAGCGCCAAGCGCTGGGATCGCAGAAATAGAGCAGCCCTAATCGAGTCCGCGACCCCTTGTCATGACGCGCAAGTGGTGGGGCTCTAAAGGGACTCGAACCCACTCCGCCTGACTATTCTGGCTGCAATGTCAGAGGATTACACCACGGCGCCACAACACCTTCAAATTTGGCAAAGCGATAAGTAAATGAAAGGCGTGCAAGTTGAAAGAAACCCTGGAAAGGAGATAAAGCCAAAATTTCATGGGAGTAGTGATTTTTGCATGGAAGTATGGATATAGTGAGATAAAATCTAAAAAAATTGGATGCCAAGGCGGCAGAAAGCCGTGAAAACGTTGAAAAAGAGAGATGGAGACAGACTGGCCTAACCAAAAAAAAGGGGACAAAATTCATAGTTGGTTCACGCCTTGATAAAATTGTTTTCAAAAGTGTTTTTGCTTATAGAATTGAAGTATAATGCAATACGAAGGAAACGCCCCCAAAAAAGACTTAGACCCCCTATATCTTGGAAAAGCCCCCCAAACGGCCTGATCAACACCCGATTTCAAAATCTACGCATAATACTACCCCAGCAAATGTGGGTCTCATTAAGTCTCCTTCTAGGTGGTATTGCTCCCCCTCCAGCCACTCGTCTACTACTGCAAAATTGTAAATGGCGCTGGCGCCCTTTTCCAAGAAACTTACCACGGGGAACAATGCTAGTAAAAGCCATTTGTATGATACACCACTACGATTTAGCAGCCTCGTTTTGGAAATCTGTCAAAATTCTTTCCTATTGTTCTTATGAAAATTTCGAGCCCAGATTCGGCTTTAGCACCCAAACATTAGTCTAGCTGCATGTTTTTAACCTGCTGGCATTTGTGATGTTGATTTTATGATAATGTAAAGTTCAAAGATTTATAAGGGATTTGACCGTCAAAGATCGTTCGGGGTGCAATTTTACACCCTGAGTCCTTTTCATGGTCAAATCCCTACAGATTTCCAAACTTTACGTCGCCATAAAGTTAACACCACGACTGCTAGCAACATGAAAACATGTGGTTAGACTAAAGTCTGGGTGCTAAATCAGAATTTGGCCTCCAAAATTTCATATAAGAGAATTTTGAATAAGTTCCAAAACGAGGCTGTTAATCGAAGTGGTGTATTGTAAATGTCTTAAATGGTGGCCTAAATCATGGTGCAAAAGTTGAGTGAATGGATTCTGAACCTCCACTATTATAGTATTGTTAGAGATTTGCTACGAATTCATGAGGTTTCAGAGACCTGGAAATGGAAGAAGGATACATTGAGAGAAGAGGCCAAACATATCTATATTGGACAAAGAAACACCGCGTTTTGGTCCTTAAAAGGCCTAATTTGACTTGAGCTGACATAATGATGAAAAGCTGAAAACCATGGGCATGAAATAGTGGCATTCTCACTTTGATTGACGACAAATCTTTGGATACCCGAACTGATGAATTTCGTCTATCTATTTTTGGCATTCTAAAGATATGAATAGAAAGATGATTGTTTCAAATTTACAAGTTACACGCCTGACAACCCCTACTGACTTGCGACGTCACATTGAATCCTGGAAGCTGTGTAAGCAGGTGGAGGTCATGTGATTTTCTGCGCCCTTTCCTGATTTCATCACGCGTACACATCAAAAAGTATTTTGTTTTTGTAAGATCTGATATTGAGTGTGTTTAGTGATAGAAACTGTGCAAAAATTGAAGATTTTGACGATTTGGAAGCAGAGGAACAAACGTTGTAGCTTCTAGCAGGTAAGCAGATCCTCTGCCATTTCACGAAAATCTCGGGTGGACAGCCTAAATTCTACCATTACATCTGAATGGTGTGTAGGGAGGCTTTGCTAGCGTCATTTCTGTGTTTTCCTCTGGTAACTTCGTGCCTTTCTGCACCTGGTGGCAGAAAAATCTTTCTTTGACCAAAGATCCCTTCTTCGCCACGCTCTGATCAGATCACATTTTCTCCAAAAACTGACCTATCAGGTGCCGTCCTTGTGTTTACTTTCGCGTTTTGCGGCAAAGCGTAGGCCATTTTTGACCGTTTTGACCACCATTCCGAAAAGACAGTTCACACTCGGCCATGTTGATTTTCGTCAAAATTTCAACGGAAGAGGATTCTCCATACCTCGGACCTTAAGTATATTCGGTATCACAATGCGATCGCTAAAATTAGCCGATTCGTGGCATTATGAAACTCATCGCAGTCATCTTTGCGTAACAAATCCTACAAAATTTAGCAAAAGGTGAGCACAAACAGCAAGGAGGAAAAATCTTTTGGCTTTTGCGTGTTTGTTTACATTTTATGCGTGTTTGTTTATATTTTTTGCGTGTTTGTTTACGTTTTACTTGGGAGCCAATCGCAACGCTCTTACATTTCACGTGACTTTGTGGTGGATTTGTAGCTATTGGCGTTGTATGAACACAGAAGCTGTGGGGCATTCGGAATAGAACCATACTCCATATTTAGGCCCGGAAGCACATTAATTTTTCGAGAGTATTCAAGAACTTTGAAGCCGAAAAGGAAGACTAATATTTTTTTTTTAATTTTTGCCAAAGCCTGAAATGATGAAATTTGAAAGCTCTAAAATATCGCAATTAGCTTTCTAAACGATCTTTGCTGCCCTCCATTCCGCTTAATAAGGCCTACCTGACAGATGATGCTGTGTTCCATGATAAGAATTTGTTTCTACAGCACAGTTTTCAACGCAACGGAAACTAATATTATGAAAATGCTTTTCAACTTGATACTTGTTTCTTCATTTAACAACACAGCCTAATTGTATTGGAAGGCGCAAAGTTTCCTCAACTGATGTTAGATTCTAAATGACAGATTCCTGTTGAAATACGTGAGATTGCCTATGTGATTCTTCCTCGTTTTGAGTTTTATTTTGCAGTTTGCTACATTAGAAACAATCCGATAGAAAAGAAACGAAGGGAATAAACAAGCCTCAAGGCCCTCAAGCCACGAGGGATAACTGTGAAACGTAGAGCTTTCTCTACTCTACTCGCAAATATCTCTAAAATCAAATGTATCCAGAAATTACGGAATTACTTTGCAAGGCGTTTAAAATTCTGCTTGACCTCTGGTTGACCTCATCCTCTCATCAGATTGGCCTTAGTCAGAAAACCGACAGCCAAAGCAATTTGAAGAGGTAAATAAGTAATAACTTACCCTTTTGCCATTCACTGAGACCAAGCAATACTGAATAAACAAAGTTCCACTTGCTTAATCAAGAACAGAGCAAATTCCAAGCGATGTAATGAAGACGTTTTCACTTGCCACGTTTGACCAACACAACCTTGACGAAAGTGCTCTCACAATAAGATGACGAATGTGAAATGTACATCGATTCCAAAATCTAAGAAGAAATGGCGCGAAAGCAATTTATTTATTGCACAAATTTATTTGAATAAAAAGTTCTAGCTTTATAAGAAACCAAACCCTCAGATTACACAAAAAATAATAAACTTGAATGCTTGAATATTGACTAAGGAGCAGCTTTCGTAGAGGGATGTTTTCCACAGTTGTTTTGATTCAATGCTGACTAAATTCTCGAAAAATCAGTCCCTGTTCAAGAAGACACAAGATCATTTACCAGAAACAATTCCTTTGCTTGTAAGGATACATCTTTTTATAAGAAATTGCTTATGATTGGAAACTCAACTCTCACATCGCCAAAAAATTAAGAAACTCAGGTACAGGCAACACGTAAATTAAGGAAGTATCTATTTTTGAGAAAGGAAATTCTTGAAATATTTTTGCTTCATTTTCAGTTGTTTGCTGTATCATATTATATTACCTGGGTTAATACCTAAACATTGAAAAAGCATAAAAGCCATTGTTTGAACCATTCACCGGAGCACAGGCAGTAAAAATGAATATTGATGGGCGAAGTTTGGAGATGTCAAGAGCTTATCTATTCTAGTTAGAAAAGCTTGCAATATACTTCAGCAATGCCTAATCATAACATCGACAATCAAATACATTTACTCGTCAATTTCCTAGTTATGAACTGAAAATGACTGCGATAAAAAAGATGCAATAAAGTTTGTTATGGAAACATCTTCTATTTTAAGGAGACTGGCGACAAGCTTGTTTTCGCGCCATTTCTTCTTAGATTTTGGAATCGATGTAAATTTCACATTCGTCATCTTATTGTGAGAGCACTGTCGTCAAGGTTGTGTTGGTCAAACGTGGCAAGTGAAAACGTCTTCATTTCATCGCTTGGAATTTGCTCTGTTCAGGATTAAGCAAGTGGAACTTTGTTTATTCAGTATTGCTTGGTTTCAGTGAATGAAAACAGGGTAAGTTATTATTTATTTACCTCTTCAAATTGCTTTGGCTTTCGGTTTTCTGACTAAGGCCAATCTGATGAGAGGATGAGGTCAACCAGAGGTCAAGCAGAATCTTAAAGCCTTGCAAAGTAATTCAGTAATTTTTGGATACATTTGATTTTAAGAGATACTTTCGAGTAGAGTAGAGAAAGCTCTACATTTTACAGTCATCCCTCGCGCCTTGAGGCTTTTTCATTCCCTTCATTTCTTTTCCATCGGACTGTTTCTAATGTAGCAAACTGCAAAATAAAACTCCAACGAAGAAGAATCACATAGGCAATCTCACGTATTTCAACAACGATCTGTGATTTAGAAAGATCAGGTAAGGAAACTTTGGGCCGTCCAGTACAATAGACCTTTCCAAAGAGGTCTGGGACGGAGCGCTACTTTTCTGCAAGATGGCGGATAAACTGCGAAGGGGAATCCCCTTCGCATTGCAAACGCTAAAATGCTGTTGCATTGGGCGGCATATTGCAACTAAAACCGAAATTAAGTCCAGTAATGTGCACTGAAAGGACCAGAAATGCCCACAAAATGTTACAACATGGAACTAAACAGATAGTTATCAAATTAAAGTGATATTTCACAAGGAAAAGTTTATTTCTTCGAGTTCGTTGAATTTGGATTGTATGATAATTAGTTGCCAATTTTAGATTTTTATTCATGAATAAATGGAGCTTATCTATTGCCCTAAGTAAAGATATACGAAGTTACTTTTGGTACAAACGTATAGGGGCAAACTTCTACTTCCTCTCCTAGACTCTCTGAGCCTCGTAGCAAAAGAGAGACTTTGGCGGGAAAACATTCCTCATCAAATTTGTATTCGTCATTTCGTTCTCAGCTTCTTTTGGATCAAACAAAAAGAAAATGGTTTGCAGAAAGGCACTTGTCTTGTGGATTTCAGAACGAAAACAGAAGAAATGTAATCGTTTCTTGATTGTACAATGTGGAAGAGATTCCAAGTTTAAGATTTGCTAAAGGAATAAGTATATTGTTTTGTTTGGGGGCAAAGTCTTAGTGACATGTTGGTTACGAGCAGTTGTGCAGTTTGTTGTGTTGAATTTTCAATCGGAGCAAAAGTTTTTACAAGTAATAAGTAAATGGGAATCTTGTGCAAGTTAAGCAGTCTCTGGAGCAGGTAAGTGGCCTTATTTTACGAGTGCATATAGAAATGCTTTACTTCAAACCACTTCAAACTTTGTTAGGCGTATGTGAACAAATTAAAAGATCGAAGAAACTTTTCATTAGCTGAATTGATTTGGAAAGGCATGGTCGGTAACTTTAGCACTGGAAAGAAGAAATGTGAATCGTTGTTTGTTTCTTAACGGTTCTCGATACATACGACTGCTCGTATTCCTGCAGTTATCGGGGGATAAGCCCAACTTGCAAACAGAAATCTGAATTTATCTGACCGAGTCTGAGGGCATCACGAAGTCCAAACTTCGGTGAAACAACTCGAAGGTATAAACGTCTCCTCCTCGTAAAATGTGCTAAGCATTGCGTTCATGTGATAAGCAAGTATTTGTTTTCACGCTGAAGCCCCTCTTGTCTTTATGAATCATATAACTAGAGTTAAATATTTTGTTCACAACTTTTCCCACTGCAACTCCAGTTCAGCATCGCAGAGAAGATTCCCGTGTATCCGCCATCTTCCAGAAAAGTAGCGCGCCGTCCCAGACCTCTTTGAAAAGGTCTATTGTGATTGTGCTGTTAAATGAGGTAAAAGTAGTTGAAAAGTATTTTCATAATATTTGTTTCCGTTGCATCGAAAACTGTGCAGTAGAAACAAATCTTTATCAAGGAAGCACAGCATCATCTGTTAAGTAGGCCTTGTTAGGCAGAACGGAAGGCTGCAAAAACTGTTAAAAAACTAATTGCGATATTTTTGAGCTTTCAAGCGTTATCATTTTAGGCCTTGGCCAAAATTTTAGCAAAAGTACTAGTCTTTCCTGTCTGATTAAAAGCTTTTGAGAATTCTCGAAAATTAATCTGCCTTCGGGTCAAAATATGGAGAAGGTTTTGCTCCAAATGCCCCACAGCTTCTGTGTTCGTACGACGCCATTAGCCACAAATCCACCACAAAGTCACTTGTAATATAAGAGCCTTACGATTGGTCCCTCTAAAAATGTAAACAAACACGCAAAAATGTAAACAAACACGCAAAAAGATTTTTCCTCCTTGCTAGAACAAACTGATTTTTAAAGTCTATAAACCTACCTCAACTGTTTTGAAGAGAAATATCCGCTTCTCTACTCTAATCCGCTGCTGCAATCCACTCCCAGTTTCACGACCAAATCGCTCCCATTTGCCTTGCGCCTTTTTCGATAAATAGTGTCCCAGTCCTTCTCCCAACTCCTGCAGTAGTTACAAGTCTGTAGGAGTAGAAACCTGCAGTGTCAACCAAAATTTCGGAAATTTATGACTTTCTTCTTGCTTAAGAGCACAAGAGATGATAGTGTCGTGTTACAGTAGAGCGGCCATATGAAGTAGAAATGAACTGAAGCTGTGTTTAAACGGAAGAAATGTACATTTTTTTCACCACAAAATATTGTTTAGCATTGTAAGTACTATTTTTCAAAGCTCCTCAAAATCAATTTACGTTTTGTGCTGGTATTATAGATGATATCTTTAGTCCTGCAGTACGTAATCGGAAATCATCCCTTGGCAGTAGAACAACAAAGCAGCATCAGAGCAAATATAGATATCATTCTTACGTTCTGGAAGGTCATGGAGGTACACTTGTAGTTTTCGAGATGCACTGTGCCCATTGTGACGTTCTTGCAAGCGCTTCACTGACTTTTTTCGCAGCTGCCAATCATAATCGACTGACCAGTTTTTCTTGCGTTTGTTCTCGAAAAGGCTATTAAACTTTAGAATTTTCTTGCGGAAAAACTAGCCAAGCTTTTGACTTCAGATTTGGCATGTATGTCCGTGAGCATATTTTGTGCTTGGTGAAAAAGTTTGATCAAAATCTTTAGATTAGCGGAGTGGAAAATTAAGTCCTTCTGAAGCTAGTAAAATATTTTGAAATGAGCCTTCTCGAAAGCCGTGAAAACGAACGGTTTTGTTTAATATGTCTTTCGACTGCCAAGTGTATCAGCAATCCCATATTTTTACAGAATTTCGATAGCGCAATTTTTTTGCACAGCAATTAACAACTTTCTAGAGAGAAGGATTTCTGAAAACTGGCTTTCCGTGCTCATCAGAGCGTGTTGCAGAGTCACCTTCATTCATATTTGTTGTAAATTACCTTTTCATATGTTGAAAATTTGTTTGGTTTTGTGAGTGTCATTTATAGTGAAGACCCGAAGACATTGTTTCTTTTCTTTTTCCCATGGATGGTAAAGCGTAAAGTTAAGATTTATCATACTCAGTTTTATCATCGTGAAACGGATATAATGATAAATAGTAATAATCATCATTTTCTTTAAGGTTGGCGTGGTGGATAGCACTAGGCTAATAGACCTCTTAGCTATTCAATAAAAGACCCTGGATCGAGCGTTATTTTTATACATTTTTATACGCGAGGTTCGATCGAGTGGCGTTATTTGATATATTATATTTTTGGTATTTGATTTTATTCAGGAGGGTTGCTATTCAACAGAGTTGATTTACAAGGGGCCCTCCACTTAAAAAAAACTACTTACAATATACAATGTACAATTACCGAATAAAATAGCAAAATTACAATATAAAAGCCATAGTATGAAAACCCAATATAAAATTTACAAAATCTAGTATAAGAGAAAAAGGAAAAGTCCTAAATAGATTTTTTAAAACTATTCAGGGAAGATGCCTGTTTGGATCGGCAGGCAGGTTATTCCAAGCGTTTGCTCCTCGATAGGAAAAACATTTTTGCCCATTACTTGACTTTTTCATGGGTAGCCTTAAATCTGTCTCTGAATTGCGCTAGACATAGGAAGAGCACTCTGAGTTTCGGGTGAAAAGGTCACACAAGTATTTGGGAGCCAGTTCATGCAGGGACTTGAAGACCATTGTTTTAGATTCACTAGATACGAGTTCTTCAATGGTCTTCCAGCGTTAGAGCTTCTATCGCTATTATGAATTTTCGAAAATTCTACAGAATGTAGCAAAGTATCGTTCGATTGAGATTCTTTTTCAGAATAGCTAAAAGGTCTATTAATGCCAACCATTATTGATAAACCTAAATGTAACCTAAATTTACAATGAAATCCTTGCATAATCTACAGTTACATGAAAACTTCCAAACTTAATTTCCTTCTTAAAATACTGTACAGATCGGGAGTCTTTTATATGCAATGGTAAATCTCGCCAGAGACTTTGCCCCAGAAAACTCGCAGTTTCTAGCCCATATGCTGTGGTCCTAGGTCTTCGTGCATAGATGTTGCTCATAACTCTTAAGTTGTAATGCATTTCTCTCGCCGCAAAAATTTCTTTCATAAAGCAAGGATTCAAATTCATCTTCGTACGGTAAATTTCAGCGACAAGCAACTGCAGATTTCGTTGATGAATAGGGACTGAATGGTCTGTAATTAACAGTTCATCAAAACTTGAAGTCCGATCATGGTACGCTATTCGTAATGCTCTTTCGTGGATGTGGTTAATTTTTGCGTTAACGCGTCTATCATGAAACATTCCTATCAATGGACAGTAACTAAACTGTGACATTACAAAAGCCCTCATGACTGTCATAGTTTTTTTTGAGGCATATACGTTGCGTCCCTAGAAAGAGCATGTAGCTTCTGGTTTGCCTTCATACACACCATGTTCACGCGTTGTTTGAAATTTAGCTTTTGGTAAATAACAACGCCTAACAATTTTTCTTCTTTACTCTCTTTAATGACAGGGGAACCAACTTTTATTGAGATTTCTGTTTCTTTCTGGCCGAATACAAGGAGATGGCATTTCTCTTCGTGTAATTTTCATACAGTTTTGTGCGAACCAATTGCTTAGCTCAGCAATATCATTTTCTAGCTTAAAAAAAATAATTTCCTGTAACTCTTCATGAGAGAAATGAATTGTTGTATCGTCTGCATAATTACAGATTTCAGTCTCATTCAACAAAGGAAAATATCATTAATAAATATATTGAAAAGGAGAGGCCCTAGGACCGATCCTTGTGGGACACCTAACTTCATTTCTTTCCAAGAGCTGAATGAGTCATTTATTTTGACTCGTTGCCTTCTACCTACCAGATAACTGTGAACTATCTTTATGGAGTTCTTACCAAAGCCGCATGCGTTCAATTTAGTCAGCAAGAGTTCATGGTTGAGACAATCGAAAGCCTTTGTTAAGTCCATAAGGACTGCTCCGACAAAACCTCTATTGTCTAGGGTTTTCTTACAAGTCTCCACCAATTTCAGCAGGGCATGCTGGGTATCGTAACCCTGTCGATAGGCGCAAAGGTTAGGCGAGAGAAAATTGTTGACAAAAGGTAGCATTTGATTTACCAAAAGTCTCTCAAAAACTTTGGACACTGACGGCACTACTGTTATTGGTCTATAGTTCTTTTTGTGAAATGAGTCACTATTTTTGAAAAGCGCACGGACATTACCATCTTTCAGTTCATTTGGAAAAAAGTTTTCATCCACACTTGCATTGAAGAGGTCAAGCAGGTGAGGCCTTCTTAGTATTGAGATTATCAACTTAAACAAGTCTAGCCCTTCTGAAACTGAAAGCCTCAACATCTTCACAGTGGCTTTTTATCTAAAGTACACTAGGATGAGAGCGGTATTTTTCGATGGCAGCAGTCTGGGTCCGAGATTCCATCAACAGGCAGTAAACTTTCATTATTGTCCGCAATATTCAAGGAATTTGCGACATTACTGAAATATTCATTCAATATATTTGCAACTGCTCGGTCTTCGGAAACAAGTTCATCATTCTCCATCAACACAATTGTTGAAGAGATTTTAATATTTTCATTGAACAGAAGTTTTACCGATTTCCAGAACTTAATATGTCAAGTCCTTGTCCTTCTTATGATATTTCAAGTCCTTGATGTCAAGATCATTATAGTAATCCTTTTTAGCCTGTTGCAGTATCTTAGCACATCTATTTCTTTGCTTTTTAAACGCTTTCAGATTGTCAACAGTGCGATTGTTGCAATATATGTTCCTGAGACGGGTTCTGTTCATGATTGCCTTTCTAAGTGTTTCCGTCATAAATGGGCCATTATTTTCTCGAACAGATTTTTTCTTTTTTGGTGCATGCTTATCCAGCACACTCAAACTGTAGCATTAAAAACTCCAAAATTCTCACGGCAAGAGCTATTCTTACCTAATTGTTCTCTAAGATCCTCTTTAAATCTCAAGGGGTCAGATTTGCTGTAGTCACGATAAGTAATTATCGTAGGGCCTCTCTTGATGAAACCATCCTCAACCACAGTCACAATCATAGAATGAAAATCAGACAGTCCAGTTTGAATGGTTCTTGTGCCTTTGAAAGATTTCATGTTATTAGTCAGTATCAAATCAATACAACGTGCATTAATCGACTTAAAACATGTACGAACCTTGATCAAATTACCTAACCCATGCAAATTCATGAAATTAGAAATACTATCGCCATCTTCCTCCATATTGAAATCACCCATAATGATTAAATTATCAGATGTTGTGGTACACATGTCTAAGACTTTGCCATGTTCACCAAAAAACTCTCTTTCATTTTGAGAGGGAGGGCGGTAGATCCCTAGCATGATCCATTTCTTCTTGTGCACATTTATTTCAACAATGCCACACTCAATACTGAGAGGAATGTCTATATCTGACAATTCCTGAGCTGGCACTTTGTCTCTAATATAGATCACGAGGCCACCTCCGTGAGAATTTCGATGATATCTAATTGGTTTTTGGAACCCATCAATGAGAAACTAGGAAGTTGTGAAAGTATTATCTTGTTTCCTTCTCCAACAACGAGAATATCTATGTTGTCTGAAATCAGCCTTATAGGAATAGGAATTTATTTCGAATTGAATTAATATTCAGATATCCGATAATGAGTCCATTTTATGAGTTAATCTGATGTTTTTTAAACTTGTAAAGGGGTCTTCATTTTCATTTCTTACACTAGAAACAGGGTTAGGCATAGTCCTTACCTCATTCGCAGAAGAAGAATTTATAGAGTTTCTGTTAGTAATACACTGAGGACTATTATCGCATTGTAAAGAAGTCCCACACAAATGTCAGTTTTTCAGATATCGAGTAATGTTACCTGCGAAAGCACTCGTTCCTGCTCGGCTAAGATGTACGTTGCCATTTACATGGATTTTTCGGTCAAGATTTGAATGGCCAATGATGTCAATGTCGTGCTGTGAACACATCTCTTTCAATTCTGCATTTACTGCTTCTGTCTTCTCATTCAGTTCATTGGAGTCATTCCGTGGGATTAGTGTGGAGACGGTGACTTCTCGTTCCTCTTTTTGTATCGTGTCAGCCAATTCGACTATTCTATTTGCTATGACGTTTGGGGCATCCTTTGATCTTATATCATTGCAGCCTTTGTGTAGAATAACATGGGCTGGTTGCCTTTCCTTGCATGGAACGACACGGTGCTTCATGTGGCTCGTTGTTGCACCACGAAAAGATTTCTCCGACACGTTTTGGCTCCTTTGCAATGACCTATGCATTTGTTTACCATCAACGAATTTGACAATTGAATCGCCAATTATCATTGTCGTTATTTTCTTCTTCTTTTGCTTCTTTTGCGGCGTGCCATCTAACAAACTTCGGCTGTTACTTCTATTGTGCTCTTCACTCATTATTTCTATGTCATTTATTGTTTCCTTGGCATTCATTGTTTCCAAAATTGAAAATCTATTGTGCAGTGGTGTTTGTTTGAATGCTTGGTTATCTTAACTTGACAATGGTGCCTTTTGTTGCGCTTTAACTTTTGGTCCTCTCGAAGGAATTTCTTGCCACTGTGCATTGTTTGGCTTTTTGCTGTTTTTGATGACATCACACCCCAATTGATTCGCTGCTTGATTTTGCGTTTGGTTTCGAAGGGAAATTTTGATCATTTCGTTTAAACTAAGAATTTCATTCCTCAAAAGATCAATTTCTCGTTCCTGTTGCAATATGACCCTTTCGGGATCGATATGGGAGGACGAGGGCCTCTGCTGCGAGGG
Organism: Aurelia sp. 4 Dawson et al 2005; assembly: GCA_964019985.1. Classification (NCBI taxonomy): domain Eukaryota; kingdom Metazoa; phylum Cnidaria; class Scyphozoa; order Semaeostomeae; family Ulmaridae; genus Aurelia; species Aurelia sp. 4 Dawson et al 2005. Next base: position 4,312,381 of record OZ026511.1, on the reverse strand, counting down.
CGTGGAAAAAGAATTATTGATGAGCTCGTCCCTCAAATTTGCTCCTAATTTCATCAAAACAAATGTGTTTTTCTTTTTGATCTCCCCCACTTCAGTTTTTAAAGCGATAAATTCAGTGTGTATGTATTTTTTCAAGTCCGTAACATAATTTCCAATATTTTGCGTTTCCGTTGCCAATTCTGCCAAAATGGATTGTTTTATTGCACCAAAGAAATGTGCCATGTACTCACTCACTTTCGATTCACTTTTGGCTGTGCCGCGGTTTTCGATTAGGCCACTTGACTCCATCGCATCGAATGCTTCATTGAATTCCTGCAAAGTACATGAATTTGCTTTAGTAACTATGTCAAAGATTGCATCTCGGCTTGGCCTTTTCTTTTGGTTTCGAATTTCTACGATTGCATGAAGTATTTTCCATCCATGTTTGTTAAAATGCAAGAGCTACGTTAGACACGTCCTCACTCACTGACTGCACCGCGGATTAATCTTTATTAACGATATTTCTCTCTATCTTCCCCAGGTGAGAGGTAATGGTGAACGCTGTGGACTTCGGTGATATATTCAGCAGCCATTGTCTGTATGAACCGTCGTTGTAGTGACCCTAAAGCAAGTTATCCAAAAAATTCTGTATACGAAATAAAGGAAGGAATCACAAGAGTGTTTTGAGTTAGATATTCAAACAACTTAGCTACATCGAAGCTATCTTCGCAACTCTTATCAATATTGCAAACTACGAGCAATAGAAATTTAATGAAACCAAGCAGCTCTGAAACGTCTGAAACCCGTCGAAATTCATTCATCGCGGAAATGGGATCGATTTCGAGCAGCCGGAGAATTCCAAGCAATCACATGATGGCATCAGAATTTCCATCAGCTTAGGAATGAAAAATTTTCCCTTGCAACTGGTAATTGTTAGCTTGCCCTCAGATCTCGTACTGAGGCTTTGAATCTCGAACCAATGTGAAAAGCGCATTTTCCTGTCTCTTAATGGTTAAGTCGATCCCCTGTCTTGGACTACCTTGGACGGTCTTTCAGTCTCCATGGTTTTGTCCATAATTCATATTTTTGCCAATTCCCGACGTTAATAATGACAAAACATAATGATAATGTAGGAAAATGCTTAGCTAGAGTGGACTCGCCCCAATTAGCACAAAGAATTTGCTGTTGCGGATGCTTTGGATTTTGGCCTGGCTATAAACAGGCAGCCTACAAAATCATTTCCTAGCGCCATTCAGTTGACGGCTACTCACTTTTCTTGACGTCGCTTATAGCTAGAGTGCCGTCGTGATTCTTTTGTATTCGTTCAACATTTATAATCTGATGTTTTTATTTCACGCATAGGAAGGGCTCACGACCAAACGGATTCTAAACAGGGACTAAAATCTTACGAACAATCGAGCGCCTCCTTTCCAAATTGCGTCTCGTAATCAAGTTAAAGTTTTAAAGACGAAGGAGCCAACATTAGAATACATTACATAAATCCCTATAACTTACGCTTGTTGTTGTTGCTGTTATCGCTTCAGTTGAGGGACTTGTGTCCTTACGCTTCAAAACAGGGATTAATTAGGCCAAGTCCGCCGCGTTCACGGCGCGACCAATCACATCGCGACTTTCTTAATAAGGTAGGGCCACGTGCCAATTCTTAGTGTTTGATTGGCTGATTAGGAAAATGCTACTGTTTGGAGCGAAAGAAAACTGGGCCTGAGTTGAGTGTGTCGGGGGGTTCAGCAAAGAAATGAAATTGATTTAGTCAGCATCTGTTTTAAATATTCTCACGGCTTTCGCTGGCTTTCTTTGCAAAATGGAGGATCGTGCCATCGAAGCCGTGGAGGCTTGATTTAAGATGACTCTGCAACACGCTCTGATGAGCACGGAAAGCCGGTTTTCAGAAATCCTCCTCTCCAGAAACTTTTTGATTGCTCTTCAACCAATCGGGCTACTGAAATTCTGTATAAAGTATGGAATTGCCCATACTCTTGGCAATCGAAAGACATATTAATCAAAACTGTTTGTTTTCACGGTTTTCGAGAAGGCTCATTTCAAAATATTTTACTAGCTTTAGAAGAACTTCATTTGTCACTCCGCTAATATGAAGATTTTGATAAAACTTTTTTACCAAACACATGATATGCTCACGGACACACATGCCAAAGTTGAAGTCGAAAGCTTAAGGCTGCATTCACATTGCACAATCCCTTGTAAGTGCTTGAACGCTCGTGCAAAAAACTAAGGGATTAGTATGATGGATTTCTGCACGAGTAGCGTTTACAAGGGATTGTGCAATGTGAATTCACCCTTAAGCTTGGCCAGTTTCTCTGCAATAAAATGCTAAAGCTTGGTAGCCTTCTCGACAACAAACGCAAGAAAAGTTGGTCACTCGATTACGATTGGCAACTGCGAAAGAATCAGGGAAGCGCTTGCAATCACGTGTGAAAACAAGTCAGCAGTCTTTCGAGACTGACAGTACAAATCTATCTTTTTTCATACAAATCTTTTGTGCTTGCACAAGCTATGGAATATCTTGTTTGAGTCCCAAGGCGAAGAAAAAGTAAGAGGTCTGCAAAACTGTAACGTCCAGTTTCATGAGTTTCAGAGAGCCGCCTTACAGAGGATTTTATGAGAAGACGCTGCTTTTATATGAATGCTCACGGGACCTACTCTCAGGAGACGTCCTGTCAACATGGATGAAATCGGCGAAAGGAATTGGACTGAGAAAAAGGCAATTCAAATCCGAGTGTTACCCCTCCCCCGTATTCAAAACTTGAACTTGATTACGAGACGCAATTTGGAAAGGAGGCATTCGATTGTTCGTAAGATTTTAGTCCCTGTTAAGAATCTGTTTGGTTGTGAGACCTTCGTATGAGTGAAATTAAAAAATCAGATTATAAATGTTGAACGAATACAAGGAATCACGTTGTCAGTCTAGGCCAACATCGGCTCGGATTTGAGTTGCCTTATTCTCAGCCCAATTCCCTTCGCCGATTTCATCCATGTTGGCAGGACGTCTCCTAGGAGTAGGTCCCGTGAACTTTTATGTAAAAGCATCCTCTTCTCATAAAATCCTCCGTAGGGCGGCTCTCTGAAAAAACTCACGAAACTGGACGTTACTGTTTTGCAGACCTCTTACTTTTTCTTCGCCTTGGGACTCAAACAAGATATTCCATAGCTTGTGCAAGCACAAAAGATTTGTATGAAAAAAGATAGATTTGTACTGTCAGTCGCGAAAGACTGCAGACTTGTTTTCACACGTGATTGCAAGCGCTTCTCTGATTCTTTCGCAGTTGCCAATCGTAATCGAGTGACCAACTTTTCTTGCGTTTGTTGTCGAGAAGGCTACCAAAATCTTTAGATTAGCGGGGTAGAAAATGAAGTTCTTCTAAACCTAGTAAAATATTTTGAAAAGAGCCTTTTCTCCAAAGCCGTGCAAACAAACAGTATTGATTGATATGTCTTTCGATTGCCAAGAGTATGAGCAATTCCATAGTTTATACAGAATTTTGATAGCACAATTGGTTGCAGAGCAATTAACAAGTTGCTACAGAGGAGGATTTCTGAAAACCGGCTTTCCGTGCTCATCAGAGCGTGTTGCAGAGTCATCTTAAATCAAGCCTCCACGGCTTCGACGGCATGATCCCCCATTTTGCAAACAAAGCCTGCGAAAGCAGTGAAAGTATTTACAAAAGATGCTGACTAAATCAATTTTATTTCTTTGCTAAAATTGGCCCTGTGGCCCTGTTGGGTCGTTCAATAAGCTGGAAAAGGCTCTTTCTTTTTTGGACAAAGAGGGTAAAGAAATAATCCTCTTAGGAGACACAAATTGTGATCTCACTCCAAAACAAGCTGAACAACCTATAGACAATGATTCAAAGCACATGCTTGATCTCTATGAGTTGTTCAGCTTTAAACAGCTTATTGGGGGACCCACTAGGGTCAATCTAACTACTTCTTCCACTATTGACCATATTGCTACAACATGTGCCAGAAATATTGTAAAATCTGGAGTGCATGAGATCTCCTTGAGTGACCATTATATGGTCTACTGCGTTCGGAAATTTAATGGAGCAGTAGAGAAAGGCCATAAAATGATCAAATCTCGGAAGATGAAAAATTTTAATGAAGAAGCATTCCTGGCTTATGTTTCTGGCATATGTTGGGAGCAAATGCTTACTGGAACAGATGACATCGATGTTCTTGTGTGCAATTGGTCAAACCTGTTTTCTTTGATCATAGAAAAACATGCCCCGATGACCGCAATGCGTGTCTCAGAGAAGTACTGCCCCTGGATTGGCAAGGACCTGAAGAAACTAATGCAGACCAGGGATAAGCTAAAAAAGGCTGCAGCCAAAAGAAAGTCCCCATTTCTTATGGACTCTTATAGACAGATCCGTAACAAGATCAATGTCCTTAACATCCAAATAAAGAAGCAGTATTATACTAATAGGATCTCTGATTGTCAAGGTAACATGAAAGAATCATGGAAAGCAATCAATGAACTCCTTAATAAGAGATCAAAGTCCAGCAACATCGATTGTCTTAGAGAATCTGGTTCTGAAACTGTTCACCAAAAAGATACTTAGGTAAGGATCTTGCTGACAAAATAGATCCAACCCCAAATCCCCTTCTTCCTGGTGACTATGAAATTAACAAACACAAGGCAACATTCCGCTTCAGGACTATTGAAGTGCAGGAGATCAGGGATGCATTTGCCACCGTTAAGACTGCAAAGAGCTTTGGGACTGACAACATCTCAAGCTACTTTTTGAAGCTTGCGCTGCCCTTTATTGAAAATTCGCTTGCTTTCTTGTTTAATACATCCATGGAAACAAGTCGTTTTCCTGACTCATGGAAAGTTGCTAGAGTCACTCCTATTTTTAAGAATGGAGATAAGACTGACAAGTCTAACCATCGACCAATATCAGTCTTGCCTGTCATCTTGGGGCTCTTTGAAAAGTTAGTAGCAAACCAGCTGTACTAGTACATGAATGATAACGGGCATTTTACATCTGGCCAATCCGGGTTTTTTCGCCTTCATTCTACAGTAACATGCTTACTTAAAAATACTGACGACTGGTACAATGGAATGGATCTTGGTAAGCTTGTGGGTCTAGTGTTCATTGACCTCAAAAAGGCATTTGACACTGTAGATCATAACATTCTCTGCAAAAAGCTTGAGCTCTACGGTTTACAGCAACGCGAACTCTCTTGGTTCAAATCGTACCTTTCCAATCGGAAACAGTTTTGTAGGGTTAATGAGGTTGATTCAAGAATAGGGGACATAGAAGTTGGTGTTCCACAAGGTTCATGTCTTGGCCCTCTTCTCTTCCTCATCTACATCAACGATCTCCCACAAGCTGTCTAAGATTCTACCGTGTCCATGTATGCTGATGACACCAGTTTGTGCTACCAGTCTCACGATTTGACTCGTCTAAATGAGGCTATTAAGAGTGACCTTAGAAAACTGGATACATGGCTACAAGGCAACAAGCTTTCCCTGAATGTCGCAAAAACTCATTCTATGCTTATTTCTACCAAGCAGAAACACAACATTCTCAAAAGTCAAAATAAAGACTTGATTCTGAAAATTCGCGATAATGAGCTTGAAGTAGTCAAAAAAACAAAATACCTTGGTGTGCAAATCGACTGCTCCTTGGATTGGAAAGAACAAATCAAGGCAGTCTCTAGCAAGGTCTCGAGGGCAGTTGGCTTTTTAAGACATGCCAAGTCTTTTCTCCCGGAAGAAACCTTGCAAACTCTCTACACAGATATCGTGGAGCCCCACTTTCGATACTGCTGTTCTGTCTGGGGCTGTGCCGGTTTAACTGAAATTAATCAGTTGCAAAAGCTTCAAAACCGTGCTACTAGGATGATAACGAATAGCAGCTTTGATGCCCCTAGCAGACCTCTTATTAAAGGGCTGGGATGGAAGACCGTTGAGGAACTTGCTTCTGGTGAATCTAAGACAATGGTCTTCAAGTCCCTGAATGAGCTGGCTCCACAATACCTGTGTGACCTTTTCACCCGAAATTCGTCTTGCTCATCATATAGCCTTCGTGATACGGGGACCAACCTGAGGTAACCGATGAAAAGGTCAGCAAATGGCCAGAGATGTTTCTCTTATAGAGGTGCAAAACTATGGAATAGCCAGTCCGCCGAGTCAAAGCAGGCAACCTCTTTGTATGGTTTTAAGAAAACTATATAGAAACTGTTTTCTTTCGTTTTGATTGTAAATTTTAAACATTATTGTAAATAGGTTTTGGATATTGTAAATAAGCTTTTATAGTTTAATTTAATTTTAGGTTTTATAGTTTAATCTAATTAATAGCTCCTTACTTTTTATCTTGGACTGTAATTAATATTTTTATTGGAGGGCCCCTTGAAAATCAACTTGTTGAAGGGCAACCCTCCTTAAAAGAATTAAATTTGAAAAATATGAAAAGAATTAAATATGCTGAACCCCCCGACACACTCAACTCAGGCCCAGTTTTCTTTCGCTCCGAACAGTAGCATTTTCCGAATCACCCAATCACACGCTAAGAATTGGCACGTGGTCTTACCTTATTAAGAAAGTCGCGATCTGATTCGTCGCGCCTTGAACGCGGCGAACTTGGCCTTATTAGTCCCTGTATTTAAAGGTCAGATAAAGGCAAAAGACATTTTATTGATTTCAATCATTTACGACCCGGAGATTTCGAAATTTCAAACGAACTTTCAATATGAGTTCAGAAAGTTATCGAAATCACCTGTCGAATTCCGTTTTTCAGTCAAATTTCCCTAAAAAACCGCGCAAGCCAAAGAGCCTGGAACTAGCAGAGGCGTGATGTGGAATGAGTCGAAGGAGTCATTGCAAAGCTGCGAGGGAATGGAGGAGTCTGTTTGCATTCACTGATTGTCAAATCACGAAAGTTAGAAAAGCCTACTTACTTTAACTTACTTTACTTTAACTTACTTTAACGGCGTGAATGGGGTCAGCATACTCGAAACTGACTCCTCGCTCGGTAAGGATGACCATGTGCTACAGGTGGTGCCTGACCGTCATCCAGCGACTGTACGCAACAAAGACAAAATTAAGATTGGGACATGGAATGTTAGGACATTAAATCAATATGGTAAGCTAGAAAATGTGAAACAAGAGATGCAACGGCTAGAAATTAACATCCTAGGAGTATGTGAAACCAGATGGAAGAACAACTGGAATTTCGTAAGCGAAGATCACAGAGTTATATACTCAGGAGGTGATAAATGTGAAGGAGGAGTCGGGCTAATACTAGATAAAGACAGAGGGAAATGTGTTTTAGGGTACTGGCAACTATCAGACAGAGTTCTTCTTGTAAAACTACAAGGACAGCCATTTAACGTGGCAATCATAATGGTATATGCACCCACGTCGCAAAGTACCGAAGAAGAAATTGATAAGTTTTATGAAACGCTAGAAAGTGCTAAGTCTCAATGTAAATCACAAGAGATCATCATCATTATGGGAGATCTGAATGCAAAAGTAGGCAATGAACAGGATAGCGAAGTGATTGGTAAATATGGGCTTGGATCACGTGATGAGCGAGGAGAAAAATGGGTTCAATGGTGTACGGCGAATTGTCAAGTTATAACTAACACTTGCTTTGACGAACACCCAAGACGCTTATGGACCTGGAAAAGCCCAGGAGGCGACACCAAGAACCAGATAGACTATATCACCATCAATAAACGCTTTAGAAACGCTGTTTTACACTCAAAAACATACCCAAGCGCTGACTGCGGAAGTGACCATGTCCCAGTTATTTGCAAGCTGAAAGTAAGACTACGAAAACTAAAGAAACCTACGTCGACTCCAAAACTTCAATATGAAAAATTACACAGAGACGAAGTTTTTAAGCAAGAATACGCAGTTGCAGTTAAGAATAAGTTCATGGCTTTAGAAAGCATCGGTGAGTCAAAGTGGAACACCTTAAAGGAAGCACTAGTATCATCAGCAAAAGAAGTCATCCCTAAAAAAGAGAAAAATGTCAAAAAGAAATGGATCACAAACGAAATTCTTGATCTAATGAAAGAGAGACAGCAAATACTTCCAAGAAATAGCGCAGAGTACAAGAGCCTAGACAAAACCATCAGAGTAAAATGCAAGGAAGCAAAGGAGGGATGGCTTAACGAAAAGTGTGCGGAGATCGAGAAATTGAAAAATACAGATACAGCTGGAATGCATAAGAAGATCAAAGAGATAGCTGGGCAGAAAACATGCTCTTCAACTGGATGCATAAAATCTAAAGAGGGAACCATCATCATGGAAAAAGAAAAGGTACTACAACGATGGACTGAATACATTACAGATCTCTTCCACGATAACAGAGGAGAGAAACCTATAATACGTAAAAATATGGAAGGACCTGAGATACTAAGATCTGAAGTGAGAGCTGCTATTGCCAAGATGAAGAGAAATAAAACAGCAGGACCAGACAAGATTGTCATAGAGATGGTAACAGCCTTAGAAGATTTTGGGATTGAGAAGGTGACTGAAGTCATCAACGAAATATACAACACCGGTGAAATACCAGAGGATCTAAGTAAATCAATCTTCATAGCGTTACCAAAAAGAGCAGCTGCCAATGAATGTGAACTCCATCGAACCATCAGCCTGATGAGCCACATAACAAAGCTTACACTGAGGATCATAATGAATAGAGCACGGAGCAGAATTCGTCCGGAAATAGGAAAAGAACAATGTGGCTTTGTTCAAGATGCAGGAACGAGAAATGCTATTTTCATGATAAGAATGTTATCGGAGCGTGCAATAGAAATGCAGAAGGACCTATATTTGTGTTTTATTGACTACACAAAAGCATTTGATAAAGTCCAACATGAAGAATTGCTAGAAATGCTAGGGAAGCTTGATATACATGGCAAAGACTTAAGAATAGTTCGCAACTTGTATTGGGAACAAACAGCATGTATACGAATAGACAACGATCTAAGTGAGTACACCAGAATAGAGAGAGGAGTGCGACAGGGATGCGTTTTCTCGCCTGATTTGTTTAACCTGTACAGCGAAATGATACTTAGAGAACTAGAAGATTTACCAGGGCTTGTCGTAGGTGGACATAACATTAACAACATACGCTATGCAGATGACACAGTGTTGATAGCAAATTCAGAAGAAAAATTAAAAGAATTATTAGACAAGGTAGTTGAGGAAAGCAAAAATAAAGGGCTAAGTATCAATTGCAAAAAGACAGAATGTATGGTCGTGAGTAGGAAAGATAGCCTAAAGTGTGAATTAAAAATTGATGACACCAAAATCAAGCAGGTAAAAAAGTTTAGCTATTTGGGAAGCATGTTGACTGAGGACGGAAAGTGTGACACAGAGATTCAGAGACGCATTGGTATAGCGAAAGATGCTTTCCAAAAATTAAGTAAGGTACTGACAAATCGAAAGATGACAATTAAAACAAAGAAAAGAGTATTGGACTGCTATGTAACGACCAATCTTCTATATGCGAGTGAGTGTTGGACAATTTCAGCACATATGAGGAGTAAACTTGAAGCGGCTGAAATGTGGTTTTACCGGCGCATGTTAAAAATTCCATGGACAGGCCACGTTACAAATGAAGAAGTTCTAAAGAAAATAGGAACTAAAAGGAAACTGCTGCCAACAATTAGAAAGCGTCAGTTGGAATTTTTGGGGCATGTTATGAGAAAAGAAAGTGTGGAGAATTTAACGCTCACGGGACTCATTGAAGGGAAGAAAAACAGAGGAAGACCACGGATAAAGTACTTGACTAGTTTGAGCACATGGATGGCAGAACGTGTACCTGAAGGACAAAGAGGGGGAATGAAAGAACAAGAACTGCTAAGAAGAACAAAGGATAGGAAGCTGTGGAAAGCCATGATCGCCCACGTCTTGAAAGGACATGGCACATAAAGAGAGAGAGAGACTTTAACTATCTCAAACCAAAACGCCGAAAAAGTAGGTAGTTTATCGTCGTGGCTAGTCAGCTCATGCAGAGAACAATGTATGTGCACATTATTCCGAACTTTGGCGTGGACCAACGTGTCGCAGCAGTGAGCTGTGGACTGACTTGGAGAGGGAACCCTTCAGACTTGCAACAACGAAAACATTGCGGGTCTGCACAAGATATTTCAATCCTAACGACAAACATTCATTGGCTGCTACAAGTGCATTAGCTGGCTTCCAGAGCACCTTTCTGCGAACTCTTAGGCGTGCTGAACATGAAATTATAGCTGAAATCGAATGATACACTCACCCACTGTTCGAACATGACGACACAGGATTTTGCCATATCAGGAGTAGGCCATGTGAGCACACTCGTGTTCATGGATAGGTAAGTGCAAGTTCTTTCTCCACATTTATGTTTCCTTTTCTTCGATAACGCTATGGTTTTTTGCGAACTTTTTAGGTGGCCAAAGTGTTGCCTCACATTCATTTTCATTTCATTTCATTTAATCTTATTTAAGCACAAAATCCATTCAGTTGAATACGATACCAAAAGAAAATAGAATAAATTACAATTAAAAGTATACATTATAAGCTCAAGCTATGTTACACCCTTTCCCTCCCCCCGTGTACTGATCTTCCATGGATTCGTGCAAACCTATTTTATATCAGCTCAAAAGATGAGATTTCAGATCTTTTTTGAATCGAACAACGGATTCGGTGTCTCTGATGAGCTGTGGGATACTATTCCAGGCTTTTGGACCAGTGTACAAAAAACTTTTTTTCGTATGTTCTAATTTTAGTTTTTGCACATGGAGATCCTTCATGTTCCTCGTGTTATATTTTGATAAGGCAGACCTCTCTATGAACTTATTTTGTAGGCCTTCAGGACAAAGCTGATTGACAATCTTGAAAGTCATGACCGCTCGGTCAAATGTCATTAGTTGATTTACATTAAGGATGTTCTTATTGTAATCGTCTTTTATCTTTCAAGATTCTATCAGATCGAAAGCTCTGTCCTGATATCTTTGTAGAGTGCTAAGCTTAGTACTGGAGAGGGCGCCCCAGACCACGTTTGCATACCTTAGATGGCTCTCAACAAGTGCTTGATACACATTAAGCAACTGAGATTGTGGTAAGATGTTTTTCAGTTTCCTGAGAGATGCCAGGCCACCCGCTACTTTCCCTTTGACAGATTTGTACTGTTCATTCCAGCTTAGCTTGTCGTCAACAGTAAGTCCTAAGTACTTCGTTTTATGAACCTGCTTTATTATAATATTATCCAGATAAAACGGTTGTAGCTCTGGTAGTTTGCTTTGCCTTCGAGGGTGGTCAATAACCATGAACTCGGTTTTCTCGGGGTGTATGCTTAGCTTATTAATTCTCATCCACTCAGAAATGTTTTTCAGTTCTGCCTGGAAGTTGCTCGCCACATCACTAAGTTCGTTCGACGAGAATGAAACTTCCGTATCATCTGCATAGAGATTAGCCCTGGAGAACTTTAGGCAAGATTCAAAGTCATTAAGGTACAGGATGAATAATAATGGGCCTAGACAGGATCCCTGCGGTATCCCACATGTGACTTGTTGGGAACTCGACTTGTTACCGTTTAATGTACAATATTGTTGACGGCAACTAAGATAAGATCTGAACCATTCTAGCTCAATACCATCAATTCCATATACTTTCAGCTTTCTGATAAGTATTTCATGATCTACTGTATCAAAAGCTTTCTTGAGGTCGAGAAACAGCGCAAAGTTGACATCGTTTTTGTCTATATTCTCATACCAGTAATCTGAAACACTTATCAGAGAGGTGATGGTTGAATGCAGTTTACGATAGGCAAATTGACTCATTGTCAGTTTCCTGTTAGAAAGAAGGAAATCGGATAACTGGTCATGCACAATCTTTTCAAATAATTTTGCAAAAACTGAGAGAACAGAAATTGGCCTGTAATTATTTTTCTCATTTCGAGCTCCAGTTTTGAAATTTGGTGTTATTTTTGCAAGTTTCCAAACGTTTGGAACGATTCCCTTAGCCAAAGAAGCGTTGAATATCATCGCCAAAGGCTTGGCAATAAATTTCGCAGCGTCCTTGACAAGATTCGTTGGGACACCATCAGGACCGGGTGCCTTGCCACTCTTTAGCATCTTCAAGGACCTAAGCATTGATTCCTCGCTCATCAGTTTGAACGAAAATTTTTGGTCAGAATCATTGGGGTGCAGATACTTAATCGGATCATCGTCAGGCTTGACCTCTAGTTTACTTGCAAGTTTTGGGCCTATATTGACGAAGTGTTCGTTAAGCTTTTCTGCTATCTGGTTTTGCCCCTTTACGATCGTGTCCCCATCTTTTAGTTCAGAAATTGTTGTGGTACCCGAGGTCTTGTGTAGAATTTTTTCAATAGTTTTCCACATTTTTTTCGGGTCATTTTTGTTTTTGGTGACAAGTTCCTGGTAATACTTCGTAACTGAAAGACGAATGTTATTTGTTACCTTATTGCGGAGAATCTTATATTTCGGCCATAGGTTTGGGTCTTTCGAAGCCAATTTTTTCATTCTATCACGTTCTTCCATACTCTTTTTAATATCAGAGGTAATCCATGGAGAGTACTCGTTTCTTACCTTCCTTGTTTTAAGAGGAGCATGAAAATTAAGTAGATGCTCTAAGATTTGATGAAATGTCCTGGCCATTTCGCTCGGATTGTCACTCTTTGATTCTAAGGTAGAAGCCCAGTCTATCATTTGCAGGTCCTTTAGGAAATCCTCCTTACAATAGTTTCTAAGAGCACGGTACTCAATCGTTTTTGGACTATTTCTTTTGAGCCTCCATGCATTTACCTTACGTACATTTACTTTACGTACACACAATATAATTTGTATTTACAGATCCTTCGTGAAGCCATGCAAATGCAAATGTGCCTTCGATAGGCGCTCGTCGCACTAAGAGAATGAATCCTGATAGTAACAATATAACCATGGGGAGATCACGGCGTGTTTTTCTGTAGTCTTTGCAAATAACACAATAGTTAACTGTTTGATAAAAGACCATGGCTTGATCCAGCCATTCACAGCTAAAGACAATCAATATTTTTAACTGCTAATTTGCATCAAAATAATTCAAAGGATGCTTTTATGTTTCCATTACAGATTCGGTCCCACTTGAGGAGAGCAGAACACAGGAAGCTTGGCCTGACTGTGTTGAATTCACTCTTCTGCATCGAGGGAAAACTATGAGGGTGTGCCACTCAATACTCGATCTTTGCAAATATCAGAGAAGCTATTGGACGCAATCCAGTTTATTTTGTTTACTGTTCTATGCGTATCTGCAATGCGGTGTGTGTTCTTCACGGTTAATTCTTCAAGTGCTTTGGGCCTCTTAAGTGATGAATTTCTTATGACTCATTCCACGTCATGACAAAGCTAGTTCCAGGCCTCTATCATCACGCGGTTTTTTGAAGGAGTGCCCTTTTTCAAAACCCCCAAACCTACCCTTTTGCATCGCAAAGATAAAAAATATTGTTGCCATCGGATTCCCAATAGTTTAAACTTATGAATATAAAAAAATCGCATTTGCCTTTATCTGACCTTTAAGCGTAAGAAAAAAGTCCCTCAACTGAAGTGATAACAACAACAACAACAGCAAGCGTAAGTTGGAGGGACTTATGTAATGTAGTCTAGCTTAACAGGACGGAAAATTGTCTACGCATGCGCGAAAGCAGCAAAATAAAGTCACGTACTTTTCGCACTACGACTGATGTTGTTACATGAATTTGGCAGGAAGTGATCGCTGTCGTCATCTTGGGATGTCTCCCGAGGTTTCTTGGGGTCTTTTCAAACTCAGTTTAGGCACATTCATAGACAAGTTTTAATGTCAATGATACAGCAAGAATTTCTTCCGATTTAAAATGTCTTGGCTCATCAACGGAGTTACCAAATGAATTGATCCAGCGTGGCATTGGTGACTACTGCGATGCTTAAAGGGTGATGAGATATGCGGGAGAGAGGGATGGCTACCCATCATCAAAGGCAAGTATATATTTTACTAGTTTATGCTACAGAGAGATTTGTTCATATTTGTAATCTACAAACACTGAGCTATTTTTTGATGCATAGCTTCATTTTTGAATTTTGTCAAGGCTATGAAAATATTTTCCCTGAAAAGTGGCAATTTTAGGACTTTTTTGTCATCAGTCACAACATTAAACCCCCTGAACCTATCATACAAACACAAATCTTGTGGAAAAACTAGTCTATGCTACAGAGAGATTTTTTCATAGTTGTAATCTACAAAAACTGAGCTATTTTTTGATGCATAGCTTTATTTTTGAATTTTGTCAAGGCTATGAGAATATTTTTCCTGAAAAGTGGCAATTTTAGGAAATTTTTCTTATCAGTTTCAACAATAAACCCCCTGAACCTATCATACAAACACAAATTTTGTGGAAAAACTAGTCTATGCTACAGAGAGATTTTTTCATTGTTGTAATCTGCAAAAACTGAGCTATATTTTGATGCATAGCTTTATTTTTGAATTTTGTCAAGGCTATGAGAATATTTTTTCTGAAAAGTGGCAAATTTAGGATATTTTTCTTATCAGTTCCAACATCAAACCCCCCTGAACCTATCATACAAATACGAACCTTGTGGAAAAACTAGTCTATGCTACAGAGAGATATTTACATAGTTGTAATCGTCCTATTTCTCCTCTACCGATTTTTTGGAAGGTACTTAGAAACTAATATATGATTCTTTATACTCACATCTCGTTTCATGTGACTTACTTAACCCTAATCAGTCAGGTTTTCGTCCAGGTGACTCAATTTTCAACCAACTAATTTCCATCACGCATTCAATTTTCAAAGCATTTGACTGCAATCCTCCGCTTGATGTTCGCTCCATGTATTTTGATATTTCTAAAGCATTTGACAGGGTATGGCACGATGGCCTTATTGTTAAGCTAAAACGATGTGGTGTTGCTGGACAACTTCTTTCTTTCATCCAAAGCTTCCTTAATGATCGAAAGCAGCGAACTGTTTTAAACGGTCAGTGCTCAAACTGGGGAGATATTTTGGCAGGAGTGCCCCAGGGATCTATATTAGGACCGTTGTTTTTTCTTGTGTATATCAACGATCTTACCACTGACTTGAAATGTAACGTTAACCTTTTTGCCGACGATACATCCTTGTTTACAGTTGTTCAAGAACCAAATGTAGCTGCTGAGGACATGAACCATGACCTGGAGTTGATAAGCCGATGGGCCCATGAGTGGAGGATGTCATTTAATCCCGATCCGCAAAAACAAGCTGTCGAACTACTTTTGTCGAAAAAAGACATGAAATCGATCATCCCGTTATGCTCTTTAATAACATACCGGTGAAAAGAGTGACTGAGCATAAACATCTGGGTATTATTCTGGACTCGAAGCTTTCTTTCTCAGCTCATATTAAATCTGCTATCTCAAAAACAAGAATGTGCATTGGTCTGCTAAAATGTCTCTCCAAGTATCTGCCAAGGCATACGCTGAATGAATTATATAAGCTTTATGTGCGACCCCATCTGGACTATGGGGATGTTATCTATCATATTCCAGCTAAAGTGTGTGAATTCAGTCAAAACATCGTTTTACCAAATCTAATGGAAAAAATAGAGTCTGTTCAGTATTCAGCTGCTCTTGCAGTGACAGGAACATCGCGCGAGCAACTGTATGCAGAGCTTGGCTGGGGATCACTTAGTTCTCGTAGATGGAGTAGACGACTAACTTTGTTCTATAAGATTATAAACAATCTTACCCCCGTGTAAACTAAGAAACCAATCCCACCTGCTCATCAGTCGAGCTACTCTCTTCGCAATCAGGATGCTATTCGACGAATAAAGGCAAGAACAGAAACATTTCTGTCCAGCTTCTATCCTAACTGCACCTCTGAATGGAATGCACTTGATCCTGAAATGAGGCTAGCACCATCGGTTGCTGTTTTTAAGACAAAACTTCTCTCAATAATTCGCCCCCCTGCAAAACCTGTCTTTGGTATTCATGACCCAACAGGCAATTCATATCTATCCCAAAAAGGGTAGGTCTTCGCAGACTAAATTTCCACAAATTAAAGCACAATTTTAGGGACACAGTCAACCCAATGTGTCCAACGAATGACGGTATTGAGGACACGGAGCATTTTTTGCTGCTTTGCTCTTCATTTGACGTTCAACGACGACATCTTCTCGCTGGAGTTTCGGTACTATTACGACAATTTGTTGAAATAAACAGCCTCCCCAACTACGTTCTTGTTCAGATTCTGTTGTATGGTGACAAAAACCTTTCGAATGAAATCAACAAAAGTATTCTCGAAATGACACTAGTTTTCATCCACAATACAGGTCGATTTGATTAAATAGATCTGAGAAGTTTGTTTACTCCACTCAGCCACTAAGTCTTTTCCCTTATTTTTCATTGTTCACTTTTTTATTGGGAATTCAGTGTTATGTTAGTCCAGATGTCCAGATTGATAGCCTAGCTCACTTCAATTTCATTTTTCAGTAAAATTTTTAGCGTCTGATCCCATGTCACTAATGGGATACATCCAAAACACAGCAATTGCCCAACATCCAATGTGAAGCCGATTCCTGTATTTATCTGTAGAAATTGCGTAGCCTTTAGTGCTGTATTTGTATTTGATTGTATATTTAGATTTAACTTTAGTTACCTGTCTCTATGTTATGGCCATGGGGTAGTCATGGTCTTCTGCTCCTCATGGCATCGTTCTTGTAGTGTAGTAAGGTAGTTCGTAGGTGCTGTTCTAGGTAATTTCATTATTGTAAATTTTTATATTGGATAGAAAAAACCTACAAAAACTGAGCTATTTTGTGATGCATAGCTTTATTTTTGAATTTTGTCAAGGCTATGAGAATATTTTACCTGAAAAGTGGCAATTTTAGGACATTTTTCTTATCAGTTTCAACAATAAACCCCCTGAACCTATCATACAAACACAAATTTTGTGGAAAAACTAGTCTATGCTACAGAGAGATTTTTTCATAGTTGTAATCTGCAAAAACTGAGCTATATTTGATGCATAGCTTTATGTTTGAATTTTGTCAAGACTATGAGAATATATTCGCAAAACGTGGCAATTTAGGACATTTTTCTTATTAGTTGCAACATTAAACCCCCTGAACCTATCATACAAACACAAATCTTGTGGAAAAACTAGTCTATGCTACAGAGAGATTTTTTCATATTGTTTTTTTATGCATAGCTTTATTTTTTAATTTTGTTAAGGCTCTGAGAACATTTTCCTGAAAAGTGGCAATTTTTAGCACTGTGTTGTGAACAACTGCATCATTAAACCCCCTGAATCTCTCATAGAAACACAAATCTTGCCGGAAAACTAGTTGATGCTACTGTATGCAAAGATATTTTCATATTTGCATTCTACAAAGACTATTCTTTATGCATTGTTTTAATTCTAAATTTTTTCAACGCTTATTGAATATTTTTTCTGAAATGTTGCAATTTTAGGACATAGTTGTGAACAACTGCAACACTAAACCTTCACTAAGAAGAATCAGCCTTGATTATCTAGCCTTGCCAGATCATAATCAGCTGACTTGTTGATGCATGTTCAGTAAATATGAAACTGAAACTATTAATGAGCAGCTGTACCAACCAATGAATGTTTTCAAGAAGTGTGTTCTCTAACAATCTGGTGGGTATGCCCCACACTCAGTATATTCACAAATAGGGGGATGAGTCCCACAATATTAGAACAACCCAAAATATCATCTTTTGCTGCATTGCAAGTATCAGCTTATGTTATTGCAAGACACCTTAAGTGAATATTTTAGGCTACATCCTGAAATAATGTACAGCAAATAGAGTTTAGGATTGCCTGTAACAAACCCAGAAAGATCAACTTGACCAAATTTGATGCCAGAATATGTCATGGAATATCAGCTGATTACTGATTTATACCCAAAAATATCACTGTCAGCAATGTTTTGACCCAGAAATGTTAGAAATACTGTTACCTCCCAGTATGTGTATATTCTGTGTGTCCCACAATAGGCTGGTGTGACCTCAACATTTTCTTTGAGCAAGCCCCTGGACCTCCACCCAACCTAGCCAATGTTCAGTCTTTTGTAATCTCTGAATTTTCACACAAAGCAAGGGTGGTACTGCCCACTTTTCTTGGATCATTATTTATTCTAAAACAAAAACAGTGCAAAGAACAGGTACTGTATATTGTGTGGCTATTAATTATATTCCTTGCCCATCCCACAGTTTTTAAGGGCCAGCACCACCCCTGAAACAAAGCATAGCAAACTATTAATGGTGAGCGCAGCCAGCTTAACAATTGAAATGGCACAGCTGTGCACATAAGCTTTATACAAACTTTGATAGAGCCTGTTTTGATCCAGAAACTTAATACTCTCATTTTAAGTCAATATTTAGCTTGAATTAGAATCTTCAAAAATTCCTAACATATTAGCAAAAGCATTTTAATCAATGAGAGTTTGGAACTGCTTTTTTGAAAAATGGTGCAAAACAAAAAGAAGTGCTACTAATTTAAACACAGCAGTTTTCAAAATGACTTGATTACAGAATGAATAAAGCAATTATTTAGTAATAAAAATGTTGCTGCCTGGTCTACCAAAGTCAGCATCAGCAACATTATAGCATTTGCAAAGGCAGGATGAAACAATAAGGAATTAAAATAAGTGTCTAAGTATGGACAATAAATTTGTCAACTGTCCTGCAGTACTGTTTGTACAGTTCTATGAAAAGTAACAGCTTGCTAGAAGGTATGATCTTGTATTGATTGTCTCTCCAAAAAGATTGGTAAGTTCACAATATGAAGCAAGATAAAAGCATCCATTATTTTTTAATTATCTTGCCTTCTTTGGTTCTTGTCACCTTAAGTGGGTGCAGGGAGAAGCTAACTTGAGAACTAGCTGTTGCCAACACACATCTCCTAAAGGTAAAGAAAATATGCTAAAACAGTTTGATACACCTGATACAGAATAAGGTACACTCATTTTTTATAAGAAACTGAGGTTGGAAGGGGTCAAGGGCTGGTATGTAGTTTCTTAAATTCAAGGACACTTTGCTACCAAAACTTTCTGATTCTTTTCTTATAAGTTTGATAACACTAAACCCTGATAACAATAGGTGGAAATCATCCTGAATTATCTGATCAAAATTCTTGGTGTTCAGGCATGCATCACCAAAATTTCTGTTGTGCCAGTGTGCACCAAGACCAACTGTTTCTTCCTTGTGTGGTTGAAATTTCAGAGATTGAGAGTGGTGAGGTGAGGAGAGAAATTCTGAGCAAAAGTAGGTATCTCCTCAAATAATCAGGGGATTGTCCTCAGTCTCCCTCATTTCATTGGCTTTGTTTATTTGCCTTAGGCAGCATTCAAATTGCAAAATCTTTTGGGAGCGCTTAAACGCTGATGCAGACTTCAGCCATACTAGTCCCTTAGAGTGTTTGTAAACATAATACTTGCATGCAGAAGCTTGCTCATTTGTGAACATGCTTGTTTTGGTTAGGAAGCAGATTACTTACATGCGCCTGCAAGCAAGATTGATTTTGTGCTTTTCATTTCAGAAGCACAAAAACAAGCTGCTATATGGGATGCAAGGGACATGTCAATCTGAACAGGAAAACCCAAACAAAAACACATTTACGCAGCAAAAGCATGCACACAAAACAAGAATTTAAATGAGAACACAGCCTTAATCACACCACTTTGATCTCAATTTGTGAAATTATTGGAGCTACGTGAGGTCTGTTTTATCTTGATTTCCTAGATAATGGTAATCCAGCACACCCTGACCACTCCCATCTCCACTGCCCACACATAAATCTACCGTGGTTTGCAAAAGTTTTGGGAGGAAAATATCTGTGATGTGTGTGGGCTGCCCATACTCTTCTGCAGACAGGACTCCACTGCAATGCTACACTTTCTTTTCATGTCTCTGTTGCAGCCCGCCCTTGGACGAAATGAAATAATGCCGAAAGCTTATATCAAGAATACTGTGTTGAGAGGAACAAATGATCAGATCAGGTGCACATGATTGTATGATGGGCCTAAAAGCATCAGGCCTTTGTAGCATGCTTCTCTGCTGTTGTCAGATGATGTATATATATATATATATAGATTAAAACGAAAAGATTAACTGCACAAGTAAAGATATATGTTAAACCGAATACACAATGAGTTCCAGCATCACTGATTTACTGCAGACTTTAAATTTTGTTGTTTTCTCTTGACGTCAGTCTCAGCAGGAAAGCCAATGGGCGCTGTGAGCGCTTTTATGACAGGGAACTACCTCTGTCAACCTGTTTCCTGAGACTGACTTTCTCGGCAGCATCTGAGGCTTTTAACACCGAGCTTCGTCTTTTTTGACGTCTTATTAATAGAAAGATGGCGCTTTGGCCTAGGCCTATTTCGGCCCAATGTTTTGGAGCTATCACCGGAATTTTCTCGGCGTGCTATGCCTTTTTGGCATTAGAAATATGCTGCAATCAGTGTTTCAGAGTTGCTTGGCCAGGAACAACCATTGTTGTCCATCTTTTGGCTCTACAACATTAGTTTCTGCCGCATCTCAAAGTGTCTTATGTGCGAGTAGGTAAACAGATTAAAACGAAAAGATTAACTGCACAAGTAAAGATATATGTTAAACCGAATACACAATGAGTTCCAGCATCACTGATTTACTGCAGACTTTAAATTTTGTTGTTTTATCTTGACGTCAGTCTCAGCAGGAAAGCCAATGGGCGCTGTGAGCGCTTTTATGACAGGGAACTACCTCTGTCAACCTGTTTCCTGAGACTGACTTTCTCGGCAGCATCTGAGGCTTTTAACACCGAGCTTCGTCTTATTTGACGTCTTATTAATAGAAAGATGGCGCTTTGGCCTAGGCCTATTTCGGCCCAATGTTTTGGAGCTATCACCGGAATTTTCTCGGCGTGCTATACCTTTTTGGCATTAGAAATATGCTGCAATCAGTGTTTCAGAGTTGCTTGGCCAGGAACAACCATTGTTGTCCATCTTTTGGCTATACAACATTAGTTTCTGCCGCATCTCAAAGTGTCTTATGTGCGAGTAGGTAAACAGATTAAAACGAAAAGATTAACTGCACAAGTAAAGATATATGTTAAACCGAAATTGCATTGGGCCGAAAACATTGGGCCGAAATAGGCCTAGGCCAAAGCGCCATCTTTCTATTAATAAGACGTCAAATAAGACGAAGCTCGGTGTTAAAAGCCTCAGATGCTGCCGAGAAAGTCAGTCTCAGGAAACAGGTTGACAGAGGTAGTTCCCTGTCATAAAAGCGCTCACAGCGCCCATTGGCTTTCCTGCTGAGACTGACGTCAAGATAAAACAACAAAATTTAAAGTCTGCAGTAAATCAGTGATGCTGGAACTCATTGTGTATTCGGTTTAACATATATCTTTACTTGTGCAGTTAATCTTTTCGTTTTAATCTGTTTACCTACTCGCACATAAGACACTTTGAGATGCGGCAGAAACTAATGTTGTAGAGCCAAAAGATGGACAACAATGGTTGTTCCTGGCCAAGCAACTCTGAAACACTGATTGCAGCATATTTCTAATGCCAAAAAGGCATAGCACAACGAGAAAATTCCGGTGATAGCTCCATAACATTGGGCCGAAATAGGCCTAGGCCAAAGCGCCATCTTTCTATTAATAAGACGTCAAATAAGACGAAGCTCGGTGTTAAAAGCCTCAGATGCTGCCGAGAAAGTCAGTCTCAGGAAACAGGTTGACAGAGGTAGTTCCCTGTCATAAAAGCGCTCACAGCGCCCATTGGCTTTCCTGCTGAGACTGACGTCAAGATAAAACAACAAAATTTAAAGTCTGCAGTAAATCAGTGATGCTGGAACTCATTGTGTATTCGGTTTAACATATATCTTTACTTGTGCAGTTAATCTTTTCGTTTTAATCTGTTTACCTACTCGCACATAAGACACTTTGAGATGCGGCAGAAACTAATGTTGTAGAGCCAAAAGATGGACAACAATGGTTGTTCCTGGCCAAGCAACTCTGAAACACTGATTGCAGCATATTTCTAATGCCAAAAAGGCATAGCACAACGAGAAAATTCCGGTGATAGCTCCATAACATTGGGCCGAAATAGGCCTAGGCCAAAGCGCCATCTTTCTATTAATAAGACGTCAAATAAGACGAAGCTCGGTGTTAAAAGCCTCAGATGCTGCCGAGAAAGTCAGTCTCAGGAAACAGGTTGACAGAGGTAGTTCCCTGTCATAAGAGCGCTCACAGCGCCCATTGGCTTTCCTGCTGAGACTGACGTCAAGATAAAACAACAAAATTTAAAGTCTGCAGTAAATCAGTGATGCTGGAACTCATTGTGTATTCGGTTTAACATATATATATATATATATATATATATATGTACATATATATATACATATGTACATATGTACATATATATATACATATATATATATATATATATATATATATATATATATATATATATATATATATATATATATATATATATATATATATATATATATATATATATATATATATATATACTCAATCTGCAGACAGTACTGTTTTGCCCTTTGTGGGCTCATCAGTGCAGCACAGAGTTGCCTGAGATTAACCCTAGCCATGATGTCGGGGCACCATAGCAGCTTAAAGAGTTATTTGCGGAATCCTGTCAGAGTGCTCAAACTGCGCATGCACAGTGAGCGTTGCATAGTGCATCAACAGGTCCCCACAAGGTCCCAGACATAGAGTGCTCAACCAAACTTACGTAAGGGAGCGAAATACTCAATCTGCAGACAGTACTGTTTCGCCCTTTGTGGGCTCATCAGTGCAGCACAGAGTTGCCTGAGATTAACCCTAGTCATGATGTCGGGGCACCATAGCAGTTTAAAGAGTTATTTGCGGAATCCTGTCAGAGTGCTCAAACTGCGCATGCACAGTGAGCGTTGCATAGTGCATCAGCAATATATATGTATATATATATATATATATATATATATATATATATATATATATATATATATATATATATATATATATATATATATATATATATATATATATATATATATATATATATATACTCACTAGCTCAATCTCAATATGTAATAAAAATAGATATAGACGCTCAGAAAGAACACATTCGTTTAAACGTTTCGGCCAAAGCCTTCATCAGTAATAACTGTTCAAAATCAGACGGAGCATACATAAAGATATCAAAATTACAAAGAACACAAAACAATAGCCTAAGCTGGTCCTTATAATCATAATTACACATTGTAATAGGTAGCACCCGCTTAGGCTATTGTTTTGTGTTCTTTGTAATTTCGATATCTTTATGTATGCTCTGTCTGATTTTGAACAGTTATTACTGATGAAGGCTTTGGCCGAAACGTTTAAACGAATGTGTTCTTTCTGAGTGTCTATATATATATATATAGCCTATATAGTGAATACTGACGAAGACGCAAGTCGAAACGTTTACCAGAAGTGTTTTTCTTTGAGCATCTATACTAATTTTAAAGCATCTTTTAGAATGAGCTTTTGAGAAAATATATATATATATATATATATACATATATAGATGCTCAAAGAAAAACACTTCTGGTAAACGTTTCGACTTGCGTCTTCATCAGTATTGCTTCTCAAATCCGAAAGAACGTACATATAACCAAAAATACAATAGATGTGTTATTCAATAACTTAAAACGAAACCTACCTAGTACAAGGTGTGAATGAAGCATACAGCTTTTGCGGCAGAGGAAAGATAAAAGAAAGCGCAGAACAAAGAACCGCTGGAGTCGGCGTCTGTGTCTGTCTCGCCGAAGCTGAAAAGATAGCATGTATAACAAAGAAAACGATAGAAAGATCCGAGAGCGGATTGGCAGAACAGAAAACCCTAAAAAAACAGCGTGTGTATCTAACGAAAAGCTCAGTGCAAAAATCAAAACAACATAACAACCAAAATTAAAACAAAAATGAAATCTATGTATCTACCTGCCTAGTGTTTAAACCCTTAGGGGCAAAGCAATCCAGCCGATATTGCCAGAAGCTTTCCCGCATCCTATTTCCCCCCGTTAGCCTATCGATTATCTTAACACTAATATCCTTCAGAAACCCGTGGTGGCCTTCTTCAGTAAAATGCCTGAAGAATTCCACCTGGGGTACTGAGGCCCCCGAATTAAACTTACGACTGCACGCCTTGTAATTATTAAACCTAAGCCTAAAAGGCGTGCAGGTGCTACCAACATATTGTACACCACAAACAGTACATTCCAACAAATACACAACATTTGACGAGTCACAATTAAACGAATAATTTATCCTATATTCCCGGCTATCTATGTTCGAATGAAAATGCTCACTATTACTCATGACATTACACACTTGACAACGAGATTTACCACAACGAGAACATCCCTTTTTAACATTCCCCCCATTTCCCTCATTACTCAACCTAGCCCTAACAAGTATATCCTTAAGTTATTGAATAACACATCTATTGTATTTTTGGTTATATGTACGTTCTTTCGGATTTGAGAAGCAATACTGATGAAGACGCAAGTCGAAACGTTTACCAGAAGTGTTTTTCTTTGAGCATCTATACTAATTTTAAAGCATCTTTTAGAATGAGCTTTTGAGAAAATATATATATATATATATAAATATATATATATACATATATACATATATAAGTCGAAACGAAACCCAAATTGAGCACAGGCATCACTGATTATTGCAGACTTGTATATTTTTTATAAATATTTATAGACGTCAGTCTCAACAGGAAAGCCAATGGGCGCTGTGAGCGCTTTTATGACAGGGAACTACCTCTGTCAACCTGTTACCTGAGACTGATTTGCTCGGCAGCATCTGAGGCTTTAATACCGAGCTTTATTTGACGTCTTATTAATAGTAAAATGGCGCTTTGGCCTAGGCCTTTTTCGGCCGAATATTTTGAAGCTATCACCGGACTTTTCTCGGCGTGCTTTGCCTTTTTTGCATTAGAAAATGCTTCAATCAGAGTTGCTTGGCCATTTCATTTCATTTCATTTCATTTTTTATTTTTTTTATCCACGGTAGCCCCGTCAATCTGCATTGATTGCTTTACAGGGGGCCGTGCAAAAATACATATAATTTCCAAGTTTAAAACCTAATCCTAATTAATTTACAATTGTGTTTACAAAAACGAAAAAAAAAAAATCAAATGAATGTACATAAAAAAGATCTTTAACCCTCCACTACGTCTTTAAACCTCCTTTTGAAGGTAGAAAGGGAGGGTGCAAGTCTGACATCAGAGCTTAATTGATTCCACAGCTTAGGCCCACGAAATGATATTGACTTCTGCCCATTTGCCGTTTTGAAGAGAGGAACACGCAAGTCAGCTTCGGTATTTCTAAGTCTCATTGTGTTAAGCGCTGAGTTCTTTACAAACAGCTCGGAAAGATATTCAGGCGCAAGACTATTTGTTGACTTAAACATTATGGTCGCTGTTTCACTTAGAATAATGTCCGAGATTGTTGGCCACCCCAGCTTTTTAATCAGACCAGTTGCTGAAACATGATAGCTGCTATTCGTAACAATTCTGGCAGCTCGATTTTGCAGTCTTTGGAGGGCATCAATTTGAGTTTTGCCGCAACATCCCCATACTGAGCAACAATAACGAAAGTGGGGCTCAACAATTCCTCTGTACATTTTACTGAGCGTTCCCTGTTGGAGAAATTTCTTTGCATATTTCAGAAAGCCTAAAGCTCGAGAGACTTTGTTTCTCATACCCTTTATATGCTCATCCCAAACAAGATGACAATCCAACTGAACACCGAGGTATTTAGTCCTCTCGACAGTTTCTATCTGTGTGCCATTTATGAAAAAGGAAGGCTGCTCACTGACTTCTTCGGAAATCCTCTTGAGCTTTGGACGGGATCCAACTACCATTGCGTGAGTCTTAAGGACGTTTAAAGACAGTTTGTTTCCCTGAAGCCAATCTTTTAAACAATCTAGATCTTGGTTCATAAATTGGTTTAGATCATCGATGTTATTTGATGCAAATGAAAGACTAGTGTCATCTGCATACATGGTCACTTTACAATTATGTAGAGCACGCGGGAGGTCATTAATATAGATTAAAAATAACAGGGGACCAAGGCATGAGCCCTGTGGAACACCGCAAGTGACATCCTTTATGTGCGACAATGCACCATTAACTTTGCAAAACTGCTGTCTGTTATTGAGATATGAAACGAACCAAGAATGTTCCACATCTCTGATACCATATCTAAGTAGTTTGTTAAGGAGAATGTCATGATCTACAGTATCAAATGCTTTCTTAAGGTCGATGAATACATTTGCTGTGTATTTTCCGTTATCCATATTTACGTACCAGTCGTTAGTACTTGCAAGCAGACAGGTTACAACAGAATGTAGCAATCGGAAAGCAGATTGATTCGAGAACAGTAGATCGTTTTTGATCAGAAAATCATAGATCTGATTATAGACCATCTTTTCGAACAGTCTAGCTAAAAATGGCAAAACAGAAATAGGCCTGTAATTTGAACTGTCATCTTGTTCACCGCTCTTGAAGACAGGGGCAACACGCGCAATTTTCCAGCTGTCAGGAAAAACTCCAGTAGCAAGAGAGAGGTTGAAGATGTCGCATAGGGATTCAGCTATCACAGGCAGTCCAATCTTTATGAAAAAATTGGCTAGACCATCAGGGCCAGACCCCTTTGAGGTGTCAAATTTTCCTAAAACCTTTTCGATTTGAGGAACAGTGATAGGTTCGAAATGAAATTGCACGCTTTTAGGATTCACCTCGTAGTCATTATCTAAAAGAGGATTAGATGACTGAGGTATTTTGTCACTGAGGGTCTTGCCAATTTCACAAAAAAATTTATTCATTGACTCTGCAATAGCTGTATCTCCCGACACCGTTTTCCCCTCAACATCCAAGGATGTAATATGGGTGGTCTTTGACTTCTTATTTAGAACTTGATTAATTGTTTTCCACGTGTTTTTTAGGTCGCCATCATAGGAGGCGATCTTGTTTGTGAAAAATTCGCGCTTCAAATTCAAATTCAATTTATTTACGCGATTCCTCATCTGCCTATAAGCCTGCATCAAAATTTCGGACTTAGACCTAACAGCAAGTTTCTTAAGCCTATCCCGAGATTTACACATGAGTTTGAAATCTTTCGTCAACCAGGGGGAAAACTTTTCAGATACTCTTCTGTTTCGCGTGGGGGCATGCTTTTCCAGAATAATAGAAAACATGTTTGACCATTTCTCTACAATAAGGCTAATATCATCAGTGCTTGTAACTATCTTCTTCCAGTCAACTTTACTCAAGTCCTTCAGAAAATCCTCCTCACTGAAATTTTTCATCTGCCTAGTGGAGATGATTTTGTGCTGCTTTTTAGAAGCACCTCGGAATTTTCTGACACAGTAGACAAGAAAATGGTCACTAAGACTGATTTCCTTTACATCGGAAACAACAATGTTAGACTTGTTCGTCGTAGCAATATGATCTATCAAGGTCTTAGATGTTAGAGTTACTCTCGTCGCCTTGTAAATTAGCTGTTGAAATCCGAAAAGATCATAAATTTCCATGAGACGCTTTGAATGAGCAGGAAGACTATTTGCTGAAGTTGGTTCCGTGCTTGAATGATTAGCTAAAACGTCACAATTTGTGTCACCTAAAAGGATGACTTCCTTATTTTCATTATCCAAAAACTGCAGAGATTCCTCTAGTTGACGAAAGATGTCAACAGACTCATCAGGGGGTCGATACCAAGCAAATACTATAAAAGGAGCGGAGCGAACCGGTTTGCATTCGATGCACACAGCTTCAAGGGAAGAAACGGGGACATCCTCCCGAACACTGCATTTGTCGAACAAGTTATCTTTAACGTAGATTGCCACCCCACCCCCATTTCGATTCCGGTCACATCTTTTAATAGAAAAGCCATCAATATCCACGAGTTCGTCAGCGATGTGTCCATCCAGCTTAGTTTCATTTATAGCCAGGATATGTATACCCAGCTCCTTAACAGTCGCACGAATCTCGTCGATATGCAGGAGAAGGCTATTCACATTCAAAGATGCGACCACTACCCCCTTCCTATGACCCAGGAAAGTGTTGCCCCTTTCCGAAGAGCGGTCTGGGAGGGTATGAGATTGGAATCCAGATGGAGATGTCAGACCTGCATCCTCATTTTCAGTTACATCCGAGTTAGTTTTTAGTCAGTGTTGTAAATTACCTTTTGTGACTTCAAACAAATTGTTTGCAAAGATATCTATACCTGATTTATTTAGATGTACTTTACTACGGTTGAGATTCTTGGAAGGATCTATATTTGCATGATCTGTGTAAGAGATCTTATTCTCCTCACAAAGGTCACGCAGAACGTAATTTACCTTAACACGTTTAGGCTCAAGAGCATCATATCTAGGAACTATTGCTGAAACTATAGGTTTAATACCGCTTTCTGCAATGTTCTTAGCAAGATTCACAATGCTTTCTGCAATCTCTACTTCGGATTTTGACTTCTTTCCAAGATCGTTTGTTCCTACGTGGAGAACTATGCAGTCAGGTTTCCTGTCAATAGTCGGCTTGACATAGCTTTCCATATCAGACACCGTACTCCCACTAAATGACTTGACGTACACATTTTCTTCTGAACCACATCTATCATTTAGTTCCCAGCCTTTTACATCTTTCAGCAAGGAATCTCCAATTATGAATGTGGTCTTTTTCCCATTCTTCCGGATCTCAGCTTTACGCATGTTATCGATGCCTCCCGGTGGCGGGTTATTCCGCATCCCAGTTTGATGTTTGTTGCAAGTGTCTTCCGCTAGTGGGTTTTTCCGTATCTCAGTTTGATTTTTGTTTTCAGTTTCTTCCGGTAACAGGTTATTCCGGGTCTCGGTTTGATTTTGGTTTACAGGCCAGGGAACAATCATTCCATCTTTTTGGCCCTACAACATTAATTTTTGCCTGAACTCAAAATGTCTTATGTGCAAATAAGTAAATAGGTCGAAACGAAAAAGTACAGTGCACAAGTAAAAATATAAGTCGAAACGAAATACAAATTGAGCACAGGCATCACTGATTATTGCAGACTTGTATATTTTTTATAAATATTTATAGACGTCAGTCTCAACAAGAAAGCCAATGGGCGCTGTGAGCGCTTTTTTGACAGGGAACTACCTCTGTCAACCTGTTACGTGAGACTGACTTGCTCGGCAGCATCTGAGGCTTTAATACCGAGCTTTATTTGACGTCTTATTAATAGTAAAATGGCGCTTTGGCCTAGGCCTTTTTCGGCCGAATATTTTGAAGCTATCACCGGACTTTTCTCGGCGTGCTTTGCCTTTTTGGCATTAGAAAATGCTGCAATCAGAGTTGCTTGGCCAGGGAACAATCATTCCATCTTTTTGGCCCTACAACATTAATTTTTGCCTGAACTCAAAATCATTACGTCAGATGACGTCAGAAATAGTATCAATTATTTCAAGATTGATATGTATGCTCTGTCTGATTAAGAGAACAGTCATTACTGATGAAGGCTTTCGCCGAAACGTTTAGAGAATGTGTTTTTTCTGAGTATTTATGTACATATATATATATATATATATATATATACACATATATATATGTATATATATATATATACATATATATATATATATATATATATATATATATATATATATATATATATATATATATATATATATATATATATATATATATATATATATATATATATATATATATATATATATATATATATATATATATATATATATATATATATATATATATATATATATATATATATAAGTCGAAACTAGAACAAGGCATTAACAAAAAACAAGACTCGTTTCATTGGCGACTAGTTTCGTCTGTTCATGCAGGCTCTTCATGCTAAACTGATTAACTTACAGTGGCAACAGAGTTTATGTTTGTGGTTCTTATTCGTATGTTGTAAGATTTCTAATTATATTCAACTGACCTAAGATTCAACTTCCGTCTGGCTTTAGCTAATTTAGTTAACTTGATAGGCATAGGAATTTTAGTTCTAGGTTTTGCTTTAACGTCCGTTTCCTTAAATCTATCCAGCGTCAAAAAAGAAGGTTACCACAAAACACCACCTTAAAGAAAAGAAATACGAAGTTTGCCCAGATTATACTATAAGCAACATTAGAGAGCTTGAGTCCGAAGATATAAAGGAATTTGAAAAAATGATGCATGCAGAGGAAAATGGCGAATTTTTTGATAAGTCTGCACTTGAAAAAATTGGCGCAGATATATACAAACTTGAGAAAGTCCTTGGAACAACTACCAATAACTATGACTGTAACAGAAATGATGATAATAACATACAATATAGATTTAAGGAAACGGACATTAAAGCAAAACCTAGAACTAAAATTCCTATGCCTATCAAGTTAACTAAATTAGCTAAAGCCAGACGGAAGTTGAATCTTACGTCAGATGAATATAATTAGAAATCTTACAACATATGAATAAGAACCACAAACATAGACTCTGTTGCCACCGTAAATTAATCAGTTTAGCCTGAAGAGTCTGCATGAACAGACGAAACTAGTCGCCAAAGAAACGAGTGTTGTTTTTTGTTAATGCCTTCTTTTAGTTTCGGCCTATATTCTACTTGCTTACTGTACTACTTTCGTTTCGATTTATATATATATATATATATATATATATATATATATATATATATATATATATATATATATATATATATATATATATATATATATATATATATATATATATAGATGCTCAAAGAAAAACACTTCTGGTAAACGTTTCGACTTGCGTCTTCATCAGTATTGCTTCTCAAATCCGAAAGAACGTACATATAACCAAAAATACAATAGATGTGTTATTCAATAACTTCAAACGAAACCTACCTAGTACAAGGTGTGAATGAATTATACAGCTTTTGCGGCAGAGGAAAGATAAAAGAAAGCGCAGAACAAAGAACCGCTGGAGTCGGCGTCTGTGTGTGTCTCGCCGAAGCTGAAAAGATAGCATGTATAACAAAAAAAACGATAGAAAGATCCGAGAGCGGATTGGCAGAACAGAAAACCCTAAAAAAACAGCGTGTGTATCTAACGAAAAGCTCAGTGCAAAAATCAAAACAACATAACAACCAAAATTAAAACAAAAATGAAATCTATGTATCTACCTGCCTAGTGTTTAAACCCTTAGGGGCAAAGCAATCCAGCCGATATTGCCAGAAGCTTTCCCGCATCCTATTTCCCCCCGTTAGCCTATCGATTATCTTAACACTAATATCCTTCAGAAACCCGTGGTGGCCTTCTTCAGTAAAATGCCTGAAGAATTCCACCTGGGGTACTGAGGCCCCCGAATTAAACTTACGACTGCACGCCTTGTAATTATTAAACCTAAGCCTAAAAGGCGTGCAGGTGCTACCAACATATTGTACACCACAAACAGTACATTCCAACAAATACACAACATTTGACGAGTCACAATTAAACGAATAATTTATCCTATATTCCCGGCTATCTATCCTATAACATAGATAGCCGGGAATACGATAGAAACGATAGAAAAAACGATAGAAAGATCCGAGAGCGGATTGGCAGAACAGAAAACCCTAAAAAAACAGCGTGTGTATCTAACGAAAAGCTCAGTGCAAAAATCAAAACAACATAACAACCAAAATTAAAACAAAAATGAAATCTATGTATCTACCTGCCTAGTGTTTAAACCCTTAGGGGCAAAGCAATCCAGCCGATATTGCCAGAAGCTTTCCCGCATCCTATTTCCCCCCGTTAGCCTATCGATTATCTTAACACTAATATCCTTCAGAAACCCGTGGTGGCCTTCTTCAGTAAAATGCCTGAAGAATTCCACCTGGGGTACTGAGGCCCCCGAATTAAACTTACGACTGCACGCCTTGTAATTATTAAACCTAAGCCTAAAAGGCGTGCAGGTGCTACCAACATATTGTACACCACAAACAGTACATTCCAACAAATACACAACATTTGACGAGTCACAATTAAACGAATAATTTATCCTATATTCCCGGCTATCTATCCTATAACATAGATAGCCGGGAATATAGGATAAATTATTCGTTTAATTGTGACTCGTCAAATGTTGTGTATTTGTTGGAATGTACTGTTTGTGGTGTACAATATGTTGGTAGCACCTGCACGCCTTTTAGGCTTAGGTTTAATAATTACAAGGCGTGCAGTCGTAAGTTTAATTCGGGGGCCTCAGTACCCCAGGTGGAATTCTTCAGGCATTTTACTGAAGAAGGCCACCACGGGTTTCTGAAGGATATTAGTGTTAAGATAATCGATAGGCTAACGGGGGGAAATAGGATGCGGGAAAGCTTCTGGCAATATCGGCTGGATTGCTTTGCCCCTAAGGGTTTAAACACTAGGCAGGTAGATACATAGATTTCATTTTTGTTTTAATTTTGGTTGTTATGTTGTTTTGATTTTTGCACTGAGCTTTTCGTTAGATACACACGCTGTTTTTTTAGGGTTTTCTGTTCTGCCAATCCGCTCTCGGATCTTTCTATCGTTTTTTTTGTTATACATGCTATCTTTTCAGCTTCGGCGAGACACACACAGACGCCGACTCCAGCGGTTCTTTGTTCTGCGCTTTCTTTTATCTTTCCTCTGCCGCAAAAGCTGTATAATTCATTCACACCTTGTACTAGGTAGGTTTCGTTTGAAGTTATTGAATAACACATCTATTGTATTTTTGGTTATATGTACGTTCTTTCGGATTTGAGAAGCAATACTGATGAAGACGCAAGTCGAAACGTTTACCAGAAGTGTTTTTCTTTGAGCATCTATACTAATTTTAAAGCATCTTTTAGAATGAGCTTTTGAGAAAATATATATATATATATATATATATATATATATATATATATATATATATATATATATATATATATATATGTATATATGTATATATATATATATATATATATATATATATATATATATATATATATATATATATATATATATATATATATATATATATATATATATATATATATATATATATACTCATAAGCTCAATCTCAATGCGTAATAGAAATAGATATATGAACTCAGAAAAAACACATTCTTGTAAACGTTTCGGCCGAAGCCTTCATCAGTATATATATATATATAAGCTATTCCGCATTAAAGACCCTAGTTAACTAAGTACTTTTCTGCTTTAGCGGTTCTATAAATGCCATCAGTCAATTCTTTCCATCTCTTCCTATCTTGTGCTATCTCTTTCAAAGTTTCAAGATCCTCATTTGTTTTCAGTTTCATACCACTGATTGAATATCTTCTTAAGTCTTCATTTAGCTTCCTTGGTAGGTTTATGCGTGGTCTTCCTTTGAATCTTCCTGCTTTGCTTTCAGTGAAGAAAAATTTCATTGACTTTTGTGCAGGTGTATCTTCATGAAGTCGGAGTGTGTGTCCAAACAACTTCCATCTATTTTCTAAAATTGTCAAAGATAGCATTTCATCACTACTTTTTCGGTACAATGCTATTCCTCATAGTAACCGGATATTTTACATTCATTACTTTTCTGAGCTGTTCTCTATGGAATGCATCTAACTGTTCTTCTTCCTTCTTTGTTGGGCTCCATGTGCCTGAATTATACAGTAGTATTGGCTTGATGATTGATTTGTATAACTTCAATCATGAACTTTATTTGATCTTATCTTTTCTGATCCATATATTGTTCATCTTGTTCAGTGCTGCGGTTGCTAGTTGCTTCCTTCGATTGATATCTTCTGTAACACCTAGCAGTGGTCCTAGTTTCTTTGTTGTCATCCAGTTCTCAGTCTCATCTTTCTTTATAATCATTTTTAAATCTTCTTGCAATTCGCAACTATAACCTGGGACCTTTCTCTTTCTTTCTAATATGGTTTCTTCTGTTTTAGTCTCATTCACTTTGAGGTTTTCTTTTTGTAGTGTGTTTTTGATGTTGTTCTGTAGCTTTTCTTTCTTTTCCAGCTCTTGGGTAATAAAATCAGCGTAGATGGCTTCATCAGGCATCATTGTTGGTGTTTTCTCCATACCACTTAGAAATTATCTTACTTCTTTCAACGCATTCTCAAAGTAAATATCAAACAGTTTTCCGCTCAGTCCATCCCCTTGAGGTGAACCTAAATTACTAATAAATGGCTCTGTTTTTGCTCCATGCACTTTAATTTCTAGAGATGTATTTGCTAGCAAATACCTTATCATCCTGACTTCATCTTCCTCTAAAAATGTACTCACTATATCTATCTTTTCCTTTCTATATCTATATCTTTATCTTTTCTTTTTCTATATCTATTTCTTTTCCTTTTTATTGTGTCAAAGGTTCTACTCATATCAATTCCAGTAATGTATATCTTTTCCTTATATATCTCAGCCCTTGATGTTAGCCATCTATATGCCCACACAATGTCTGAGGTGCTTCTGAATTCTCGATATGCACTTTGGGATTGTGACAAGTATTTTTCAGTTTTAACATTGGTCCGTTCCAAAACGATGTTTGATGGCACCTTTCTGATAATTGGTAGCAAAGTTATTGCACGCAAATGTTCTTTTGGACTTTTTGTCTTATTTGGTTTATTGATAGGTGCAAGGATTCCTTTTCCTACATTGAAATCTATATGTTCCTCAAAACATTTATTTAGTGACATTGTTATAGCTTGATGTAAAGTTTCTGGCCCATATTTCACCATCTCAGCAGTTATACCATCATACCCAGCTGCTCTATTATTGTTTAATTTTTGTATGTTCTTTTTA
This sequence comes from Aurelia sp. 4 Dawson et al 2005, assembly GCA_964019985.1. Lineage (NCBI taxonomy): Eukaryota > Metazoa > Cnidaria > Scyphozoa > Semaeostomeae > Ulmaridae > Aurelia > Aurelia sp. 4 Dawson et al 2005. The sequence continues at coordinate 4,277,572 of OZ026511.1, read as the reverse complement.
ACTTCCTCAAGTGTTATTGCATTGTTCAGTTTCCTTGGATTGCCTACAAACTGCTCTAACTTTTCTTCTGTTTCATCAAAGAATTGCTTTTGAAAGTGATCATTGATGATTTTGTATATATCCTGTGGATTTGTTACATTTGTCCCATTCTCATCATGTACATATGCATTCTCATACTTTTTCCTGGACAGTTCCCTTACTGATTTAAACATTTTTGTTGTATCCTTTTCTTTGTCTATCTCTTTTACTTTCTCATCAAGGTGTCTTTCTTTTTCACTCAATAGAATTTGCTTTATCTGATGAAGAATATTATTTCTTTCTGCCTTCATTCTCTTACTTTTTTCTGAATCATTACATCCTGATATTTTCAGTCTCAACTCTTTTTGCTTTGCTGATAGTGCTTCCACTTCTTTATTTTCAGGTCTTTTGTTTTTATTTCCTTTTCTATATCCTACAACTTCTTCTGCTGTCTCTATCATGTTTATTTTTATATCATTCCAGTTCATTGCACCATTTTCTTTTTCTTGAAGTCTCTTTTCTGTAGATTAAGCCAAACTAATCATGTTTTATCGGAGCATTTCCGTAACAAGAGAAGAAAGTAGCAACGTCAGACAAGGATAATGTTCAAAGAAGTGTACGTACCAAACTCCATTGCCCTTCACCGTTCACAACGATGGAACGACGACAACACCAGCCTTCTTCAGCCTTCATCCTTTCTTCTCTTGTCTCTTGGTTCCTTGTGTGCTGACGCGGTTTTTCACGCATGCGTAGACAATTTTCCGTCCTGTTGTCTAGCTTAGAGCTTGAATATAACAGCTATAAACTTTTATAGTCAAGGCTCAAGGCAAGAGTAATCTGAACGATTCAAATTGATTATGCACATATTAATTGTATGATAATCGACTATTAGTAATTTTTTTCTGTTTTGTATTATGGTTTGAGACTCAGTATTAGTATGAAGCTTCGTAAATGCAATTTGTCTTACAGTCAACGTGGAAGACGTGTACCATATCAATAGACGATTACGCTAAAAATGACGGCAAGGAGCTGTTTACCAAGATGCATTGCGTTCTAAATACGAATCCTTAACGATTCTATAGGAATTCAATTAAAGAACGCAGTGCATCTTAGTAAAAAGTTCCTCGCCGCCATCTTTAGCGCAATCGTCTATTCGGAAATAGATTTTCATGATTGGTTAACTATTTCAAAGATTGCTTCCGTTGGGCTGAGCTTAAGAATGATTAAAACAGGAGTTCTTTCTCTTGGAAACCACGATGAATGAAAATTTTCAATGATTTCTTGCTGAAAATTAAAATTCAATGAAAATATTTCGATCGCTAATATTGAATTCGTAGGTTGTACGCTTCAATTTATCACTCCTGCGCTGTGGCAGCTGGACAATAGTTCAGCAGATGTGTGTTTATATATATATATATATATGTTCCATTAAAAGTTTTACAATTCATGATTACTTACTATACCTACGCCTAACGCTACCCTACAACGGAGACGATACCCCAAGGAGCAAAACATTTTGTCTACCCAGGGGTCATAACATAAAAAAAGAGATAACAAAAAGACACACAGAGCCTGCAAGTTAAGGATTCTTGCAACCAAATACTTTCGGGTGAAGATTTGAAAAGATTGGAACCATGAAAGGTAGTGTAAAAAAGCATCTATTATTTGGTTGCAAGCTTCCTTAAGACATTACATAACTACTGAAAACAGATAGATACAGAAGGGATTTGGGTGCTCTTTTCAGGGATTCCAGTAATCTTCAACCAAAGAGTTCTGTCTCAGAAATGTACTTAATAGTTAAATTTAAGATCATTTTGTTGGCTTCTAAGGGCAAATTTTTGTCTCCGTACAGAAGAAGTTGCAGCATATTGTTATCTGCACTCTCAGAATGTCCACAAGCTTCAAGTACATCGTTGACACCAGCGAGAAGACTGCATCTCCGCTCTCTGAAAGAATTGCAGATGTGTGTGCTTGAGCAAGAATTGGCATGGCATTCAGTGCATTTGGCAGTGCTCGCACCACAGGAGCCCAGGCTGAACAATAATAAACTGAAATAATAAACTGAATAATAATAAGTTTACGATCCAAAAATTGTTAATTTTATTTATAATACCTCTGTGTGTTCTTTGTTGCACCTCTCCACGGCTGTGTTGTGTTTCACCGACTTCTGCATTGCACTGCGAGAGTTCGATATGGTTTGACTTTTATGTATTCTATTATATGGTTTACAAGGACTGAAACCTATCTCTAACTTATCTTGCAGTACAAAAGGTAGCAACGTGAAAACGACGAAGGATGGTAACACAACAAAAGTGAATCAAAGGAACAGAGAGTCGAAAAGAAACAAAAAGAACATTCTTATTATTGGAGATTCTATGGTTAAGCACTTGGATGGGAGAAAGTTGAAAGGATCTTTGGGAAATGGGCAGAATGTTTACGTTAAATCCTTCAGCGGAGCAAATACAGAAGACATGGCAGATTATTCAAAGCCACCCATGAAAAGGAACCCTGACGTTGTCATCCTTCATGTTGGGACAAACTCACTGGGAACGAACAAGCCAGCTGAAGATATTGCGAATGAAATCAATGACCTGGCAGTTGATTTAAGAAATGGAGAAAATGAAGTTGTTGTGTCAGCTATCATACCTCGAGGTGACGACTTAGCATTAAACGAGAAAGGCAAGGTTGTGAACCAAGAATTAAAAGCACTGTGTGAAACCAACGATCTCGATTTCATCGACCATCAAAATATCGACGAAACGAAACATTTAAATGGAAGTGCATTGCACCTGAACAGAATGGGCACAGTCCTTCTTGCCAATAACTTCACAAAATATCTTAAAGCGCACTGATGTAATGATGGGACTCGATCTAATAAGCACACAGCTAAGTACATTTCTTCTATTTTAGAGAATGAAGTTTCCCATGAAATTGCTAATTCCGACGCTGAAGATATAAATTCCCTCACTAAACTTTCGACTATTAGGCATAAGAATAAAAGAGGCCTAATTCTGGCACATTTGAATATAAACTCAATCAGAAATAAACTAGAGGATCTTAAATTCCTGGTTGCAGAAAATGTTGATATTCTGGTAATTTCGGAAACCAAATTAGATGAATCCTTTCCAACAAGTCAGTTTTCAATTAATGGTTTCAAAAAACCCTTCCGTTACGATAGAAATGCAAACGGTGGAGGGATTCTGGTGTATATCAGAGATAAAATTCCAGCGAATGAAATAAAACAGATGAACATTGCCAATTCAATTGAATGTGTACTAACTGAAATCAATGTGGGCAAGAAAAAATGGGCATTGATCAGTACCTACCGCCCCCCTTCTCAATGTGAAAAATTTTTCTTTGAAGAGATGGGAAAAGTACTGGACCAACTTGCTCCTCGATATGAAAACTTTGTGATCGTTGGAGACTTAAACTCGGAAGAAACGAATTGTGAAATTAGCAATTTCATGGATGTTTATGGATTGAAAAATTTAATAAAAAGTCCTACTTGTTATAAATCTGTTGACAATCCCTCTTCGATTGATATGTTTCTAACGAATAAAGCCTCTGGTTTTCAAAATACTACAACAATAGAAGTGGGGTTGTCAGATTTTCATCTTATGATACTAACAGTGTTAAAGAGTGGTTTTGTTAAAAAAGGTCCAAGAATTGTTACATACCGAGACTACAGTAAATTTGATCCCATAAAGTTTCGTAGTGACCTTCAAAGCAACTTAGCTAAGGACAACGAAGAATATTCAGTATTTGAAAATTTTAATTCTGTAGTCGAAGAAGTGCTGAATAACCATGTACCTTTAAAACAAAAATATTTACGTGCAAACGATGCACCTTTCATGACAAAAACCTTGAGAAAGGCGATTATGCTTCGTACGCAGTTACGTAATAGATTAAACAGGCATAATACCTCTGAAAATCGGAAGGCTTTTAAAAAACAACGAAACAAGTGTGTGAAAATCTTGCGGCAGGCAAAAAGATCGTATTATGGAAATCTGGATATGAACTCTGTTACTGACAATAAGAAATTTTGGAGAACCGTAAAGCCACTTTTCACTGACAAGGTACAAACCTCCTCGAGTATCACACTCGTTGAAAATGAAAAGTTAATTACCAATGACAATGAAATAGCTGAGATCTTTAATGAATTTTTCACTAATATTACAAAGACAATTGATATTGCCCCTAGTGAATGCACAGTTGTTCCGACAGACCACTTGTTGGACCCTGTTGAAATTGCTGTTGAGAAATTTAAATATCATCCCAGCATTCAAAAGATTAAGGATAAAGTAAAACATAACTCATATTTTGACTTCCAACCAGTTATCATGAAGGCAGTCATTGATCAGTTATCGAGTCTAAATCCAAAAAAAGCATCTACAGTTAAAAGTATTCCTGCTAGGATATTGAAAGAAAATCAAGACATATTTGCACCGCTGCTGACGAAAATTTTTAATAATTCATTGCTCCAGAAAATATTTCCTGAAGATCTAAAGTTAGGAGACATAACATCACTATTTAAAAATGATGAAGCCACAAAAAAGCGAAACTATCGACCTATCACAGTTCTGTCTGCTTTATCAAAGGTCTTTGAACGACTTCTATATAGCCAGATGGTTGACTTTGCCGATACATTTTTAGTTCCCTACCTATGTGGCTTTCGGAAAGGTTTCAATACGCAGCATGCTTTATTAAGATTAATGGATACCTGCAAGAATTCCCTAGACAAAAAAGGAGTGGCTGGTGCTTTACTAATGGATCTATCAAAAGCATTTGATTGCATAAATCATGAGCTACTGATTGCGAAATTAAGCGCTTATGGATTTTGTAAAGATGCTCTGCTGATGATTTATAATTATTTGTCTGGTAGAAAACAGAGGGTCAAAGTTAATGGTTCATTCAGCACTTGGAGAGAAACCTTTGCAGGTGTGCCACAAGGATCAGTTCTTGGACCTCTTCTATTTAATATATACATCAACGATTTATTTTTCATGGTGACGGATACTGCAGTATGTAACTTTGCTGATGATACGACTATCTTTGCAGCTGACAGTCAATTGGAAAGAGTTTTAGAACGATTAGAAACTGATGCTCTTGTTTTATCAAGGTGGTTTCCAGAAAACTTTATGAAATTGAACGAAGGGAAATGTCATCTGCTAACTTTTGGGACAAAGCAAGACGATATAAAGATCACAATTGGAGAGGCTATTGTTGAAGAAAGCTCTGAGGAGAGATTGCTAGGAGTGACAATAGATAAAAATCTGAATTTTAAGAGTCACGTCTCGAATTTATGCAAAAGAGCTAGCCAAAAAATGCATGCACTTGCTAGAGTATCTCCTTTCATGGACCCTGATAAATTGCGTCTCCTAATGAACAGCTTTATAAAGTCGCAGTTCAGCTACTGCCCTTTAATTTGGATGTTCCACGACAGGGGTCTGAATTCAAAAGTGAATAAAATCCAAGAAAGAGCACTCAGAATTGTGTATAAAGACAGTCATGCTGACTACGAAATTTTGCTGAAATTAGATAATGCAGTATCCATTCACCAACGCAATCTACAGTACTTGATGATAGAAATATACAAAACCAAAAATAACTTAAATCCTAGTTTCATGAGTGAGATTTTCGAGGCAAGAGATGTACAATATGACTTGCGAAACAAGAATTCCCTTGGCATTCCAAATGCCAGGACAACTTCTTATGGAATAGAAACTGTGAGATATTTAGGCCAAAAACTGTGGCAAACATTACCTCACAGAATTAGAGAGTCCCAGTCGTTGACAGCTTTCAAAAAAGAATTAAGAACCCACAACATAGGATGTGACTGTAGATTGTGTAGAACCTTTATTTCTGGATTAGGTTTTATTTAGCTTGTAACATATGTATATTCATTTATTTAAATTTAGATATTACTTGTAGATAGTTGGCATTAATTAGCTTTTACGGAGCTATTGAATCAAGCCAACTTTAAACAAATTATTTATTATTATTATATATTATATCCAAGCTAAATTCAATAAACTGTTTTGTCCTCGCTCGTAATCCGGCATCCATGCTCCAAATTCGCAGCGCAACATATCAAAATGTTCCTCAATCATCCAACTACCGAGTGAGTCAAAAAACGCCTGGCGTTTGAAATGCTGCTGCTCCCTGAATATATACGCAATGATATTTTGCAATATTTCAATTATCTTTAGAAATTTTTCTGGCTGATTTTGGTTCTAAAATGAGTCTCTTTGAGAAACCTTAAAAAACGTACTAAAATTAGACACAAAAGTCCCTAATGTGTTACCTTACAGCGATGACTTTCACCACGCTTTAGCACATACTTTCGTTTTGGCGGGTTGAAAAGCCTTCCCCCTAGTCTTATCTTTAAATTCTTTAACATAGATTCTCCAACGATATAAACAATTCTGTTCTTTTGTCTCTTTGTTGCAGTTCCGAAAATGGTCATTTCTGGCTCTGTCCGCCTATCCTTTAAGGAAGAAAATCTTTGTGCGTCTTCAGAGACCATTCCTTGCCAGTTACGAAAGTTTCTTCCTGTGTCTCCCTGGATTCGCCGAGGGTCATCAGACTGAATTTGATGATTCTCTTGTGACACAGAAAATTACCTTCCTTCATAAAACGCAATCACGACAAAAAACTGCAGGAAGTTTCCCAAAATTTTTTGAAGATATCTTCATCATCATCATTATTATCATTTATTTATTTACAGTAGGCTTAAATTAGAAATAGCCAAACTAAAGCTTTCATTTCATTTTCATTTCATTTTGAATTCTTTATACAGGGTAAAGTCTACAATGACAATTGATTTACAAGCTGCCCTGTTAAAAACCTAATTACAAAAGTTACACAAGCAAATAAATGGATAAATAGAAAGACCCTAAAAATACGTTAATGAAAAAGAAAATTAAAATTTGAACAGAAACGGTTACATCCTGCCAAAGTGGCGTCATAAAAAGGACTGATATTCATAATTTGTGCTTGAAAGCCAAAAATGTGCTTGCTTGTTTTGCCTCATTGCTAAGGTTGTTCCAAATACGTACTCCTCTAAATTCGAAGCTTTTCTGTCCTGAAGACGTTTTGAACAGAGGAATGCGTAGATCAGTGTTGGAATTGCGTAGCATCCTACTTTGAGTATCAGACAGTCTATGAAATAGCCCTTTTAAGTAATCGGGGGCCTCATTGTGGAGAGCCTTGTAAACAACCTTTCCAGTTTCTGACTCAATTAGCTCCTGAATAGTAGGCCACCCAAGTTTTTGTATTAAAGGTTGGGAATGGGCGTCATAAGGACTGTTTGTAACTATCCTCGCTGCCCGGTTTTGTAATTTCTGTAGCTTCTGTAGAGCTGTAATACCAGCGGCCCCCCACACGGGACAGCAGTAGCGGAAGTGCGGCTCAACAAGGCTTTTGTACATCGCTTGTACAGTTACTAAAGGGAGGTATCTTTTAGCATAACGAAGCATTCCTAGACCGCGGGAAACCTTTTTTGTTATAGTGACTAAATGCTCATCCCAGTTAAGAAATTGGTCGACCTGGACACCAAAATATTTTGTACTGGTTATGATAGAGATTGCTTCGTCTCCAATATGGAGGAATGGAAGCTAATTAAGGCCTACTTAAAAAAGAAATAAAAATACTTTTTACAATGTCCATAATTAATTTTCGATTACGTGAAAGTACTATGTATATATTTTACAAGATAAAAGTAGAAAGGCCCCCCATACAGGCCCAGGACGGCGACCAGCCCAAGGAGACAGCACACACGCCGCCCCCGCCCCCCCCCCCCCCGACGCAAACACCGACCACGGCGGCCGCAGCGAGAGAAGCCACCAATGAAACCACCGCACCCAGCACCAACCAGCGGGCACACGGAGGACCAAAAAGGCCCACAGCATGAATGTCTCCATGCTGCAAGCCCCCCGTCCCCCATAAGCCCACCAGAGGACGCCACGCACGAAGCACCAAGGACAACCCCCATCACAACCGCCACCCGGCATCCGCATCACGAGGAGGAACCCGCACCGCGAGCCCGCCACCCCCAGAACAGCCGCGAGCTGCCCCTGATCCCCACGAGAAGGCCTGTCAAACGTCTATCCTTTTAGGAACCCAACTTTCGGAATATATGTTTTGGAGAGCCTCCAGTTGCATTGATCACCATTCCTATTTTTTGAAAATAGGAAGGGTGCTTGACTCTTTTATTTCTTGACAGGAATAGGCCGTCTGAGAGCAGTCATCACGAGCAAGAACCACAGGCTGGAAATGGTAAAGTTAGAAAGATATCTAGTGACGAAGAGAGGCTGTTTGAACTGAGAACAGAATTAACTGAAAAAGCTGCGAGACAAGAAGAGCACACAGAAATTTCAGCAGAAGAGGTAGATAGTAATGACACCGAAAGTTTATCAAATGACAGTGATAGTGCTCATAGCCAAGAGTCTGAGATCAAATTCAGGGCGCCCAACATGAATCTAGGTGTAACTTCAGATCGTACTGAGTATCGTTTGTCAGAAATTGAGAAAAAGCTTGAAAAGATAGAGGCAAGACTCGATAAAAATGAAAATAACAAAAATAGTGATGATATATCGAGACATATGGTATACGAGGATCTGGTAGCAAAGGAAATCAAACTCGAGAAAGAAAATCAATCCCTGAAAGATGAAAATTATTGTCTAAAGCTAAAGATATTGGAATTAAATAAAATTATCGAAAATCAACAAAAAAAGCTGAACTTTGATATTTCATCGGCACAAGCTCAAATTTTGAATCCTCAATGCGCACCACACAGTACCTCACAATACCCTAAGGGAGTCAGATGGTTGGAAATTTCAAAGGTCGGGTGCAAGATCCAGACAACAACCCACACCAACATCCTTTGTTACACAGAATCGTTTCAATGTGTTGGCAACTGAGGAGGAAAATGTTATCCCTACCGACTCCTTTGGAATGAATTTCAACATATCTCAACCTTTTGCAGTTTCTCAGACTTTTACAAAATCTAAAAATTCTAAAAATGATCATTCAGCAAAAAATCAAAAAAATTTGGTCCCGGGAGAACGCTCATATGCTCAAGTGAGCCAAAGAGAGGCGCAGCATGCCGAGGGGTTAGGTGCAAGCAAGGCGCCCTTGCAACAACGGGATAGCAGGTCGCGAGATAGCCAAACAAATCGACGAGACAACCAAGCAAATCGAAAACCAACAGTATCAATAGTTGGCGACTCAATGTTACGCAGGCTGCGAAAACAAGATGTCAACAGAGAAGCTTCCCATATCAAAACATTTATTAAAACGTTTCCAGGAGCCACAATTGAACATATGCAGTCTTATCTGGAACCAACAATCAGCATGAGCCCGGATGGAGTGATAATTTTATGTGGAACTAACAATTTAAAGAAGGAACCTCCAGATATTACTGCAAACAAACTGATTGACCTCGCCATATCTACTAAGCGTAAGGTTAGACAGGTGGCTGTTTCAAGTATCATACACAGAGGAGACTCGAAAGAACTAGAAATGAAGAGACGGCAAGTCAATCGACTGGTTGAAATTGGGCTCAGTGGCACTGGCATAGAATTCATCACACACGATAACATTGACGAAACGCATCTAGATGAGTGGGGACTGCATTTGAACTTTAGTGGAGGTAACGTTTTAGCTAATAACCTAATTAATTTTTTAAATGAAACTTGACTAGGGTTCGGGTTTTCAGAGATTCTTACCTCCAATGTCCCATATGCTCTAAATTTTTCAAATGAAAACAACAAGACTCACACTAAAATTCCGGTTGGTTTGAAACAAAAAAATGGCAAGGAAAGGGCGTCTCCCCCAATGCAGTGTACTCCCTCAACAGCTCCCAATACTGATACAGCTATCAAAAAGGCAGCTACACTTGGACATAGGAAGGGCATAACGATTGCATCTTTAAATGTGAATAGCCTTCTCCTGCATATAGATGAAATACGGATTCTTGTAAACGAATTGGGGATTCACATTCTTGCAATAAATGAGACCAAGCTTGATAATTCTATTGATGATAGTTTAGTAAGTATCGCAGGGTATACTATCAAAAGGTGTGATCGTGACCGTAATGGGGGTGGTGTTGCAGTTTATCTTAAAGACACTCTGTTAGACAAATCTACGATGCGGGAAGACGTTCCTAATTCATTTCTAGAGCTCTTATGCGTCGAGATTAAACCCGTTCGTGCTGCCCCGTTCTTCATCATGGCTTGGTACAGGCCTCCTAGTGCAAATGTTGATACTTTTGATCAGTTAGAGAAATGTCTACAATTTCTTGATAGGGAAGACAAGGAAACTATTCTTTTAGGCGATACAAACTGCGATTTTCTGCCGATACATTCCAAAGAGGGAGTTTCTAACGACCTTCCAGCTCATTCTCAACGTCTACAAGAAATATACAATCTTTTCGGCTTTCATCAATTAATTGAAAGCCCTTCTCGTGAGACACTGACCACAACTACTCTTATAGATCATATAGCTACGACGAACAAAAATAATATAGTAACTTCTGGAATACATAAATCTTGCCTTAGCGATCATTACTTGGTCTTTTGTGTAAGGAAATTTCGCGGCGCTTGCAAAAAACAACACAAAAATATTTCTACAAGGCAAATGAAGAACTTTGATCAAACTGAGTTTGTCAATGATCTTTTAGGGGTAGACTGGAGAGGCATTGTGCGGAATACAGATGACGTCAATGTCGTGGTTAGTAAATGGACAAACATTTTCTCGCTTATTCTTGAAAAACATGCCCCAACACGTAACAGGCGTGTTTCTGACAAATTCTGTCCATGGTTGAATAGTGATTTCAAACTTATGTGCAAGGCTAGGGACAAGCTTAAAAAACGAGCCATTCGTTCAAACTCCGAACTATTAATGCAGTCCTATAGACATATTCGTAACCAAGTAAATAAATTAAATGGGCAACTAAAGCGCGAGTATTTCACTAAAAAAATTGCTTCCTGCGAGGGAGACCTCAAAGACACTTGGAAGACCATCAATAACGTTTTAAACAAGAAATCCAAAACTACCAACATTTTGTCCATAAACATCGACGGAAAGCAAATATCTACCAGTGCTGACATAGCAGAATCGATGAATAACTTCTTCTGTACCATCGGAGAGACACTTAGTGACAAAATCCCCAAAGCAAAAAACCCTCTTCTTGAGAATGATTATGATGTAAATCCTCGGAAAACCAAATTTAAATTCCATGTTATTGACACCTTCCAGTTATGTAAAGTTTTTGGCAAATTCAAAACCTCAAAGGGTTGTGGTACTGATGGCATTGCTAGCTATTTCCTGAAAATTGCTCTTCCGGTTATCTCAGAATCTCTTTGTGATATTTTCAATCTTTCAATTGCTACTGGTTGTTTTCCAGATAGCTGGAAAATAGCCAGAGTAGCCCCAATTTTTAAAAGTGGTCAAACTAACGATCGATCTAACTACCGACCTATATCTGTCCTGCCTGTTTTAGCCAGGGTTTTTGAAAAGCTTATCTTTAACCAGCTGTACGATTATTTGGACAAAAACAAACATCTATTTTCAAACCAATCTGGCTTCAGAGCCCTTCATTCTGTTGTCACTTGCCTTCTAAACAACACAGATGACTGGTATGTGAACATGGACAATGGCAGATACACCGCAAATATTTTTATTGATCTAAAGAAAGCATTTGACACTGTCGACCATGACATTTTACTTGCAAAGTTGAGAAAGTATGGTGTGGAAAATCTAGAACTTACATGGTTTACGTCATATCTAACCTCTCGAAAGCAATTCTGCAAAGTTAATGGGATATGTTCTAAAACCGAAGATATTCGCTGCGGTGTGCCCCAGGGTTCTTGTCTAGGCCCTCTGTTGTTTCTGATTTATATCAATGATCTTCCATTCTCTCTGAACAAAGGTAGAGTGACCATGTACGCCGACGACACCAGTATTTCTTATTCTTCTTCGAGCTTAGCAGATATAAACCAAACTTTAAACAGTGAGCTAAACGAGTTGAAGCAATGGTTGCAAGGTAATAAACTTTCTTTGAATGTTCTAAAAACACAAGCTCTGATTGTAGGTTCGCAGCCCAAAATTAAGAAAATCAGTGATAAAACCGTTGATCATCCACAGTTTTTTATTGGTGACTCTCAAGTTGAAAATGTTGACCGAACAAAGTATCTGGGTGTGATGATCGATAGGAGCTTGAATTGGGATGAACACATTAACAATCTTCGTACCAAGGTTTCTCGTGCAATCGGGTTTTTGAAATATTCCAGAAAATTTTTACCTCAAAACACGTTGAGTGAAATGTATCGGGGTATCGTTGAGCCCCATTTTCGGTTCTGCTGTTCAGTATGAGGGTGTTGTGGGGTGACTAAACTGCAAACGTTGCAAAAGTTGCAGAATCGAGCAGCTAGAATTGTGGTTAAAAGCAGTTTTGATGCGCCTGCTATGCCAATAATTCGCAGTTTGAATTGGCCAACAGTGGATGATATTATTAGGAGCGAAATAGCGACAACTATGTACAAATCGTTAAATGGCCTCGTCCCAGAGTACCTTTCCAACCTGTTTAGTAAAACTTCGACTCGATATGCTAGAAAACTGAGAAATACTGATACTGATCTTTCGCTTCCATTACGAAAGACCAACAATGGGCAGAGGGCTATTTCTTTTCGTGGACCTAAGCTTTGGAATCAACTTGAACGCGACGCCAAACAGGCACCTTCCCTTGCCACCTTTAAGAGAAGAATCAAAAACAAACTATGATGACCTTTCCTATTTCGTAGTATCTATCTTCCTATTTGTAAATGCATTGCCACGGCCCCCTGAAAAGCAGTTCCCACGGACTGACGGGGCTACCGTGCCTAAATAAGTAAAAATGAAATGAATGAAAATGAAATGAGGTATAAGCTGCCACAGTTTATTTCCAAGGTACACTGTAGTCTCGATTCCAAAGGACGTTGTCCGTACCTTTGGAAGTTGAGCGTCATTGCCATGCCTTAGATTGTAGCTGATATTTCGTTCCATGTAAATATCCTTCATGAAAGGCGGATTTAGATCAGATTTGGTTTTATACATTTCTGTCATTAACAACTGTAGGTTTCTTACATGGATTGTCACCGATTTGATCTGTTCCAAGAGAAGACCAAAATCACTTCCGTAATCTTTATATGCTATACGTAATGCCCTTTCTTGCACTCGATTTGTTCTATGATCCAAAGTTCTATTATAAAACATCCAAACAAGTGGACAGTAACTGAAATGTGATAAGATGAACGCCCTCATTAACTGCTGTAGTTTTTCAGTGTCCATGTAACGTGATATCCAGGCGAGTGCATGGAGTTTTTGGCCAGCCTTTTTACAAAGAGCCTTCACATGCTGTTTGAAAGAAAGTGATTGATCGAAAGTTATGCCGAGAAGATTCTCCTCTGTACTTTCTTTCACGCAGGCCTCGCCTATTCTAATTGATATTTCATTATTTCCTTTTGCACCGAAACTCATTAAGTGGCATTTGTCTTCATTTAGTTTCATAAAATTGTTCGGGCGTGTGGCCGAGTGGTTAAGGCGTCTGACTCGTAAGCCAAAGGTCAGAACGGCCGTAGGTTCAAATCCCACGCTGGACAGTTTGGTCGCTGTCTGTAACACTAGCCCGGGTCGACCAGAGCCATGTGAGGGAAATCTGGTAGCTGTGGCGGGTAGCTGCGGCGGACTGATGGTAAAACATCCGTGGCCCCTGCTGGAAATAAGTCTCTCAGACTTTCGCGGGCTAGCCACGTTAAATATAAATACCTACCTACCTACCTCGGGAACCATTCAGTTATTCTAAGAGCATCATTCTCTAAATGCATGATGACATTTTCAATGCTAGGACCACACGCATAAATAGTTGTGTCGTCAGCATAATTACAGATGTCGGTCTCCTCCAGGAACATAAAAAGGTCGTTCAGGTATATGTTAAACAAAAGGGGTCCCAAGACTGAACCCTGCGGTACTCCTCGAACTGTTTCTGTCCATGTGCAGAATGAACCATTAACCTTTCCCCTCTGCTTCCTGTCCGTGAGATAGCTATGGATAAGCAGCAAAGCAGATCTACCGAAACCATATGCATGCAATTTTGCAATTAGTAATTCATGATTTAGACAATCGAAGGCCTTCGAAAGGTCTTTCGACGCCCACGCTGTCGATTGTCTTCTTACAGGCTTCCACTAGACGTTGAAGTGCATGCTGTGTACCATAGCCTTCTCGAAACCCACAAAGGAGTGAAGACAGGAAACTTTGGACGAAAGGTAGCATTTGATCTTGCATCAATCTTTCGTAGATTTTTGATACCGATAGCAAGACTGTGATGGGTCGGTAGTTCTTTTTCGTAAAGGCATCCTCTTTTTTAAAGAGCGAACTTATATCTCCAGCTTTCAATGCTTTGGGAAAAGTACCCTTGGATAAACCAGAGTTGAACATATTTTGAATGGCAACCGAAAATACGTCAGAATTTTCCTTCAGAATTCTTGCAGGTACGCTATTTCGGAGAAGCCTTATTTGTATTAAGTTTTCTGATTTGAACAGCAACATCTTCAACAGCAACCTCTCTAAATTCAAATCTTTCGGAAAACGTAAAACGTATCTACTCACCAGATATTGGGTATCCAGGTTTGGATGCCGGTTTAAGGTAACTCTGCATTCCCCTCCAGTGAGCAGCGATTCGACGTTTTGCAACACCACTCTCCTCACAAACAGTTAACTTCTCCAATACTATTCGGTCGATTGAAAATCGGTAAAATGGACGTCGTTCTACGTAGTCTTGGCAACCGAAAGATATGCAAATCACAATGTTTCCGTTAAGTTTGGCATTGCAAGTTATTTTTCAACACTTTTTTTGATCTCAGAAAAGTGAATTTATCTCCAAAACTACTCGAAAAAAATTTTGGTTTTCTTTCGCTATATCTTTAGCTAGGTTGTTGATCTACAACTTTACCAAGTCTGGTTGAAAAAGCTAGGCTAGATTTGTCGCAATCGAATTTTATATTTCTGTTTAGTTTTGACAGCGAAGGGCAGAAACCTTGGTCAACGTATTAGGACTTAACCTTAACAACTTATTCCTCAAAAGCAAGCTGCTGAATTGACGTTTTTAAGGGAAAAAATCGAAATTGATCATCCAAATATTCTCTTCAATAACATATCGGTTAAGAAAGTAGATGAACATAAGCATTTAGGAATTTTCCTTGACAAAAAGTTGTCTTTTCTGCTCATATTAAAGAAGCCATTTCTAAAACATGAAAGGGTATTGGTATGCTGAAATATCTCTCCAGTTATCTGCCCAGGCATACCATAAATGAACTATACGAACTCTATGTTTTACCCCATCTAGACTATGGGGATGTGATATACCACGTTCCTGCAAGATATGTGCTTTCAGTCAGAATATCACCTTGTCAAATATGATGGAAAATTAGACTCTGTCCAGTATTCAGCTGCACTAGCTGTGACAAGAACATGGAGAGGAACATCACGAGAGAAATTATACGCGGAGTTGGGCTGCGAATCACTAAATCTTCGAAGGTGGAGTAAACGTCTCACCTTGTTCTACAAGTTTATGAATGATTTAACACCTGCATATACAATAAATCCAATTCCGCCGCTCCAACAGTCGCAGTACTCTCTTCGCAATCAGGATGTTGTTTGGCGAATTTGGGCATGGACAGAAAAATTTCAGTCTGCCTTCTATTCTCACTGCTTATCCGAATGGAATAAACTTGATCCAGAAATTAGAACTGCACCATCTGTTGCTGTTTTTAAGTCAAAGTTGCAATTCAAAATACGCTCTCGTGCAAAATCCGTTTTTGGTATTCATGACCCTAAAGGACTATCCTATATTACTCAACTAAGGGTTGGTTGGACTGAACTTTTACAAATTCAAGCACAATTTTAGGGATAAAATAAATCCAATGTGCACCACAAATGATGGTGTGGAGGATACTGAACACTTTTTGTTGGATTGCCCTTCTTTTGACGAAGAACGACGAGATCTTCTCGCTGGAGTTTTGTCGCTATTGCGACCATATGGATATACCGATTCTTGAAACAAGTTTCTTACCGAGCTTTAATTGCACGGCGATAAAGGTGTTTTTAATGTCGTTATTACAATTAAACTTCCAGTGTATCCATAAAACAGGACGATTTGATTGAGATAATTGCAAACCTCGTTACATTCAACCACCTTCCCCCGTTTATCAAAAAATTTACGAGTACATTGTATGTAGTTCTAATTGGTCTCTTTGTTCACGTAGTTCTCTTGTCTTGTATTTTAATCCTTTATCTATATATATATATATAGCAGAGCGTTATAGACAGGTTTACACAGAAAATGAGAACTGATGATCGTATCAATGTGAAACTATTAGTTGCAACACAAGGTTCTCATTTTCTGTATATATATACATATACATACATATATATATATATATATATATATATATATATGTATATATATATATATATATATATATATGTATGTATATATATATATATATATATATATATATATATATATATATATATATATATATATATATAGATGCTCAAAGAAAAACACTTCTGGTAAACGTTTCGACTTGCGTCTTCATCAGTACTCAACATATACATACCGGGTGTCCCAGAAAAAACGCAACAGATTTGAAAAATTCTAATGGCAACTGTTTCATACTCATTATCAAAAGATTATTTTCATTGAAATCTGCAATGATTAGAATGAATTTTGATATATTTTCCATTATTTTTAGGGACTTGGTTTTAAAGTTAAAAATCAGCAAACTTCAAAATTGCCCCTACATCAAAACCAGAGCTGCTGCATTAGCAATACTGAATTACATTGTCATATTATAAAACATGACAGTCCCAGCAATTACCAAAGACTCCTGACAAGGATGCAACACACAAATTGATTAAACATTTAACAGACTCTTTCATAAAAATCTTGGTCAGGGCACAGTTACTCTTCCTAAAATGATTAGGCCCTCATCAATTAGAGTCATACTTTTAATTGGAAATTAACACTGAAAGCTCCCTTACACCTATAGATAATTCATGAATCAGTAAGGGATCCCTTTGTCACAGTTTCTTGATCAAATCGTGTGCTTTTCTGTAACCCTGTGAAGTTTCATGTATGCCATGCTTGCAATTTTGCAGCATAGTAGTTTGTGATAATGCAGTATAGAAGTTTGCAGCTCTGGTTTTGTCCTGACAACAAATTTAAAGTTTGTTGATTTTTAACTCTTCAACCAAGTCACCAAAAATTCTGAAAAATATATCAAAATTTAAACTAATTATTGCAGACTTAGGGAAAACTAATCATTCTTAGACCTTATGCATAATTACGTCATACTCGACGCGGCGCACAATGCATTCTGGGAGTTGTGGTCACGCAGGGCACTGTTTGCTAACAGCTGTGTAGTTTTCAGTACGCAAGGCTCGGATTCATCGATTGTTTACGCTCTCATTCGCCCTGAATCCCCTGAAATCATGGAAAAACCTGACAAAATCAGCCATATACTAAAAGAAGATTATAGCCCTAGTTTTTTTCAAAACTCATGCCCGGGCAACAGGCATCAAGACGAAAGAGACGGTGTAGAAATCACTGCCCAGGAAGAGAGTAGGCCGAAGAACGAAAACGAAATAGAAGGCTGGACAAAATCGCTCAGGTACCTCCCAAGTATAAACGATATCATCATTGACAAACATCTAATTGAAGGCTCAAGTACAATCCCAAAAACATCAACAGGACCAAAAGCACACCGGAATAAAAAACATGGTTATCGACTGTGGAAAGAGGGATATGTTCGCAGCATTTTCGTTAAGCCAAACGTGAAGGCCGAATGTATGCTGTTCTTGGTAAAAGCTAAAGTGCATGCCTCTATGAAGAATGTCCAGTATACGGTATATGCTCACCTCAATCAGCTGGATGGGGATGTTATGGAAGCTAAATGTAACTGTAAAGCTGGACAAGGAGGGTGCTGTAAACATGTATCTGCCCTCTTGTTTACTTTACTTGATTATTCGAATATGGATGCAAAGGAAATACCATCCGACTTGACCTGCACTCAGGTAGCACAGAAGTGGCATGTTCCATCATCCGCTAATATGACACTGACAAAAGCTGTGAAATTCAGTGATGTCCTTTTTGAAAAAGCAGAGGATGGAAAAAAGAGAAAAAGACCCATTGTAAGTGGGGAACGTAACTTTTGTGCCATACCAACATTTGCCTACCATGTCAAAAGAGAAGAAATCAGATGTTTTTCAAATGACCTCAAAACTGCTGGGAAAGCAGCTCTTTTCTGCAGTGCACTGGAGTCCAATGATTATGAGCCATGTGCACATTTTGAGACTTCTTGTAGCAGAGAGACTGCCAAAAATGCAGTTGATGCCAGTGGTGCCAGTACAGATAAGCAAGAGCAAGAAACCATAATCCAAGCAGTATTCAAGAACATGAAGGACTGTGTTGGCTTCAAGAATCAAGAGAAACAGCCAATCATAGATCTTGTTGGGGTCTCAACGGAAGATGCCATTGAAATTTGCCTAAAGACATCAGACCAAGCGGAAAACATCAGTTGGTACCAAGAGAGGTCAAAGAGGATAACAGCATCCCTCTTTGGTAAAGTGATGAATAGAAGGCATAGTGTGCATCCTACTTCAATCATAAAGGCTGTGTTGGAGAAATGTGGCAGGAAACCTACCAACATGCCAGCACCTCTCAAATGGGGCATTGAAAATGAACATGCAGCAATTGAAGAATACAAAAAATATCAAGATTTTACATCTTGTGATATCCAAGTTTGTGGGTTTGTTGTGAATCCAAAGTGGCCATGGCTTGGTTGCAGCCCTGATGGAATTGTTGTTGAGAATGGGTCCGTAGTTGGTTGCATTGAGGTTAAATGCCCATACACAAAGAGGAATTTTACAATAAAAGAGGCTGCTGATAATGACAAGAATTTCTTCTTGAAACTGAGTGATGGAAAATGCAAGTTGAAAAACAACCATGCATATTATTTTCAATGTCAGGGAGTCATGAATATTTTGGAACTCCCCTGGATTGATTTTATTGTTTTTACAACAAGGGACATGTTTGTTGAAAGGATCCATAGAGACCTTGTCCAGTGGGAGTCTAGCATGTTACCAACTCTAACAAACTTTTTTTGTGACTTTATTTTGCCAGAACTTGCAAACTAACAAGTGACATGTAATGCAAAATTAGATTGATCTTATTTTCCCTTGGCAAAGTTTCCCTAGGTTTGTGTTTGCATTAGTTTGTGACTGCAACAACTTGCCCCTGCAAGAAGCAGCCCCACTCTCCCCTAAGAAATAGCCACCCCAGGGGAGAATCGCTATCAGTAGGTGATGGGGTCAGACACTTTTGGGTTTGCAAACATAGGGTACACTTTTGGTTCATAGTTGGCATATTTTTGGGGTTGCTGATGAGGAATTTTGACAAACTGAGAGCTAAATTGAGTTTATCACCAAAATATTGCAGCACAGTTGCAAAAAAAGCTATAAAACTGAAATTTTATTTACAGTGAAGCAATAAGTATATCTTTGGGGTCTAAAAATGTGGTAAACTTACAATAATATTTTTGGTTTTTTCAAATACATGCTGTGTCCGACTCCCCATCACATACCAAAAGAAGTCCCCCTGGGTAGCCACTGAGAAATGCACACTGGTTTCATTCCCAACTTGTATAAACATTATTTTAAACCCAAAAATTGATTTCTGGTGAGGCAGTCTGATGTCATCACTTGGTCTAGCTCCTTGTATTTTGTAACAGAACTATTATACTGTATATACTGTACTGGACTGGTCACTGCAAGTTGTCACATGTATCACTTTGCCTTCAAGCCTTATCTGATGATTGGCTGTGACTAATCTCAGATGAAGATATTGAACAAATGGTTTCGTTTACTGAAAGTAGTTTGTGAGTTACCTGTTTATGGAAACTGTGTAAAGAGGCATCTCCAGTGCATTTCTTTAACTTAACATCCTCACATAGGAACTCTCAGTAGGAATTTCATAACAAGAATTGATAAGAATTGTCTTCAACGTTGGCTTCCAAGAATTTTTTGAAACAAAATGGAATTCTGTTCCCACATTGAAATGCACGTAGTTTTGAAGTTCCAGTTGTCAAAATTTGTAATTAGTATTTGGTTTTTTTCAGAAAGTTTTATGAAGTCACAAGAATTCAAAAGAAATGTAATGTTAAATTGCTAAAGAACTGTACTGTAATTAATAGGAACAACTGAGGGTAAAAGCACACACTGAAATTAATACATTTTGTCGCCGTAGTATCTGACTAAATTTTTAAGACATCATTTATCATTTGCAATAAGTGGTGGCAAAAAGTTAGTTAAGTATGCACAGATTACCCATATTTTGTTCAGTTCTGCTGCCATTGATAAGGGGAAAACAGTACTGAGAATTTTGAATGTTTTTATTCTTGCAATGGCACGCTCAACATGAATCCTAACAGATGCTATTTTTCGAGTTTCCTTCTCTTCTTCAATGCTTAGGGAATCCTTGCCTCTCAAAAATGGTGGAATATTGAGACTGATTCCATGGGGCAGGTCATCTGCAATGTCAAACCCTTTGTCCGCCATTATTGTGTCTCCTTCTTCCAGCAAATCGATAATGCCACAGTTGCGGGTAGCTTGCTTGTCACTTGTTCTGCCAGTGTATAGGTCAGATGCAAAAGAAACTGCACCAGCTGGAGTTATCCCAATCAATGCTTTGGCAGTGTTATGATGCTTGTAATTTGAGTAGGTGACACTCTGTGACCTGACTGAGCTTGACATTTCAATGAAAATTTCAGTGCAGTCAATAACTACTCTTGTAGTGGGGTAGGTCTCCTTGAAAAACTGTGGCATTGTATCATTTATAGAAGATCGTGAAGGCCATATTGGCAATGCACGGAAATGGCAATGAAGGAAGTCAAACCAGGTGATACATATCCTGGATATGCGCGACTGTGAAATACCAGCTCTGTAGGCAAGGTCCTCTTCCAGTAACCCAAGCCTCAGGCGCACAAGTACGAGAAAAAGTTCCTGCTCTGGTGTTAAGGATCTTTTAGGGCCTCATTTGGTGTATTCTGGTGTAACAATCTTGCCAGAATTTGTCTTTGAGTCCTTGTAAACCAGAATCTAAAAAGTGCTTGGAAAGTTGGGTAGTCGGGGATACCTGTATAAAACTTGAATAGTTTATCATCGTCTTTAAACTTCTCAAGACTTAGTTCTCTTGTCTCCTCCTTCTGTGAGATTTTCTCAAAGAGGAGTTCCTCATTTTTTGCTCTGAGTTCACTGTTTTCCTGCAGAAGGCCAGCTATCTGTGCTCTCAAGAGATCTTCAGTGTTGTCATCAACATTTCCTACTTCCTCCTCGCTTTGCAATGGTAGGCTGTCATGCTCTGGGCGGTACCCATCATTCAGATGTTCCTCTGCCTGTTGATGTCCCTTGACGTCTTCAGCAACAACTCTGTTTCTCGCTTTAACCGTTTTTCTTTCGTACCGTGGCTTTTGATTTGCAGTTTTCGGCGTGATTGTTGGCACATTGTTCATGTAGGTCTTCTTTCCTCCAACAAAATGCTCAGAGCAAACCCTGTGTCCTAAGGTCGGTTTGAAGTCCTTCCTTGACACCATACTTATCCATCTTTTCCTGAGCAGTTGTTTATCCTTACTTATTCCATTTGGAAAAGTGTAGAAGGATAAATGATTTTCTCTCTTACTGTTATTGAAACAGCCTGGAATGCAGCATGTGTATCCACCACTGCCCCCTGCCCGCTTCTGCATCGGCCTACCACTGTCAATTTCCCGCGCCGTGAATTCCACACCATCTCTTTCGTCTTGATGCCTGTTGCCCGGGCATGAGTTTTGAAAAAAACTAGGGCTGTCATCTTCTTTAAGTGTGTGGCTGATTTTCTCCGTATTTTCCATAATTTCAGGGCGAGTGAGAGCATAAACAATCGATGAATGAGAGCTTTGCGTACTGAAAACTACACAGCTATTTGCAAACAGTGCCTCGCGTGACCACAACTCCCACAATGCATTGCGCGCCGCGTCTCGTATGACGTAATTATGCATAAGGTCTATTATTAATTTGAAACAGCTCGTGTAAGTATTTATTAAATCCGTTGCGTTTTTTTGGGACACCCAAAAACAAAGCCTAAGCGGGTCCTACGAAATTACAAAGAACACAAAACAATAGCCTAAGCGGGTCCTACCTATTACAAAGGTTAATTATGATGTGTTAAAGTAGCCGGTAATTACAAAGGTAGCGGGAGAAAGATCAAAGAAAGCGCAGAACAAAGAACCGCTGGAGTCGGCGTCTGTGTCTGTCTCGCCGAAGCTGAAAAGATAGCATGTATAACAAACAAACGATAGAAAGATCCGAGAGCAGATTGGCAGAACAGAAAACCCTAAAAAAACAGCGTGTGTATCTAACGAAAAGCTCAGTGCAAAAATCAAAACAACATAACAACCAAAATTAACACAAAAATGAAATCTATGTATCTACCTGCCTAGTGTTTAAACCCTTAGGGGCAAAGCAATCTAGCCGATATTGCCAGAAGCTTTCCCGCATCCTATTTCCCCCCGTTAGCCTATCAATTATCTTAACACTAATATCCTTCAGAAACCCGTGGTGGCCTTCTTCAGTAAAATGCCTGAAGAATTCCACCTGGGCTACTGAGGCCCCCGAATTAAACTTACGACTGCACGCCTTGTAATTATTAAACCTAAGCCTAAAAGGCGTGCAGCTGCTACCAACATATTGTACACCACAAACTGTACATTCCAACAAATACACAACATTTGACGAGTCACAATTAAACGAATAATTTATCCTATATTCCCTGCTATCTATGTTCGAATGAAAATGCTCACTATTACTCATGACATTACACACTTGACAACGAGATTTACCACAACGAGAACATCCCTTTTTATCATTCCCCCCATTTCCCTCATTACTCAACCTAGCCCTAACAAGTATATCCTTAAGGTTCTTACATCTCCTAAGTGGCTCAGGAAACACCTTCCCATGCTCCTCCGAATTCGTGAGCATAGGATGGAGTCTCCTGGCAACCTTCCCCAAACTATTGAGCGCTGGATGATACGTCGCAACAAGTGGAACCCTTTCCCCCTCCCTTGGTCATTGGTCCTATTTCCCGAATTGGCTAAAAGAGTTGCCCTATCTAATCTACGTGCCCTATCTATTTGCTCATTTACTAAAGACTCTTCGTAGCCCCTGTCCTTAAGCCATCCAGCTAACGCACCTACCCTCTCCTCAAATTGGCGATCCTCCGAACATATCCTACGAAACCTAAGTGCCTGACCATAGGGGATCGCCCTCTTAGTATGCCAGGGGTGACAAGACTTCTTGTGCAAGTACTGATGTGTATCAGTTGGCTTGCAGAACAAGTCTGTCGCAAGGACTCCCCCCTCCCCAACGCTAACCTGGACATCTAAGAAACTAATACTGTCACTCGTCAAATGTTGTGTATTTGTTAGAATGTACTGTTTGTGGTGTACAATATGTTGGTAGCACCTCCACGCCTTTCAGGCTTAGGTTTAATAATTACAAGGCGTGCAGTCATAAGTTTAATTCGGGGGCCTCAGTACCCCAGGTGGAATTCTTCAGGCATTTTACTGAAGAAGGCCACCACGGTTTTCTGAAGGATATTAGTGTTAAGATAATTGATAGGCTAACGGGGGGAAATAGGATGCGGGAAAGCTTCTGGCAATATCGGCTGGATTGCTTTGCCCCTAAGGGTTTAAACACTAGGCAGGTAGATACATAGATTTCATTTTTGTTTTAATTTTGGTTGTTATGTTGTTTTGATTTTTGCACTGAGCTTTTCGTTAGATACACACGCTGTTTTTTTAGGGTTTTCTGTTCTGCCAATCCGCTCTCGGATCTTTCTATTGTTTGTTTTGTTATACATGCTATCTTTTCAGCTTCGGCGAGACAGACACAGACGCCGACTCCAGCGGTTCTTTGTTCTGCGCTTTCTTTTATCTTTCCTCTGCCGCAAAAGCTGTGTGCTTCATTTACACCTTGTACTAGGAAGGTTTTTTTTGAAGTTATTGAATAACACATCTATTGTATTTTTGGTTATATGTACGTTTTTTCGAATTTGAGAAGCAATACTGATGAAGACGCAAGGCGAAACGTTTACCAGAAGTGTTTTTCTTTGAGCATCTATACTAATTTTAAAGCATCTTTTAGAATGAGCCTTTGAGAAAATATATATATATATATAGATATATATATATATATAAAGATGAACAGAAAGAAAGACGAACGGAAATGTATCTATGTAAGTTATTTTATCTCAATACCCAACTAGTTTCGACCAATATGGTCATCATCAGGAGAATGAGAAGTATTTTCGATACCACGGATTATACATGCTCTTTTACAAATATGACGCTAAATTGTGTATCACATACTACGTTTTATTAAATGACAGGCTACAGGGGAACATTGTAGTAACAAATAAGTGAACGTAATTCTGCAGCTTGTCCTTTGGTTTCTTAAACAGATTTTTATAATGATATATTTTCTGGATGGTTCAGTTTACTGTTTAGGCCATTTGGGTATAAAGTTTTAAGACGTAGGATCCAGCTATCTTCGTGTGATTCTAGAATTGACGTTATTTCATCAGATACATTCTTTTCAATCCTTTCTATGATTGTAAATTTTGCATCTCTAGAGAAGTTATGGTTTGCTAGGTGAAAGTGTTGCTCGACAGGGAGGAGTTTATGGTGGTCAGTCGATTTGATTCTATGTCTGTAGTTATTGAGTCGGAAGTTGAAAGGCCATTCGGATTTTCCAACATATTGTTTTGAGCAATATGTACATTCTAAGAGGTATATAACATTTTTGCTTTTGTAATTTGATTCGTGGTAGATTTTATATTTATTCTTAGTTACCAAGCTGGTGAATGAGTTTGTAGTTTTAAGGTGATTGCAACAAAGGCTATTTCTAGTATTACACGGTTGGCAAAATTTGATGGTTTTTATTGTTGGATTTCTGCGGTTAACTTTGTTATCTAAAATAGTGTTGCTCCCTATCATGTCTTTAAGGTTCATAGGTCGACGATAGGCCAGCATGCCTGGCTCTTTAAAAATGTCCTTTAAGTTAGGTTTTAGCTTTAAAATGTCCCAGCGGTTTCGGATGATTTGAGCTAATGGAGGTAGGGTATTGTTAAACGTTGTTACAAAGGGGATACGATTAATTTTCTCTTTTTTTGCTAGCTTTAAAGTGGCTTCTCTTGGGATAGCGATAGCTTTTTTTATTTGGTTTTCAACTAAAGTTTGAGAATAGCCGCGTGCTGTAAATTGCTGTTTTAATTTGTCACTGTGCCTAATGAATTCGTTGTTTTCTGAGCAGATTCTTCTTAACCTAAGTGCTTGAGAGTAGGGTAAGCTTTCTTTAAGGTGTCGTGGGTGAGCGGATTTGAAATGTAGATAGTTATGAGTATCTGTAGGTTTTGTGTAGAGTGTCGTTTGTAGTTGTCTTTTTTCATCGATATATATTAGAGTGTCTAGAAATGCGACTGATTGTGTTGATTTTTCATAGTCAAATTTAATGGAGTCATGCTTAGTATTAATGTTTTTTAGGAATTCGTCTAATTTCTTTTCTCCGCCTGTGTATATAAGGAATATGTCGTCAATGTATCTGGCATAAAAGGGGCAATCATTGTCAATGTCTGGATAGATGTGAGTTTCTTCAAAGTTTCCCATGTATATAGTGGCATATGACGGGGCTGCTACAGTGCCCATAGCACAACCTTTTATTTGGAGAAAGTGTCTTCCATTGAAGTTGAAGTTGTTTAACGTTAATATGTGGTTCATCAGGGTTATTAATACTTCTGTAGGTGGTTCTTTTGATATTCTGTTGTCAAGGCATTTCTTTAGAGCTGATATTCCATCATGGTGTTTTATGTTTGAGTATAAAGATCGGACATCCATTGTAACTAGAATTGCATTGTGTGGTAGTCTTTTAATGTGTTTTATTTTGTTAATGAGGTCTGTTGTATCACGTATGTAAGACTTGACTTTCATTGCTAGAGGTTGTATGTAGTGATCAACGTATTTTGAGAGTCTAGTCGTGTGGCAGTTAGTTGAGGATATTACTGGCCTACCCGGGTTGTTCTTCTTATGTATTTTTGGGAGTAGATAAAAGCGAGCAGGTTTTACATTTACCGGTTTTAATATATCAGATGTTTCTTTGTCAATAACGTTATTTGAGAGCATTTCGTTAAGTGAATTTACAATTATTTTTTGGTAATCTTCAAATGGGTCAATTAATAGTTCTTCATAAAATTCTGTGTTGCTTAATTGGCTATTAGCCTCTTTGAGGTATTCATCAATACCCCAAATAACTATTGCTCCGCCTTTATCGGCTCGGGTTATGATGAGGTCGTTTCTTTGTGAGAGTTTTTTAAGGGCTTCACGTTGCTTTCTTGTTAAGTTATCGTGGGGTAAATGTCGTTTTTCGTGATTTTTTATGTCTTCCATCATTGCAATTTCAAACGTTTGGACTGTTGCGTCAATGTTTTTCGGTGTAAATGAATTGTTTTTTTCTTTAAGTGATTGTAAAATGGTTGGTTCATAGTTAGATATTCCAAAATAGGCTCGTAATCTGATTCGTCTAAAGAATGATTTTAAGTCGTCTTCTAGTGTATGTTTATTAAATTTTGCTGGGCGTGGGCAGAAGTTAAGACCTTTACTTAATAATTTAAATGTATCTACTGTAAATTTGTGTTGGCTTAAATTAATTATTCGTCCATCTGGGTCATTTTTAAGTCTACGAGTCTTTCGAAGTTGTTTCGTAAGAGCTCGAAAGCTTGCATCGTGGTTGTGAGAAGTTCTTGAATACCCCCTTCCAAGTTCCTTGGTTGGGGGCCTGTTCCGTTTTTTTGATACTTGTATGATTTTGTGTTTCTTTCTGTCTGAGATTGTTGTGCTGGGGTTTCTCTTGTAGGCATCTGCATTTGTTTTCCTGTTGTCTTTAGATATCTCTCAGGGTTATTGTTATCACTGTGTTCTGCAATGTGTTGTGTTGTTTTCATGTTGTTGGATTTTGGTTTAAGGATATCCGCGTAAGTGCGTGGTGTTGTTCGTGTTGGTGCCTCGTTGGCTGCTGCTGGTTCATCTCTAAGGTTTTGTTGTAATCTTTGTGAATAGGGTTGTTGCTTTTTTTCTCTGGTAGTTGCTCGTTGTTCTCTATTTGGCTGCTGTTTTGTTTGTCTGGATGTGAGGTTCCATCTCAGTTTACAGTGTTTTTCTGTTTTCGTTCTATGAAGTTCCTTGATCCTTTGTTCATTGTATTTCGTTATGGTTGTCTTTATTTCGACGTACTCTTCTGGGTCAGCTTGGTTTTTTATTTCATCTTCGAGTGTTTTAATTTCAGTTTTGGTTTCAGCAACAATTTTTTCACAGAATTTAACAGTGTCTTTCATGAGATCCATGGATAATTTTTGGATTTTATCATACCAAGTGGTAAGGAATGCTTCGCTATGATTACCAATAGAAGGCTCTTTCTCTATCTTGAAGTTTGTAGGAATCTTAGTCGGAAAGTAGGAATTTGTAGGAAAGTAGGAATTTGTAGGAATATATATACATATGTAAATTTTCAGCAGCTAGCGAGCAACCAGGATTTCTCCTTTTTCGGTGCAAACGGAAACATTTTAAAAATTCTCAGGAAAAATCGAGAAAATTGAAATGCGCCACAGCCGGGACTCGAACCACGGATCTCCTGCTTTCCGGGCAAGCGTCTTAACCGTTAGACTACCGTGGCATACCTTTATTCTCTCGATTTTTAGCACCTTATAGGTTGCTTTCGGTTATTTATATATATGTATATATCTATATATATATACATATATGTTTAATGGACTTGGGGTATACATTGTCTTTTGCTCCTCGGGGCATCGTTGTAGTAGTATTGTAGAGTCATTTCTGTAAGTAGTGTAGTGTAGCTCGTAACATATATTGTAACTTTTTATCGGAATGTAGAAAAAACTTAGGACATATAGGAAAGAGTTTAACCATTTTGTAAAAAGGTTCGTTTCAGATATCTGTTCATTGTGGACTCTTAGACAAATTGACATTTTGTGAATGCTCATGAAAGTCTCAAAGGACACGAAACGGAAGGTTGTGAAATTGCTGGTTTTGCTGTTAACATGCAAGAAATGATACTTTCACAAGCGCTCTAAGGATGTCTATTGAGATTTGAATAGCATTCCCAACAGATCTCATTCATTCATGAAACATTTCAGAGAGTTATTCTAAGGCAAAAAGGCTGAGTAATTCAATAAAACATGTATGTTGCGTGTGATACTAGTATGCAAATTAAACGATAATACTGTAATTGAAAGATTTAAGTACCAATGAAGCATAGATGTTAAAAACACGACGTTTCGAGCGTATACTCGTTATCAAGTCACTCGACGTGATAACGAGTATACGCTCGAAACGTCGTGTTTTTAACATCTATGCTTCATTGGTACTTAAATCTTTCAATTACAGTATTATCGTTTAAAAAGGCTGAGTGTTTGAAAGCGTGATTCGTAACATGGTAATCTGTTGACCAAGGTTTCTACCCTTCGCGGTCGAAAAGTAAACGGAAATATATAATTCGATTGCGACAAATCTAGCCTAGCTTTTTCAATCAGACTCGGTAAAGTTGTAGATCGACAACCTAGCTGAAGATATAGTGAAAGAAAATCAAATATTTTTCGAGCGGTTTTGGAGATATATCTACTTTTCTGATATCAACAAAATAATTTACAAGGCGAGCCTTAACGGAAACATAGCGATTTGCATGTCTTTTGCTTGCCAAGACTATGTAAAATAACGTCCTTTTTACCGCTTTTCGTTAGGAGAAATAAACTGTTTTCTGATGAGAATGGTTTTGTGAAACGGCCACTTGCTGAAATCGGCCAAGGCTTGCCAAGCCTTTTTTACGCCACTTCAAGTCACGTGATAAAACCTCTCGACAAATTTCATTACTAATTTCGAACCATGAAAACTTATGCCATAAATGCAAAGAGTAGTATAAGACAGAAATTTCTCAAGAGTATTGCCATATGACTTGAAATGTGTGAACTAACCGAAGCAAATTTTTTCAGTTCACGTAGAAATCGAGGAGGCATTGAATCTTGAATCCCGCGGGCTTGAATTCCTTGTGCGATCTCTGCAATTTTCTCGGCAATCTTCCTGTGGCTCTTCATTTCTCAAATCATTGTGCCGCAGTGCAGGATCACTTCATGAGGCTTCGACTTGAGCCTTGGCTCGATGTATGACTTCATGTCTTCGCTAGTAGCACATGGCAATGTTTTACGTGTGCGATGGTGTCGTGCAAATGATACTTGATATCCTGTCTTTTAATCTGTTTCAGCATTGAATCCCCGATGATAAAAACCTTTTTAGGTTGAAATTTCGATCTCTTTGTTGGTTCCTCTTTTCTTCTCTCCTCGTATCAGGATCTTGCCTTGTGTTGGTGGTAACTACCCCTGCGTAGGGAGCTGTCACAGCTACCCCTGCGTAGGGGTCGATGGCAGCTGCCTCTGAATAGGTACCATCCCTTGACGCGATAAATCGGACAGACATTGGCATCGATTTCTTGATTCAAAAGATGGTTTCTCCGAGACAAATTTCTTGTTGTTGATACCCTTGGGAAACTCCAATTCTGAGCATTGCTTGTTTTGTGCAGCATTGTTTCCATTTCAATAGGGCTTTGTGCAGGTCTGGATCGATATTGTGTTTCCATTGTCTGTGAAAAAAGTCGCTGTTCATTTTTTGAATTGTTCTCTTGTTAGAAAAAGATCTTGACTCGAACGATTCTTGTTTACAATGTTCAGAATCGATTGATCTTCCCTTGGAATCCTGCGATGACTTGCCAAAAGATAATGCAATTTTATCAGTTCACGTTTCAAGGTAATGTTTTCATCTGAAATTTTCCTTTTTTCTTTTTCTAAAATTTCAATTTTTGCCTTCATTTCATCCAAATCTTTATTTTCAGCAGACTTCACGAGCTCTGCAACTTGATTTCGCAACGCTAAAAACTCGTCGTAGGGTGTAAAATTATTATTGCTGTTGTGCTGCATGGCGAAATCCAATGACAAATTTGCATTCTCTTGCTTCATATCAAATTTTTTCAGTTTTTCTTCATTGTTCTTGGTAGCTGGTGTCCCATCCTTCGGTTCTTTGGCAACAAAATATGAGTCTCCCTCTTTGGTTGGTTTGTTTGTGATTAGGCCATGTTTTTCAGGATGTCTCAGCGTGGCGGATACCGTTCAAGCTGAAATGATATCGCTGAGAACTCCTGTGTTTGCCAAGTGTAAGCTGATAGAATCATCATCTGGCCTCTTGTGTGTATCTCGAATGTTATTTATTCCTTTATTGCTTCAGCAATGATTTCGAGACCTACGAGAGGATCCTCGTTCAATTCGTGTGGAGCTTCTTCGAACACGTCTGTGCTTGGTGTAACCATGTCGAAAAAAAAGTTACTAGCTTTAGAAGAACTTCATTTTCCACTCCGCTAATCTTCCACTCGTACGGTATTACGAGACTTGTCAGGCTCAGTAGAATCACAAAAACTAAAACAAAAATATCATGTCTCTCTATACATACAGTGTCAGTGGGCGTAACTAGGCCCGGGGGTAACAACCTAACTTATCTAACACTCCCCCCATTGATCATCAGTGGGATGATCAATCATCCTTCTTCTGAAGTCCGCGTGTATGGCCGCAGTCCTTCTGGGTGGCCTTTCGTGATCTTCAATGTCGAGAGGTAGTTCATTTGTAGAAATATTTAAAGTCTTACCTCTGTCTTCTTCATCCGAATTTACCTCTATCGGGTACAACAACTGCAACGGTCTCTTCAATCTTGTAAGTTTCCCTTTAGTATTCACCAGTCTGACACTTGCTCCTCTGATCTCACCATCATTGCTCTCTATCAGTTCCCCAACAACCGTTGTTTTCCATTTTCCACGACTCACATTTTCATCTTTGATCAAAAGTACATCACCCTTCTTGACAGTAGCTTGCCTCTGGTTCTGTGGTTTGCAATGATGAAACTCCCGTAAACTAAGGAGATATTCATTTCTCCATCTCTTCCAGAAACTCTCCAACAATCTGCTCAAGTAACTGAGCTCTTCTTTGCAATGCTGTAGAAGTGTCATTGTAATCTTCATCTTCAAGCTCAACAGGATTCGTTGGCAGTGTCAAAATTCGTCTATCCAGAATCAAATGAGCTGGTGTAATCGGCTCCTCAATGTCATCACCGTAAATGTAGGTTAAAGGTCTTGAATTAATTGTCCCTTCGACTTCAGTAATGACTGTAACAAGCTCTTCATAATCCAGTTTTGCAGATCCCAATATCTTCCTCAAGCATCTCTTGACAACTTGTACCATTCTCTCATAAAATCCTCCAAAAAATGGTGCTTTCTCAAGCATAAATCGCCATATAATTCCTTTCTGTCTCACAAATCGTTGAACTTCGTCACTCTCAAATAATGCAACCAATTCTTTGTTTGCTCTCCTAAAGTTTTGGGCGTTATCTGACCTGATTGTGACAGGCAGTCCCCTCCTTGCAATAAACCTCTTGAGACACCTCAAAAAGGCTTGTGTGGTAAGGTCCGGAGCAACTTCTAGATGAACAGCACGGCTTGTAGAACATGTAAACAAACAAATATAAGCCTTTGCCGCTCCTTCTGATGTTTTCACATATAATGGTCCTGCATAATCTACTCCAACATCAGTAAACGCAACTGCTCCTGATAATCTTCGTTCTGGTAGTGGTGCCGGCTTCGGTAATCGATAAGACTTTCCTTGAGCTCTCCTACAAGTTGTACAATTGTAGATGATCTTGCGTACTAACTGCCTTCCCTTTGGTATCCAATATTCAGCTCTTAATTCTGTAAGAGTGTCTTTTGTACCTCCATGTTTGATTTTGCGTTGACAATCTTCCACAATTAATCTTGTCAAGTAATGATCACGTGGTAACAATATTGGGTATCTGGTGTCTTGGGGTAGGTTTGCGTTACCGAGCCTTCCCCTGCACCTCAGAACACCCTCTTCATCAGCATATAATCCAAGTTGACAGTCAAGCTTCAGATAAACTGATTTCTGCTTTATGATATCCGCCTGCATTTCAAAAATAAGCAATTTCTCTGATTCTTTGATATCATCAGCAACAATACGCACATCTTTTACTTGGCCACGATTTCTTAACAATCTCACAAATCTTAATACCAATGCAACAACTCGAACCAAATTTCCCCATTTACTGAAACGATTCACATCAATTAAACTTGACAATTTAAGTGCAGCTTTTGTATCAGGAACTAACAATGATATAACCACTTCTCTTGATTTAACACAAACCTCCTTTTGACAATCTTCTGGCACTTCTTCTGAATCAATATTTGAATCAACAACAGGATACTCTTCTGGGGGACCTCTAAGCCACAATGGACCTTGGTCAGCGGGATTTTCTATGCCAGGACAATGACCCCACACTTCAATACTTGTCAGCTCAATAATCTCCTTCCTCCTGTTGTAAACAAATTGCTTATAATCCTTGTCAGATTTGATCCAGTAAAGCACTGATTTGCTGTCAGTCCAACAATAAACCTTTTCAATCTTGATAACTGGTAGTAAAGCTTCTTTCACTGATTAACGAAGTCGAGCAGTAATCAATGCAGCAAGTAATTCCAGCCTTGGTATTGACATAGTCACAAGAGAGAACCATAGTCTTGAAGCTAGAACAATCACCCATTGTTTGGTTGTTGTGTTCACGCGCTGATGTTGAAACGCGCTATCACGTGACCGTGAGAGTGCATCGATTCACAACATGCGAGAGGATCCTCGTACTTACAGCGAAGGTTTCCGTCTCGTCGTTTCTTTCGATGCATGTTTTGGTTTAGCTGAAAAGGATTTGTTGGAGCAAGATGAAGCTATCAATTCTGAAATAGATGGTGGTGTGTTTGAGGTACATTTAAATTCAATTTAGTTTCGTTTTCTTTCATAATCGCACGATAGTTAATTGACTAAAATTAGGCCTACTTTTGCATATCGCCAGGAAACTTGTTCTGCTTTTGGTCAGAAACCAGATTACACCGGGAACAAATTTGTTAATTCTTATTATTAAATAACGACCATAGCTCTACTCATGTATATATGCGTCAAACTCTCGCTTTAGGTTGAAAAAGAACAAGAAAAGGACGCATTTTCGTGAGCGATGTTGAGAGAAGTGCATATCATAGTTGTGACCCTACGAATACCAAATGCGAGAAGAACGAGAATTTTGGCGAAGATACTGCAAGAACTTGTAACAGAAAGAACCAAAAGCAGCAAGGTCAGTCCTGCACCCATTGCAGTTCAAAGGAATGATTGCAAACTCAGTTCCAAAACTGACTGATGGCAGAGAAAAGTTATCAAATTATCCTGCCAAAGCAGAGCCTTGAGACTACAAGAACATGGATGATGTGTTCTCTATGCACAAGAACATTGTACATCTATCATCCAAGCATGAAATAGAAACAATGAAAAAATTTTCCCTATTTTTATAAATGTTTTTGTTGAGGAAGGATTCCAAAGATTGAGCAAACATTCCTGTTCAGTCATTGGAATGTAGCTGGCAATTCATGTTTTGGCCTATTTACATCCAGCCCAAGCAAATTCAACTTTACTACCAAGCAACATTTCTAATATACTGTAGCAATTCTAACAGAGGAGGCTTGTATTGCATTGCTAAGTGGATATGTCTTTGGAAAATTGCATAGGTGTATCCAAAGTTCAAATAACTTTAACAAATTCAAGAGCCATCAGTTTTTGTCATAAATGATTGTGGCAAAGTAACTGATGGCATGGTCATCTCAATTTTCTTTGGTGTTTTGAAATGTTTCTCATAAAAAGATGAGCAGTGGAGATATGACAGCAAAACTTCTTCAAAATCGTGAAATTTTGACTTATTTCAAACAACTGAACGTGGCAGAGCAGGGCGTTGACAAGAAAATATCACAAGATTTCTTGCAACAATTATTTACCCTACACAGTATATCAGGCTCAGAGCTTTTTTATACAGGATGCTTGACATGGGAAAATAGTTGACAACAATCAAATGGAGGTGAACCCAACTTTAGTGTATAAACATCCATTTTTCATAAGAAACTGTGTAGTCTCTTATAGAGAATTAAGAAACTCTACCAGAAAATGATCAGAAGTCTTATCAGAATTAAGAAACTTTTCAGAAGCATTGATTTTTCTTTAGAATTTGACTCTTCTAATTTTGTAGGTTCACAAAAATCAGTCAATCAAAACAAAGAATTTGAGGCCTGAAGAAGAAATATCAAGTGTTGCCTTATTCTGGGATCTTTTGCACGCACCTGGGGAGGGGGGGGCTCAACGTTATGACTTTTCATGCAAGTGTGCCTAGTTTATGCTCTTTCCAGCAGAGTTTCCTAAAGTGAAAAATCTGACGGAAGTAAGAATTGTTCCCAACAGAGCAGAAACTGCGCAGGCATGTATGAAAAGTAATATTTTTAGGCCCCCTAGCTGCCTGCAACAGATCCAAAAAAGGCAACTGATAGTTCTTCTTCAGGCCTCAAATCCTTGGTTTTTCAAAGAGCTTATGTAGCCAATACTTCAATAAAAGTCAGACTGCCATATGGCATTATTCCATCCAGTTTCTGCTCTGTCAGCCCAAAGTTAATAGCTGTCTTCTTTACATGAGACATGTGACTGTGTTGGATTTGCACAATTTTCTTCTTTGTAATGGAATCATCTGTTGATCTTGGGTCTTTCCTCAGGCTGCAGCTAAAACACAACACAAACATTTTATAAAAAAATATATATAAAAGTTCCCATCCCATTAGAAACTTACAATAGATGAGAATTTTTTGTACTGAGTATCATATAGATACCAACCTACCTTTCTTTTAGTATAAGATGATGAAGGTGAATTTGTGTTTTTGCGCTGAGGCTGGGATTGCAGATATTGCTCAACTGGTGGAGCTGTTCCTGGGATTTGGCCCTGTCTGCCTGACTGTTCTGGCTGCAAAGTCAGAGGATTACACCACTGTGCCACCACTATGGTGCACAACACCTTCAAATTAAGATTGACCTGGATAGTTTAAGACAGTTTTGTAAAATTTTTGTGAATGGAGCCCTCAAAGGTTCTTAATTTTTTCTCAGGCATTTTATCATATTCTTGGTGTTTCTATCCTGTGCCCTCCTGAAATGCTAACATTTGATAAAATCTTTTAAGACATTGTGCCAGCTGTAATACATCACTTCACAAGGCCTCCCAACTAATAAAATGATAGAAAAACCTGTCAAAATAACTTGAAAATCTCTTTCTATTTCCTTGAATAAGAAAAATTTTGTGTAATAGTTTTTTCCAGTTTTCAGTTACACCCAGAGAGCTGGGTTTCTCTCACCTGTTTGGGTTATGATTGACCTTCCAGCATGTCAGAGTTGATACTGCTTCCGGTATTAATGTCTTTTGATCTGAATCTAGAATAAATCCAGAAAGTAGTAAGTTGCACTCGGCGATAAACATTAGACAGTTACGCACAAACATGAAGGTCAGGTTGACAGCTTGTTCAGTAAGCCATTGTGTAGGCCTAAGCACACAAAAGAGTGCTTCGAAGTCTTTATAAATAAAGTTAGTGCATTAAGTCAAATTACAGGCATATTGATCATAATATGATCAGGTTATCTAAAAGATCTT
Source organism: Aurelia sp. 4 Dawson et al 2005 (assembly GCA_964019985.1). NCBI lineage: Eukaryota > Metazoa > Cnidaria > Scyphozoa > Semaeostomeae > Ulmaridae > Aurelia > Aurelia sp. 4 Dawson et al 2005. Next base: position 4,241,759 of record OZ026511.1, on the reverse strand, counting down.
AATTTCAACACTATCATTATGTCTGCTTCGTGAAGTTCTCTTGAATATAAACACGGCTTTTGGATCTCTGTTTTCTCGAATCTTTGGAAACATGGGTTCGTCATGACGAAGATACCAAGGAACTTCCAACACCGATTGGACTTGAATTCGTCCGACTTGCAGGCAGTTTAACAGCAGATATTGTGTTTAATTTAGTGCTTCTCAAAGTAAAATAGTCATATATTAAACAGCTAGCTCATGGAATTCATAAAACCAGAATCTTCTGATCGTATCCAGCAGCGTGAGTACCTTCCGTAATATCTTTTGCACCTTCGCAAAAATTTGATGCACCTTCAAGTAGACTGGGCACTAAAAAAATGTTGACAAAAAGATAAAACAATAGCGCATTGTTAGCTTCAAGACTACAGCTCTCTGTTGTGACTATGGTATTGATAATTCAGCCATTGGTGCCACTCTAGCCTTTGATGCAACAAGAACAGCTTTCCTTTCACCATTATTTGACTCACTACACAAGTAAACTGTGCCACAATAAGCTTTTTTGGAAGCATCACCAAAAGCATGTAATGATACTGATTTGACATTTCCCTCAATAGCTGACAAATAACATCTGTTAACGTAAATATTTACTTCCTCCAAGCTGGTAATCCACCTCCTAAAAAATGCTTGATCCTCTTCTGCAAGTAATGTATCCCATCCATACTTCTTGATACACAATTCTTGAAACAAAATTCTCAATGACACAATGACAGGAATAACTAATCCCATGGGATCAAAAAACTTGGCAGAAAGGCGAAGAATATTCCTCTTGTAAGCTCCATCTCCCTTGCAAACTCAGCAAGCAATGACAATTTAAGAATGAGATTATCTTCCTTTAGATCCCAATTCATTCCAAGAATTTTGTGTTGTGTATCCACTTCAATTTCACTTAGGCCGCCAAGTGATATCTTGGCAAAGGACTGATCTTCCGGAACGAGATTTTGCTCAGGAGGATCACTTATTGCTTCTGCGTTGTGCTCCGCAATTCTGCTGGTAACTTCTTTGCAATTTGATGCCCATTTACGAAGATTAAACCCTCCAGCAGCCAGGCAAGACTTTGCTTCTTGAAACATAAACAAAGCTTCATCGACATTCTCTCCTCCGCACGTCCAGTCGTCGATGTAGAAACTGCGCAGCACCTTGTCTGCCATTTCTTGATTTTCCGCGAAATACTGCTTGATATGATTGGCCAGTGTAGCATTTAACAAAAACGGCGAGGCTGACATTCCAAATAAGACTCTGGCAAATTTATAGACAACAACTCTTGGATTTTCTTCGTAAATATCATCAACCCAGAAAAACCGCATCAAATCACGCTGTTCCTTGTCATCTGAGATATTTAAAAAAGCCTTCTCGATGTCAGCCGCTAATCCAATTCGAAATGAGCGAAATCTGAGTAAAATATCAACAATTGCGGGTGCCATTGGTGGTCCAGTGTATAAACAATCGTTCAGTGAAGGCAAAGATGGCTCAGCTTTCGAGCTCGCATCGTAAACAACTCGCAGTTTTGTGGAAAGAGCATCTTTCCTTAGAACTACTTGACTTGGCAAATAATTCGCAGTGCCAGGCTCCTTTTCAACTGATGTATCGACTCTCTCAATTATTCCTTGGCGAAGCTGTTCTTGAATGATATTATCATACTCTTTCAGAGTCTCTGGGTCTCTTCGAAGGCGCTTGAATAATGAATTTAATCTTGAAATACTTAGATGGTAATTGTCAGGCAGCAAATCGTGCTTGTCTTTCAGAGGTAGTTTGACGCAATATTTACCATCTTCTGTAGTAATATTCTTTACAAAGGTTTCTTGAACCGTCTCCTGCTCTCGGATTCCAATCGATTCCAAATCCCATAACTTCTTTACGAGGCTGTTTGCAGAATCTGCGTCATCAACAACTGGTACTACTTCTGTTCCCACTCTCAAAACGTGTTTAGAAACAAAATTGGTAAAACTTTCCAAATCGCGTTATCCTTCGCAGGGCACACGACCTGGCAAAACCCAACCCAGTCCAGTCTTTTGTGCAAGAAGGCTGTCATCCTGCTCCCCCCGTTTCATCTTGCCGGTGAAGAATTTCGCAATGTTGTCGCAACCAATTAAGATTGATATTTGACAGTCACTTGTTCCCTCATTGTGGTCTGCCAATTGTAGATCTTTCAGGTATTCAAAATTCTTTGTGGCAAAAATCGGTCGGTCACACAGCGAGGCCCAAATGGGAAATGGTGTTCACTTTATTTGGAAACCTGCTCTTAGACCAAAATTTGATGCTGAAAACGATGGTGCCGACCGATTTTTGAAAAGTGGTGCCCAAAATTCCATAATGGCTACCAGAAAATTCAATATGGCTGCCATACTATTTCTTCACAAATAATACCCTTTTCCTGTAGTAAGAGTGCTGTTCAGGTTGTGTTTTGTGCTTAAAACGTTGATAGAAACAATATTTTTAATCTTTTTTGTTAAAATTCAAAATGGCACCTTTTAAAATCCAAGATGGCTGCCGTATTAGTTGATCCTTTTTAAAATGGTCTTACGTTCTAGATTTGTCCGGCTGTTTCTGCAAAAACCGGCAACAGAAAAGGTTTAAAAATTATGGTGTGAAAATAATTGCTCAGGAACACATACCTTTGATCAGTTACCCAAAAAATAGCATTGTAAACATGGTCCCGGGGGGAACTTAATTCTTGAAACCACTGAGCGAGTCTCCCAAATCGGTCTCATCTTGTTAGGGAAACTCTATGAATTTAGGGCTTTTAGCAATGAAGCCCTTGGTATGGGTTTCACTCGTTAAAAGGGCTGCTACACCTCTAACATGGACCAATATTTCCCAATTTTTCTACAAACGATGAGTTAGCCATATGGGTGAAACATCGAATTGCAGACAGGGGTCATTTTGCACATCTGAGTCGCACTGTAGTTCAACTTTAAGTGGGAGTAATTCAACCCCACCCGCTCCCCCGGGAGCACGTTTGGACAGAAACATGTTCGTGGCAATAAACAGTAAATGTTCACATACCAATATTGAAGTTTTAGAGCCCTGTCCAGTCATCTTCTTCATACTCTGATTCATCACCTTCTGAAACACCAAGTCTAATGGTTGATAAATTCCACGAGATCTTTGATGGTTTACTAGATGCACATGCACCAATTAGGAAAAAAAAGATTAGAACTCAACCTGCACCGTGGATTACACCACAAATAAAAAGACTTATAGAAGAGCGGGATAGGGCCAAGAAAAACTCCATAAAAAGCCCCAAACTTCTCAAATCGTATAAATCTTTGCGAAACAAGGTGACAGACACTATTAGATCCTCTATAAGATTACACTACCACTCTTTGATTAATGAAAACAAGGACAATCCCAAAAACATGTGGAGAACCATAAATAAGGTGCTAGATAAGGCCCCTAATTCAACAACTATTATGCAAGTCAGGGATGGCAGCAAAACAGTTTCTGATTCAAAGCAAATTGCCAATGTCCTAAATGGCCACTTTGTTAATGTCGGTCCGAGACTTGCTCATAGAATTGAAGTTAAACCGGGTGATGATCCTCTCTGTCATCTTAATAATCCTACAGAAGAAACAGTCTTCCAGTTCAAACAAGTAAATGAGAGAACAGTTCTGAAATATATCCAAAATCTAAAACAAGGAAAATCTGCTGGTCCTGACAAAATACCAACGGCAATTTTGAAAGACGCTGCTGAATTTCTTTGTAAACCACTAACGATGATCTTTAACAGTTCTGTAAGGCTAGGGACTTTCCCGACCGTTGGAAAATAGCACGAATTACACCAATTTATAAATCAGGTGCCAAAGATGATACGAATAACTATAGGCCAATTTCAATTTTGTCAGTGCTATCTAAGTTATTTGAAAAGATTGCACATGACCAACTTATTGATTTCCTCCAATCTAACAAAAAACTAACGCAGAATCAATTCGCTTTCCGTAAGCTTCATTCTACAATTACCTCACTGATTGGTGTCTCAGATCATTGGTATTCAAGTATCGACAACAACAAAGCTAACTTTGCTCTTTTTCTCGACTTGAAAAAGGCATTTGATACCGTGGATCATGAGATACTCATCAGTAAATTAGCAAAATATGGAATAAAAGGTATTGAGAACAACTGGTTTAAATCCTTGGGATCCCCCAAGGTTCATGCTTGGGACCGCTGCTCTTTATCATTTATTTAAATGATTTTGAGCACTGCCTCGAACACTCAAGAGCCAACATGTACGCAGATGATACTGAGATAACAATATCCTCAAACAACCAAGTAGAGCTTATAGAAAAAGCACAAGCTGAGTTATTAATCATCGCAGAATGGATGAGGATTAACAAACTCAGTCTCAATCCCACCAAAACAGAATACATGATACTAGATCATCCTCGTAGAAGGAAAAATAGAGAATTATTACCGCAAGTATTCATAAGTCGCGAAAAAATTAAGCAGGTTGACAAAACAAAATATCTTGGGGTAATAGTTGACGATACTTTAAGTTGGGAAGAACAGTATGAATCAGTTAAGAAAAAGGTTGCTGGGGGCCTTGCAGCAATGAAGAAACTTAAGGGCATCCTCCCACAATCAATGCTTTTTCAAGTGTACAAAGCACTTGTTGAGAGTCATCTTCGCTATGCTGACGTAGTATGGGGGAGCTTATCGGAAACTAAAATAACAGCCCTTCAGAGACTGCAAAATCGTGCATTTGAAATCATTCAAGGATCGAAAATAAAGGACTCTTTGATTCGACCCACATTTAGCATCGACCAGATGTTTCAATTTGACCGGTCGGTTCTGATGTATAAGATAATTAACAAGATATGTCCTGAGAGTCTGCACGATAAATTTGCTGAAAGATCCTCGATAAGCAAGTATGATACAAGAAATAAAACTGATCTCCAAATCCCAAGGCTAAATCTAGACTTCAGTAGAAAAAGTTTCAATTATACTGGTCTAAAAACTTCGAATTCTATTCCAACACACATAAGAGAGTCTGGCACACTCACCCGGTTTAAGAATGGGCTAAAAAGTCATTTTCTAAGCTGAGGAAAAATATGTTTTCGCACGAATCCATGGAAGAACAGTACTGGCTTTTATATCTATTATTAAGCATACTATTTTTTGTTATACTTTTTTATACTGAATGGATGTCGTGATTAAATAAGAAATAAGAAGAAGAAGATCACCTTCTGATGCTGCATTGTCATTGTCTGTGTCACTCTCCTCCCCTTTTTCATCTGACTGCTGCTCTCCTGCTATTCCCCTCTCTTCGCTGCTTTCAGTATCATCATTGCTCTCGATATCATCCAGCTCAGATGCTTGGAGCATTTCAGAAAGGTCCTGTTCTGCTGGCAACGCATTGCCCTCAAACCGTTTTGGCCGCAGCCCCTCATCTTTTCTTTCCCATCCATAAGCTGTGGGGTCAAGCTGCTCATATCCAATATCCAGACAGTTCACCATGGAATGGGTCACCAGATTGGCTCGCTTGAACTTCATCCTTAGTGATTTAATGTCAGGAGGTAGATTTTTCGTCGATGTAAACTTTTTTTTACTTTTGCTCTTTCCACTAAACAACATCGAATATCTGCTATCACCTGGAACCTTTTCTTTCTGAGGTCTGCTATAAACAATGTGCAACACAAAATCGACTAGTTGCTCTTCATCTGCTTCTTGAGAATGGAGACTCGAAAGAAGGTCACACGATGTTGGATCTTTTAAAAGCCTCTTGAATATACTGAATTTCGATCTCCCAAAGAAGGGCATGGTGTAGTCACATCCTGTCAATGCGTGGAAAGCTGGCAAAGATTCACAGATGCTCTCACCAAGGAATGTTGCAAGTGATTTTATGTCATGGTAGGTGATACCTTGCTTTGTTGACATGACGCCTTGCCTGAAGTAGAGGCTACTGGTACATCTTCTTGAGACATAAAGAAGCAGTATGTATACATCAGTATCGTCAGCTACGACACATACGCCATTATGATTTGAGCTTGCATACACTGCATGGAGCGCTAATCGTGGATCAGCCTCTTTGTGACTGCTGCAAAGGCTTGGTACACAATCCCAAGAATCTGTTTCTTTTGGTCTGAAGAAACATTGGCTTCCTTTGGTTATGAATAGATCTTTCTCCAGCAATGATTCCTTTGAAAGTAGGTAGTCAGCCAAAAGATGTGTTAGCTGGAGTTTGTTTTTGTCCCTTGTTAAAAATGTGTTCCATTCTTTGAGCTTTGGTAGTTTCTGACTGATATCTGATATTTTCCTCTCCTTTCCTGAATCCAAGCGTCCCTTTGACAAGCACAAAGGATCCTTGTCGTAATCATCAAAAACCACATGGATGGTATTTCCAGGAAGAGCTCTGAGATGACATGCTAACCTCTCAGCCCACGATTTAAAAGTAGGTGGATTCAAGTCATTGATTGGTATTATCCTCACTATTCGCATTGCGTCAACAATACAACATTCGATGTCTTCTGGAGGGATTGCTGTTGCTTCTGTAGGAGACAGTAGTTGCAGATTGTTTCTAAATAATGATTTAGAAGATCCTCTACTGTCACCTTTGTCGTTGCAAAGAGACCATGGCTTGCTTGTAATTGGCCACTGCATTATTTCGTGCAGATCTAGCTTCTTGGAATCATACTCTGCCAGTATGGCTGCAAATGGCTTTCCTTCATCTTCAGGAATAGACGCTGTCTTCTTTCTTTGTACTTGGTTCTCAAACGTTATTACGGCTTGTTTCTTAATGGGATCGTGGTATGAAAGCGGAGCTCTTTCCATTGATGACTGCACAGGCAATTCGTCTGCTGCTGCGGGCTCCCCCAACGCTGCAGGTTCTTCATTTGTTATGGTGCTCTGCGTTGGTACGGTGAAACGCTCAACGAATTGTTTCCTTGCCTCCACTCCTCGACGTTTCGTGGATTTTACATTTTCAGTCATCTCATCAGTTGCTAATACGCCATTACAGATATTGACCAGAGGCTGCTGCTGAGACCACAATTCAGGAATCCAAGAGTTCAGTCCCTCTACTATGCGCTGGACGTCTGCTTCATCTTTTTGCATTCGCTTTGAACCCAGTTCTAAATGACTTGAACTCTTTGCCTTTCTTACTTTCGTTTCAAGATGTTGTTTAAGAGCAGCGATATAGTGATTAATTCGCATCCATCTCTCGCTTGCACCTTTGTTTTCGGTTTGCCCTGATAAACCACCTGTCTCTTTGGAAAATCTGTTTATTGTCATTTCTATAATTTGATCCATCGGAAGCTGAGAATGCTTTGCACTACCAAGTGACCCGCTGAATCCACCCTCTTCGAGATAGCTGTAGGCAGAAGGGTTGCTCTTGCTAAGTGCTCTCATGTCAGCGTAGAAGTAACTCAGGTTTCGTGCATAGTTTTGTCTATTGAGAGCGAAACACCATGGCAAAAACTCATCTATTGCTTGCAGATAGCCTTCCCAATTTCCTATACGTTGAAAATGAATAGTGTTCAGCAGCAAATCAATCATTTCAATTAAAGAGTCCATCCAAGCAGCCATATCTCCTGTTAATGATGTATCTACCTTCATGTCAGGATGGAAAATGACTTTATTGACATTCGTCTCGGTCATATTGTTGCAGGCAGCGTCAATGGCCTCATCAAGAGTGCTGTCTTCTGCTGGGTCTTCCACTGTGAAGACATTCCCTTTGCTGGTATTTTGAGCTTGCATCTGTCTCTGTTGTTCCTTTCTTTTCCCTGTATCAGCAAGTTTTGTTCTCAGAAGGGCTTCAAAAAGTAACTTGTAATATCGAACACCTTGCTTGACATTTGATCCCTTCATTGCAGCTTTTATTGTCCCCTCAGCGCCAACACCTGCCTCTGAAAGGAGTTCAACAATTCCTGACCCTTTGAATCGACTGTATATTGTCCTTAGCATACAAATTATCACATGGAAGCCCCCCATTCGTACGATCACTTTGTCAAAGTCGTGTCGTCCTTCACTCTCGTATTTAAACATTACTTGCAAGACTTTGCTGTATATGGCTTGATCAACTTCTAAGAAAATGTAGCTAAGATGCAGCTCCTTCATACATTTCACAGTTCTGTTCAAAATACCAAGAATCACGTTCATGTTGGTTGGCGATGCAGTGATTGCTGGTAAATATCCTACACTGAGTTTCCGTGATGGAGTATCTGTTGTCTTCTCTTGAAATCCACTCCAACCTGGAATTGTCTGGCTCGTTGACGATGCAGCAGACTTGTAACGGCAAAGTGCCCAGCACATATTCTTCTTCGAAGATAATTCATACTCCTCGTGGGTGCTATCATCTTGATTAGGAAATATTTTGCAAGCACTTCGCTTAGAACCAATGAACTCTGGAAGTGTTACTGGCTGCGATTTGAAAGATCGGTGGTGCTTCCTAACAAAATCATAGCTAGGCTTCAAAGATACTTGGGCTCTGTCAAGTGCATCGCTTCTGATCTTATGTTGAATAAGTATCGAATTGGTGTTGTGAGTTTCATTGTAACCACTCAGCTCCTTGTTTTTCCAATCAATATTGTCAGCAACATGTGTGGTTGGCAGGCCTCTCAAGATGTTAGATGGTATGTCAGAGGAGCAATTTCTTCCCCATTCTGCCTATTTATCTTCAATGAAAACTGTTTCTGTATACGAAATGCCATGTCCAAGATGATGCAAGGTATTTACTACTGCACTAGATCCAGTTTTTCGATGCATTGTCAATGAAAATAAAGCTTGATCAAGTGATGGCTTTGCATTTGGCATGAGAGATTCAATATTCTGAGCCAGCTGCATAATTTTACTTGCTTTTGATTTAGACAGAGATACCAAACCGTTGTCATTTAGAGTGGCATTTGGTTGGACTATCCACCCAAGTAGGTTGTGAAGGTGAGTATCAACTACCCTTTTTGATTCTAGGATATCCTGTGGCGTTGGTGGCCAAGGTAAGGAGTCCTTGCGCTTGACTGATTCGTGTATGGCTTTTGCAACATTTTTAACTGCCACAGATGTTGGTATCCCTCCTCCATCTTTAGAAGCTGTGATGCAATTGGCAGTAAACTGTAAGCCAGAGGGCAAGACATACTCAGATTTTTTGCTTGAGTTCTCGGGTCTTATAAACTGCAAAGCGGAGCCAAACTTATCAAGTAGCTTTTGCTTCATGTCAATGCTTCTACTCAAAGGAAGGCCTTTGTCTGATCGTATTTGATCGTAGCAATTTCTTAGTTGTGCCAGGGAGTACACCTCTTTGCGAGCCAGAATGTGTATCTCAATAAGCTGGCAAATTTCATTGAAGGCCCATTCTTCCTCTACAGTATAGTTACTGCCAGCGTCCTTTTCTTTCGTCTTCTTCCAAACAGGGCTTCTGAATGGTTCATAACAGAGCTTTTTGTGGTAAGCAACATCTGCGGCCAAGAGAGAGCTTGTTGACAATGTCAATAAAATTCTTCTTGCCCCATCAATATACTTTTGATTGTTGAACTTAACATGAATCTCGGCAAATTCTTTCAAAGTCTCTTCGGCTTTTTCTGTAATCGTAATAGTTTGCACATCGACGAGTCTTCCTTTTATCCTTTTGTCTTCATTACATATTATGCACCTCTTCTTGTCATCACTTTGCCAAGATGATTCATACCGATATTTTTGCCTGTCACTTCTCCTCCTTTGCTCATCCTCACTTACGTTGCATTCATTCTGATTTCCATAGGCCACAAAGGACTCTTCATTCTCGCGAGTTTCATCAGTCTCAAGCAACTGATCTTGTGACACCAAGTACTGCTCTTTGAAAAATTTCCCTTTGCATGCTTTATGAGCCCATTTTTCTCCTGTAGAATTCCATTCCACCATGTGGAAAACCTTGTTGAATTCATGACCTGTCTTTGCCCATTTTCTTGCAAAAGAACTAAAATTACTCCAGTCGGATAGCCTTTCAAATTTTTTGCCACGTTTGAGGTGCTTCTTTTGAACACTTTCAAAGCAGATTTGACATGTAATACGACCTTTGTAGACAGGTAGAGAGCAAAATTGTGGTTCAGGAAGGCCAGCTTGTGGCCTTGCATCTGTCGACTCATGCTGTGTTGACTGATCATGGCTTTCATCCATCGCAATGTTTTAGCTGTAAACTGACCGAACAATACCAAATACGTACTTGATTCGATCTTGAAGCATTACTTCGTTGATTCTTCATTTCTAGTTACATTCCAAAATTTATTATAGCTGTTTAACATCAGCTTTAGGCTGCTCGATATGTAAAGAGCAATGCACCTATAACTCAACAAAAACCAAATTACCATGACGATCACGTCAGCATCAAGTTTCCTTTCCCGCCAAAATGGGTCGTCTACTCGCCCCAGACTTCTATCGAAGCTTTTTCGTTGTTTTTTCGATCATTGTAAGTACATCGTCATTTTCTGATAAAGGAACCTGGTAGCTTGAATATCTAGTAAAGTTCTTACTTGTTTGGGTCGAATAAATTGGGGATGTAGGGGGGATATGGTGGGGAAGAGGATACAAATCTGAATGTTCCAACTTTTAAATTTGATTAGTGAGCATGTTTAATGCAGGAAAATGATTCACTGATCATTTAATCTTTAGCAAGAACCAACAATGCCAATTTGCAAAGGATCAACTAATACGGCAGCCATCTTGGATTTTAAAAGGCCCCATTTTGAATTTTAACACAAAAAATAAAAGATATTGCTTCTTTCAACATTTTGAGCACAAAAAACAACCTGAACAGCACTCTTACTACAGGAAAAGTGTATTATTTGTGAAGAAATAGTATGGCAGCCATATTGAATTTTCAGGTAGCCATTATGGAATCTTGGGCAACATTTTTCAAAAATCGGTCGGCACCATCGTTTTCAGCATCAAATTTTGGTCTAAGAGCAGGTTTCCAAATAAAGTGAACACCATTTCCCATTTGGGCCTCGCTGTGTGACCGACTAATTTTGTCGCGTTATCGGTTGACAAATCTTGGGGATTGTGAAGGCTTGAATCTTGGTTTGAAAAGAGTTGGCAATGCTGCCAATGGTAAACTCGATCAACTCTTTCGATTGAATATCTTTTCTCTGATCGTCGTTTCCAAAGACATTAATTTGTAGAGATTCCCTTCCTATCACTGGCAAGTCCAACTGATCTTTTATGTCCTCGCAAATGAAACTGCGTTGACTTCCGGAGTCAAAAATAACCCGGACCCGGACACGATGGCTTGGTCCGCTTACGTAAGCTTGTGCGGTTTGAAGCAAAATGTTGTCACGTGCACTGACATACATGTTGTTTGTCTCTGGTACTGTCTCCAGTACTCCACTAGGCTTTCCTTCATTGGAAACTGTAGGCGTGGTTTCGTTTCGATTTTCACATATGCTCACGTGATGTCTTTCGGAGCAATTAAAACACTTTCCTTTGGATGGGCAATTTCGCTATACTCATGACATAAGTCTCAATAGTATCGCTATTTTTTTATTTTTTTTTTATTTTTTCGCTCAAAATGAGACTTATGACCAAACTCATCAAAAACAGGGACTAACCGCGGATTTTCCGGCGGCTCCAATCAGATTCAAGAACAGAATCACGTGACAAATCCTCACAGAATCCTGCTTTCTTATTGGATGAAAATGCTCCTTCGTAGTACTTTTCCTACCTGTGCGCATCTTCTTTCGTCCTGAGCCTTTTGCTTATTCAAATGGATGCTGGGGGTTGCGTACGTATTTTTGTTTTGCTTCGCTGATTGACAGAAACGGCCTGCCAACCAAGAGATGCTTGAAGCTGTGGTGTAACAGTACAATGTTTATCAGCGCCTGAATCCTGTTCTGGAAAACATAGACCACGCTTTTGTGGTAGTAAAATAAAGCATGCGGGATGTTTGTTTATTTACAGTGGTAGACGTTGACAGAAATCTTGGATACTTGGAGTTTAGAGGCACGTGAATGACAACATTTTCTGAGGTAGGTTATGGTTTCTGAGGCAAAGGCCTAGTAGGCCCACTTTTGTTGACGTTAAATTTAATCGTGCAAAATCGTACCTGTCTGTGGCTATGCCAATCCATACTAAAACCCCTAAGGAGTGCCAGTTTTTGGGAATTTTGATTTGTGTTCATAATTGCTGCACGGATTCAAACCAGGGGCGGCTGGGAGCAAGAACAAGTTGCTATTAATTGCGAGCCAAGCAAACTGATGAGGGTCAAGGGGCGTGGCCCAGGAAAATTTTTTTGGGCCACACCCCTCGGTCTCCCGGAGAAACACCCTTTTTCTGGGAAAAGGTTTTTGAAGCGTGTTTGATTTTGTGCGAATTTAACCAAGTTAAGCCCTGGTACTAAAGACATTTACTGCAGTAATGCAGTAGTTCAGTGAAAATTCAAGGGGTATGGTAGGATTGATGAAATAATGAATGTTCTGAGTCGCATGGTTTCAAAGTGCCCTCTTCCGCTGTTGGATTGAATGTGATTCCAGAATTGAGACAGTACGGCTTGTGGTGATATCTTGAAGGGCTGGGAGCTAAAACCCGGCAGTAGATTGAATCAATCATTTGCGGCTTGCAGCCTATTGGAGAACCGCCGTGCTATTAGAATTGCGATTCTAATAGCAAATAGCATGAACAGTCAAAGCGAAGCGACCAAGATCATATGCCAACCAAGATCGACTTTTGCTCTCCATCTGGAAAGGGGTTTTTATCACATTATTCTTTCGCGCTACCAGCCACAACAAACCCAGCTAGTAAAAAGACGGGTGTAATTTACGGAATCCGGAACTACGGAATTTGGGAATCCGGAACTGCGGAACTATGGAATCACGGAATTCGGAACTGCGGAATTACGGAACTGCATCATAGGTATAAATTGCGGAACACGAATTCTCTACGTAGGTTATGGACCAAAGCCTCCCTCTCTAATGTTTATATGTTTTGAGGCATAAATTAGGGGGGGATTTAAAACATATGTCGCGTCATATATCTTCAAACTTTCTATGTTTTGTTACAAGGATTTTGGTTCAAATTCTTGTTGAAAGTCTTTGACAAATTAAGTCATCGTTTAAATATTCTAGTTCCTGCTCAGCAGATGGTTGAGCCAGTCCTTCGATAGAAGGAATGCCAGGTGTCCAAAGCTAATGTTTCGCTGATGAACTTTGGTGATTTTTGTAAATGCCAATGCATCATTTTCGGACACCTGGACTCAAGCAAGACTATTTGCTTCTCAGAAATTATCATCAAATAATTTAACTTAACATAACTTGGCTGATGAACTATAACATAACTAAGCAACCACATATATCCTTGTCACTTGATTTTGTGGATAAGCCTCCCTCTCTAATAAACCCCCTCTCAATTAAGCCTCCCTCTGGAAGGCTCAAAATAAAATAAGCCCCCTGGGAGCTTAATAGAGCTTTTACCGTTCTTACACGATTTTGATAGCAAGTTGGAAGGTGGTTTCGAACAGAATGTGTATTACCGTCCAAAGTATGAATACCAAAACACTATTGTTGTTGATTTGGTTATTTTTATTTATCTCAACAAGCTTTGCTTCTGATTATATCTCTATTTGAAGTCAATTATTGCACTCGTTCAGCTGGTTTTAGCTCTGCACTTGGTAGCTCAGATATCGCAATTCTACAACACACACAATGCAGTTTCCAATGTGTGATAAAACTCCTTCATTAACAGAAAACATAGAAATTAAGATGCAATATTGATTTTCACTAATTCTGCTTCCATGTTATTGAAAATTCATCATCATCAATCAGGATAACACAGAAAAGATAACAAAACAATCGAGAACAAGTTAAAAATTTTGGAGCTTGGCCAATGCAATTTCACTTAATAATGTTCCAGGAATTTGTGTTCTGCAATTTATACCTATGATGCAGTTCCGTAATTCCGCAGTTCCGAATTCCGTGATTCCATAGTTCCGTAGTTCCGGATTCCGTAAATTGCGCCTGTCGCTAGTAAAAGTAGATACTGCCCTCTCCATCATCATGACTTCAAGCGAAGATTTTGTGTACTGATTTTCAGTTGTAACACTTTGTAATAATTTCAACTCTTTTCATGACTTCCACCTTGATACTTTTCTCTTTTTCAAAGAAAGGAAAATTCTTAGCAACCCTTCCAAAGGGAAGACCTGTTGAGTTTAGTGACAAAACAGCACATTTCGAAGAACTAAATTCACAGGTTTTCATGATTTTTGTGCGAACTTCGGAAGGCCTGCAACTGGATCTGTCTGTGCAGATTTGGAAAACTAATAGCATGGCTGCGTTGAGTCATTGTTGAAAGAATTGACTGACAGATGAAAACAAAGGATTACGTCTCTGCGGTATCTTTGATAGGAACTTGCTGCTATTAGAATCAGAAAACTAATAGCGTGGCCAATTTCATTCTGTGAAAACAATACGAGAACTCTAAAGGAACAGCGTACGTCATTGGTATTGGTAACCGGAATTTTGTCTCAAACGAGACAAACAATGACCAATTGAAAGCGCTGAGATCATTTGTTTGTAACTGATCGTAAAGGTCCTACAGCATTTCTATGGCTACAACACAGCCAAGTGAATATGGACAAATACATTGATCAATCTTTGGAAAAAAGTTGCTATTAGACTAATAGCACTAATAGCAGGGCCAGCCGCCCCTGATTCAAACTGTGAATGGGAATCTTAAATATTTTCTTAATCAAATTTCAGGAGGGAGGAGAATCGTGGACCTAGATGAGCTCTGCTGGGCCATGCCAGACCAGATCTCTACACCAAACTCTGCAACGGAAAAGAGCATTGCAGGATGTCATTTGAGTTGGGCAGTCTGGAAAGCTCTCATTTATAACAGCACCAAGAATCGTGGCAGCCCATTCCCTGCATTGGGGATAAAGCAAGAGGAATAATGCACTAGTTTCAGGGTTCAATTAACTATTGCATAATAGACCAATGGTTTGCTGGCTGATGAGTACCCTGGGTATCAGAGCCTCAAAATTATAATGAAGGGAGAATGGGGAAGAGGAAGAGAGAAGAGAAATGTTCGTGTTTATATTTTGGTTCCGGTTCCCAGGTAGCTGATCAGTTGCACATGCCATGCACCTCTTACAATCATGCCCAAGAGGAAACCAACCAACAATAAAAAACCCCTTTGATCAATCTGACAGCTGTTCAGGACTTGATAATTATATCACTGAAAGATATGTTTACATGACTTTATCAGCAATTGAAAAATTGTCTATCTTTTCAATTTACAAACTACAACCTTCTATAAATATTTGGCTATTATTGATTATGTACATAGACTGGAGTCACCCATAGAAAAGCTGCTACAGTATGTGCTGTGACTCAGTTTTGCTCACTGTTTCTGTGAATATCAACCCTTAGCAAAATACTGAGTATGTTTGGAGCATGCTTCAAGCTTGATACTAACTTGTTTTGAGTATGATTTGGGTATGTTTGAGAGCTTGATTTGAATAAAAATTTTGCACTGCTTGCGCTAGCTTGCAGCATGTATATATCTTTTGAACTGGAAGGCAAACCCAATCAAGCTTGATTGCAGTATGTTTGAGAATGACTTAAGCATGTGATTATTGCCGGTCTGCATCAAGCTCTGATCATATATCCCAACTGGCCAAAGTTGTGTCAACATACTCATTTCAAGCTCCTTCAAGCCAAAATCATGTTCCTTTCAAGCGCTGTTTCATAAGGGGAAAGTGCTAGTGTGCAATTCTAGCAACAAAAATGATTGTGCTATAATGGTGACCTCAGAGAATTTTTGCAATGACCCTTAGCATCTGAACATTATGAAAAGATTCTCTTTGATGGATTTTTTGTGGATTGCAAAAGGTTATTGTAATAATTCCTTGATGCCATCTTTGATCCACCTATCAACAAAGTGTTTCCCTCACAAATGTTGCAAACAGACCCTCTATATTTTATTTTAGCAAGATTTTATTTGCATCGCTTCAAAAACCACATCTTTATTGGAATGCCACATAGAAATTTTTTCAGGTGTGCTTTTAGCTAAGTTTTCCAATCTTAACTTTATTATGGGCATGTACTACAAATTCAATGTACAGTACAAAGCTGTCACTTTTGAAAGAAATACATTTTCATTCTTTTTTCCATTGGTTGGATCTGTTAATCAATATGGTACTAGGCAAGCTACTGTATGAAAATTGGACATTTTTAACTCACTAGAATACCCTTCAATGTTGGCTCAGGTCTGTGTGATATTTTGGGCAAGATGCTGGAATAGCATTGCCTGTTAATGTTAGATGTTCACCATCTGCTTTTAGCTTTCATGAAAAACTCAATGCCTACTTTCCTGAGAATACCATTCATTGTGGGCATCATGCTGAAAGTTAACCAAGACTTGAAAGAAAATATTTAGAATATTACTTCAATCAGCTATTTTTAAAACAGGGAGTGTTATCTCCTTGATTAACCTAGCTATTGAGAGAGCTGCCCCTCAAGAAATTCCCCCACATACAGTTCTCATCTTTGTTTTTAAACTGTTGAGTTATTTAATTTGAATTTAGTGTGGATTTCTTTCTTTGCATGTACTTGCACGTCATAATTTATTTCAATATTGTATGTATGCGGAATTTCAAAATGATAAAACTGAAATGAACTGAACTCATTACAGAGCAACTATTTAAATTCAAACGTGAAAGGTTGGATTAAGTTTCCATTTATTTTCAGTACTTTTTGGTGACATGGTTAAAGAGGTTTTAAAGTCATCCAGCTTCAAGTTTGTTTCTTAGTCAAGACCAGAGCTGCCAGCATGCAAGCAAAATATGCTGCAAGTTTGAAACTAAGGAACTAATGTTAACAAAAACAAATACACAAGTTAATTTTGCATTGAACAGTGCAGACATTTTCACAAAGATTTCTATTAAAGTACAAGTGATACATCTCATGGCCATGTGAAGTTCCCTTCCTTTCGTAATAAGATTAGTTATTCAATTATGCATGCAGAACTTATGTATTTGATAGTTCCTATACACAGCAAAAATCTCATTGTTAAAATTCCTTGCATACATTTAGTATTTATCAATAATCCATTGAAACTTGATATATTGCTTTCTTCTATTCTTTCCAATGCATGCAATTTCTGATGGTCTGGTTTTACCTTGAAGAGCAAGGTGCTCTTTTTCAAAAGCTTTGATCAAGACCCCTCTGAAAATGATTTTACATTTGGTTTTCTATTGATTTCTAACCACGGACCTGTTATCATAGTTTATCTCTTGGGAAATTCAAAATGGCCCATGTACAAATTTCATTTATTGTCAAGATAAGGATTTCCATAAATGATCTTGTGCTACTGCAAACCTAAACATTTTAATGGGAAATAGCTTAAAAGAAACTCAACTCTCAGATCACCAGAAGGACCTGCGGTGCTAGAAAAATATTGCTGAGCACTGCTCTATGTAGGATGTACGTACAAACATTCTTTGTTTTTTGTTTTTTTGTCGTATAAAAATGGCTGCCACATTCAAAAGGCGAAATGCGAGGCACACAAAGGATGCTAGTTGAACGGTGTTCTTTAAGAAACAACATATTGAATATTGTAAATCCTTGGCATGCTGTAGTTTTACTTGATTTTCATCTGTTTCCTGTATCCTACTACTTGGAAGGTACTTCATTAAATGTTTAAAGACACTGGAAAGGCTGAAAAATTCTTTTGAAATGTTCATAAGAAGACAGGTAGTATGCCTGAAAATTGTTTCATGGAACTTTTTGAGAAACTCATTAAAAAAAGAATTGAAGCCCGAGTACTGAATGTTTCTTGAAGTTCTCAGATTTTTAGTGCTCAGAGTTTACACGTGTCTTAAAGGTTTCATGCAGCAGCAGTCTTCATTTTCACTTTTTGTGCCCTCATGGACATTTCAAAGCAATGTTTAATGCTTTTGCAATGTTTAGATATTACTCAAGTGGGTACTTCCATGTAATATCATACAACAAATAAGTAAGACTAAACTATGTTAAGGATTTTGTTTGCCTAGATGAATAGTTTCTTAAGCTATATTTTCCCATAACTGGATTTTCTTGATTTTTTGGTGATCTGACAAGTTGAGTTTCATGTAAGAAGTTTCTATTTAGGGCCTGATTACATGGGAGTTTTCACCATAGGGCTGAGATTTCAGCCCGCCTTCCCGAGGTGAAAATATTTTCGATTACATGGGAGGTTTGAACCCAGGACTGAAATCTGCTGCCACGTGTGAAATCACCTTTTCAATTGTGAAAGCAGTCCAATATTTTGATTACGTCAGTGCATCCGATGTAAAACAAAAGGGATTAACCGATAATTAGGTGTGACAATAAGGATTAAAGTTTCATCCCGGGTAGAGCAAGGTGGGCTGAGATTTCAGCCCTATTGTGAGTTTCAACCCAGGGCTGAAAATATCTCATGTAATCGGAAACGCAGTTTTGTAAGTCTTAGACCAAGAAGAAGAGATGGATTTCCACCTCGGGTAGGCGGGCTGAAATCTCAGCCATACGGTGAAAACTCCAGTGTAATCAGGCCCTTAGAGAATATGTGTGATTATATGAAACTTTCAGTAATTGCTCAAATTGTTAGTGTCTTGTTAAGATACCATAGAGCACAAACAAACAAACGCCTTGCAACTCTGTAAAGTGACATATTGGCCATCAAAAACAAAGACATTTGCAAGCAAGTCAAAATCCAGTTACAACATAAAGCCAATAAAATACAAGTTAAAGATGCCTGCACATCCACCATTTTTGGCTAAAAAGTCACAGTAATCAATAACAGAACAGATATATCTTAACTTGGCCTTAGCCAGTTTTTTTTCTGATTTGTTTCTTGCAGCCTCAACCCAAAATCTTTTTAAAATGATTTTATCCATCTATTGGAATGATTTATTCAGAGGAGTGTTCGTTCTTGTTCTGTTCTCATCAGGGGCTATCATATCCATTTGCAGCCTAACCAACGATCTTCACAACTGCCACTTTTCCTTGTAACTATCCATCAGTTGCAGCGTTCTTGCAAACATTGAAGGTGTTTCAGATCGAATCCTGCACCTGGTCTAACTCTTCTTCATCAATTGGATTCCAGGGTTACCAAAAAATATGGCAAGGAAGGTTCATCATCTTTTTGACCTGCAGAAAATGAAATGTTAAAAATGAAATGAGAATATGTCAAATATCAAAGCACAAGTCCTGGAATCGTATCTTTCACTTGAAACAGTAATGATGTCTTAAAAATGGCAAAAGAACGATCAGCTCAGTCAGAGCAGCAGATTGAACAAGAAAATTGAAACAAGCTTAGTTAGGCCTACCTCAGAAAAGGCCGTCAGCGGTGCAAAATTAACCAGTATCCATTCCTGATCCTCATTCAATGTCTGCCTTGCCAAATGTGTCTACCTGTCGCCCTGGACTGGTGTTTCTCAGCATGAATAATAGTTGAGTCGAAATTTCCTTCAAAGCTTCTTTCCTTTACCGCCGCCATTTTTGTATCGGCTTGACGATTCCATCCAACCAAAATTGAATTGTATTTACCCCCGGTTTTTCGATATCATTTCGATATCGAGGCGTTCGATTTGAAAAGAACTTGGAACGAGGCATTCGATTGCAAAATCAATTAGTCCCTATTTGGAATCTATGTGGAAGTGAGTCCTTTGTATGAGTGAAAATAAAATGATCTTTTTTGCGAAGACAAACATAACAGCGACCTTGTTGTCTCAGGATATTCTTTCTGGCTCCACGATCTGTTACAACGCTGCAGTGTGCAGAGGCGTGTCCTTGTTTACAATAAGTGCACTTAGTCGACTTCGACGATGGTTTTCCGGATGTAAACAATGCAGCTGCTGTTAATGGATGTTTTCTCTGCTCTGCGGCGAAGTTAGCTGGTTTCCTGTTTTCTGGAACTTTGCCAGACGGCAAAGCGGCTTGTATTCCTGCGCATCTTTCTCTGTTATCGACTTCTTCTCTGAACAGATCTATTAAACAATTTAATTCCCATCGTTGGTCTTTAATTTCACGGCCAATAAGTAGACGGACGTCTTCAGGAATCTTGCTCAACAAAACCGGAACAAGGAGGCTGCCATATGCCGAAGTCGGTACGTTTAAAGCTTGTAATCCTCGCACGTGTATTTCCACTGTGTCACACAAGTTACGAAGCTCTTTCGTGTTCCACTGTGTCACACAAGTTACGAAGCTCTTTCGTGTTCTTTTACGAAGCAAGGGGTGGCAAATTGAGAAGAGCATCATGGTGTCCAATGACAATGACTTGCTCGTCTCCGAACCTACGTTGCAGTACCTCGATTGCCGATGCATAGTTCGCTTCTGTGGTTTGAAATGCTGCGATAGCTGAAGCAGCGCTTCCTTCGAGGAGATCTCTGAGATAACTAAACTTTGTTATCAAATTTAAGTTCGGGTCATCATGAATGGCACATTTGTAGCTGTGCCAGAATGTCTGCCACTTTGCCACTTCTCCATTAAACTTGTGCAACTTTAATTTGCCAGAACCCATCATAAAACTAAACAGTGATAAACTCGAGCTCATTTCTCTTGAAGTTTCTCAAAATGTCCATGCAAGGTCCTTTCATCTTGTTTGTTGGTATCGGCCCCCAACTGCCGGTGTCGATGAACCTGTATTTGAGAACCTAAGGGTAATTTTAAAAGTATCCCACAACTCATTCGAGAAACCGAATCCGTTGTACGATCCAAAAAAGGCCCTGAAATCTCACCCTTTGAGGTGATAGAAAATAGGTTTGCACGAATTCATGGAAGAACAGTACACGGGGGGAGGGAGCGGGGGAAACATAGTTTGAGCTTATATTGTAAACCATTAATTGTAATTTAGTTTTCTTTGGTATCGTATTTAACTGAATGGATGTTGTGCTTAAATAAGATTAAATGAAAAATGAAAATGAAAGAACTAGATAGGGAAGAGAAGGAAATTATTTTGATCGGGGACACCAACTGTGATTTCAAATGTAGCAAAAACGCAAATGCTAAACAGCTCAAGTTGATTTACTCCGAGTACCAACTCGAACAGTTAATAAAAAGTTATACGCGGGTTGCTATGACAACAACAGAATCTTGAGAGCAACGAACAAGCAAAACACTCATTGACCATTTCTCTTCCTCCAATTCCAAATACATCATAGAAGCAGACATAGTTAAGACTGGCATGGTGGACCACTATCTGGTGTATGGAATTCGGAAAATCAATGCTTGGCGAAGATTTAAGAAAAAGAAACCAAATGTAATCAAATCTCGCAGTATGACAAAATACGACAAAGCACTTTTCCGAAACGACATTCAGCAGGTAGACTGGGAAGCTATCCTTTCTCCGTTTAGTGATAATTCCGCGGGTATGGCGGCCACGTTTCAGGAGGTATTCGAATCTATCTTGGATCTTCATGCACCACTACAAAGAAAAAGGGTTCGCAGTGAATTTGCTCCATGGCTTACCCCTTCTTTGAGAAATTTAATGTTTGAAAGAGACAGACTGAAGGTGCAGGCGGAGAAATCTCCTGAAATGTGGTCCGCTTACAAGAGGAAGCGTAATCAAGTAACAAATGAGATGCGCATTTCTATCAGAGATTATTACCATGGGTTAATAGAAGAAAATATAGGAGACCCTAAGAAAATGTGGCGGACAATAAATAAAGTCCTGGACAAAAATGTTAATACAGTTTCACTCTCAAGTTTAGAAATAGATGGTAAATATCTAACACGAGAACGTGATGTAGTGGAGGCAATGAACCATCACTTTGTGTCGGTGGGTCCAAAACTGGCGGAGAAGATCATTTCTAAGCCAGGTGATGACTGCCTCCGCTACATCAATCCAGAGTCAAATGAAATGGTACTTAAATCTGTAGATGAAACTTATATGGCGAATGCTATTAGAAAGTTGAAGAATTGAAAAGCAGCAGGTCCAGATAGGGTCTCCACAACTATCATTAAAGATGTAGGGGATCTGGTTTCAAACCCTCTGGCAATGATTTTTAATTCATCGCTTATGGGTGGAGTCTTCCCAGATATTTGGAAAATTGCCAGAGTTACTCCTATTTTTAAGTCAGGCGCTAAGAAAGACGTTAATAGTTATAGGCCTATATCTGTCATCTCGGTTTTCTCGAGGATCTTGGAGAGAATAGTTCATGACCAGCTTTTTGACTTCCTGGCGGCAAATAAAGTGATCACAAGAAACCAATCTGCATTTCAAAAACTATACTCCACTGTGACATCCTTGATTTGTAGCACTGATTCTTGGTATGAAAATATCGACTGCAAAAAACTGAATTTGACGATTTTTCTGGACCTAAAGAAAGCATTCGATACGGTCGATCACACAATCATGATTGAAAAACTGAAAGCATA
The DNA here is from genome assembly GCA_964019985.1 of Aurelia sp. 4 Dawson et al 2005. NCBI lineage: Eukaryota > Metazoa > Cnidaria > Scyphozoa > Semaeostomeae > Ulmaridae > Aurelia > Aurelia sp. 4 Dawson et al 2005. Next base: position 4,219,431 of record OZ026511.1, on the reverse strand, counting down.
CGGCATCAAAGGGATCCCGGGAACTGGTTCAAATCTTACCTCGATAATAGACAGCAATACTGTTCCTTAAACGGTAAAAAATCTAAGGCGAGAGAAGTTCAATGCGGCATACCCCAAGGCTCTTGCTTAGGCCCTCTTCTCTTCATAATATATCTAAATGATTTTGAACAAAGCCTAAAATTTTCGAAGGCAAATATCTATGCTGATGATACTAATGTGAAAATAGCATCGAATGACATCGAGAAACTAGTAGCGGATGCGCAAGAGGAGTTACTTTACATTTCTGAATGGATGAGAATAAATAAGCTAATTTCTAACCCCTCAAAACAGAGTACTTGATTATAGGCCACCCTCGGAAAACAAAAGCTGTAAATATACCGAATGGGTTAAAGCTGAATGGCTCTGAAATCGAACGAGTTTCCAAAACCAAATCATTAGGAGTAATGGTTGATGAAAATTTGAAATGGTACGAGCAATTTAAAACTGTTAAGAACAAGATTTGTGGGGTACTTGCTTCACTGAAGAAACTGAAAAATATTCTCCCTCAGTCGAAGCTATGTAGCGTATATTACGCTATTTTTGAAAGTCACCTACGCTACGCAGATGTAATCTGGGGTAGTCTTCCAACAAGAAAACTCGAAACTCTCCAACGATTACAAAATAGAGCCCAGTCGATAATCGAAAGTGCCAGATTAAAAGACAACTGGACCTGCGATTGACTGAACGTCAATAATCTTATTTCTTTTGATCGGTCAGTTATGATCTATAAGATTATGAATAAGCTAAGCCATGAAAGCCTTTGGGATAAATTTGAGCGAAGATTAATGCACACAAGCTATTTAACAAGAAAGTGCCGTGATCTTCATATCCCAAGATTAAATACAGAACATGCAAAAAAGGGCTTTAAATATTCCGCTCTAAAAATGTCGAACAATACGCCTGTTGATATACGAGAGGCCCCAACTCTCGGTTGCTTTAAAAAACGATTGAAAGCACACCTACTGGCTGATCAAAAACTCTAACTTCAAACACGACCCCCTGGAAGAACAGCAATTTTAACAATTTAGGAACTGCATTGCCTTTAAAATTATTTTTTATAAGATTGTACATAGATATTATTAGCTGCTGAAGGGTTTATTTCTCGTGTATAGATATTTATTCATATCATCATATCATATCATATCAATTTAGGCAGAATCGATGACGTTGACACTTGTCTTGGTTGACTTTCTGCCGCATCACTTGTCTGCTGTACTTTTTGATCTGATCCTATTTTATGTTCGATCTCCGACAGTGTTTCATACACAGAATCTCGAAATTCGCCTGCTTCCTGGATCTCGGTGAACAATTCTTCATCGTCCTCTGTTAGGTCAATAATGTTACCGTAAAGATTTTTGATAATATGAAGCTCTTCCTTAAGTGTCAGCTTAAGCTGCTTCAACTTTGGGATGTTCGTTTCTTCTGTCTCAGCGATTAACTCTTTCACAGACTCGATGGTTTGTTGCAAATACTTTCTGTGTCCCGTTCGGACTTTGCATGTCTTTTCTAGGCTTTGTAAGGCTTTTGCTCGCTTCTGGTTCGGCATCATGAAATGCAATCAATCTGACGAGCATGGACCATGTTAAGAGAGGTTGGAATATTTCCGTTAGTGTTGCCTCTCAGGCCGCTCTTGAGTTCCACAGTGATTTACGGGGTGAGTGGCCGAGTGGCTTATACAGTCTTCGTCAGGTGACTGAAGTTAAGCCTGGTCGAGTGAGGTCAGACTCCGGATGGGTGACCTCGGAGGCCTGAACTCACAACTAACCTCGCCGTCCTTCAGAAGGGACGTTAAACTAGAGGTCCCATGCCTGGATGCGGCATGCAAAGTGGGCCTAAATTAGCTTTCAGTAGCTAGAAATCTTGACAAGTCCACTCAAAATAAATTGAAAGCAAACAAACAAACAAAACAATAAACAACTCGAAAATAGTTCTGTAAAGGCTCGATAGACTCAACTCGATTACAACAATTTACATACTATATACAAGCAAGGTAAAATGTTAAGAGGACTGTACATCAGAATATGTAGGCTCAAACTCGTACGGTATCAGACTTGTCAGGCTCAGTAGAATCACAAAAACTAAAACAAAAATATCATGTCTCTCTATGCATACAGTGTCAGTGGGCGTCACTAGGCCCGGGGGTAACAACCTAACTTATCTAACAATTCAGACAATGCCTGCCAAAAGTCTTTGGAACACTTAGGCTATTTCGTTTATATTGGTACACTTAGGCTATTTCGCATTTCTAAAGATAGTAAGCAGGGCTACTACTAAATTTAAAGAAAACAAAAGTAATGACGACGGCAGAACTTAACAACTTTGAAGTAGACGGGGAATCCATCGAGGTAGTACAGGAATTCAATTTTCTTGGCTGTACATTAACCCGAACCTCTGATCACACCAAAGAAATTAGAAGGAGGCTAATGCTTGGTAGGAAGGCTATGATCAATTTAACAACGATAATGAAAGACAAAAACATCACACTAAATACTAAGATAAGAATAACCGAAGCATTGGCATTTCCTGTTGTTACATATGGAAGTGAGACATGGGTAATAAGAAAAACAGAAATGAAAAAGATTGAAGCCTTTGAACTTTGGGTATGGAGAAGACTACTAAGGGTGCCGTGGACAACGAGAAGAACGAATGAATGGGTATTAGGCCAAATAAAAACAGAAAGATCGTTATTGAACACCATCAGAAAGAGGCAATTGACCTATTATGGCCACATAAATAGAGCAGACAACAGTTTAGAAAAATTGATAATGCAAGGTAAAATTGAAGGGAAAAGAGGTAGAGGAAGACCTGCAACAAAGTGGTTTGACAACATTAAGACAATGACAACAAGAAGTGTTTGTCAGCTCAACAAAGACACTAAAGATAGAGCTGGATGGAGACGGCAGGTTCATAACATCACCAGGGGTCGAACGACCTGAAGGACAACTACAACAACAAAGATAGTCAGGGCCAATGATAAACCGCACGTGAATAAAGATCTACGGAAGGCTATGAGGAAAAGAGCGACTTTGAGAAAAGTTGCAAACAATAGCAAGCGAGAAGAAGATGTAAGAAAATATAAAGATCAAAGAAAACTTGTCGTGAAATTGAACATTCAGGCTAAAAGACAGCATTTTATGTCGTTACAGTCGAAAATAATTGATAACGATAAGAAGTTTTGGAAAACCGTGAAACTTCTGTTTGCTAATAAGAATCCCATGAGTGAGAAGATCACCTTGATTGAAGATGGTAGAATCCTCTCAAATGATGTGGAAGTTGCTGAATTGCTTTAATGAATATTTTTGTAATATTGCGGATAGTCTTGATATTGACCCCCTTTTTAAGGAGGTGCAAGAACAAATGTCTGTGGAACAAATGGTTTTGAGAGCGATAAATAAGTATAAAGATCACCCCTCTGTAAAGGTGATTAATCAACATGTAACATCAAACTGTAACACCTTTAGATTCTCTCATGTAAGCCCAAATCAGGTCATGAAGCAGATAGACTTGCTTGACAAGAATAAATCCAACAGTAGGAATATTCCAACTGGTATGTTAAAGGCAACAAGGGAAATAGTTTGCCCCTACCTAACAGATTGCATCAACTCTGCAATCTATGATTGCAAGTTTCCAAACGAACCAAAGGAAGCTGATCTCAGCCCTCTGTTCAAAAATGATGATCCAAATTATAAGGGAAACTTTAGGCCAATAAGTGTCTTACCTGAAGCCTCTAAAGTATTTGAAAGAATTCTAAAAGACCAAATATGCCCATACTTTCAAGACAAACTCTCCGAAATTTTGTGTGGTTTCAGAGAGGGGTATAGTACGCAACATGCTTTGATAAGGTTGATAGAAAAATGGAGGAAATGTCTTGATGCATCAGGTTCAGTTCAGTTTCATTTGATTTAAATTCCACTACATACAATTTATAGTCCTAAATATACAAACGAATAACTAACAACAAAGATAATATTACAGAAAATTAATACAATAATACAGAAAATTGATACAATGATACAGAAAATTAATACAATATACAAATACAAAGAGGAGCTAAATAAATTGCATGCAGGGAATTATTTAAAGGAGGAGCTCTCTCAATAGGTAAACTAATCGAGGAGAGAGCCCCCCCTATCCTAAGATGTTAACATGTGATTTTGGATGAGTATATATAATTTTGGACTTTCTTTTCATATAGATTAATAGAAATTGAGCCAGTATTAAGGTAGCTTTGATTCATCGGTTTACACTGTTCAATAAGTAAACTTTCAGTTTTGCTTTGAACGATATGTTTGATGGAGCATTTCGGAGTTCCACTGGTAACATATTCCAAAGTTTAGCACCAAGATATCGAATTGACTTTAGACCATATTGAAGACTGTTTTTTCGAAACATATATAAATCACCTTGACTGGCCTGTCTTGTGGAATACTGATGAACAGATGAACTGAATAGGAAAAAGTCATGAAAGCAACTAGGTGAAGTTTTATTAACAGAATCAAAAACAAAAACTAAGAGTCGAAGTTCAAAAAGTTCAGAAAGTTTCAGAAGTTTAAGATCACTGAAGATTGGAAGAGAAGGAGACATGCGAGGCTGAAATGAGATAGCTCTGACAGCTTTTTTCTGCAATTTAAAAATTAGATCAATGTATGATGCATATGTTTGACCCCAAACAATTAGACCATACTGTAAGAAGGACAGAAAAAAAGCATTGTACAAGCAAATTAAAACATCTAACGGAAGTAAGTTCCTAATTTTGAAAAACATTCCACAATTCCTAGCTAATTTTTTAGAAAGTTCATTAAGATGGTATTTCCAGTGTAGATGCTCATCCAGGAGAAGACCTAAGAACTTAACAAACTTAACTCTTTTAATATATTTCTTCCCTATTTTGATATTAGAATCAGAAGGAACATTGACAGATGAAGAATGAAAGATGATATAGTTTTTCTTATCAATATTTAAAGATAATTTATTAGCATCAAGCCATTTCTTAACTAATCTTAACTCTTTGTTGACAATTTTAGTCAAATTAGATTAATCGTTAAATTCATAGTAGATGTTTGTATCATCAGCAAAGAGATAAAAGGTAAGTTTCTTAGAGGCATTTGGTAAATCATTGATGTAGATTAGGAAAAGTAATGGACCCAGTACAGAACCTTGTGGTACACCACAAGTAATTGAAAGTAAATTAGAACTACTGCCATTAACAAAAACATATTGTTTGCGATCAGAAAGATATGATCTAAACCATTCAAGGGCACATCCACGAATACCATAGTGTTCCAATTTTGATAGCAAAATTCTATGATTAACTGTATCAAAAGCCTTTTGTAAATCAATGAAAATACCACAACCAAATCTTTTATTATCAAGTGTATTTCTGACAGCTTCTGTCAAACTCACAAGGGCATGGTCAATTGAATGGTTTTCTTGAAATCCAAATTGTAAAGAATAAAGAACTTTATGAATTTCAAGGAATTTATACAGTCGCCTGTACATTAGCTTCTCAAATATCTTGCTGAAGATGGATAAAAGAGAAATTGGCCTGTAGTTTGAAGGCAACTCAGGATTTCCTTTTTTAAACAGGGAAATCACCTTGGCAATTTCAAGTTTATCAGGGAAAATACCCGATTGGAAAGATTGGTTCACAAGAAGAGCAAGAAGAGGGGAAACAGAGTATCCAATAATTTTAAGTAATTTAATAGGTATACTATTAGGACCTACAGATTTGGAAGGATTTAGAATATTGATAAGGTCATTAACTTCTATCAAAGTAACTGGGGTAAGGAATAGTGAATCAGAAGTTCTATTTGATAAATAGTCAAGTGGAGATTTTGGAGTCATTGGGATTGCCTTTGTTATGCCATCAGCAACATTGACATAAAAATCATTAAAAATATTTGATATTTCAGAAGGATCTGATGTTACATTCCCATCTTTGCCTTTGATTTTGTCAATTGAAGAAGAAGTGGAGGACTTATGAGAAATTATTGTCTTGATACCTGACCACAATTTTTTCATATTTTGACTCTTGGTTGTAAAATAATCATGACAATACCTTGCTTTACTTTCTTTTAATTCATTGGACACACGATTTCTAAACTTCTTATACAACTTGAGGTTATCAGGAGTCTGCTGTTTCTTTAATTTATGCAAAATTCTATCTCGGATCCTTATCATCTTCAGTATTCTATTATTTACCCATGGTTTTTCTTTCAGTTTCATTTCCTTTCTACTCCGCCTTTTGATTGGAGCGTGCTTATTTGTCAAAGTATTAAGATCTTTCAAAAACCTATCAAACTTATTGTTCACATCTAAGTCACTGTGTTCTAGATAAGTAAAATCAATCTGATTGAAGTCATCAAGAAATGCGTCTTCTTTAAATCTGGAGTGATCATATTTGAATGATTCAGACTTATTATGACTAAGATGAGCATTTTTCAAAATCAAAAACTGGGGAAAATGGTCAGTAATTTGCATCATAATATTTCCACTCGTTATATCAGCGTTAGTAGCATTAGTGTATATGTTATCGATAACTGATGCTCTATTTTCTGAGACTCTTGTGGGATGATGAATGCAAGGAAGAAGGCTGTGTGAAAAAAGATTGTTGACAAAGTCACTTGTTGGTGTATGGGAAGCATAATCTAGAAGATTGACATTGAAATCACCAATAATAAATACCAGCTTGTTTGAAGATATTTTGGAGAGAAGATCCTGAAAATGAGATGTAGGGTTATCAATAGGGGAACTAGGATGTCTGTAAACACAACAAATTAGGAAATTTTTGTCATTTCTGTTTTCAATTTCAATCCATACTGTTTCAAAGTCATCTGTGCAAGAATCTAAATCAGTTCTTGGATTGGAAGTAAGAGAATCTTTAATCACTAAGTTCCCGTAGGTGGAGCAGACGTCTTACCTTGTTTTACAAGATTGTAAATAATCTAGTCCCCGATTATGCAATGGATCCAATCCCTCAACTTCATCAGTCGCGTTACTCTCTTCGCAAGCAGGATGTCGTAGGACGAATAATGGCAAGGACGGAAAAATTCAAATCTAGCTTTTATCCTCATTGTCTATGTGAATGGAACGATATTGAACCAGAACTTAGACTTGCACCATCTGTCGCTGTTTTTAAGAAGAAGATTTTGTCAATTATCCGCCCCCCTGCAAATCCTGTTTTCGGAATTCATGACCCAATAGGCTTATCTTTTCTTACTCAACTTAGAGTTGGTTTAAGCAAATTAAACTTCCACAAATTTAAACACAATTTTAGGGATACTGTAAACCCTATGTGCCCTTCGAATGATGGCATTGAAGATGCGGAGCACTTCTTGTTGCTTTGCCCTTCTTTTGATGCTCAACGACGAGATCTTCTCGCTGGAGTCTTTGATGTATTACGACCTTTTGGACATAGCAATCTTTCAAATAAGGTCCTAACTCAGCTTTTACTGTATGGAGATGAAAATTTCTCTTACGACCTCAATAGAACTATTCTCAACTTGACTATACAATTCATCCGCGAAACTGGTCGGTTTGAGTAAGGTCGCTTCTAACGAAAGATGTAAACCACGTCGCTAACCACTAAGTCCCTGTCCTTTTATTTTTGTCTCTTTACGTTTGAAAGTTTGTTGCATATTGGACGGCAGGTGCATAGTGGCCTTTTCTCAAAAAACAAACTTCAAGATGGATTTTCTCCACCAGTTACTTTTCCTTAACATCACTTTGATCTGACGTCTAATATGCAGCAGACTTAGTATCAAATCGTTCTTATTATCCGTATGTGTTGTTTTTAGTAGTGTTGATGGGTATTTGTCCCAGTAGTATTGTAAAGTAATTCCTGTAAGTAGTGTAGACCGTAATATGTATTGTAAAATTTTATTGATTTATAAAAAAAAAAATCTTTAATGTACAAGCCAACACCATCATTCTGCGTAAGTGACTGGGTCTTAAAAAAGGTATAGCCGGGAATATCAACATTTAACGATAAGGGATTATCAATGGAATGCCATATTTCAGATACTCCAATCACATCAAGATTCAAATTAGTGTGAGCAGATAAAGAAACTAGTTCATCATGGTGAAGGGATAGGCTTCTTATATTTGTGTGGATGATAGAAAAATCTCTGGAGGATAATTGTAAAGAAGAGAGTTCAGGTAAAGTGAAGTAGCGTGAATCAATATTCTGAGGCATATGTTCATCAATATCATAATCACTAAGATTGGGCAAGTCCATAAGTTTAGAAGCAATTTCATATGAAGGTGCAGTGTCAATGAATGAGGGTAGGTCAAAATCATGAAGTCCTAAGAATTCATCATTTTTTAGAGAGCCAAATGGAAACATATCAACGGTGCATTTTTTGCAAAACCAAGAAATATCATCAGGTTCTTTTTCAAGTTCTTTATATTCTGAAGCAGATATACCATTGCATTTCATGTGGACATAAAAGTTGCAGTTATTGCAAAAAATTGCCTTTTGGTTGACAAGTATATTTTTGTGGCAAATACCACATAAATATTCAAGAGGATTCATTTCTTATTATTAAGTGAAACTTGAAAAAAAAAAGAAAAAAAGAAAATGATTGAGAGGGAATTACCCTTGTAGCATTTAACTTAAACACAAATTACAGTTCTGCAACAGGTATAGTAGGAACAATTCTAATGGATTTATCCAAGGCCTACGACTGTCTGCCTCATGACCTCCTTATTGCAAAACTGGAGGCATATGGATTCAATTTAAATAGCCTTTGCCTTATGTACAGCTATCTGGATGGCCGCCACCAAAGGGTAAAGATTGGTTCACATAGAAGTACCGCAAAAAGAATAAAGATTGGAGTACCACAGGGATCTGTCCTAGGTCCTTTGCTCTTTAACATATTCATCAATGATCTATGTCTAATGAGATTAGACACTGAGATCTGTAATATTGCAGATGATAACACCATATACTCATGTGGGCTAGACCTACATGAGATTGTTACCAATTTGGAAAGTGATCTCAGCAGATTTCTCGAATGGTTTACAAACAATGGAATGGTTGCAAACCCAAAAAAATTCCAGCTAATGTTCCTTGGCTTGAAAGGGCAGAGAGGACTATGACTTAACATCAATGAGAACAAATTATCTACAACAGATCATGTTAAATTGCTAGGGATTGAAATTGACAACAAATTTAAGTTTAGTAATCATGTCAAGACATTATGCTCAAAAGTCAACAAAAAATAAGTGCCTTTTCTAGGCTTAATATGTATATTTCTATAGAACAGGCATTAACAATTTGCAACGCGGTTATCTTGTCGAACTTCAATTATTGCCCTTTGATCTGGCTATTCTGCAACAAAGGTGCATACAAAGAGATTGATCGCACACACAAACGTGCTCTTCGGATCCTCTATAAAGAATACGAATGTCCCTTTCAAACATTGCTCAGTTTTTGTATACATGTTAGAAACTTGCAGAAATTAATGACAGAAATCTACAAGTCCATGAATCATCTTAACCCATCGCTTATATGGGAATTTCATGAAAAGAAACATGTAAGTTATAATCTAAGGATACAAGATCTTTGCAAACTGCCACAGATAAAGACACAAGGCTATGGGCAAGAATCAGTGTCATTTAGAGGGAGTCTACTCTGGAATACCCTAGATGATAGTGTCAAAAATGAGCCAACACTTTCGGCTTTCAAAAAGAGGATCAAAGACTGGGCTGGTGATAGTTGCACCTACAAAATATGCCGCTAATTTTTTGTATAATGTATATTTCTTTGTAAATAGTAGGTTTGAATTAGTATTTTTATGATTACTATTGTAAATACCAACTTTTAATATGGATTAAATCAAAAATCAAAAAAATTCTTCATAATCCGCATTTCTAACCATAGCCATCTGGTTCAAATGCCCCCTCTGCCCCGAAACAATGTTGATTTCGAAGGTTATTGTCCCAGCATTCCAGCAGGGTCGCGGATCGTCCTGTCATCCCAATTTTTTGACCACAAAACAACATTGTTCCAAGGGGGAGAGGGGGAAATCGCAAAGCAAGGCAAAATTAGCAGAGGTGTTCCAAGACTTTTGGCAAGCATTGAAGGTTACGATAGTACACTTCCTTTGCATTGACGACTAACCTGGATGTTTCATTTCTAACAGTTTTAAAAAATTGCCAATCTTCCGGTACCTCTATTCATAAACTTCCTGAAAACCCTGCGCTTACGTTTTATTGCAGTCTTAGCCTGTCTTGTTATCCAGGGTGGATCCTTGTCATTAAAACTGAGTATCCTGCTAGGGGCATTCGCTTTTATAATGCCGTACAATTTATTTGTAAGAGCTTCAACTTTTTGGTCTGTATTAAGACCCTGGAACGTCGATGGCCAATCAGTTTGTTGGAGCAAGTCTCTTATTGACTGGATGTCGGATTTTGAGTAATCCCAAACTATTCTCTTATCAGGATGAGGACAAGGAAGCGAGATGTTTAGTTCGCCAAATACAATTTGATGTTGACAATGATCATCAAGAGATGGATGTATTCCATATTCCATGAAAATGTTTGGTTGATCAGTTATGATTAGATCGATACAAGTCATACTTTCCCCTCTTATATTAGTTGGCTCATTAATAAGTTGATATAAATTATTAGTCTCAATAAGTTCCTCTAACGCTGTTCCCTGAGGAAGTTCTTCATCTAGGGGCCACCACTGCGCAGATCTACAATTAAAGTCACCCGTTAATATGAAGGAGTGGGGGCGTTCTCCCCTCACTGTGTCTATCATAGTTTGCATCCCAGAAATGAACATTTCAAATTGCTCGACACTCTGGCTAGGGGTGCGGTAGACAACGGAAAATAAAATCTTTTTGCGAGCAACAGTTACTTCGGCACAAACTATTTCATTGAGCGATTCAAGATCCGTTCTTCGCTTAATTGACAGCCCACCACTTCTTAGATTATCAACATTATCACTGCGAAAAATTTCTTTACTAAACCCTTCAATCAAAATATCATCGTTATGCACAGTGTCATTCAACATTGTCTCAGAGATAACGATGAATTGACTTGTAAGCCTCGATCAGAGAAACTTTTATCTTCTCTCTAGCACAGATGTTCCAGTTTAAGTTCCAGTGTTAAAATTTTAGAAAGCCATTTCTATTTGGACCTGGGTTTACTTCGATATCCCCGGAAAGTAATATCAACAAAACCGAATAAAAAAATGGTAAAACTTCCAGGCACAAAAGACTAGAAAGCAAAAGTTTTGCTTTCCAGAGAATGTACTTTCGAAAAGAAGCAGAGTTGGCTAAACACTTGAGACGAAACTTGAGGAATTTTAGTGTGACGTAAAGAGTGGAATAAGCTGCATTCAAACCATGCCAAGAAATCTGTGAATAAATAAATATAGGGTCATGCCATCTGTGTTTAGCAGGTATGACAGCACTGATGACAGCAGCAGTTAGAACCGAACAGGGAAGGAGAAAGATAGAAACACCGATTATCAAATACATATAAACAAAAACAAAGCACACGTGAGGGAGTAAGTCTACTAGTGACACCCTTGGGAGAGAAATCAATTGAAGTCTGGAGTTAGAATGCGCAATGCCTGCACGCCATTGGTCAATTCCTACTGGCATACAAGACACCCTTGATCACCTTGGACGGACATGAAGTTCACACCTTCCCCTGGGAAGATTGCCCATTATTAGACTGCGACCTTTGAAAAACAAACAAAAAATACATTTCAAAAGTTTTAAAAAGTAAAAAAAAACAACACATGATGTAAGAAAACATTTGAGGTTTTACGAGCTTTTGGGGCAAATCTAATTTATTCAAAACCAAAGCAGTATTTTCGAAAGGTTAATGAACCTTACAAAAGGTTGGGTTTGACCTAGAAAATCAGCGACCTGTAATAAGGTAAACAAAATCTCAACAGCCACAACGGAGCAACTAACCAGCTAGGCCAGAACAGGCAGGCACCCAATCCCACCTAGATAACTAACAGTCAGATTGCTAGATATTGTGATCAGCCAAAAAGTTAATCCAAAAGTTGATTTGAAATATGAGTCCGAATTTTTCTGCAAATTCCAGCAAATTTGGAGGAGGGGCCAGAGGCCCCGTACCTACCCAAGCCCCAAGCATCTACTCCTTTGCAGCGAATGCGAAATTCTCCCCCCAACTCAACATGTCGCAAGATATTTTATAGTGATGATATTATCGACAGAGAAACAACAAAAACTTACTCATCTTTGTCCAGTTCAGCGAGCAAGGCTTCAATCGAAGTAAAAAATATGAATTTGCCGTCCTTTAATTTCGCGACAAGATTACAGTTAATGTCTGCGAAGGCCTAGTCGATTTCTGCTGTGTTGATATCTTTGACAGCCTGAAGAGTTTTGAGCCGTTTTTTGGTTAAGTCGAAACGAATGCGAGCACCATTCGCCACCTTTTTACGATTTTTATAGACACTGGTACGATCTTTGAATGACTTGAAGCGTGCTATGATCTGCTGGAATTTTTTGCCTGCATCATTTTTGGTAACTGGACCAATCCTGTAGGCCCTGTCAATAGCATCCCCATTAACTCCACAATTTAGCTTTTCAATGATTTTCTTTGTTTTCTGGAAGCAGTTTTCCTTTGAGCCTAATGGGGGTAGTTCCATACCATGAATACGTAAGCAGTGCAGACGGCTATACTGTTCTCCATCGTCGATGCGGCTCTCCAGTCTGTCTAATACTACGATTTTGCTTTCCAAAATTTCAATTCTTTCCTCCAGGTCAATAATTTTAGTTTCTTGTTCCGTTATTCTTTTTGTGAAAGCTTCGGTCACATCTTTGATCGCATCTTGAATGAAATCTTTGCTGGACAGATTTACGATTTGCTTACTTAACGGAGCAAGGGCCTCTTCTATCAGTTGCTTCACTTCGATGCGGCCTAGCGGTACATTCTTCGATCGAGTCGTCGTTCCTTCTGTTGGAGTCGTCATGATACTTACGTAATGATCATTTGATATTCATGATATAACATATGGTTTCAATCACTGCAGTGGATCTTCATTAGCAAAATATACCCTATCAACTCTGTAAAAAACGCTCAGCAAGCGGAGCAACAGAAAATACGTGCGAGTCCGCCATGACAGTGCTCCCCTTTTTTCAATTTCTTCGCTAGTCACTAGCGTAGCCACGGGCCAAGGGGGCGGCCGCCCCCCTCCCAATCATCGCCAAAGATGAGTTTGGTGTTTCTTCCAAATTCTTTTTTCCCATTTCTTTTTTCTTTTTGCTTTGCAACCGATATCAATAAACGTATAAATAAAACCAACTTTCATCAATACAAAAACCAGTTTTTTTTATTTATTAGACACAATATCTAATGATACATGGTCAACTAAACTACGGACTAGTTTTTTAAAAGAACAAAACGGTAATATACACACACACATAGTTTTACACTGAATAATAGTGACATCTTTTATTAACTTTTAATCTAAACTTTATGGGTGGGTTAGACTTGCTCTATTTTTTTCTTGGCTTGTTTGACGTTTCTTGTAAATGGTAGTCAAATGCTGTGACAAGAGGTATAAAAAGTTTCCATCTTCGTTAGTTAAATAATTTTCAATTTTAAAATAAAAATTAATTTTTTGATTATCAGTAGGGATGCTGGAGAAGTTTGGATAAAGCACTTGCATGGATTCGAGAAAGGTATTTAGTTCGCTACTGAAAGATGGGCATGATAGGATGAAGTGGGTTTCATTTTCAATCTTATTTGGGCATTCTTTGCAAAAACGCTTTTCTCTTGGGGTTTGTGGTTTGTGTGGCGGCCAGATTCTGTGGCAAGGCAGTGGTCACTCACTCGCAGTTTCGTAATTATTCTCCTATCGAATCTATTTTGTACCATGGAAAGGTACTGCTTATATCTAATCGAATTTTTGTAAGACTTGTATACAAGTGCTTTTGGGCTAGCCTGGACCAGTTCATACCACTTCTTTTGGTATTGCTGTTGCAAGGTATTTTTTATTGTTTTGGATGTGATGGAGTCATCTGTAAGCTGTGTAATGTTTGTGGTCACTGTCGTAAGGTCTTTCACAAATTTTTGATACTTAAGGGCCTGATGTGCAAAGGTATTTTGGTCATGATCAATTTGTATATGTTTCAGGAAATTTGCGTTAATAGTGTTTATTTGAGTTGAGAGAGGGTATCGTCCCAGTTCTCCGCGAACTAGTATATTAGTTGTGGAGTGGTTTACGCCAAGGATTCGTTTTACTCTCGGGTGCCTAATACAAGGGGGGTCTTAATAAACAGGGGGTGGCAACCCCTCAAAGAAACTAATAAACGGGGGGGGTCAGAAATTCGCAAAAACGGGTTTTTACGTTATCTACTGGAGACAAGTGCATTTTACGAGTACACTGCAATGACTTCTTTTTCTAAAAGAAGACATTCGAATTAGCTTAGGAAGTGCACTTCAATGACTTCTTTTCTAAAAGAAAACATTTGAATTAGTTTACGAGTACGTACACTGCAATGGTTTATCTTTCGAACAAAATTTCGTATCAAAATCATATTGAGCTTTGGACATCGTTTTGCCGAAATTAATAAGGGCCGGGGGTGGATAAAATTTTTGAAAATTAATAAGCGTCCCCCCCCTTGTATTAGGCACCCGAGAGTAGGAATTATGTATGGACTTTTTCGATGTCGTTTTTGTCCCAATAGTCTGCAGAGAGGTTTTCGTAGGCACCCCACACTTCTGAGTCATAAAGGAGGATGGGGCTGATTGTGCTGTCGAAGAGTTTTAACGCGGCTTTGACAGGAAGAAGCTTTAGCTTAAAGCGACTGTTCACTGCAAAAATTGCCCTATTAGCTTTGCTGGCAAGTAGCTTGTGTGTTCCTTTGAAGGAGCATGATGCATCAATATTTAGTCCTAGGTAGGTATAATCAGTTACGTTTTCAAGGGGTGTTTTATCTATTAGAAAAATTTTTGTTATATTTCTTTTATCTTTTATGGAAAGTCATACATTTAGATTTAGATTTATTAATTACTAATCTCCATTCATTACAGTAATTTGAGAAAGCATCTAGGCAGTTTTGGAGACCTTGATGAGTTAGGGAGAGAATAATAAGATCATCTGCGTACATTAAACAGCTGATGTTTTCATTACCGAAATTTAGGGGGGGGGGTGTTATTTGCATCATTCATCTTTTCTGCGAGATCGTTTATGTAAATGTTAAAGAAAGTAGGACTAAGTGGGCAACCCTGACGAACGCCCCTGGGACACTTGAAGAAGCTGGTGTGCTGTGAACCGATTTTTACGGCACACTCGGTCTTTTGGTACATGTCTTTGATCAAATGAAGAAAATTTCCTACGATTCTATTCCGTTGCAGTTTGTGGAAAAGGCCTTTGTGCCAAACTGTATCAAAAGCTTTTGCAAAGTCTATAAAAGCGGCATGGACTTTTTGCTTTGATTTATATTTGACATGCTTGTTGATTAGTGTTTTCAGGGTGAGAATGTGGTCAATGGTCCGGCGTTTTTTTTGGAAACTGATCTGATTCTTACAAATGGTAATTTGTTGCTTTGTGAATGATTGAAGTCTTTCATTCAATAGTATGCATAGTGTTTTAAGTAACGAGTTTCCGACGCATATTCCGCGGTAGTTGTTTGGGTCTGATTTGCTACCTTTTTTATGAATCGGGCTGGTCACTCCAATGCACCATGATTTTGGTATTTGACTTTTGGAGAGAAAGAGGTTGAAAGTATTCGTTAGTAAGTCAGTTAGACATGGTGTGGAAGCTTTGATCATTTCCTTGCAAATACCGTCATGGCCTGTTGATTTTTTGTCTTTGAGTTTCATGATTGCTTTTTTCACTTCGACGGTGTCCACTTTTTTGTTTAGGATTTGATTATCATTAGGGGAGATGGGTGGTCCTCTGGTGGAAATGGTATGTTCGGTTTTTTCAGTTGAAAAGAGCTTTTAGTAGTATTGTTCCCAAGTGTTGCCATCCTTTAAGGCTATTACTTTGTGTCTGATACATTCGTCAAAGTCTTGCCAGGTGCTCCAAAAGCTTTGTTTATTCATGGCATTGTGCAGTTTTAAGATTTTATCATTCCAAAAGGAAGCGCGTTTGGATTTACAAAGATTATTGTACTCTTTGAGTTTTTTGCGGTATATTATTCTTAGGTCTTCGTTTTGAGGGTTTTTTTGCTTTTGATTCGCTATGTTTCCTAGATTAGACTTAGACCGTTTACAGTCGGTATCAAACCACTTTTTATGAGCTTTATGCTTTTCGGAGTTTATAGGTTTTGCCTTGATGGTCTTTTTCTTAAGTGAAATGTTCGCAACAGATAAAAATATTGAGTTTAGGTTAAGGCCTATTTCATCTACGTCTGCGCTTTGCTTAATTTTCTCGGTTACTTCTGCAATTTTAGCCTGGAGTTCGTTTGACATAAGGGCAGCCTGCGGGGTGAGTGGCCGAGTGGCTTATACAGTCTTCGTCAGGTGACTGAAGTTAAGCTTGGTCGAGTGAGGTCAGATCTCGGATGGGTGACCTCTGAGGCCTGACCTCGCAACTCACCGCGTCGTCGTTCGGAAGGGACGTTAAATTAGGGGTCCCATGCCTGGATGCGGCATGCACAGTGGGCCTAAATTAGCTTTCAGTAGCTAGAAATCCTGACAAGCCCACTCAAAACAAATTGAAAACAAACAAACGCTGCAAGATTACGCAAATTGTATGATTTGGTGGAGTGCAATCACAGGGGACTGCAAGCGCTGGAAGTTGATCCGGTTACTTATCAAAGTTTCGTTGTGCCTGCAATTGTCAAGAAACTTCCGGAAGGTATTCGACTGCAGTTAACAAGAGGGAAGGATTTTAATACTTGGACGGTTGATGAATTGTTGGATTAGTTGCGTGTTGAAGTGGAACTAAGAGAAGAACATTACAGTATTTCGGGACAAAAATTCGAAAAAAAGATTGTGAAGAACATTTTGGGAAATCAGAACGATACTAGGCCAATATCAGCCAGCACATTGACAACAAAAACTGTGAATTCATTGTATTGTGCATATTGTAAAGGAAATCATTTACATGAAGATTGTACCGAAATTACAGATGTGAACGAGCGTAGGCAGTTGATTCGTAAGTATGGCCGGTGCTTTGTCTGCATGCGTAAGGGTCACATGGCGGGAGCTTGTAATTCCAATTTGATATGCGCAGTATGTAAGGGTAAACATCATGTTTCAATTTGTGATAAGAATTCTGGGGATCAAGCTACTGTTATAGAAACCAGTCAGAGTCCAACACTGCATGTAGGAGTGCAGACAGGCATAGTTTTGCAGACAGCACAGGGATTAGTTAAAGGTAATAGCAAGCCAGTTAAAATAAGAGTATTGTTTGACTCAGGTATTCAGCGTTCGTTTATAACTTTGCGCACAGTTCAGTCAGCAGGCTTAGTTGCTAAGCGCAAGGAATGGCTAGAGATAAGTACGTTTTGACAAGATCGTGGGTTAAAGGAAGTTTTTGAGTTAGAGAGATAGAATCATTAGATCGAAAACAGTGCGTAAAGTTGGAGGCATATGCAGTACAGAGTATATCTAGTATTAAAAATGAGCATATCGAGCGCAGAAAGGCAGAATTTAGTCATCTTAAAGGGCTATGGTTTTCAGATGTGTGCAAGGGTAAAGAGCAGTTAGAAGTAGACATTTTGATTGGGTCAGATTATTTGTGGTGCTTCCAAGTAAGGGGTACAAGACGGGGGGAGCTCCATGAACCTGTGGCTGTAGAAACTAAACTAGGCTGGGTGCTCTCTGGGCCTATGATAGGTGAGAGGAAAGTGAACGAAGTGAATGTTAATTTTGTAGGCCACACACCAGTGATTGCTAAGGAAGATGCAAAGCAAGATGAAGATTTGAAAGAGCTTGAGAAGAGTGTGCAGAAATTATGGGATTATGAGACTGTGGGGATAAGAGAGGAAGAGAATGTGCATGATACCTTGAAAGAGAGAATTTCATTTAATGGGACACGATGTGAAATGAGAAAGGCTGAATATGAAAACGGACCTTTATAAGCGGAGAACGAAGAGCAGACATTTGTCAAGGAAACGATAGGCTCTAAAGAGATTGTAGGAAAGGAAAAGGTTTTAGGGATGCTGTGGGATTGGGATAGTGACGAATTTATATATTCCTTCAGTAAGGTCGTATAGCGAATGAGAGAATTAATTCCAACAAAAAGGAATATTCTAAGTATCCTTGCAAGTTTTTATGACCCTTTGGGAGTGATTAGCCCCATTGTGGTGAGTTTGAAAGTTTTGTTTCAGGAGCTCTGTGTTGACAAAGTTCCTTGGGATCAAGAATTGACTGGTGAAAGGTGTAAAAAATGGAAAAGTTGGATGAATGAACTGGAAAGGGTAAAGAAATCAAGATTCCTAGATGTGTTTATGGTTTAGGAAAAGAAGCAGTGAAATGTAGCTTAGTTGGATTTGCGGATGCGAGTCAGAGTGCATATTGTGCAGTTATCTATTTTGTGTCTGAGAGTATGGGAAAAGTTTAAAAGTTAATGTAACATTATTGACTTCGAGGACGCGAGTTGCCCCAGTGAATGCTGAGACAATTCCTAGACTTGAGCTAATGGCTGCAAGAACATTAGCACAACTTATGGATACAGTTAGAAATGCACTAGCAGGAGAAGTAGAAATAGATCAGGTGAAGTACTTTTCAGACAGTAAAGCTGTATTATGCTGGATAGCCAATAGGAATGAATGGAAGGTCTTTGTGAAACATAGAGTGAATGAAATATTGAAATGGAGCAAGAAAGAAGATTGGGGTTACTGCCCAAGTGCTGAAAATCCTGCTGATGTAGGCTCTAGAGGGGTGGGTGCCCATGGTTTGACAGAAACGGAATTGTGGTGGAATGGACCCAGGTGGCTTAGGACCCCAGGGGAGGGATTTCCCACACCCCTAGTTGAAATCGAGACGGAAGAAAGTAGTTTAGAAATGAAGAAATCATGTGTGTTGAAAGTGACCATTCAGGAAACAGCAAAAAATGTGGAATGCATCATGGAAATAGAGAAATCATGTGTCTTGAAAGTGACTATTCAGGAAACAGCAAAAAATGTGGAATGCATCATGGAAATAGAGAAATCGTGTGTGTTGAAAGTGACCATTCAGGAAACAGCAAAAAATGTGGAATGCATCATGGAAATAGAGAAATCATGTGTGTTGAAAGTGACTATTCAGGAAACAGCAAAAAATGTGGAATGCATCATGGAAATAGAGAAATCGTGTGTGTTGAAAGTGACCATTCAGGAAACAGCAAAAAATGTGGAATGCATCATGGAAATAGAGAAATCGTGTGTGTTGAAAGTGACCATTCAGGAAACAGCAAAAAATGTGGAATGCATCATGGAAATAGAGAAATCGTGTGTGTTGAAAGTGACCATTCAGGAAACAGCAAAAAATGTGGAATGCATCATGGAAATAGAGAAATCATGTGTGTTGAAAGTGACCATTCAGGAAACAGCAAAAAATGTGGAATGCATCATGGAAATAGAGAAATCATGTGTGTTGAAAGTGACCATTCAGGAAACAGCAAAAAATGTGGAATGCATCATGGAAATAGAGAAATCGTGTGTGTTGAAAGTGACTATTCAGGAAACAGCAAAAAATGTGGAATGCATCATGGAAATAGAGAAATTTTCTAGTCTCAACAGATTATACAGAGTTACAGCTTATGTGAGAAGGTTTATCCATAACCTTAGAGCGAAACAGAAAGGAGTACTTAGAAAGAATGGAGAACTTAGTAGAGGTGAAATAATTGGAGCAGAGAGAGTGTGGATTTTAGCAGCACAAGCAAAGTTGAAAAATCAAGATAATTATGCAGATCTTGTGAAAGAGCTTAGAATAGTAGAGTATAATGGACTCTTGAAGTGCAGGGGCAGATTGAACAACTCAGATTTAAGTCTAGAAGGAAAGCAACCCATAATATTACCTAGGGATCATTGTTTAACGAAACTTATTATCAACGAATGTCATAATCGTGTTTTTCACAGCGGATTGAGATCAACTTTAGCTGAGCTAAGGTCACGTTTTTGGGTTCCAAGGGGGAGACAGAAGGTTAAGAATATTATCAAGGATTGTTGGGTTTGTAGAAAGATTCAGGGACAGTCATTTAGTCCTTAGCCAGTTGCAGATTTACCAGAATTTCGAGTTAGAGAAGCACCAGCTTTTGCAAATGTAGGCATAGACTTTGCAGGGCCGCTTTAAGGGGGTTCAATGAGTAAATGCTATATTACAGTGTTCTCATGTTGTGTTACTCGAGCTGTCCATTTGGAATTAGTGCCAGATTTGTCTACAATGGTATTTTTGAATTGTCTTAGGGGATTTGCAGCAACAAGGGGTACACCACAACTTATTTTGTCTGACAATGCAAAAACCTTTAAGGCTGCAAAACAGTTATTGAATAGGCTGTTCAAAGAAGAGAAAGTGAAGGGTTATATTTCGAGAAATAGAGTAGAATGGAAGTTCATCCTTGCAAAGAGTCCTTGGATGGCCGGCTTTTATGAAAGAATGGTGGGAACAGTAAAAAGATGTCTGCGGAAAGTGTTGAGCAATGCAAGAGTAAAATATGACGAATTAGAAACTATCTTGATAGAAGTTGAGGGAACTATTAACTCTAGACCACTTACTCACGAATATAATGTAGTAGGAAGTGAAGTCCTAACTCCTACACATTTGATTTATGGTAGAAGGCTCATGAATATTCCAGATGAAGAACTAGAAGATAATGTAGCTGAAGGAAAGTATCTAGCTAGACTCAGGTATTTAGCCAAACTGAAAGAACATTTTTGGAGCAGATGGCGTAAGGAATATCTTACAGATCTTAGAGAGTATCATAAATTAGATCGTGTAGAACCAGGTAGAGTTATACAGCTAGGAGAGCCGGTGTTGGTATATGAAGAGAAAGTGAGCAGGTGTAATTGGAAAATGGGAGTTGTTGAGAAGTTAGTAGTCGGGAAAGACGGTAGAGTTAGAGGTGCCAAAGTAAACCTTATTGCGAAAGGTAACCCAGTTTACATAGACAGACCAATTCAGAAGTTGTATCCTTTAGAAGGTAAGACACAGATTGCTCGCAATGATCAAGTTTCCGAGAATGTAGAAGAACCAAACACTCCAGTAATAGATATGTATTCAGAAGCTCCAGTCAGAAGTAAAAGAGCTGCGGCTGTGGATTCAGGCTGGAAAACTAGACAGATGCTTGAACCCTAGAGTCAAGCAGGGGGGAGTGTGTGGAGGAGCGCATTAGTAGTATCATTTTGGGAAAAATGCGTTGAGTAAAAGAGAGCTAACTTTGTGTAACTAATTAACCAAATTTGGGCTTGTTTACGCAAAGCAAGAGGTCGTGTGACTTGATGAGCATGAGGTCATTGCTGCGTCATCGCGAATCATAAGTTTTGAGCTCGCCGTTAGTAATGTTTAGCGAGATTGTTCCACATCCGAGAAGGGCGTACGTCTACGCCAGTGGAAATATTAAGAAAGATACAGTTCTCTTCAAACATTTCTTGTAGTCTCTGTGTTCAGGCCTGGGGCAGGTGGATAGAGTTTCCATAACAAGAAAAAGTTTTTCTTAAATTCGTTGAGAAACTGATGGGGGGGGGTAAGCTGCATTTTTCTCCAACATTTGTGGCAGCGTGGTTTGTCGATGTTATTGCTCAAGAATGTCATTCCTGAAAAAAACAGGAATGACATTCTTGAGCTAATAAATGACATCTTGGCACGGTTTAGCCAGCGAAAGTATCAAAATTTTTCTGCTCGCTTCGCTGGCACTTTCATATGTGGGTCACTGTATAATCTTTGCACCGCCTGGCTTGCCATCATGTCCCCGCAAGGCAACCAGCTTCATTAGTTTCTTTGAATCTGGCTTAAGCACCCCTTTAAATTAATGTATGGATGAGTCTATTTGGCACAGAACATAAGATCAAGTTAATCATATCTGGCGAATTTTTCTCGCTTCGCTCGCAGGGGCATACCGGAATTTGATGACCCGGGACCCAGGTGGGAACCGGGACCTGGGACGCATGTGGGACCCGGGACCCGGGACGCAGGTGGGACCCGGTACTCAAAATTTTTTCCGATTTGAAATTTGAGTTTTTAAAAAATGAAAAGTGTTTTTCAAAGCTGGATAATTTCATCGCATTTTCCGCGCTATGCGTATTTCTTTTATAAAAAGCTGCTTATAAGAAACTCTAAGTCTGAGTTGAGTAATTTCTAAACAAACGTAAGAAACTCTGGGTACTTAGAATCTGACGATTTTAAGAAACTTTCACTTCTACCTCAAATTCTTTGTTTCTTTGCTTCTTAGCTTTTCTTGAAATTACTCTAACCCTAACCCTATGAAAATATTCTAAGAAAATATTTTAAGTACTCATGATACGATCGTTGACTTGGTCCGGCTTTTTCACTTCGTTGCAGCTGATTGAGACAGATTTTTTTCACACTTAATAGAGAGGCGTCGCCCTAAATGGTCACCCTACATTTTCACCATATTTTGACAGCGCTGCAAAAACTTCGTGTCAGAAGGAGTTTAGGTCTAGCTTTTTTTCGAAAGAGCGCGAAAATTATTTGCTGACGCCATCTAAGAAATTCTCTCTTGTTTTGTTTTGGTTTTAAATTGCATAACTTCGCTGCGAAGAATGTTTTGAAAATACATACTTGAAATGGATGCAGGTGAGTGTATTTTGTTTCCTTTCTGTTTTCCAAGCTCCAGATTTATTCTCTTCATGTTGCTTCGGGATTCGAAGTAAAGCACAACTACGGTTTATTTATGGGAAACTCCAACCCTAAAAATGTAACTTTCAAAGAAAAATAAAAAAATTTGCAACTGGTAAAGGAGCCGGGGGTTTTGTTTCAGTAGTAGTCTGACTGGCCTACCTTCGCCCCTATTGGTCAGCCTTGGAATCCTGAACTCTCTTACTGGCTGCACTGTCAACCAGACATGTCAGAAGTCACGAGGTCAAAAGCACAGTTTGACGAGTTAGGGGGTTCAATAAAGAAGCGTACAAACAAAGTGACTGTTTCTATTTTAAGTGAGATACATGGATTTTTGAAACAATTTCCTAAATGATTGTGAGCAAAGCTTTTAGAGAAAACTAAAGTATCGGGCTGGTAGCAAGTTTCTTTGATCATAGGAAAGTTAAAGTATTTCTCCAACTTAAAGTATTTCAAAACATCTCTTAAGACCTTCTTATTGCTCCCCCTGTACTCACAGAACAAAACTCTCACAAAGGATTCCTTGCGATGCTACAAGTTCGACGAGGTAACTGCGAAGGCGGTGTTATGAGTTTAGGGTACTTCCAAATTAGACGGCACGCCAGGCATGCCGAAGATTAGGCCGGTCAGACCGACTTGTGTTTGAGACGAAAATTTCCTAAGACGAAGAAGAGGACGGTCGTTGCATTCAAAGTCTGCTTTGAGAAAGAGTATGTGAACATTTTTATCGTTATTTGCTGTGTCCTAGTGCATCTCCTTGTTTTTAAATCAATTTTATCTCGCAACCCGACCATTTAGGGCGACGCATCTCTATGTTTACAGAGAGATCATAATTGATCATGCCACCAATGCTCAAACCATCCTTGGTATGTGTACCTTTTTCTTGCTATTGACATAACATTGGATTATCAATACCGCTAGCCAGGTCATCTAAACTTTTGAGCCACTGCGAGAGGGGTTCCTTTAAACCGTGGAACGACATAACGACTAATAACGACATAACGACTAATAACGAGCTATCAAATTACAGTATCGAGTTGTCTGTCCAAATGGGTGTATCAACCGGACCACCATGAGTACGGAATGGACTGATCAGTGGATGTAGGGGATAGCGGAGCTCGCGAATTTTCTGTTCCTTTGGAAAGCAAAGTAAGAAACAAGCTAGCTCATCAAGTTTCTTCCTCTGTATCCCTTGTTTCGTGTAAATGCGTAAGTAGAAGATTGAAAGAGTGGTTCCCTATCTCCTTATAATTTTTTCCTGACACAACAACAACGACTTTTGCAGGTACGGGTAAAGGCAACACTCCTTGGTTTCCTAATAATAGTTTTACCATAAGAGAGAGAGAAAAATCTTGGCAAAATAACATAACAGTTTGATGGCTTGATAATAATTTTACCATAACCAATAGAGTATGTGGCCACATAACATAACTAATACTGGGTGTCCCGAAAAAATGTTCTGACATTTTAAGGAACACAGAGAAACAGGTTTTGAGCCTGAAAATTTCTATTCACTTTAGTTACATCATAGACATTTCAACTTACAGTTTGGCTTATCGTAAGAAGAAATTAGTAATCTGAAAATGGAGTTATGAGCAACAACATTGCATGTTCATGCTCCAGACAAAACCAGCGAGGTTAGTACGGCGTCCTGCTTCATGGCGGTAAAAGAAGCTGAGGTCCGGGGCCTATGGATAATTTCTTTAATCATAGGGATACTTTGCTGCCAAACTTTCTTATGTAATACGTCAATATCTAATATCTTTTATCTAATAATTAAAGAACGAAATTTTTTAAAAAGCTTCTAAGGTGCCTATTGGGACTTTAAAGAAACTATTATGTAAATTCACACTCTATGAATAAACATTTTGTTATGATTCATTTTTCTGAAGTTGAAGTCAAAACACGTTTTGTGTGGTTAACTGAAGATGAGTGCGATCTGCATGATAACTACAAATTAAAAAAGCTTTAGGAAAAAGGATTTGGAAACAGGGAACCATTCTTTCCATCTTCTTCTTACACATTTACACGAAACAAGGGATACAGAGGAAAAAATTGATGAGCTTGCTTGTTTCTTACTTTACTGTCCATGCCATAGAAACAGAAAATTTGCGAGCTCCGCTATCCCCTAGATCCACTGATCAGTCCATTCCGTACTCATGGTGGTCCGGTTGATACACCCATTTGGACAGACAACTCGATACTGTAATTTGATTGCTCTTTATTAATCGTTATGTTATCGCCCAAACGTTGGTCTGGGCGAGATTGCCAGCTGTTGTGGCTGTTGTGCTGTGCAGACGTGTTTTTGAACGCTGTGAATTATCAAATCGATTTTGGAATTAGAAAGATTACTGCTGCTGGAAATGGAATCATTGGTCATTCTCCAAGCATTAAGCCATATTAAGGAACAAAGGAAAGGGCAAAATTTGGAAAATGTTGTTTCCCACTGCTGCAAGGAATTCGATTGGGAACGGCCTAAAGTGTTGCGTGCAGTCAATCATGCGACACAGGATGAGTTGATCAGTCAAACCAGTAAAGATGACGTGGTTCTATTGCGAATTTCGGAGAAGGGGCATCAGCTCTTGAGGAATCAAACTGCATCTGTCGATACCAGTGTCAAAGGAACGAGCCAGTCTACTGCTGACGAATCTGACCTTGACACCGACTATTTGGATTTCAAAAAATACATCCACGCGGAGGTTCTCTCACTGAAGGCTCTGATGTCCAACAGAACAATCTCTGCACCCGAAAAGAATGCGCAAAACCCGAGAATCGATTACGAAACTAATTTCATAAAAAGCCTTCAGGACAGGATTTTATCCCTTGAACGGCAATTGGACCAAAAGCAAGAAATCATTAAAAAAGTTATTGGAAGGAAAAGAGTTTAATAGGCCTAGCCCTACTGATGCAAAGATTCCCACGGGACCAGCAAGGAATACAGAAGCTCAAAGTAGATCAGACAAAGAAAAGAAGGGTCCCATGATAAATAACACACAACAAAGTAACAAGAATTCTGCAACTGCGTCAGCTAATAACAATGGTTCTGAAGACGTTAGTATTGTTCCTGAAGATTCTACACAACAAAAGAAAAAAAAGAAAAAGAACAAAAACAAGGGAAAGTCTGACAAGAACATCGCCCCAGAATCGGAAAACAACACCAAAACAACGATGGAACAAACAGGAAATGTGAAGAAAACAAACAAATGAAAATCCTCATTGTTGGGGATTCACAACTTAGAGAGCTAAATATTGAACAAATGTCCAACGATCACCATGTTGTTGAGAAGAAATTCCAACCCGGAATGAAAATAAAGGAAGCTGTACGGAAAACTGGCAAAACTGACAGTAATGTGATAATAGTGCATGCAGCAACAAATAATGTCTCCAAGCAGACCACACAAGATTTAAGCAAAGATGTGTTGGACACCCTAAATGAAATCCAACAAAATAATCCTCAATCGAAAATTGCCTACTCTTCTGTCTTTCGAAGAAAGGACTCGCATGAACTGAATGCCAAGGTTACACAGTTGAATACTCTATTAGCGGAAAAACTACCCTTGCATGGATTTGATATCATCGATAACAGTAACATATTATTCAGTAACTTGAAGCAAGATGGACTGCATTTAAATTCAGGGGGAGTACGAAAATTTGCAGGTAACTTAATTAAGTTCAGTAAATATTGTTAACGGGGTCTTAGCTCTAATAGTCATACTCACAAAAGCAAGGTGCTTGGTTCTAGGAAGAGAAATGGTCTTAAAATAGCTTTCCTAAATATATTATCCCTTAGGAAATATAAGGATGAACTGGGCGTCATTTTACACGACAATGACATTGACATTATAGGCCTAAGCGAGACGCGTTTAGATAAAAATGTCCAAGACTGCGAGCTTGCAATTGAGGGCTACAAAATTGTTCGCAATGATCGGAATGCAAATGGGGGAGGAGTTGCAATTTATGTCAAAGATTCCCTACCCGAACCCATAATTGAGATGAAAAGTGACAAGCTAGAACTTCTCTCATTAAGGATTAAGCCAAAAAATGCAAAATCTTTTATTTTCGTCTGTTGGTATCGACCACCAACGTCTGTGGTGGATGATGCTGCTTTCGAAAATCTGAGAGAAATTCTAGCGAAACTGGATAAGGAAGAAAAGGAAATAGTTTTAGTTGGGGACACAAACTGTGATATAATGGATCACAAAAACGCTAACACCAAAAAACTTAAGCTTGTCTATTCTGAATATCAATTGGAACAGTTAATAAAGAGCTATACAAGAGTTGCCGTAACAACAACTGAGCAAGGTGGTAAGAGAGTAAGTAAATCACTCATAGACCATTTCTCTACCTCGAACTCAAAATTCATTCTAAAGGCAGATGTCTTAGAAACGGGGATGGTTGACCATTATATGGTGTATGGGGTTAGGAAAGTTAATGCCTGGCGATTGAAAAAAGAACATGCAAAGCCAAAGTTAGTTGAATCAAGAAATATGAAATAATATGATAAGGCCCTCTTTCTGAACGACCTACAACAAATAGACTGGAAAACCATCCTTGACCCTCTTTCCAGTGATCCATCTGGTATGGCGAACACATTTCAGGAAATTTTTGAGTCAATCTTGAACGTTCACGCTCCAATAAAAAGGAGAAGAGTTCGGTCCGAGTTTGCACCCTGGCTTACCCCGATTATTAGGAAATCAATGGCAACCCGGGATAGGCTGAAGAAAATGGCAACTCAGAATCCTGAAATGTGGTCTCTCTATACCAAGCAACGTAATAGAGTAACAAAAGATATCAGAAATTCTATTCAGGATCACTATAAAAATTTAATCAATGAAAGTAATGGGGACCCGAAAAAAATGTGGAAGACAATAAATCGGGTCTTGGATAAAGATGTTAAATCCATAAACCTCTCCGCCATTGAAAGTGAAGGCAAAACTTTGACAAAAGAACATGATATGCTTGAGGCTCTTAACCGTCACTTTGTTTCAGTTGGACCTAATCTTGCAAAACAGATTAGTTCCAAATCTGATGATGACTGCCTGAAGCATATCATGCCAGAAAACAGAGAAATGCTTTTTCAAACGGTAGATGAGGAATATGTCCTGAATGCAATAAATCGGCTAGAGAAAGGAAAAGCATCCGGTCCCGATAAAGTAACGATAACGTTGGTAAAAGACGCGGCCAGTTCCATCGCTTATCCTCTCATGCTGATTTATAACGCATCACTTATGAATGGCATCTTTCCAGATATTTGGAAACTAGCGAGGGTCACCCCTATTTACAAATCGGGCCCTAAAAGTGATACAAACAATTACCGGCCCATATCTGTAATTTCTGTGTTCTCGAGGATGTAAGAGCGGCTTACCCACGACCAGCTGTTTGAATTTCTCAAAACAAACAAACGACTAACGAGTAACCAAGCAGCTTTTCGCAAGCATTACTCCACAATAACCTCGCTGATTGGCAGCACTGACTATTGGTATGAGAGCATAGATCACAGCAAAGTCAACCTTACTGTGTTTCTTGACCTAAAGAAAGCTTTCGACACAGTCGACCATAGCGTATTAATGAAGAAATTGCGCGCATATGGAATGAGAGGCAAGTCTGGGGATTGGTTTGAATCCTACCTAACAAACAGAAAACAATTTTGCTCTCTAAATGGTTTGCATTCAAGAGCTAACAAGGTTACCTGTGGCATACCACAAGGGTCATGCCTAGGCCCTCTTCTTTTCATCATTTATCTGAATGACCTTGAAGAGTGCTTGCAATTCTCACGAGCTAGCATCTATGCTGATGACACTAGTTTGACAACTGCTTCTAGTAATTCAGTAAAATTGGTCGACGATGCACACCGGGAGCTTCTCAATATCTCAGAGTGGATGAGAGTGAATAAACTAAGTCCTAATCCCAAAAAAACTGAATTCATGGTAATAGGACACCCACTCAAGACTAGGAGTCTTGACCTTCCAGAGGTTCTAACGCTGGATGGTTCTGATATAAAAAAGGTTGGTCAAGCGAAATCCCTTGGCATCATTATTGACGAAAGCCTTACCTGGGATGAGCAATAGAGGCATGTAAAGGGCAAAATGAGTGCTGGTCTTTCAGCTCTAAAACGACTGAAAAATATTTTACCACAATCTCAGCTTTGCAGTGTGTATTATGCTCTTGTCGAGAGTCATCTGCGTTATGGCGACGTTATTTGGGGTAGCTTGTGTAAAACAAAATTAGCTGCTCTTCAACGTCTTCAATCCCGAGCATGGTCAATAATAGAGAATGCAAAAATTAAAGATCTTTGGTCTAGTTCCTAGCTAAATGTAGAAAATATAATCCGTTATGACAGGAACGTGATGACCTACATGATCGTAAACAGATTATGTCCTGAAAACCTTTTTGATATGCCCAGATCATGTTTTTCTTCATACAATACGAGAAATTCTCAGGATCTTCAAATCCCTAGATGCAGGACAGAGCTTTTCAAAAAGAGTTTTCACTATGCATCGCTGAAAGTCTGGAATGATACACCTTCCACGATTCGTGAGCTACCGACTTTAAATCGTTTCAAACAAAGATTAAAAACGCATTTAAAGGGCTAGACTCATTTTTAAAACACGGCTCCCTGGAACAACAGCAGATTAGGAATGTAGGATTTTAGGCTTTTTAGGAATTTGATTTCTAGATTTAAATTTGTAAGTAGGTTTTTTATATTAATTGCTGAAGGGTTTTTTTTCGTGTATAAATAATTTTAAATGAAAAATGAAATGTCGTTATTAGTCGTTATGTCGTTCCACAGTTTACAGGAACCCACTGCGGGAGAGCCAAGGCTGGCGGAACAATGTTTCTGTTGCCAAGCCTACCAAAAAGAGTCGCGGAAGAGCCCGATATATTTAGCAAACGGCTTTCCCGATTTCATCGCTCTGATTTGAAGAACATAGAAGTCATCGGTGAGTATATGTCTTTTTGTAGAAACAACTACGTTCTGACCTACTTCTGAATTCCTGTGGAACGCATATTTTTTACAAGAAACTTGGATCCGAGGTTGGTAGGGGTTTTCTTAAATTTCTGGGCCATTTAGCTACCCAAAGCTCTTTATCAGTTAGGGCTGCAAAAATCGTAGTGGAAGAAACTTACGGTATCCTACAAAGTAAATGTGGTACCTTCCCTATTGCTCCCCGTTCAGGGGGCAGTACTCAGTTTCTCGAGTACTTAGAATATGTTCATTTAATTTCTTTCGAAAATTTAAGCAGGTTTGCCCTTCAGCAAAGCTAATTTCAAGAAAAGCTAAGCTTCTGCTCGCAAAGAAACAAAGAGTTTGAGGAGAAGTGAAAGTTTCTTAAAATCGTCAGATTCTAAGTACCCAGTGTTTCTTACGTTTGTTTAGAAATTACTCAACTCAGACTTGGAGTTTCTTATAAGCAGCTTTTTATAAAAGAGATACGCATAGCGCGGAAAATGCGATGAAATATCCAGCTTTGAAAAACACTTCTCATTTTTTAAAAACTCAAATTTCAAATCGGAAAAAATTTCGGGTACCGGGTCCCACCTGCGTCCCGGGTCCCGGTTCCCACCTGGGTCCCGGGTCATCAAATTCCGGTATGCCTCCTTGGTATGTGTACCTTTTCTTGTTATTGACATAACATTGGATTATCAATACCGCTGGCCAGGTCATCTAAACTTTTGAGCCACTACGAGAGAGCCAAGGCAATGGTAAGGCTAGACTTGCTCCAAGTCTATTAGTCTATTCCTAGATATATCAGCACTAAGGAACATAGTTACTTCTGCGGGGGCGCAAACCTTGAATAGGACGCTGCGAAAGAAAAGCGAATGCGAAGGAAACGGAATATTCCGCAATGCAAACCATGGGTTGTGGGAAAATTAGAAGTTCCTGTAAAGAATAAGCACTGTCAGGCCTACCTTGTGTGTTCTCTGTTTTTCCATCCTCTCCGTTGTCCCGTCGATTTAGCATCATCCTCATCTTGGCTGGTCCAACAAATAAAATGACCTACAAGACAGAAGACTATTTAGGCCATTTTACTTGTTGGACCAGCCAAGATGAGGATGATGCTAAATCGACGGGACAACGGAGAGGATGGAAAAACAGAGAATACACAAGGTAGGCCTGACAGTTCATATTCTTTACAGGACCTTCTAATTTTCCCACAACCCATGTGCAAACATGGAGAAAATGATAGAAAGAAAGTGGTTTGAAGGGCCAGACTGGCTGCTAAATGAGGAAGAATGGCCAGAGCAACCCGTGTTAAAGAGTTCAACAAGGAATTTGGAAGAACAAAAACAAATGAAAGACGCAATCTTATTCACAAAAGAGACAGAGAGTGATGAATGGGATAAACTGTTACAGCGTCAGAGCGATTGGAGAACACTTAGAACCACATCATGGTGTTTGAGATTTATCAAAAATTGTCTTGCCAAGAACAGAAAGGAAAAGGTAACAAGAGGACCTCTGACCACAGAGGATTATTATTATTATTATTATTATTATTATTATTATTATTATTATTATTATTATTATTATTATTATTATTATTATTATCATATTATTATTATTATTATTATTATTATTATTATTATTATTATTATTATTATTATTATTATTATTATTATTATTATTATTATTATTATTACTATTATTATTATTATTATTATTATTATTATTATGAATTGGAACTTTCTTTTGATTTCGGCTGTATACAATCTAGCTGCCGGGGATCATCCCGATACCTGGGGCAGCAAGAGGGTTTGTTACTTGCATGCTAACATTGATATGCACTTTAACGTCACAGTTATATGCTGTTCAGATCTTTCTATTGACAGTGCTTTGCGAAGAAGGTGGGTAGTACTTGTAAGTACTATTTTTTGTATTTCTTGCAAGTTTGGTTCTCCAGGGATTGTATTGAGGTGATTTTGGATTCCCTTTTTCACCATCCCAAGTGCACCAACTACGACAGGTACAATAGTTGTTTTAAGGTGCCACATCCGTTCTATCTCAATTTGAAGGTCTTTGTACTTTGATAACTTGTCAAATTCTTTGACGGAAATATTTCGATCTGTAGGAATTGTCATATCAATAAGGAGGCATGTTTTGTTCTTGTGGTCTTTGATGACTATATCTGGTCGGTTGGCTTGGATTGCTCTGTCCGTGTTTATTGGAAAGTCCCATAGTATCGTTGTGTTTTCTCCTTCTACTACTGGGGGAGTTTTATTATTATTATTATTATCATTATTATTATTATTATTATTATTATTATTATTATTATTATTATTATTATTATTATTATTATTATTATTATTATTATTATTATTATTATTATTATTATTATTATTATTATTATTATTATTATTATTATTATTATTATTATTATTATTATTATTATTATTATTATTATTATTATTATTATTATTATTATTATTATTATTATGAAAACTAAAACCACCTTCAAGAAAAACAGAAAAGAAAATATGAAAAATAAGACTGTTTTATAAGACCTAACGTTTCGATTAAAAAATCTTCCTCAGAGTAAAACTTTACTGGGACAGCCGAGAATTCATACAGATTGCTTACCGATAAAATTATACATGACGAGTCTATTTACAGATTAAAATACCTGATCCCTTTGTCCCTGATCAATAGAGAACGGATTGGAAGCGTTTTAAAGTTTAAGTTATTCCTTTGAGGCTATCCTGGCAGCTCTACAGTTACCCCCAAAAGACCCTCCGAAATATTCGCTTGATGCTTAACTCTTCATTTAGCATCAGCTAAATCCCAGATGGCCTGATACTAATTCTTTACCCTTGAGGCTGCCCTGGCAACTCAGTTTCCCCCAACTGACCCTCCGAAATATTTTGCATGATGCTTAACTCTTTTTTTAGCAACAGCTAAACCCCAGATTGCCAGATACGGATTCCAATTTTTTCGATACCCTTGAGGCTGCTCTGGCAACTCAGTTACCCCCAAGAGAACCCCCGAAAGATTCGCGTGATGCTTAACTCTTCTTTTAGCAACTGCTGAATCCCAGATGGCCTGATACTAATTCCTTAAACAAGAGCAACCTCTAGGGACCTTTAGATGCATTGGCAGAATCTAAGCTGTTCCTCCGCACGCAAATATGTCTAATTCCACGTCTGCAGCTCTTTCATTAAGACCCTTTGGTGAAAAAGTTTGGAGTCGATATTGCCAAAAGAACTCCTTTCGGCGAAGCGAAAAAACATCATCTGCCCCATCTATAATTTTGATACCCACCCGAAAAGTCCCATTGTGTCCGTTTTCAAAGAAATGACTGAAAAAAGAAGCCTGTGGGACAGGCTTCCCTTTATCAAGAGAATTTTTGTCGTGTTTGCGTGCGTATGTCCTAAAATAGGACTTGTAAACATTCAACCTTCGCCGAAATTTAGTCTTAGTACTCCCCACATATTTCTTGTTGCATGACTCACACTGCAACAAATAAACCACATGATCAGAGTTGCAATCGTATCGCCCCGAGAAATTTCTAAAAAAAAGATCTGGTGGAATCAAAATTGTGGAATGTATCCCCCTCCCTCATCAAAGGACAAATCTGGCAACTCCTTCTGCCATTACATCTAAAAGTACCCTTTTCTATCAACTCCGCATCTATACTTGGCAGCTTAGCCCTCACAAGTTCATCTTTCAAACTTTTTGCCCTTCTGAAAGAAACTAATATTTTGTCCTTAAAAACTGTCTCATGCTCACTGTCTACCAGTAATAGGTTCTGGTTTTTGCGAAGGATGTCATAAACCTTGTACATAGGTGGGTGATATGTCAACACAAAAGGTATTTTCATATCATCCTTTTCCCTAGGTATAGGGAAAATTGCACGATTTTTGTCCCGCACCCTATTGATTTGGCTGTCGACCTCGTTTTCACTGTAACCTCTAGCTAAAAGCCAAGTTTTTAAATCTCCTACCCTATCTATAAAAAACCGTTCCTCTGAACAAATGCGGCGAATTCTAAGGGCCTGGCTATATGGAATTCCCTTTTTGGTGTGATTTGGATGACATGAAGTTCGATGCAGGAGTTGATGGGTATCCGTAGGTTTTGTAAACAGATCCGTTATAAGTCTGTTACCCTGTTTGATGACTTGAACGTCGAGAAAATTCACCTTATCTGTTGACCATTCCGCTGTAAATTCTATAGAGTCGTGTGCCCCATTTAAGAAAGATATAAAATCCCTAAGTTTTTCCTCCCCGTGCTGCCAAATCAAAAAAATATCATCTATATATCTCCACCATACCCACGGTTTATCTTGAGCTTCAGCCAGTAATTTTTCTTCTAGCGCGGCTAAAAACAGAATCGCGTATGAAGGAGCGCATTTGGTACCAATCGCTGTACCCCTAAGCTGCTGATAAAAATCGCCCTTAAATTCGAAAAAATTGTTCTTAAGAACAACGTGAGCTAACTCAAGAAGGGTATCTGTGGAAATGGTTTTATCTTCTCGACATTCAAGTACATCTCGTAACGCCTCCAATCCCTCCTCGTGCGGAATACTCGGATAAAGCCCCACCACATCAACTGTACATAATATAGCGCCCTCAGGGAGACCATCTAGATCCATGATTTTTCTAAGGAAATGATTAGTGTCTTTAACATATGACCGCACCTTTTTAGCTAACGGTTGCAAATGATGGTCCAAAAATGCTGAAATGTTTTCCGTAAAAAAAACCACAGTTCGAAATAACAGGTCTCCCTGGTACGCTATTCAATCTTTTGTGGATTTTAGGGAGGAGATAAAAACGTCCCAACCTAGGGTTATTCACCATTAAGTAATCTAAAGTGGCTTGATCCAAATCTCCTCTATCACTAATAATTTTTAAAGTGTCCGAAATAATTTGGTGAAGCCGTTCCGAAGGATCGTCATCAAGCCTACTATATACCTCAGAGTCACCGAGTTGACTCTCTGCTTCCATGATGTAATCATCTCTGTCCCAAACTACCACCCCCGAACCTTTATCAGCCTCCTTGATGACGATCGTTCGGTCCGATCTAAGATTAGTAATTGCTTCACTCTCCTCCCTACTAACATTTCTATAATTATTCCCTTGTGCCGATATATTCATGAGTTCCTCCTCTAATTTGCTCAAATACAGCTCAATTGCAACATCTTTATGCCGTGGGTTGAATTTACTCTGGGGTCTAAAAGCTGGATATTCAGAGAAACTCTCTGATTCCCTAAAATGCCATTTTAAGCGAAGACGCCTACCAAAGCTTTCTAAATCAACTTTAATCTGCGAGTAATCCAGCTCTTTAGGTGTCATAACAAATTTTAAGCCTTTTGATAAAACCGAAATTTCTGATTCACTAAGGGCCCTTTTGGATAAATTGATAACCTTATCATTTAAAAACTGCCCCTCAATTCTACCATTGGTATCTACCTTACACTGAAAATTCGTGTTGTGTCCCTCTTGCTGCGTGCTTTCTACATTTGACGTTTCTCCAAATGTTCGTGTCTCTTGGAATTTTCGTGAATTTTCTCGGTGGAAAAAAAGGTGAATTTTCTCGACGTTCAAGTCATCAAACAGGGTAACAGACTTATAACGGATTTGTTTACAAAACCTACGGATACCCATCAACTCCTGCATCGAACTTCATGTCATCCAAATCACACCAAAAAGGGAATTCCATATAGCCAGGCCCTTAGAATTCGCCGTATTTGTTCAGACGAACAGTTTTTTAAAGGTAGGGTAGGAGATTTAAAAACTTGGCTTTCAGCTAGAGGTTACGGTGAAAACGAGGTTGATAGCCAGATTGATAGGTTACGGGACAAAAATCGTGCAATTTTCCCTATACCTAGGGAAAAGGATGATATGAAAATACCTTTTGTGTTGACATATCACCCACCTATGTACAAGGTTTATGACATCCTTCGCAAAAACCAGAACCTATTACTGGTAGACAGTGAGCATGAGACAGTTTTTAAGGACAAAATATTAGTTTCTTTCAGAAGGGCAAAAAGTTTGAAAGATGAACTTGTGAGGGCTAAGCTGCCAAGTATAGATGCGGAGTTGATAGAAAAGGGTACTTTTAGATGTAATGGCAGAAGGAGTTGCCAGATTTGTCCTTTGATGAGGGAGGGGGATACATTCCACAATTTTGATTCCACCAGATCTTTTTTTAAAAATTTCTCGGGGCGATACGATTGCAACTCTGATCATGTGGTTTATTTGTTGCAGTGTGAGTCATGCAACAAGAAATATGTGGGGAGTACTAAGACTAAATTTCGGCGAAGGTTGAATGTTTACAAGTCCTATTTTAGGACATACGCACGCAAACACGACGAAAATTCTCTTGATAAAGGGAAGCCTGTCCCACAGGCTTCTTTTTTCAGTCATTTCTTTGAAAACGGACACAATGGGACTTTTCGGGTGGGTATCAAAATTATAGATGGGGCAGATGATGTTTTTTCGCTTCGCCGAAAGGAGTTCTTTTGGCAATATCGACTCCAAACTTTTTCACCAAAGGGTCTTAATGAAAGAGCTGCAGACGTGGAATTAGACATATTTGCGTGCGGAGGAACAGCTTAGATTCTGCCAATGCATCTAAAGGTCCCTAGAGGTTGCTCTTGTTTAAGGAATTAGTATCAGGCCATCTGGGATTCAGCAGTTGCTAAAAGAAGAGTTAAGCATCACGCGAATCTTTCGGGGGTTCTCTTGGGGGTAACTGAGTTGCCAGAGCAGCCTCAAGGGTATCGAAAAAATTGGAATCCGTATCTGGCAATCTGGGGTTTAGCTGTTGCTAAAAAAAGAGTTAAGCATCATGCAAAATATTTCGGAGGGTCAGTTGGGGGAAACTGAGTTGCCAGGGCAGCCTCAAGGGTAAAGAATTAGTATCAGGCCATCTGGGATTTAGCTGATGCTAAATGAAGAGTTAAGCATCAAGCGAATATTTCGGAGGGTCTTTTGGGGGTAACTGTAGAGCTGCCAGGATAGCCTCAAAGGAATAACTTAAACTTTAAAACGCTTCCAATCCGTTCTCTATTGATCAGGGACAAAGGGATCAGGTATTTTAATCTGTAAATAGACTCGTCATGTATAATTTTATCGGTAAACAATCTGTATGAATTCTCGGCTGTCCCAGTAAAGTTTTACTCTGAGGAAGATTTTTTAATCGAAACGTTAGGTCTTATAAAACAGTCTTATTTTTCATATTATTATTATTATTATTATTATTATTATTATTATTATCATTATTATCATTATTATTATTATTATTATTATTATTATTATTATTATTATTATTATTATTATTATTATTATTATTATTATTATTATTATTTTTATTATTATTATTATTAAAAATCTATTTAGAGTAGGCTAGAAAATGAATAGCTAATCTACAGCTAATTTAGGCCTACTATTTACAATACAAATTATTTACAATAAAACATTTTAGAAAAATTACAGGACGAATCAGAATAAAAGAAATAATTTATCCTGTTAGAAACCCAACTTTCGGGATATATACTTTGCAAAGTCTACAGTTGCATTTTCCCCCATTCCAGCATCTTATTTATTTTTTAAAAATAGGAAGGCCGTTGGATTGTTTTATTTCTTGTGGTAAATGCTGCCAAAGTTTATTTCCAAGGTAAGCAATGGACTCAACTCCAAAGGACGTTGTTCGTACTTTTGGCAGTTGAGCGTCATTGCCATGCCTTAGACTATGACTAATATTTTGTTGCAAGAAAATATCCTTCATAAATGGTGGATTCAGACCGCATTTTGTTTTATAAATTTCGGTCATGAGCAACTGTAGATTCCTTACATGGATTGGTACCGATTTAGATTGTTCCAAGAGGAAACCAAAATCATTCTCGTAATCTTTGTATGCAATGCGCAATGCCCTTTCATGAATATGATTTATTCTATGATTCAAAGCTCTATCATAGAACATCCAAACAAGCGGGCAGTAACTGAAATGAGACAAAACGAACGCCCTCATTAACCTCTGCAATTTTTTTGTATCCATGTATCGCGATATTCGAGCAAGAGCATGGAGTTTTTGGCTAGCCTTTTCACAAAGAGCCTTGACGTGTTGCTTGAAAGAAAATGATTGATCAAATGTTATACCGAGAAGATTTTCCTCTGTACTTTCTTTCACACGGGCCTCGCCTATTTTGATTGTTGTTTCATTACGTGGCATTTGCACCAAAAATCATTACGTGGCATTTGTCTTCATTCAGCTTCATGCAGTTGTTTGGAAACCATTCAGTTATCTTAAGGGCATCATTCTCTAAATGCATAATGACATTTTCAATGTTGGGACCACACGCATAAATAGTTGTGTCGTCGGCATAATTACAGATTTCGGTCTCCTCCAGGAACATAAAAAGGTCATTCAGGTATATATTAAACAAAAGGGGTCCCAAGACCGAACCTTGTGGTACACCTAGGACGGTTTCTGTCCATGAGCTGAATTAACCATTGACCTTTACCCTCTGCTTCCTGTTAGTGAGATAGCTATGAATAAACAGCAAGGCAGATCTACTGAAGCCATTTGCATTCAATTTTGCAATTAATAGTTCATGATTTAGACAATCAAAAGCCTTCGAAAGGTCCGTCAAAACAGCCCCTGCGACGCCCCTGTTGTCTATAGTCTTCTTGCAGGCTTCCAAAAAACGTAGCAGTGCATGCTGTGTACCATAGCCCTCTCGAAATCCACAAAGGAGTGAGGACAGGAAACTTTGGACGAAAGGTAGCATTTGATCTTGCACCAATCTTTCATAAATTTTTGATACCGATGGTAAAACTGTAATCGGTCGGTAGTTCTTTTTCGTAAAGGCATTCTCCTTTTTGAAGAGCGAGCTTATATCTCCTGCCTTCAACTCTTTGGGAAAAGTACCACTGGATAAACCAGAGTTGAACAAACTCTGTATGACAACAGAGAATACGTCGGAATTTTCCATTAGAATTTTTGCAGGTATGCTGTCAAATGGAGACGCTTTTCTCGGATTAAGTTGTCTGATCTTTATAGCAACCTCTTCGGTGGTGACCTTTCTGAATTCAAATAGCTGAATAGTGGAAATTATGAAGGCAAGAGATCACTGGGTAGTAAGAGAGCAAAGAAGTATAATAGAGATGAAAGAAACACCTGGATGAAAATTAGTAAGAGAGGAAAAAACAGGTATCCTTCATTGTCAGGGGAGAATCCAAGGATATCAGCCAATCTATTTAGACAAGGGTCTCTTCATTGAGAAACTTATTCGACACACACACAGGAAGGTTATGCATATGGGAGTTGCAAACACAATGGGAGCATTGAGAGAGACATGGTGGATACCAAAGATGAGAGCATTGGTCAAGAGAGCAATCAGGAATTGTATTGTGTGCAAAGTATTTGCTGCAAAACCACTTGAAGCACCAGCAACAGCTGCACTTCCAATGTTTCGCACAGTTCAGAGCCTGCTATTCCAGTACACAGGTGTCGACTTTGCGGGCCCTCTCAAATGCAGGGGGGCTAGGGGCAAAGAAGAGATCAAAGTTTACGTGAATATTTTCACTTGTGCTGTGATGAGAGGCGTTCATTTAGAAGTGACATGGTCTCAAACAGCTGAAGAATTTCAAAGCAAATTAAATGCATTCATTACAAGGAAAATAAGAACGGAGATCATAGTCTCCGACAACGCAAGTGTTTTCAAGACAACAGCTGAGTGGATTAAATTGATCCGAAAAACAAGGGCAAATAACCTTTCATTAG
This sequence comes from Aurelia sp. 4 Dawson et al 2005, assembly GCA_964019985.1. Lineage (NCBI taxonomy): Eukaryota > Metazoa > Cnidaria > Scyphozoa > Semaeostomeae > Ulmaridae > Aurelia > Aurelia sp. 4 Dawson et al 2005. The sequence continues at coordinate 4,179,947 of OZ026511.1, read as the reverse complement.
AGCCGAACCGGATGTTTACATTTGCACGTTAGCCAATCAGATGTAACCATGACGTCACGCAAACAAAAGAATCGACAGGAGAAAGTACCCCTCACAATAAGCGAGTCGTGCACGCGACTATTAGGTAAATTCAGAAAAAAATTGTATTTTTCAACTCTGTACTAATATGGTTAAATTTTCTTCACGGGTTTTTCTAAAAGAACGCGTAAATCCAGAGAAAATGGCTTTTGAGTAAGGCCTATCATTTGGGGTCTTGATCCCTAACAAAAAAAACCCCTTTAAAAACGACGTAAATTCATATCAATATCTTCCTATTCTCTAAATATCATCGAAAATACATTAACAAGGCAATTGTTCGATTTTAAAACGTACAGAACTTTCATTACCGAGGCAGTGGCGACGGAGAAGGTAGCATATGATACCAACCGCAGCTCCTCCCTCACCGTTGCGTTCCTAGGGAATCAATTCAAAGCAACACCACAGCTGAACTTTCTTTGCTGAACTTTAATAATTCACTTTGTCGATTTCATTCTATTTAAAAACAAACTTTGATTTATAAATGTGATTGTCAATTTCCAATTTCTTTCACCAATTATTGAGCCTGACCTTAGCCCTCTTCTGCCATTGGCCAAATCTGGAGTGGCGGGAAATCTCTTGACCTGACGTGAGCTGAGGCGGTTGAGTACATTAGGATTGCTCTGCAGTTGTTCATTACTAAACGTCTACAAAAGCATCTAAGATTCAGAAGAAATGCTGAAAATAGCCACTGAAGGGACTCACCTTACCAAAGATAGTGCCACAAGTGTACCAGACCCTTATGGACTCGGTGAAGTATTCTGTTGCTTCCCGAGGGGAGATTTGCTTGATCTGCATTGCTTTGTATACTCGGCAGAAAGGCTAGGCTTACCCAAGTCAGATATTTGGCTAGCAAATTGCTTGATTAAGGAATCATACTGGACCAACAACTGCCAGTCTGTCCGTGATGTTGCAAGGAACTAACCAGGTATTTGTTGACAGTCATATTTCCGTCTATCTTCTGCTTTTTGTATAAACTAGGCTAGGTACACTACATTAGTTTGCTTTTTAGTGAGCCCAAAGTTTCTTACAAGCAGTTTCCAAGAAAAACGATAAGAGTAGAGTCTAAAATATCACAGGAAGCCAAATTCAGAGATTGCAGACACTTTTAATTAACAAGAGACAACATTTAGCGAAAATTTACAGTTTTTAACGGGGGAATGGATGGGTTTCCTCGGCTTTATTGCACCCCTAGATAGATCTGTTAGAGGACTGTACTCTCGAGGTTGACAATCTTGCTCCTTTACTTTTCATTTTGGTGTTATGAACTGAAATGTGATATCTTGTTTGCCCTGAAATGCTAAAACATCAACTCTCTGTGGAAAGGAAATGAGCAAAGCTTTTTTCTCGTACGTTTTGCAACATATATTCTCTTACGTTCAAAATACAGCGTTTCATAGATCGATAGCAGGTTTGCAATGGGTAGTGGACGGTATGGAGCTTGTACATAACGTTTGGCTTAACCGACTGCATAATTTTGAAAACTTGCAGCTGATAGGATATTTTTGAGGATTGGTAACAGCAAGAAGTAAAGATCAAAGTTTTCAAGATACTTCAGATACAAGGTTTTTAAGAGCGAAGCGAAAATCTATCGCGTTTCACACCATTTCACACAGATTTAGGATATGCAATGTTGTTCGTGTGTTGCCACTGCCTCCGTGGTAAAAGTTCGGTACCTTTTAAAACCCAACTGCTGTCGCTTGTGAATGTATTTTCAGTGATATTTAGAAAATAGGAAGACATTGATATGAATTTATGTCATTTTTGAAGGGCTTATTTGTTAAGGATCAAGACCCCAAATGATAGGTCTTACTCAAAAGCCGTTTTCTCTGGATTTATGCGTTCTTTTAGAAAAACCCGCGAGGAAACTTTAAGCATATTAGTACAGAGTTGAAAAATACAAATTTTTTCTGAATTTACCTAATAGTCGCGCGCACGACTCGCAATATGTGCGGGGTACTTTCTCCCGTCGATTCCCTTGTTTGCGTGACGTCATGGTCACATCTGATTGGCTAACGTGCAAATGTAAACATCCGGTACGGCTCTTTTATTTATTTATTTATTTCACATATTTAAGGAGGGTAGCCCTTCAGCAATGCTGATTTTCAAGGGGCCCTAAATTACAAAACTTACAAAGTTAAATACTATTATAACCTAAACTAATACAATTCATTTTCTAATACAATAATGAAAACCCCATGGTCTAAAATAAATATTTACAATAAAAGAAAATCCATATGGCAAACACAGTTTTAAAAGCTAGCTTTCCCTATATACATTGTTTAAAACTATTGAGGGAGGATGCTAGCTTACTTTCAGCTGAGAGGCCATTCCAAGACTTGGCACCTCGAAACGAAAAACATTTCTGTCCATTTTTTGAGTTTTTCTTTGGTAACCTTAGGTCAGTTGCCGTATTCCTAGGATTCCTAGAGGTCAGCTGGGATGTTTTTGTGAAAAGATTACACATGTATTGTGGAGCCAGCTCATGAAGAGATTTGAAGACCATGATATTAGACTCACTAGCAATTAGTTCATCTATGGTCTTCCAGCCAAGCCTTTTGATAAGTGGCTGGCCCGGGGTATCAAAGCTGCTGCCAGTCACAATACGGGCAGCACGGTTTTGTAATTTTTGCAGCTGGTTGATCTCAGTCACACCACAGCAACCCCAGACTGAACAACAGTAGCGGAAGTGTGGCTCCACGATACCTGTGTACATGGTCCTAAGAGTTTCTTCTGGCAGAAAGGATTTTGCATGCTTCAAATAACCAATCGCTCTTGAGACCTTGGACGAAACTGTCTTAACGTGTTCCTTCCAATCCAAGGAGTTGTCTATCTGCAAACCAAGATATTTGGTTTTTTGAACAACTTCAAGCTCATTATCCCGAATATTCAACTTCAAAGATTCGCTCTTATTTTTCAGAGCTTTATGCTTTGGTTTTGTGGAAATAAGCATGGAATGAGTTTTCATCACATTAAGTGAAAGTTTGTTGCCTTTTAGCCATTTTTCAACCTGCGTAAGATCGTCATTGATGGCCTCATTTAGCTGATTGATATCTCTGGATTGATGGCAAAGGCTCGTGTCATCAGCATACATGGACACATTTGAATTTCGGACAGCTCGTGGGAGGTCATTGATGTAAATGAGGAATAAAAGAGGTCCAAGGCATGAGCCTTGCGGCACACCAACATTTATTTCCTCGATTGACGAGTCAACACCATTGACCCTAGAAAATTGCTTCCGGTTAGAAAGGTAGGATTTGAACCATGCTAATTCCCGCTGCTGAATACCATAGTACTCTAGCTCTTTGCAAAGAATGTCATGGTCAACTGTGTCAAATGCCTTTTTCAAGTCGATAAACACCAGTCCCACGAGCTTTCCGAGATCCAACCCATGGTACCAGTCATCAGTGTTTTTAAGCAAACATGTCACAGTAGAATGAAGGCGTAAAAACCCAGACTGGTCAGGAGAAAAGTAACCATTATCATTCATGTGTTGGTATAATTGGTTTGTGACAAGTTTTTCAAAGAGCCTTGAGATGACAGGCAAAACTGAAATTGGGCGATAGTTCGACTTTTCAGCCTTGTCTCCCTCCTTAAAAATTGGTGTAACTCTAGCCAATTTCCACGAATCTGGAAATTGGCTCGTTACAAGTGATGTATTAAACAAACATGCCAAAGAGTTCTCAATGAAGGGTAAGGCTAGTTTTAAGAAATAGCAGGAGATGTTGTCCTTCCCAAAGCTCTTTGAAGTTTTCATCTTGGCAATTGCTTCTCTAATTTCCTTCACTTCAATGGCCCTAAATTGAAACCTAACACTGCTATCACTACCAGCAAAGTCGCCAGACAGAAGAGGGTTAGGGGCAGCATCAATTTTGTTAGCTAACTTCTCGCCAATTGTACAGAAGAAATTATTCATTGCGTTGGAGATGTCCTTTTTGTTAACAATTGCATTACCAGAATCCTCAAGACAATCAATGTTACAGGATTTTGATCTCTTATTCAAAAGTTCATAAAAAGTCCGAAAAATATTGTTTCTTGAGCTGGACATTAAGAGAATTGACCCTGTTTCGTGCTTGTCTGTATGAATCCATGAGAATAGGTGATTTACTTTTGAGAGCAGCTTTTTTTTGTCTATCCCTAGTCATCATCAGACCCTTGAGGTCCTTATCAATCCAAGGGCAATATTTTTCAGATACGCGCATTTCCTTTAAAGGAGCATGTTTTTCTATTACCAAAGAGAACAAATTAGACCAATCATTGACAAGTGTGTTTATATCATCAGTTTGTTGGAACATTCGTTCCCAACATATACCAAAAACATCAGACAGGAATCCATCCTTTTTAAAGTTTTTCATACTCCGAGTTTTTATCATTTTATGGTCTTTTTCGACTGCTCCATTGAACTTTCGAATACAGTAGATCATAAAATGATCGCTGAGAGCAACCTCATGGACCCCTGCCTTTATAATGTTTCTAGCACATGTTGTGGCGACGTGGTCAGTGATTGTTGCTGTTTCAAGGGTGACTCTTGTTGGCTCATCAATAAGCTGCCTGAAACTGAACAGCTCATAGATACTAGCCATGTGTTTAGCATTGTTATCGATGAGCTGATCACCTGTCCTCCTGGTGAAATCACAGTTCGTGTCACCAAGGAGGATCATTTCCTTGCCTTCCCTATCCAAGTAGGCAAGGACTTTTTCCAGCTTATCAAATGAGCCAACAGTGTCACCGGGTGGTCTGTACCATGCAATGACAAGGAATGGCTTGCTCTTTGGGGGCTCAATCTCAATACAGAGAAGCTCAAGACCATCAGAGGGGACATCGCTCCTGTTCTTGGCCCTGGCTGAGTCCCGGACATAGACTGAGACCCCTCCACCATTGCATGTTCTGTCAAGGCGAAACTGCTGGTAACCCCGGATATCTGTCAGTTCTTTTGGAACTAACCTGTCAAGCTTTGTTTCATTTAAGGCAAGAATATGGATACCCAGGTTCTTTAACAGCAGTTTAACCTCATCAAGGTGGCTACGGAGGCCATTTACATTAAGTGAGGCAATTGCCATGCCTTTCCTGAATCCTAGATGCTGTTGACACGAGCCACCACCAATACTGTTGGACTGGGAAGCATCCTCAACCCCAGATTCTAGAGAGAGGGGTGGAGGTAGATCAACTGCTTCCTCCCCAGTAGACCAGCTACTATCACCCAGACTTCGTATGAGCTAGCAAATTCCTGGCAAACAAGCGATTACCCTCAGGGGTGAGATGCATACCGCCTTTATCCAAATGTTTGAAGGCGATATTTCCATGATCTATGAAATCCCACCCCTTTGTAAGACAGTATCGCTTGAGTGCCTGGTTTGCTTCGACTACATTAACATTCTTAGGTGGGTCGTACCCCTGTAAAAATATAGAGGAAAGTGTTATCTTTATGCCAGGCTTCACTTCTTGCAGTCTTTGGCTGGCTGTGTCTACGTTGTCAATTATTTTCTTAACGGGGATGCCTTTGGATACGTCATTGCTTCCTATGTGGATTATCACTTCCTCGAATTTGTGTAGCTCGCTATTAATGGTTTGTTTGTGTCTAGATATTATTTGATCACTCTTGATTCCTCCAATTCCCTTCGCTGCAATCGATTTCGCTAATACCTTTTTTTCATCAAGTCTTCGCACGTGTGAATCTCCAAGCAACAAAGTCTTGCTTTCCGATTCAGAACTGGTAGTTGTATTGTTTCTTTTCTGTTGAGTTTTCTTTTTGCTCCGCTTATTCCCTTGGGATACTTTGGCTACTTCCAATGTTGCTTTGGTCGTCGTTTTCGGGGAGAGGTCTTCAGGCTGTGCTTTTTGTTTGGTTTCTAGAGATTTCAAATAAACAAATTCATTGTGCTTCTTAATTCTAACCTCTTCCCATTGGTCTTTGATACTTTGCTCTGCACAATCCATGGGACTTTCGCTATTGTCTGCCGAACTGGTTATTTGCTCTGGGACAATCGACTCATTGTTTGCCAAGAGAGTTTCTGGTGCCTTTGATACTGCAGTCTCGTGCACAACTTGTTTAACATTGGCTATTTCATTTAGGCAATTCTCTAGGGACTGGATTCGGAGTTTCAACTTTGTGTTTTGATCGGTTAAATCCTTGTTGATACCAATTTCTGTGTTTAACAAATTTTGGATTAAAGAATTATTGTCGATAAGCTTATTGATGGTTGCCAAAAATGGATTCGCGGAAGATTCCTCAGGTACCAGCTGCAGCGTATTTGAAGGGATTTCTTTGACTGGCGTTTCAATACCATCAAGAAATTCAAGGAAAGAGTCATTATTTTGGTCTTCTGCTTTTGTCGATTCATGAGATTTTTCAGGTGAGGGATTCTTTCCAATAAAATATGAATCCTTTCCTTTTACCTCTTTTACATGCACTCTCTCTGTGTCACTAAGCGAATGGAGTGCTTGTAGAACTGCTCGTCTGTCTGCACCAAGTTTTTTTGCTAGATAATCTGGAATCGATTTCTGGTCAGGTCTTTTTTTAGAATGGTATCGCAGAACATTGATAGCATCGAAGATTCCATCTTCAATTTGAATCTTCATCGGATCTGTTCTTTTTTTAGTAGATTGAAACGCTGACGCTCCACCTTGACCTGCCTCAGGAGGATGACACGCTTGTAATGGTGCCGAGGCATCATTAGGCTCTATTGAAAGATTATTCGCCCTTGTTGGATCCGAAAAAGTGAAAAGTTGCAAGATCATTTGGCATCTTTAGGTATCACGTGGAGGTTCAATTTATCAAAGAGTCCCTGGTGGGGGTCGATGTACGGAAGATTGATTAAGGACTTAAAGAAGACATTGTACAAAACCCTTGGGAGAACACATCTGCAATATGAACAACTCAAAGCAGTTATCATGGACATAGAAAGGCATCTGAATAACAGGCCTTTGACATATGTAGAAAGTGAAAGTGGGGAGGAGCAAGTTCTGACTCCTAACATAATCATGTGGGGAAGGGATTCACATGCATTTGAAGATGTAGAAGTTGACGAAGAAAGGGTGACCAAGATGTATAAGAGATTGAAGAATGCAAGAGAGCATGTGTGGTCACGTTGGAACAAAGAGTATATCAACAGTTTGATGGAAGTTCACCGTATCAACAGAAAGAAGAATGCATGTCCGTTCTCAAGACACGGCATCAGAATCAGAACGTACGGACAGAACCTATGTCTATCCAGTCAAGACACGGCTGTACGAGATACGGCTTTTTTGGATTGTTACCATATTCGTAGCTGCTTATCTACCTTTGAAGCAGTATAAAAAGGATTTATTTGCAAGTGGCTTGAGAAACTGAAGGGAAATAGCGACACACGACTACGGGAAACACTGAGACAAACTTCAGCAAATTTTGATACACGTGGGCCTAAATTTGATTTCGCACGCTCCCCAAGAAACTCGCAGGGAGATGGCTGAAAGTTGCAAACTAGAGGATGAGATCATCAAGGCTATACCTGAAATAAAGGAAAAAGGTCATAAAAAGCCAACTACTGATACCATCACCAAGAGACTTGAACAGAAAAACAGCAGTCACAAGGCATGTGAAATAAAAGTAGCTGTTGAACGGCTCATCAAGCGTGGGCAGGTAGAAAATCGAGGAAAAAATGGAGAAGAATCCCTTTATGTGGTGACTCTTGAGATCATGCAAGTGCCCAAACCACGTCAATGTGCCAATACTAAGTGTACCCCTTATGAAGAATTTATTTTGCTTCGGAAACAAGTGGAAACCCTGCAAAAGGCATATAGGAGTGACCATGGAAACAACACAGCCAAACAATTTGAAAAGAAAAAAGAATTGAAAGAAGAGATATCGTTATTGAAGAAAGAAAATGAATCGCTGAAAATGAACTTAGAAGAAAAGATCTTTTGATCAATAGTATGGAGAAAACGGAGGAACCACAGATCCGCGAATTCCAATTCCCATCGAGAAAGAAAGTAGCAAAGATTGATTCTTCGATTTGCCCTTGGGACTACATTTCAACGAATAACAACAGGTTTGCACCCATAGCCCCACCAATTGAAGATATGTCTAGACAACTGAATTTCCAAAACGAGACAATGCAGTTCATCCAAAGGAAAATGCAGCGAAAAGTGCAACTGGGTTAAGCAAAATCACAACATCAGCAAATCCCCACGAACCCACTCGAAGTTCCATTGATAAACGGAAGAAAATGAGATCCTGGATGAGGCCACCAGTGCACAATTCAACGGAAATCATAGGAGACTCAATGGTAAAGCACATTCAAGGCTATAAGATGAGTGAAGCAACGAATGGCCAGGAAAAGATCTTTGTTAGGGCGTTTCATAGGGCAAAACTGGATAACATGAATAGTTATTCTGTGCCAACAATGAAGAAAAACCCAAAAAGAATCGTATTACACTGGGGTACCAACGATGTAAGCAGTGGCACAGCACCAAATGAAGTTGCCCAAGAGATTGTGGATTTAGCAACGAATCTTAAAAGCCATGAAAATGAGATATTGGTATCAAGTTTAGTTGCTAGAGGAGATAGATGGAACGAACATGTAAGTCAAGTGAATAACATTTTGAAGGCTAGGTGTCACAGAGAAGGATTTTCATTAATCGATAACTCCAATGTAGATCCAGCTTATCACTTAAATCGTAGTAACTTGCATTTAAATTCTGAAGGAACACGCATGCTCGCTAATAATTTTTTGAAAGCTCTAGGTCATTATTGACTATCAAATAGAGAAGGAGGAGAGCAGATTCCAAATAATGTAAATAAAGTAGGTAATAATTCAGCAAATAAGGGGCCAGGTATCTCAGGGGTAGAAACGTCAACGCCGGATACCTCCGCAGATAGAGCCTTAGATGCAAAGTCCTCGTTGAAATTGTTGAGATTAAGAAACATGGATAGGGTGATAGTTGGATATCTTAATATAAATTCAGTTAGAAATAAATTTGATACGCTCAGGGAAATTGCATCACAAAATCTAGACATACTTATAATTGCTGAGACAAAGATTGATGCCTCCTTTCCAACAGGGCAATTTGCCATAGAAGGATTTGCAACTCCATTTCGTTTAGACAGAAATGCTAATGGCGATGGCTTATTGGTTTATGTAAGAAGTGATATACCTTCACATCGGTTACATTCTTTCAAATTATCCGATGGCATCGAATGCATTAGTCTCGACATAAATTTAAGGAAAAAGAAATGGGTACTGTTTAGTGTTTATCGGCCACCAAAGCACTCGCAAGATTATTTACTTGAAAATGTAGGTCGTGCACTCGACCACTACAATGAAAATTACGAAAACTTTATGTTTATAGGAGATTTTGATATGACTGAAACTGAGGAGCGGTTGAAAAACTTTCTGGACTTATATAGTCTTAAAAATCTCGTGCATGAGCCAACGTGTTACAAATGTGAGACAGCAAGATGCATAGATCTTGTGCTGACAAACCGAAACAGGAGCGTACAGCAAACTACGACAGTGGAAACTGGCTTGTCAGATTTCCATAAAATGGTTGTTACTGTCCTTAAAACCACTTTCCCCAAACAAGGACCAACTGTTATTAACTATAGAAACAACAAAAATTTTAACGAACTTGCTTTTAGGAATGATCTCCGAGAGGAATTAGGGAGAATAGAACCATCAGATTTGAGTTACAGTTCATTCGAAACTAAACAAACATGCTCCTAAACTAAACTAAACTAAACTAGACAAACATGCTCCAGTTAAAAAGAAATATGTGCGGGTAAATGAGAAACCATTTATGACTCGTGCTCTACGCAAAGCGGTCATGTTGCGCTCCAGACTGCGTAATAGATATAATAAAAATCAAACTGTGGAGAATTGGAACAAATTTCGAAAACAACGAAATTCCTGTGTTAGGTTATTTCGAAGGGGAAAAGAAATTATTACAACAACCTAGACATCTCACTTTTCACTGACAATAAGAAGTTCTGGAAGACTGTGAAGCCTTTTTTCTCTGACAAATTGCAATCTCAGAGCAAAATAGTTTTGATTGAAGATGAAACCATCATTTCCAACGATGTAGAGGTAGCAGAAACTATGAATGAATTTTTCATCACTGCAACGGATTCCCTTGGCATAAATGAAAACTCTAATTACGAAAATACTACTGAAGGAATTCTACATCCTGTTGATAAAGCTATACACAAATTTTCAAATCACCCAAGCATTCTAAAAATTAAAGATCTCTATCAAAATGCTGATTTCTTTAATTTTCAGACAGTTACTCCTGATGCTGTGGACAAAGAAGTTAGGAACCTAAATCCTAAGAAAGCTACAACAGACAAAAATATTCCTCCTAAAATTCTTAAATCCAATTCTAAAGTATGTGTAGAACAATTGACGAAAATATTTAATGACTGCATAGAAAATTCATCCTTTCCTGATGAACTAAAGTGCGCGGATGTCACATCTCTTCCCAAGAATGGACCAACCAACTCTAGGACTAACTTTAGGCCAATTAGCGTTCTGCCTACGGTCTCAAAGCTTTTTGAACGATTAATGGCCAAGCAGGTAGTTTCTCTTATCGTCACTTCTCTGTGGATTTCGAAAAGGTTACAGTGCCCAGCATGCTCTCGTAAGGCTCTTAGAAAAGTTCAAAATTAGTCTTGATGAAGGTGGAAAAGCAGGGGCTGTATTGATGGATCTCTCCAAGGCATTTGACTGTATCAGACATGATCTTTTAATTGCAAAATTACATGCTTACGGTTTCTCTCGTAAAGCATTAACTCTAATCAATGATTACCTCACAAATAGGCAACAAAGAGTCAAAGTAAATGGGTCATTCAGTTCTTGGAAAAGCGTCACACGTGGTGTTCCTCAGGGGTCAGTATTTGGGCCTCTGCTATTCAACGTCTACATAAATGATCTTTTACTCTTTATCCAAAACTCGGATATATGTAATTATGCAGATGATACTACAATCTATGCCTGCGATAAGAACCTGGACAATATTTCTCATAGGCTTGAAACTGACTGTAGTGTAGCCTTAGAATGGCTTGCCGACAATTTTATAAAACTGAATGAAGGTAAATGCCATCTTTTGGTTCTTGGGCAGAGGTGTGATGATCCTGTTACTGTTAGGATTGGAAATGCTGATGTTGTAAATAGCTCTGAAGAGAAGCTACTTGGAGTTCAAATTGATAGCAGACTTTCCTTCGATAATCATGTTTCCAAACTGTGCCAAAAGGCTAGCAATAAACTGTATGCACTCGCTCGCATATCGCCATATATGGATCAGAGCAAACTAAGAGCCCTCATGAGGGCATTCATTACCAGTCAGTTTCAATACTGTCCTTTACTTTGGATGTTTCACAGAAGACAGCTCAACCAAAAAATCAACAAAGTACAGGAAAGCGCATTAAGAATTACTTACAAGGATACTGAATCTACTTTTAGTGAGCTATTACAGAAGGACAGTGCAGTTACTATTCATACAAAGAATTTGCAAATACTTATGACTGAGATGTACAAAACTAGAAATGGTCTGAGCCTTTCATTTATGCAGGAAATATTCTGTGCTAATACAACTTACTACAATTTGCGTAACAATAACGATTTTTTCAACCAAGAGTGAGATCTGTCAATAACGGGACAGAAAGCGTTCGATTCGAAGGTCCACAGCTATGGCAAATGTTACCACCAACGATACGAAATTCACAATCCCTTTGCCAGTTTAAAACAAAGATACAAAGATGGAACGGAGAAAATTGTCCATGCAAATTATGCCGTGTATTTATTCCGAACTTGGGCTTTTTATAATACATATTTTTAGACATTGATTTTATCCTGTACAAATTTTGATGACTTGTAAATATTTTATCCACTGTTTTTGTTATGTAATATTTGTATTTTGTATTTTTAACGTTGGAATTAATTAGCTTATTGCTTTTAGTTATATTTTTATTGTAATCCAACGATAAAGAAATTGATAATAATAATAATAATAATAATAATAATAATAATAATAATAATAATAATAATAATAATAATAATAATAATAATAATAATATCAAACTCAAGCCACCACCACAATAATACAGAAAGAAAATTAAGAAAACACAACTGTTTTATATCAATTAATAATGGAAACTTCTCATTGAATATATATCCTAGTACATATGTTTCTAAAATGCTATAAAAAAGTAAAAAGACTCTACTTATGCCTATTCAATACAACCACTCTCTATGCAACTAGGCATGGCTGAATTGCATACACAGTATGAAATCTAGAGTTAATGCGTGTAGAAAAGAAAGTTTGTTTCAAAATTCCATAAGTTCAGGTGAGGACCAGTCCTTATCTCTCATACAGAATATGTAGTACGATGTTCTGATGCAGATACATGTCACTTTAACTGCTGTGTATTTGATCAAAGAACTGTCTATTTTGAGAGTGTTCAGCATTGTGAAAAATGATCTCGTGTCTTTAGAGAAGACGCCTTCGGTTGTCATTACCAGGTTAATGAAATCAATGCTCCTATACGACCTACATAATGCTTCATCATGAAGTAATTGACTGTATTTCTCTGCTTTACGCTTTGCGTTTGATTCAGCGTTCGATTCGTGACCAACAGTTAGTTCTATGATGTACATCCTTTTACTTTTATCAATTACAATCATGTCAGGTCTTAGACTAGGTCCAGTGATGATGTATGGAGTTGAGAATCTTCCAGGTAAGTCAACGAAAATCTTCTTGACGAATGGTTGTAACACGTTTGCCAGGTTTAAGAGAACTGAATTGTGACGCCATGTGTACCTGTCTAAGCAAAATGAGCAGCCAGAGAGAATGAGCTTCGTTGTTTGGACGTGTCTACAGTGACTGCAACTGGCTGTAAGACTCTTACCCCATCTGAATAAATTGGAGAGCGAGGGTAGTGTGTCATTCATATAGCGTACTGTGTAGTTGTAGATGTTACGTGGCAGCATATGCTGGGCCTTGAACCAGTACTCGCGAGCAGAAGGCAATGCGCAGTTCCATAGCTCTTTAATGATAATAATAATAATAATAATAATAATAATAATGATAATAATAATAATAATAATGATAATAATGATGATAATAATAATGATAATAATAATGATAATAATAATAATCCTAAGAGGGTTACTGGCTAGCGTCTGATAATAATAATAGTAATAATAATAATAATGATAATAATAATAATAATAATAATAATAATAATGTCTGCCACAGATCTGAGAAGTGGTAAAAGTTGTCGGCGATGAAAGAAATAAAGGCCAGTGGAAGAAAGCAAGGGTAGAAGAGCTTGTGAAGGGAAGAGACGACGTAGTAAGGGGAGTGCTTCTGCGACACAAAGGTCATCTCATAGAGCGACCGGTTCAAGCTGTCTGTCCATTGGAGATTGGTGGTCAAATGGAGGAGTCACTGACAGTAGGCACAATAAAAGGAGCAATTGATGGCAAGGTCAATGTGATAGCAGCAGACATAATCAAAGGAGCGATTGATGGCAAAGTCAATGTGATAACAAGAGAGAAGAGAAGAGCTGCGGTGAATGCAGAAGCGAAGACGAGACTTTTGTTAGAAGAAGACTAAAGAGGACAACTGCGTACCATACAGGTTTGGTAAAATTTGACTCAGGTATGTTACTTTACTCAAATTTTAGGGGAGTTTGTGTACGGTACTTTATCATTTTTAGATCATTATGTTCATCAGTACTGGACACTTTCGGACAGTAGAGAACTGGGACTGAGTTTAGTTATTTTTAGGAGATCAGGAGAGAGCGAGCACAAGACAAGATGGCGAATCTTATGTTTCCGCGCGAAATAGTGAATTGAGAATTCTGGCGAGATAACAAGTGGCGATCCTACCTTTAGTGAATTTGTATACGGCACAATTCCGTATAACTAGCAATAACTTTAGTTAGTGAGTGCAGCGTTTTGGGAAATGCGAAGAAACTGGATTACGTCATGCGCTGATCAAGATGCCGAACACGGTTTGCTGGGCAATTCTAATCGAATCGAGTGAATGGCCGTTGCTCTAGAAATAATTCTGCTGTGGATAAATCGAGAAGCTGAAAACAAACACTTTGGGGTGTGTAACAAACAAACTTAACAAACTTACAAACTTAACAAACACTTTAACAAACTTAAACAAACTTGTTTGTGTAACAAACTTAAACAAACACTTTAGCAGCAAACATCTTTTGAGAAATTGGTAAAAAATGACATATGGTGTTACTTTGGCTTAATTTGAAATTATATTTGTGGGCAAAGGGCAGAAAGCTATATATCATCATGTTCCTTAAAAAATTCCCTTTCAAACCTACTCAAATTTGAAATAAGTAAACTTACACCATTCACTAGCAGTGTAGCTTTCCTCAGGCAAAGCGGCTGGAAACCCATAAACTTATTGTGGTAAATGAACAGATCTTCCTCTCTATCAAACAGCCTAAACTGTCTCCAAATGCAATGGCCTTTGCTTGACAATATTCATCAAACAAAGCAGCCAAAGCTTCCTGTGCTGAAAGCTGTTTCACATCTTTATTTGTGGACCGTAGCCCTGCTGTCAACAATCTGTCCTCCATTTTGAAATTTTCTGAGCGAAAACTTCCTTCCTTTCAAAACAAAATTAGTAAGAGAACGCCAAAGGTAGCTTAAAACAATCACTTTGCTATTTGTTAGCCTCTTTCTGATAACTAGAAGGCTCAAAGTTGCTCCTATGGCCTTGTCTGATTGGTTTTCTTCAAGGGGCGGTTTGTTTGGGGGCGAAAATGGGCCTAAGTTGCAAACAGAGCAGCTTTCTCATCGCAGCTTCCAACATGAAATGGCTCGTTATTCTTCGAATGTCGGAATTAAATTGCAAATGATGATCAAAATAGGTAAAGTATGTGGTTTTACATCGAATTTTGACACCCCGAAGCCATTTACTACGCGCAAAACCGTGTGGAGTTGACTCCGCGCAGAATTTCCGCGCACAAGCACATCCCAGAGTCAATGCCCAGAGTAGAGGCAGAGCAACGAGCTCACTCTGGAGACGAGACTGGCACTGAATTGATTGGACCACAAATCGACAGAAAGAAAGAAAGAAAAAAGAAAGAGACAGAGATATCGCACCTTGCTAATTGTTTTGATATATAATGCAACTAACGCTGCAATTATGAAACATGGGATGGGAACCCCACCTGAAAAAGTACACCTATCATTTTGTAAACATGTTCTCGGAGTAAACAGATCTACCAACAATAATTTAGTTCGAGGTGAACTCGGAAGATATCCTTTAAAAACCACCATAGACTGCAGATATATTTCCTTCCTGCAACACATCAAAAGCATCCCCCCCCAAAAAAAGCAGTTTAGTATACCAAGCAAAGCATTAATTGCAAACGAAGAATTAGATTGCAATATTAGTTCTATTAGTTTTAGTACACATCTGAATAATATTGGAGCCTCAACTAAGTCACCTAATATTTTAAAGATGACAAAAAATCAAGTAAAAAATACCATGAAATTGTCTCACAATATAATATGGACGTCCCGAATTCGGGGAACTTGCAAAAGTAAATTTTTCACTGATATTAAGAGAGACATATCTTTCGAGCCATATCTTTCCTCAGCACTAACTCGTGGTGAAAGAATTTTGATCACCAAATTACGAACTAGTGATCATGACCTAGAGATTGAAAAAGGCAGACGCCACAGACCAGTCATTCCAAGGGAATACAGACTTTGTAGATTTTGTAACAACAATCAAATTGAAGATGAAATACATTTTCAATTCATCTTAAATTCATCTTCGAATGCACCCCGTATGAACCCCAAAAATTAAGTTTCCTTCGAAAATGTCATAATCTCTTCCCAAGGACCAAAAATTTAGGTTACCAAGATCTTCTCCAACTTATTTTCATGAATCCAAATCCCCAACTTCTTTCTGATCCTACATCCATGATATCTATAACCAGGGATAAATAGTTCTCAATCTCAACCCCTCACTCGGTGACGTCAATATCTTTATTTGGTTAATTAGGCTGTCAAATCACTGTGGGCTCAGTGGACCGATAAGAAATGATTTGTTTAAGGCTTTGTCCGTTCCCAAAAGAATTATGACTGATTTCAAAGGGGTAACGTATGCCCTTTGAAATCCAAATGTCGAGTTTTCAAATTTCCCGCGCCTGCTCCAGTGAAATGAGGGTTTTACCAATCAATGGCCCTGGCCCTATGGCCTTATGGCCTTATGGCCCTATGGCCCTATGGCCCTATGACCCAATGGCCCAATGGCCCAATGGCCCAATGGCGCAAAGGCACTATGGTACTATCGTCTGGTGCATGTTTATGACGAATGCCTGAGTATGAGTTTGACAATATATTCGACTAGGATTGGTATAAATATTGCTTCAAACAAACCCAAATTCAAATGTTGGAAATCTCGCTTGAAATGATTTAATTTGAAAGAACGACGACCAAAGCCTTTAAAAACATCTTTCAAAAGGCAACAGAATCAGACAAAGAGGAAATTAAACAAACCATAAAGAGCTTAAGCCAGTACTGAAAGTTTCTTAGAATTATTAAATTTTGAGTACGAGAAGTCTCTTCCGAGTTTCGTACGCCTTCCGTACGTATTCCCTTCCATAACTATGGTGATGTTTACTTCCTCTTCCCTCGTGAGCATTTCAAATGTAGGTTTTTACAGGAAGCAGGTGAAGACAGAGGAAGAATATGCCAAAGATATCTTTGACTAGAATAAAGTTTCATAAGCTGATTTTTTCCAGTAGTGGAGTTTCTAATTTTTTAGCGATCTGGGAAGAATTAAGTTTCTTGTAAGACTTTTCTCATGGAGACCTTAGCCTGGACTTGCTCTAAGTCTCGCTCTTGATCAATAACTTTCTCTTCCCTCCCGTTTGTTTATCGATCAAGAGTGAGACTTGAAGCAAGTCCAACCTTAGCCCCATTGCTGTGAGTTGGAAAATTGTAAAGATTTGTTAGTCCCTTCCTCTACTTTACCATGCAACTTCAGCATCCCCCTTTGCCTTGTGTCCCAAAGCAAGGAAAGTTACAGCTGCTGATTCCCTGAATCACTTCGAGAAAATTCTCACCAACTGAACGAGAATTTTGTCCATGAATTTGAGTCCATGTTTGGTAGCAGTTTTCAAACGAATTCTAATCGAATACATCGTCAAAATCGTACTCAATTTATTGGTAACGAATAACTCAAGACTATGGGCTATAGGGCCGTAGGGCCATAGGGCCATAGGGCCAGGGCCATTGATTGGTAAAACTCGTGAAATGATTCCATTGAAAGACACAAATACAGAACAACATTGTTTGGTTTATGGGAATAATTGTGTGAACACACGTTCGATTCTGAATTTATCATGAACTAGGCTTGCCTCGCGGCGCCTGCGGCGCCGCGCTGGCCCGCCGTCGTACCCAGTAATTTCTTTAGGAGGAATTTGCTGCTCCTGTTGGCTTTTGTAGCTGTTAATCACTTAATGTGGGCAAACTATTGTCATAACGGTTTTGTCAAGGTACGATCTACGAAGTGGGCGTTCATATGTATGCAAGGCAATTTTTCAATTTCCACCCTTGAGGCTCATCACTGCTCTTTTCACCACTCCCTGCTCCTTAGTTGTATCCTTACTCTTTCCCATGTACACACACTCTTTAACCCTACCTCACCTGGGAGTTCCTGAGGGGGCGGATTCCACTCTCCTCTATTTCTTTGCTGTAAAAGCATGAGCGATAGGACACACAGTGTGTTGCAGTTTGAAATTTATAACAGAAGCGAGCCACCTTAACTTTTTGTTGTTTTTTTGTTTTTTGAACTTATTTGTATTTGGCATACAGCCACCTTTCACTGTTTCATAATTTGGAACTTTTTCGGAAGTACGCCACCTTAAGTGCAGAGCGACCTTAACCATAAAGCCTTGGTAAAAGTAGCTATGATGATTAAACTTTTGATGCAAACAATCAAAATCACTCTATTAAATCAAATTGCTCTATTGTTTTGTTGCTATGACAATAAGAAGAAAAAGTTATGATTGCCATCATTACCAGTATCACGATTAAAACAATAAAATGAGGCACTTCCTTGAAATTTGTTGTTTCAAATCGAATTGGATATCATTAGATACATGCTAACGTTCATAATATTTTTTGCATCAAATATTGTTCAACTGATATTTCTGGGTTCAGTGGCGCAAATGAGTGGGTGTTGGGAGAAGTGCCAACCTCCCCCCCCCACAATAATTGCATCACCCTATCCTAGTCGCTATTTTGTAGTGTAAAAGTCGGTTCCGATCCGGCTCTGAACTTGAACTGCTTAATGTTTTTAAATGGTTCTGAGCAGAGTTGTGCCACAAAGCTATGTTACAGCAAAATTCGGTCTCGATTCTGCTCTTAATCCCGTGCTGCATCCAACTCTAAGATAACACAAGGTCTATAAAGAGTTTTCCTCTGAATCAAAGCAGTTGAAAAGGCGGAATGCCTAAAATGCGATTAACAGATTAGATGTCTGCCTTTGTTTTTTATTCATTGCTGGACTGATTGGTATTGGCAATGAAATCTCGATATTGATGCACGATCGGATTCAGTTTACTTCCTCGTTCGCTACTGTGATTTCTTACAAAGGAACTTTCATTCATCAATTATGCGATATGCCATCACTTACGCTCACATCGCTCGCTTTTCAACATTCCTAGCAACGGGTGGACGTGCCGCAAATTGGACCTTATCGTCTCTGACTTGGCTGTATAGTTCCAATTCACTTTTCTCTTTTCAGAAATATTTCTGGTACTTGATGTCGCATTTGGTTGATGCTTCAATGCTTAGTGTTGGTAAATTTAACGTCAAGCAACCATTAGATGTGTATGTGTTACCATTTTCTCAGACTTTTTCTTGCATTGACTGGCTCACGCACAATAAGTATGGTCATCTTGAAAAATGAAATTGCTGTTACCGATAGCTTGTGGTTGACCATCGAGGAAAAACTCGCAAATGCAATGATGTCTCCATTAAGCCACCAGGGAGGGAAGCTTATCTAATTTCAAGACTCCAGAGGGGCCTACAAAATACAAGGGATAACAAGGGAGAGGAGCAAGGTAACAAGTAGTTGACTTTAAGTCAAGTACTGGAATTGTCAACTACCGTTTAAGTCAACTATGTCTCCTGGAATTGTCAACTACCGTTTAAAGTAAAATATTTATGTTTGAATGTCGATGAAATGAAGAAAACAATGATTGTCGTCGCTTGCCTCAACGTTCAGTTTCTCGGAAACATTATTAACATACGCAAAGCCCACAAAGTACACAAATTGAACGTAGACCTAATTCAAGGTCATTAGCAAATTACTATTTAAATTGTTTTGCTACTTAAATGTTTTTTTTTGGGTCTAATGGGGAGGGCTGTATGTTAAAATTTTTGGTTAATATGGGAGGGATTTGATAAAGTAGGGCTGAATTTAACTTACGTAGATATTCATCTAAAAGGAAATAAAAGATCTGTTTTGAATGATTGATACGTTGAGATATTATTCCTACGAAACTCAGTGGATTAACAGAACCAATGTAAATGAAGCATTGCTTTTCAAACGGCGACTTAAATAGTGTTTCCTCTAAAAAGGATTGTCTTGGTTTCAAGATATACGTCCCTATCTTTATGTAATTTTATGTTTTCTAATCATTCGCTTAATTTCCTTACACTGCAGCTTTCAAAGATTTGACACATTCTCGTTCGTAATGAAATATGGATTCAGAAAAGATTTCAAGGCGAGGCTGGAAGACTTATTCCAAGACCTGAAAGATGATAAAAAGTAAGCTCAAACGATATTCATGGCATGAAATCGGCTCCACGCCTGACGTTTAACTTTGCACTCTGTGTAGTTTTTACCAGTTCCTCGCGTTGGAGCTTTCGAGAGCAACATACTTTACCCTATATTCCCTCCTTAATAAGAAATATCCAGGTGGTGAAAGATGAGTGGAAAATACCAGGTAGACAACGGCTGAAACTTAATTCACCTGTCAGCACCAGGTCAGGCACAGGTAAGGTCTTTCCCTTACATTAATAAGTACTAATTTGCCAATGGACGGCTATTAGATGTTTCTCCTGCAAACACAAAAGATACAAGATGGATCAAATGCGAGCCAAGTATCAATTTAGCTTTGTTGTCAGACATTTTGCAATTCTTGGAAGACAGTTACTGTAGAACTTGTACCCGTTGTATGATAAATTTGCTTCATATATATGTCAGTTGAAAGTTTCTGATACATAGAAACAAATCATATTCAACTTAATAAAGGATACATTTCTCGAGGCTTAAATTCCTTGAGATACAGAAGACATCTTCAGCACAATCATCATTTCACAATGAATCTTACAGCTTAAAGAAACTATTGACAAGAGAATTTTGAAAGAGTAAATGGCTGCGATGGCGTATTTACGTTATCATTGTAAAACCCTTCATCTTTGCAAGGAATGAAACTTGGAACATGTTTTGGAAAACGCAACCAGAATATGAATTTAATTGCAAGTGTCACGACGAACAGTTTCATTTTTACCCTCAGGATGACATGTAAAAAGACTGAGCAAGTTGGTGGCAATTATTCGACAAATCAAACTTTAGGAATGAAACTTTAAGTTGAATTACCATTCTTTTATTCATTATATTCAGACAGTAAGTTATTTCGTTTAAAGAAAAATTCAAGTTCTGCGCAAAGTTCTCGATCTAACGTTTCATTTCATTTTCATTTTATTTTCATTTCATTTTCAAAATCTTAAAGAGATTGGCCCTTCATCAATATCAATGATGATTTTCAAGGGGCCCTCCACTATCAAACTTACAAATTAAAATATATTGGAAAAAGACAAAACAAACCTAATTGCAATTTTCATAAAATACTAATAAAAACCCTATGATCTAAAATGAATATCAACAATAACAAGAAATCCAAATACATATTGACACCTACTGTTCGTCAAGGTTTTTTTATTTGAAATAGTGGATACCCGCTTACGCTCAGTTGAAAGGCGATTCCAAGATTTAGCACCTCTAAAAGAGAAACATCTTTGTCCATTTTTTCACAAGATTCCTTGAGGTTAGCTGGGACGCCTTCGTGAATAAATTGCCCATGTATCGTGGAGCAAGGTCATTCATAACAAATTCCAACACCATAATGAATATTTTCTTATTTTTCATCGCTCCTCGTTATAGAATTCCTGGACTATCAGCTGAATTACGAGCTCTCGCAATAATTTTCGGCTTTGACCCGAAAGATGATGATGATTTCAAATATTTATGGAAGACTTACGTTGAAACACCATTTGACTCAGATAGACGATTCATCATGAAAGCTTTCTCAAGAGTAAAGGATAAAAAGAAACTACAAATGTAAGTAGAACGAGAAAAGAATTTGGAGAGTCAAATTTAACTTCTTCTAAGTATTTTGGACTGTGCATTGTTGAGAATCGAAAATTTGCAGAAAAATTAAAGCACTTATAGTTGTACTTATTGTCAAAAATACAGACACTTGGTCTCTTTGACGTTTCAGTCCACTGTGTAAGGACATCTGACCTAGGGTGACAGTGTACTCGATCGGGGCAGTTTCTCAAATGCTTGATTCACTCAATGATTCTCAAAACGGTAGCTCTGGTAATTTTGCAAACCTTCAGTCTCACTAATTTCATTTCGCAATTGTGAATCCAAAACCTGCGTGTCTAAAGATCGTTATGCTTCTTTGGGAAACATACATTATCTTTGCGAACTCTATTTTTCAGAATTTGCTTTGTTCAGAATCATCAATCAACCACTGCTATGCATAAATCTTCAGTGAGTTCTCACTGAAGAGGCCGCCGAAGGGCGGTGAAAATTTTGAGGAAAACAAAAACGTGTAAGTGTGTTTTCAATAATGGTTTTGAACAAAAAGGTATGAAATTACCAAAATATAATTTAGGGTACAACACACGGGATCAGTTGAGATCGCTAGCGATAAGCGCTAGTGAAAGAAAACACAATAGAAAACAATTTTTTGGATAACGTTGAATGCGATTTCCTTACTCTATGAGGCATATGATATCAAAGTCCACTGATAAATTGTCATTTAAATATTTTCACTTTTTTATTTTTGTCCACCCTCTGGCCCACTGTGCATAGGGGCCCTGGACTTGCCGAAGTCTTCCTGTAAGACCTTAGCATTTTTCAGAATATGACTGAGTGGTTCGTGACAGTCCGTGATCAAAAAGGAAGCACCAAGAATTTCTTAGCAATAGACCAACTAAACCATTGACGTGGACCGGGTGAGCAATAGAGCAAATTTCCTCCATTCGAAAATTCTAAAGACTGAAATTCAGTAAATTCAATTTTCTCCACAGTGCTGTATTTAGAAGTTCGAACAGCACCCGAAAAGATGCCCTTACAAACTTGTAGGATAGAACGTGGCTATTTATTAGTCATCATTATTTCGAACCTTTGCTTCTGCATAATGGCTAGTCAGAGAGATGAAACAAAAAATTTCCACAAGCCGCCTTAAGTAAAAAGAATTTTACAACTCTTACAATAATCAAGTTCCGCTCGCTAAGCTCTTTCAAATGATATCTAGTTTCGCATTATTCTGGATGTAAAACCATTTAACTCTACATAGCTTTTGGTTATACTTTAGTCACCTTCATTCCAAAATTGTTACCATAGTAGCACACCTCCGCATCCCCCTGGACGGTGAGCGTCTGACGTACGTCTACCACGTCTACACCTTTGGCCCGTGGTACAAAGATCCTCCCCGTGGTCCAGCGACATGTGGCATTTGGTAATTTCTCCAGAACCAACACATAGTGGTGGTCAACATGACAAAAGGAAATTCCTTGCATGCCAAAAATGCATACTTACTGTTGAGTTTCGATTTGACTATCTTAATTCCTTTAGGCCCGTCGGAGTCCCCAAAATAATTCGCTAAGGTTTGTTCCTTTTTCAAGCAAGAAGGCTCTGAAAGTTAGGCTTATGGAATCGAAGATTAAAAGAAATGAAGGTGCAAGGAACTCATTAGAAATATCAAACTACCATGCTTATAGTTCATAGAACTACAGTAAGAACCAATCTATCTCTAAGTGATTTCAAGTTCTTTTTTAAGAATTTGCCGGGAAATCCTTCCGTTGGTAGATTCCTACTGCACCTCTAAATGGCGAGTTCTTCACAAAGTGGGCCATTTTCCAACGATCTCAAGCGTGTGGTAGCAAAAAAAAATTCCCCGGGGCAAGCCCTCGAGCCCAATTTTTGCTCGCTTCGCTCGCATTTGGTTTCAACATCCCAAATTTTTGTTCCAACGGGCAAGTCCGTATTCAGGGGAGACGGCTAAAAAGATACTACTTAACCTATCAAGCCTAGGGGGGCTCATTCAGACCCCCTAGCGGCTTTTTGTCTGTAGATTTTTACCAAGTGCACTTACACTGCTGAAACTTTCTGACTTTTAGTTTTATCCTTGTCACGATCAAAAATTAGTTTTTTTGAAAAAATCAATTTCATTCCAGGGGGTAAACACGGTCAGTTTTCGAGAGATGTTGTGTGTAAAATTTTGAATAATTCCTAATAAAATCTACAGCTAATGTGATAAAATGATGAAAAGGAGGGAATGCATACTACTTTTGATGCTCTATCCAACGAATTAATTAGTTCTTAATTTGAGCTTATGGTTTTGCAGGTTTTGGCATTACGCATGCACACATTCTTTGCATTCCTGTGTGATGACGTCATCACTTTTTATTAATTTTTCTTCACAGAGCAAATGCTATTTAGACATAGAATACGATGAAATTGGGCTGATGTGCTTAATGCTTTTTGTTTTCTCAAAATCAACGATTGAAAATTTTTAGTACTGAGCCCTATTGACTTAAAAAATTGAGCAACATGACGTAATGGGAAGGTCACGTGACATATCTAAAAATAGAGTTCATTTTTGGGTTCACCATATGATGCTCTATACACATGCAAAAGGGTCAGTTTCAGATATGTTTTGTTTCGTGTTGATAGTTATCAAAAAATTATGCTTGTTGTTGAAGTTGTATTTTCATTAAATCATGGCATTTTGGCAACGGAATCTGTTTTGGAAAGCTCGGTCCCTCATGGAAAAACTTGGTCCTTTGAATGCACACCCCCGAAAAAATTTTGCACTTGCGCCCCTGTCCAGGTTTTTTAAAAAGGCTGTTCTGACCTTGATCTGCATTGTTGCATGATCAATCATGTTCTTGCACGGGTTTCAAAGTATACAATACCATAAAAAGTGCAGATATCTTTGGGTTTTAATTAAGCTGAACTAATATTTTAGGGTTGCTTTAAAATTTCTTGGACTGACCGCCCCCAAACGCGCGATCCATATAGATCCATAGATATTGTCTCGATAGCAGTTATCGTAATATATCTGCCGTTTTAAGCATATTGAGCAGCATCAAGTAAAAGAAAGGAATAGTATTGGTAATATTTTTGGTTGCTGCAAATCATACCCCCTCCCTAAAATAAGCCCCCCGAACTTGCCTTATCCAAAAATATTTTTTCAAAAATATTTTCTGAGGGACTTTTTCGAGGACTTTCGGTAAACTTACTGGCTACGATAGGGGCTATGACTCCGTAAAGATCTAATATACCTTTGGGAAAACCATCTATTTCTATGGAAATGTTAAAATTGCAGATTAGTCCCAATTGTTGTTCTTCAAAGCATATGTCATAATGAGGACCTTAAAGGGGGAATGGTTGCTCCATTACTCCCCTCTTAAAAAGCAGCATGTTCCTTTGTTCCCCTCAAAATTAGCATCGTGCTCTCAATAATTCCTATGATTCTTCGTTTAGATTCAAAGATTTAAAGCCAAGTCGTCGATTAGTATCTAAGATGGTTGCCAATTTTTGCTTCAGATTTTTCATGATCTATCAGGCCTGGCATTTCTGTTACTGGACTCTGTTCCCTAAAAACCTCGTGTAAAACATGGATTTGATGATTTCTTGCACATTTTTTGCACCAGCCTTGGAGTGTATCCTTGCGGTGTTGAACAGACCCGCAAGAGTATTTTAGTAAAAGAGGGCATTGATTTGTGTCACTGGTGCAGCAAAGATTGGGGTCTGGAGAGATGAACTCAGAAATGTTTCAAGAGCACGTTCTTTACTTTGGCAAGGAACGGTAGGTTTGTCGTAAGATCCCCATTTTTGTGGGCACTTCAAAAAGTTTCCAAAACATGACCGTTTTCTAATTATGGCTCAACATTCCCCTCCCCGTAAAAAAGAAATCATTAATTGCATTTGATTGTCTTGGCATTACAAAACAGACAACCCATGCAGTAATTGGAGGGTGCATGGCAATTTAATGAAAAGTATAAGCTTTTGAAGTAAGTTCTCGAGAAATGCATGTGCTCTCAAGGTCCCGCGTTTGCTAGTCAAGCTCCCTATAATCATAATCATAATCATAAAAACTTATTTACAGTTGGTTTATTGGTAGCTAAAAACAGCTAACTTACACCAACTATCTACATAATATCCAATATAACAAAATATGTAAAAGCCCTAACTTAAGTGCAAATGTAGCACGTGCAGTTGTTGCCATCCCAGCAACGTATTTCTTTTTTGAATTTCATGAGAGAAGTTGTTAATTTTAGGTCATCACTAAGAGCATTCCATAATAGACTCCCTCTAAAGGATAGGGAATTTATTCCGTAGCGCTGAGAACTCACAGAGGGGAACTTGCATAGTTCCTTAGTCGGAAGGTTGTAGGGAACATCTTTCTTGACAAAGAAATCCCACATGTATTCAGGATTGAGACGGTTCATTGATTTGTAGATTTCCACCATGAGGTATTGTAGATTCTATTTATGCGTTGTCTTTGTATCACCCCTATCTACAAGTTCCTCAAACGTGGCTTCATAGTCTCTATATAAGGTTCTCAGTGCACGTTTGTGGGTCCTATTGATTTCATTATTGCAACTTTGCTACAAAATAACCAGATCAGAGGGCAATAGGAAAACTTCGACATTACCACGGAGTTTAAAAGTAACTTTGACTTTTGTTCTCCTAGATATGGTCTTAACCTTTCAAATGCATACACTTTTTGGTTGACCTTACATATCTCTTTCACCCTAACTTAAGTGCAAATGCATTTCAAACTTCAGGGAGTTGTCAATGTTTACACCCAGAAGTTTTACGTGTTTGCTTGATGGAATCAGTTGGCCGTTCATGTTAAGGCATAGTTTCTTTGCTTCCTTTGGCCCCAAAAACATTACTTGGAATTTTGAAGGATTGGCACTCATTGCGTTGTTAGTAAACCATTGCTATAATCTCTGTAGGTCACCCTCTAATCTAATCATGACTGCCTCCACATCTGTATCGCACGCTTAAATTGTCGTATCGTCAGCAAAGTTACATATCTCCGATTCCAGTTCCATATAAAACAGGTCCTTTATAAAGATGTTCAAAAGTAAGGGCCTAAGAGCAGACCCCTGTGGTACCCCCAATTGAGATATGCTGTGGTGAGCTATATGTGGAGCCTATTTTGATCCTTTGTATTCGGTTTGTAAGGTAACTATAAACCAGTTTGAGAGCATTTTTCTTGAACCCATATGCCTCTAACTCTGCAATTAGTAGATCGTGGGGTATACAATCGTAGGCTTTTGACAAATCCATTAGGATTGTTCCTGCTATACCCGACATATCTAGACACTTTTTCCATGCCTCCACTGCCTGAAACAGAGCATGTTGTGTGCTATAACCTTTTCGAAAGCCAGAAAGCAATGAAGATAATATAATCACAAAAAACTGATTTATTTGCTCGCTCATGATACGTTCAAAAATTTTGGACATGCCTGATAGGACGCTGATAGGTCTGTAATTGACCCTGGCTCTCGGCCTTTCTTAGGCCATGCTCCTTTGCTCCCAAATACCCTATCAGAGCCTGCATAATGAACGGTAATAAGATCGGATACAAAGAGCAAAATTACGGTGACTCACAAGGACTGGCAGGAAATCACAACTGTAGTGAACAGGAGCCTGAAAAAATCCCTAAACACCTTAGCTTTTTTTGGATACGTAATATCCATTTGCCACTGTCTTTTTTTGAAGAATTTCAGCTCAACTTCAGGTTTGCACATAGTTTATTCCGCTGATATTTAGGAGGATGAGTGCATCCAAGGCTGGCTCGTAACTTGTAGATGTCTTCCAGTGTTTCGTATCACAGCCACTTTCTTGTATTTTTTACTTGCCAATGATATCTTAGTTGGAACCGATTTCCTGTGAAGAAAGGTGGCTTTTGTCTCCATTTACCCGTATGCTCTTAAGAAAACTCGCTAATTCTAGTCCCCCTTAAAGCTCACCTAGGTATGGAACAGAATCCGTGAACCTCTTAAAACCTTAAAACACCAAATGCGTGGAAAAAGAAGCCGTACTAATCTAATAAAAGTTTGAGAAGACATGAGCTTCTGTCTCTTTTAGCCTAGTGCCCCCCAGAAACACTCGCCCTCTCACTGAATCCCCCTTGGAGCTCTCTGTAGTAGAAGACGTCCGTATCATTCTCGCTGAGATTTCTCATTTCCAGGAATTCATTACCTTGGTCTTGCGTCAGACGAACGGAATGCATTCACTGGCAATGCCTGTCAGCGCGAATTCACGAACTGGTAATTAACTCTCTCGACTGCTATTTTTTTTCTATGTATTTCGATCAGTACATTAACAATTCTCCCCAATGAGTAAGTCCATTTGTCGACACCGTACACACAAATATCCCCCTATGTTATTAAGATCCCCTCTGGATTTTTCAATATTCATGGCCTAGATGATAATCTTGGCTTCAAAATCCCAGACCTTGAGAAAACCCTAATAAATGATATCAACATCTTAACAGAAACCTGGAGCTGTACCCATGATAAAAACATCCCTAACTTCCTTACAATTGAGCTACCCCCAAACAAGCTTGACAAGGGGAAGACAGGTAGAAGCTCAGGCGGAGCCTTGATTTACTACAGACAATATCTTCAAAATCAAATCAAAATCATCAAAAGTCACAAAAGCTATCTTTGGTTAGAAGTAGATAAGTGCGTCTTCTATAACCGCACAAACAACCTTAGGATTTGCGCCCTATATATTCCCCAACAAGAGTCTAAATACTACTCAGGTGAAATCTTCGAAGAACTAGTTGACAACGTCATCGACTTTTCGCCGGGAAACGAGGATCTTATGATCATCGGTGACTTTAATGCCCGTACAAATTGCCTGCCTGATCACATACCAGCCGTAAATCATACAGATGATGTCAACTCAGTTATCCCTAACCTAGGTCATTTTCTAAAAAGATCCAATTGTGACACTGGATGCCAAAATAAGCAAGGAAGAAATTTGATCAACCTATGTCGGTCCGCAAATCTAAGAATCTTGAATGGTTGAAAATTTGGCGACATTATA
Organism: Aurelia sp. 4 Dawson et al 2005; assembly: GCA_964019985.1. Lineage (NCBI taxonomy): Eukaryota > Metazoa > Cnidaria > Scyphozoa > Semaeostomeae > Ulmaridae > Aurelia > Aurelia sp. 4 Dawson et al 2005. The sequence goes on along the minus strand of OZ026511.1, from coordinate 4,151,471 downwards.
GGAAATCTAACTTGCTTCTCGCACAACGGTGCTAGCTGCGTTGATTACGCCCCAGCTTCAGAGTCCCTGTTTGACAAAATATCTTTGTTCTATGTCAGTGAGCAATCGTCTCTTTCAGACCACTTCAAAATTACCGCCCATCTACCAAACAAAAAAATTATCAATAATGCGTTAGCCAATTACGATTGTACTCAACTTAAAAACAGATTTGTTTGGGACGAAGAGTCCCCTGCAAACTTTCGTAATACGCTGAACTCTGAGAAAATAAAACTTAAAATCAATGATCTGAAAGATCAGTTTAAAACAGATTGCAGCCCGGATCTTATATCTTTAGAATTAACATCAATTTTCCATTCTGCTGCTAATGCTTCCTTCAAAACACAAACCATCCAGAGGATCCCCAGTGAAAAAGAATTGGTTTGACTCTGACTGCAGCAACCTTAAAAGAGAGCTAAACTCATTCTCTAAACAAAAACATAAAGATCCCTTCAATGAATTTGCAAGAATTAAATATCGTGATAAACTGAAACAATACAAATGTCTTTTACATGTAAAACGGTAAAACTTTTGGAACAGGCAAATCACGAAACTGCAATGCAGTCTCTACAATGACAAGTTCTGGGACACTTGGAAAGACTTCGATGAAAAAATAAGAAGACAAACCACAGCCATACAAGATGGTATGGTGTGGGAAAATTACTATGAGAAACTCTTTTCTACTGACCAATCAATAAACATACATTGCTCAATGAATGAAAACAGCAATAACTCAAGATTAAACGATAAAATTGAAACCAATGAACTTCTCGATACCATCGCAAAACTGAAAAACAAGAAGGCAGCAGGTTATGATGGAATAGGTAATGAAATGATTAAAAACTGCAACTCAGAAATGATAGAATTAATCAAAATTACTCTAAATTTAATACTAAAAAAAGGACTCGTACCCAAACTCTGGTGCCAAGGTTTGATCACTCCTGTCTACAAGAAAGGTTGCAAGAATAACCCAGACAACTACCGTGGAATCTGTGTTGGTAATGCTTTACTGAAACTTCTCTGCCTCCTTCTCAACAACCGACTCAAATCATATTTAAAAGACAAAAACATAATTTATAATAACCAAATTGGTTTTGAAGAAAAATGCCTCACCACTGACCATCTCCTCACTCTCAAAGCCTTGATAAATAAACATGTCCAGGACGCCTCGAAGAAGATAGTGCATGCAGCTTTTATTGACTTTCGAAAGGCATTTGACAATGTGTGGCACTGCGGCCTTTTTCACAAACTCCAAAATTATGGAATTAATGGCAACTTCTTAAATACTATCAAATCCATGTATGATAAAACAATGTGCAGTTAAAATTAACAACCAATGTACCAATTTCTTCAAATGCTCTAAAGGAGTCCGTCAAGGCTGCCCTGTAAGTCCAACACTCTTTAATCTCTATGTAAATGATCTTATTGATGAACTTAATAAGACCAATCCTACTCCATTGGACCTTGGGCATGAGCCTATCACCTGCCTCATGTATGCTGATGACCTTATAATTCTCTCATCTTCTCATGATGGTCTTCAAATGTTTGAATAGCCTATCTAAGTACTGTGGCCAATGGAAATTGCAAGTTAATAGCGATAGGTCCAAGTGCATGACATTCTTTAAAAATAACACCAAATATAAACAAAATTTCAACATTAACAATTCTCCTCTGGAGAATGTAATTGAGTTCACTTACCTCGGTATTACTATAAATGCAGCTTGCAACTTCAAAGACACACTAGGTATACTTAGTTCTAAAGCTAACCGTGCCTTGTTAGCTCTTAACAACCGCTTCAAAATCAAATTCCTCCCCATAAAAGCTGCATAAAAATTATTTGTTTCGACCATAACCCCCATTCTACTATATGGTTCCGAGGTCTGGGGTCCCTACCTTTATCGAAACCCCAATTTTTGGGATAGTTGCGAAGTTGAACGAATACACACACAGTTTCTAAAAAGATTGCTAGGAGTTAATAGATCAACCACAAATACCTTAGTACGCGGTGAATTAGGCCGCTACCCCTTAAGCATGCCTTTAAACTGCAGAACCAACAACTTCATAAAACATATCCTAAATGAATCTGCACCGCACTCCCTGGTATCCAAGGCCCTTGAATACGAGAATTCAGTAAACCATCGACAAACAACAGCCTCCTACATGAATAACCTTACTGATGACCTCAAAAAGAATGGCTTCAACACTGAATCGATTGCACTTCTTTCAAAACTTGCAACCAAAGAAGCTCTCACACAAAACCATCAGACACATTGGAAAAACACCTTGAACGACTGTCCAAAAGCTTTATCATATAAAACACATAAAGCTCAATTCACATATGAAAACTATCTCTCACTTATCACCAACAGATCACACAGATGAATCCTCTCAAAAAAATTGCGCCTTAGCGACCACTGCCTTGCAATAGAAAGGGGAAGGCATTTCAAGGCCCCTTTAGAAAGAGAAACAAGATTTTGCAGACCCTGCCAAAACACAGTTGAAAATGAAACCACTTCATCCTTTCATGCCGAAAATATACCACTGAACGCATAACGTTCCTAAATAGAACTCAAAATCTCTGCCCCAATTTCAGTAATGTACCAACTGGTGAACAAAAGCTTATATACTTAATGTCCAACAAAGATGAAATCCTGCTACAAACATTTTCTGAATTTCTTCATGACATATATACCAAACGCCTGGCTTTAGAAACAATAATCAATAGGCTTTCTCAAATCTAGTGTAGTGTTGAACAATTTAGCTGTAACCTCGTAATTTTGTACTCTTTATTTTGTATCTAAACTTTTTTTTCCGTTTTCTGTAGCTGTAGTCGACCATGTATAGAGTGATATAGTGTCTATGATGAAAAAAAACCTTATATCAAAGCCTTCTTTCAAAATTTCAATGCTGAAAAGTTTTCTATAGGCCTCCTTGCAAACTCAAACAAAGCTCTTGATCATTTCAAAGGGAAACAAAGGGAAGACAAAAGGTTTCGGGTCATTCCTATGACGCATCTTAGTATATAGATTTCCGCTAAAGAATTTTTAATTTCGTTCGAGAATCTGTTTTTTCTCTTTGTGTATGGCCTAAAAATGGCTACTTTTGCACAACCAAACTCCTCTAAGTTTACAGCCAGACAGAGGCTATCGCAGACGCGGTATCTATTTGATAGCTGTTGCATATGAACATACATCAGTAAAGTTTCATAAAACCAGCTTTCCTAGCAGCTAATCATCATTTGCCTATTCCTCAGTCACTGTGACCAAAACAGGCAGATTCCAGAGAATTACCCTAAATTAGCAGAAATCACGTAGAAAATGTAAACCTATGCAGCTCCACCACTTCCATTAAACACGATAAAGTTAGCAATTGAAAAAGTTGATCTAAATTCTCCCGTGCTAGCAAAAATGATTATTGTGGTATACCACTTCGTCAAACCCGTTTATTGCGAAGCCTAAACAAGTAGGTATAACCAAACCAAGCCATAACCAAAAAATGTCGAAAATAGGTATATTTTTAATAAGACACATACATTTCATAACTAAAATGCAACAAATTTAAATAACAAATGATTTTACAAGTCAAATAGAAAAATTACAAATTGATATGAGACAAAAAGTATCAGTTTGACATGTATGGGGAATCATTTAACTCATTCACCCCCAGGAGATATTTTGAAAGAGAGCTCTTTATCCCTGGAATTTCATGATCGATCATCACCTTCTCCCCAAGCGATTCTCACGTGAACCTTTTGATAGATCGACCCACTTTTCATTGCATATTATGAAATATCAGTAAAAGATATGACAAAATGTTCTAAAAAGCTCCTGTTGTAAAATGAGACCAAATACAGTGGATTACGAAGAGAATCCTAATTTTGAGGGATGCTTGAAAGACAACGAGATTAAATTTTGTCCTGGGTTGCTGGGTTTAGAAAATAATCAAAGCAAATTTGAAATTATTCCTTTAAAATATTCAAAGCATCTGAGAAATTGAAGACAAAAACAGTTACGACATCAAAATATTCTATTACTGTTTGGCAAGTACTCATTTTGAAAACAGGAAAGCAGTGAAAAAAGGCCTAAAACATCGATCGAATCGCAAGGAGTCTTCTTACAGAGAACAATAGGCAATGGGCCTTGCACCTCTCTTAAGAGTTTTAAGACGTAGATTTTGAAACAACTGCTAAGGATTTTCGATTGAATGGTAATTAATGTACAGAGGATAGCTCTCACCCATGAGAAATTGCATTTCCTTTATTGTTCTGTGCGAGGAGTCCTTTATCACTAGATCAATGTTTTAGACCTTTATCATTTGATCAATGTTATGTTTTGGACAATGTTTCAGTGATTTTGCAATCATGACATTTTTTGAAAGTTAAATTTACCTTTACTTCTAATGCTTGTAAGACACCCAGAAAATCACAAAAAATACTTCGATCTTTTGGCTTTTAACCCAAATTTGAATCACTTGGATCCGTGAAGTACACGCTTTTTTTGTAAGAAACTAGGATCAGGCCATAGTACTAAAAGTTTCATAATTTCGCATGAAATCTTGTCCATTTTAGTACTAAAAGTTTCTTAATTGGTTTCTTATTTTTTGAATGCAGAATTAGCAATGTGGTCACTAACACTGCGGCAGATATGATTCTTGACATTTAAAACATCATAAAGGAATAAACAGTGTTCTGTCATGTTGAAAACACAAATGGTTAGATAATATTGCTCAAGAATAAAGGCTCAACGATCTATTTGCTATGGTATTCATGCTTTTAATTTTGAAAAGTTTCTTAGTACTTCTCAGACATAGTACTAGAGTTTCTTAAAATTTTGGCCATCTTAGTACTAGTTTCTTATAAACCAGTTTGTTATATAAAAAACGTGTATTCTTGAAGCTATGAATTTTCAAGACTGGGAACTTTTTTCTGGCTCACCCGGTATGTTCTTGCCTTATATTACTTTGAGGCTAGGACATTGCTTCCAACTATTAGTTTCAAATTCCATAAAAACATCCACAATTTCGATTGCATCGTCAATTTTTCTGAGCAATGGTAGAAGATATGTAATTTAACTGTGTTGCGAAGACTTCCATTTTAGCACTGGAGAGCAAAGGGATTTTGCGGAGTTTTAATGGATTTATCTTTAAGAGAAACGAATTTTGCCAAAGTAGCATATGACGTTTGGGAGTGAAATACCCCTCCTTCTAAGCAAACGTAAAGGATGCTTCTTCAAAATTTGTCCTCGCACTTTGATTTATACAATATTGGTCACAAAATTATCAACGTTTCCTTATCACCAATGGCGAGCATGATGTTATGGGAGATTCATTCTAAGCCAAAGTAAAGGGCGTGGCCTCAAAAAGTTTCCTGGGGCTTCGCCCCCAGACCCCCTTCATTTTGCTTTCCTCACTTAATTTACCCTAGCTACACCGCTGCACAATCTTCAGGAAATTCTCCAGTGCACTTATTAGGGAATATATTCATACATATCTAGATCTAGCCTGTCAAAGTAAAGACTATAAGATTTTCAAGAGGCAAACATGGGGTGATAGACAATAAATGAGAATGTTGTGGGATGGACTTCCCTATCCGAAACACTTAGACCTTCACTAAGAGACTTCATTGGCAAATGTTAATTAAAAGGAGTGCAAATTCAATATCAATCTTTGTAACGACTTGTATGTTTACGAGAAAAGTTAAGTTAAAAATTGAATTGTCATGTGTCGCTGTCAAGCAAGGGGCCCGCATCCACTTGCTGCCCCGGGGCCCCGGGCTTGCTCTCGGCGGCCCTGATCATACATGTCGATCTCGACAACTTCAAGTTTCTTTGTTAGTTTCTTTACATTTTCCTCCGCCACTTTCATGGTTGATTTGATAGGGTCATTTTCATTGCAGACAAATTGAATTGAAGCCTTGAAATCATCAAACTCTTTTTTAGGCCCTTCACTTTGGCTTCTTTCATGTCGCATTTTGAAAAGATGCACGGTGTGCCTCCAGAAGCTCTTTTACGACCTCTAGTGTAACTGCCATGGCTGAACCTATTATTTATTCTAAAAACATTGCGAGATATGAAGTAAAAAGTTATTGAACAAGCCAGAAAATTGCCAAATTACGGAGAGCAAAAATTAGCGTGCATTCTGCGATCTCCGCCATCTTGAAAAAACCCATTTATCAGCTAATGTATTGCAAATACTGTCAATTTCACCGTGTTTGAAGCAAATGTTTGTGATTTACATCCATAAGCGTACGGGGTGGGGGGACCGGGGGGCTGGGGGCTGTAGCCCCCCAACTTTGGAGAAATTTTCAAAAATTAGCTTCTTTCGGGCAAATTTTTTGCCCTAGCCGGGCAAAGATATTGGCAAAAAATGAGCTTTGTGTCGGACCGCCCCCTAGATTTTTCTTCCCGTATGTTTACATCCATTAAAAGGTGTTACATTTTCAGACAATCAGTTACAAAATTGTTGAGCCACCCTTGAAAAAATGAAATTTTCGTCCCCCCTTTCCCCCATGTCAATGTTGTTTTGAAAAAAGTACCTGATCGAGATAACACGCGTGACTCGGCAACTTTTTGTGGTACTGCAACATTGATTAGGGGAGAGGGGGGAATGCAGGGGCAACAAATTGAAAATCTGGGGGTGGCTCAACAATTTTGTAACTGATTGTACATCCATGATATCTATAACACTTGTTCTCAACTCAGCATATCCCCTGCGCCCTTAGGCAAATAACTAAGAACAAATAACTGATTACTACAAATAACGATTGATTATTTTGAATTTGTTGTTGTTGTTTTGCTATTTAATCTTCATAGATTTAGTTTTTGGTTTAGAATATACCATGTATAACTTTGTATCTATTGGAGAAAAGAATGGAAAGAATAAAAGAGAAGAGAACAAAAGAGAACTATTAAAAAAACCGAAAGTGAGGCTATTTCTCAAATGACGTAACAAGACTTGTTCCTGCTGAAAGCTTCCTGTGTGACGGGCACATTGCGAATACTGAAGCAGGATTCAGCAGGGGTTCAACAGACGTGAAGTTTGATCGCTATTTACCAATTTTTTCATCTTCAAAGCCAGTATGACTGATCAAAAAGAGAGAGAAGATATTTCAAGATGCAGAGGAGAAGTCGGAACTGTTGAATTTCCTGAATTCAATGTTGTAAAGCCGGAAGAAATTGCAGCGATGAGCCATGAAGAGAAACTAAGATTGATTGAGAAAGAAGCTCAAACTCTGTACGATTTTTGCCTCCAGAAAGGTCTGTCCAAGAAGGACCTTTCGTGGTGCTTGAAACCATTATTTGGCAGCCCACCAGAGTACGTAAAGAAGATCGTCAAGGATAACTCCAAGTTTTGCCTGGGCATCGGTTTCGTTTTCGCCTTGGTAGCTGTTATTGTGGCCTGGTCGCCCGCGTACAACTTTTGTTGTGTTCATGGAAAGCTCGCCCTCATGAAGGTAAGGGGCGGCAGGCGCGCAACGAGGAATTTTATGGGACAGGGGTCCACAGCCAGACTGCAGAGTATGGCAAGTGCACACCCGATATTTTTTTCCTGAAATATCACTGCACACCTGAGAAAGGGTGTGGCACATTTGAATATGGGTGTGGCTCTATTGTTTGAAGCCTTTATTTTGCCAGAGTGACAACTGAATGAAGAACATCAGACGAAATGACTGAAAGTTTGGAATTTCTGATGAATTTGTAGACTTACTACAGTTGTTGTATCTGTCAGTGTAGGCAATCTTGTTTTGATATTTCAGATCTTGGACTCATTGTAGTAAGTCTATGAATGCCCGTTGTGTTTTGTGTGCAATCAAATTTTAGGCCCAAATTGTTTCCGACGGAATACGGGACAGAAAAGCCTTTGAATTGGTATATTTTTGACAACAATTATTACTATTTTTGTTAAAGTTTCTTCCAAATACAAATTCAAAATTTTATGTGTACACTTGAAGTGCACACTTAGATCAAATTGCACACTTGCACACTCGATATTTTGCTCTTGCACACCCGAGATCTCGTTGGAAACTGCCATACTCTGCAGTCAGGGTCCACAGGACCGTCGAGAAGGGGGGTAGTCAGGGTAGTTACCAGGGGGCCCGAAGCTTTTAGGGGCCCGGCAAGATACATATGATGTTTTTTCCTTTGTTTTCAGTGTTCCTCGAGGAACGTTTCTAGGCCCGCGGGCCCACTGGCATTCTAAACTTACTCGTCCTTAGGAGGGTATTTGCATCTAAAAGCAGCGTTTTACCATTGAAATTGAGGGCGTGGTCCAAGGGAAAAGGGCATGGGCCAGAAAAATTTCCGGCGCCTTCAGCACCAGAGGGCCCTTCTGCTCTTAACCCTGGAGCCCAGTGGCCTCTCGACAGCCCTGGGGGTCCAAATCAGAAAAAGGGCACACTCCTAATCATTTCAATGCAATGGTGTAGTCTTGAAGGTCAGTTTATAAAATCAGAAAGTAAGGGCAAAAATCAAGGATATGTTTCAAATATTTGCATTATTTGTAAATCACATCAATGAGGGGGGTTCGGGGGCTTGCCGCGGGAAAATCAAGCTCTCTAGATCCTCAGAGAATGGCTGTAGTAAGAAGTGATAAAAATTGAAGAGACAGAAAAACCTGCCAAGGAGAGATGGAAAGGCCGCTTATGCACATAGAAATTGTGCACTGTAAATATTTACCTGTAAGAAACCATGCTCCGAACTCTGAAATAATGAAGGGTTTTAGGACACGGATGTTTTGATTGATTATTTATTTACCTTGTTTTGATCCTTGTTTCTTGTTTTTTGTCTTGTTTTCTGTTCCGTTTCGTCTTCAACTGAGCGTGGTTAGGTCCCACTGTTCTCAAGTTGTTCAAATAGAGCTCAAGGGATAAGTACTCATTGAATTTTTTTGTAAGAGGCTAAGAATTTGGGCCAGTACTGAAAGTTTCTTACAATTATCAAAATTTGAATACTTGAAGTTTCTTACGAGTTTATTAAAGGTTTCATAACTATCTTCATGTTCACTACTTGTGCCCTCATGAATATTTCAAAACAAAGCTTTTTGAAGCACCTTTTGAGCTATATGATACAGGAAACAAGTGAAAATAAAGCAAAAACATGCTAAGGTTTCCTCTGTCAAAATAGACATATTTTTCATAAGAAACTAAGAATTGGGGCCAGTAAGGAAAGTTTCTTAAGATTATCAGATTTCATTTCATTACCTGTTCCCTCCTGAACATTCCAAAACAAAGTTGCTTGAGGCCTTGCTAATGTTTAGATTTCATTTGAGTACCTTTCAGGAAATATGATACGGGAAAGATGTGAAAATAGAGTAAAATATGCGGGGGATTTCTTTTGAGAAAATAAATAGTTTCTCAAGTTATATTTCCCAGTACTGGAGTTTCTTAATTTTTGGCGATCTGAGAGTTGAGTTTCTTTTTAGCAGTTTCTCATATAAAAATACGTTTAGTCTTCTCTGTTTTGGGTTAAAAATGGAATCTTCCAGTCACCATGGTCTTGGACTTGCGAAGTCCATGGGAAAGTCCATTGTGGACTCAACTGCATGAACGTGCAGGGAAGGAAACTGATAAAAAAATTTGGAAATGAGGTCAAGTGCAAGTCACATCACTTCTAAAACTTCTTCCAGACATAAATATTTACCTCCAACAAAACACTTTCAGTTTTACTTTGGGGAGTACCCTCGTGAACTCTCGTTTATGTAAGCTAATCTAAATGAACGAAATACATGTTTTCTCCAGTCTCTTAATCACTCTCTCTAAATTCGACTTTTATCTCTTGCCAATTTTTTCAAAACATTTTCATATGTTGTTGAAGGCCATTCAATCAACAATATATGTTTCTGTATCATTCTTAATCCAAATTTCAGATTACCGTATTTCTTTGAAACGTCTTTAGGCATCTCAGCAACTTACTCCGTAACACAGGCATACTCCCCCGGCAATTTTGGGCCAAAATTTACCTGGCATAAGAGCTTAGATTTTCCCGCCAAAACTTTCCTGCCAGAATATGCTAAATTTCTTTTCTGAGAAGAGCTGAGCTGAACAGTAAGGAGGTATATATGTGAAGAATGAAAAACGCACTTTAATTCTTGAAGCAAAAAGATCTCGAGTCCCCTTGTCCAAACTACCCTGGCCACCAGAGCCCAAAAAAAGAAAAAGAGAGGGGAAATCTCTTCTCTCTTTTTCTTTTATTTTTTAAATTTTTATGGTACCCAGGGTATGTCCAAACATGTTTTGGAAAAGTGTTGGAGAAAGATTCCCTGTTTCCACATGTAGTTACAAGCTATTTGAAATTTTGTGGACTCCTTCACAAATTGATTAAAGAAGTAAATTTTTAGTTGTCAATTTCAAAGTCGTATGACATGTGAAACGATCTTTTTGGGCATGTGTTAATTTCCAAACAATTTCCTTGCAGTTTCTTTGAACTGAAATAGAAAGGGCACAGTCTGAAACCTTGCAATTTTTTCGTTAATTTAAAAATCCAGTTAATCTTGATTTAGGCTGAATATCGAGAAAATGCACATTGGAAGTGTGCATCAGAGTTCATTTTTAAGAAATTTGTTGTCGTTGTTTGAAAATATTTGAAAACGGCAAATCCGTGGCACAGAAAGAAAGAGGGGTTTTAGCCCTTTTTCGAGACTTGGTTTGTTTACAGCGGCGAGCTGCCATCTTTAGAAATAACGTGTTCTGATTGGTCAATCTCAAAATCAAAACAAACTCTGCAGTCCATTGAAAACGAAATGTTGCCCTGTTGGTAGTATTTGGTTGCAATAAGTTTCATTCCCCAGTTTTTGGCCCATATTTGAAGAGAATCCAGATCTTTCTATGGAGATAGATGGTCTGAGTGCGAGTTTATGTTACGATATATGAGGCAGTCATCTGCAAATAAGCGAACTTGTTAACTGACGCTACATGGCAGATCATTAATTAATATGACAGAGGAACGACAACGGCCCTAGTACAGTTCCCTGTGGCACTCCTGAGTCAACTGTACACTTTGATGATGCTTCACCCTCAATAGTTACCCTTTTGATGCGGTCCTGTCAAAAATGATGTATTCCACCAATGAATTTCACCTTGAATGCCATAGTTTTCTGGTTATCTGTGAAATATGGAGTGTGGAATGATGGAATTGAATAATGGAATGGAATGATGGAGTGGAATGATAGAATGGAATGATGGAATTGAATAGTCAAGATGGAATAGCCAAACTACTGGTTGGTTTTGAAAAAAATGTACACAGATGTGTTCGTCAGGATCTCCTTAGTCTAATTTGCATACATTTCCTTGAAATTTTCATGAAATTCCTTTAGATATCGACCAGAACAACAAGCATGGTAGCAGACAGTGTGGACAGACATCATTTATGCCGTTTAATTGGTGTGATTTGTGGGGAAAAAATCTGTAAAACATGGAGTAATGGAGTGGAATGATGGATTGGAATAGTCAAGATGGAATAGCCAAACTACTGGTCGGATTTGAAAAACATTTACACAGATGTGAGTTGTCAGAGTCACTTTGATCTATTTTGCATATAGTTTCTTGAAAATATGGTGGAATTTCTTCACAGTTCAACTGAAAAAATGGCATTTTTGTTAGGCTCAATTACCCACAGGAAAGGAATGTTGTGTGGTCAATGGGCATTGAGACATAAGGTAATCCCTTTAATCCTTATGGGATAGTGGCACCAAGATCATTATTATCATAGATGGGGGTTCATAAGAAACTTTAGGCAACAGCAAATATCGTTCACTGTCATTTGAAATCAATACCCCTTTGTTCTTCATTTAACGTTGCGCAACTTAACTGTGGCAATGTTGTAAACAACTTTCCTGCTATCTTGAAAGGGAGCCACATTCCGACTTTCCTTGAAAAACCGCAGTTGTATGTTTGAGGCTTATTTTGAGTTTGCACCAAGCTTCGCCATGATTGCCTTCACTTGCAGGAAAACACAAGGGACACTTCACTCATTGGGAAAAGCGTACAAGATATTTGCGTAACAAATGGATTGATATGAATTTCGATGGATTTTTTTCTTGAAAACAAAATGATTTTTGCCAAAGGTGTATGATATTTTTGGGAGTGAAATGCCCCTCAGGTAAACACGAATGTGCTCCCAGAAAACTGTCTTGCAAAATTTCAGCAGTTAACGGGGGCGACTGCCCCCTTTCACAATGAAAAATCAGTTTGACGCCCCCTTCTTTGTAAGAAGAGCGCCCCTTATCTTGACCCAAGTGCGCTATGTAAAACGTGTATTGTGATAGTTGCAGTGCCGAGAGGGAAATGTCCCCGCAGATCCTGTGCAAGGTAGCGGTCCTGCAATTCGTCGAACAAAAAAGTGCCACCAAAATGTCAATTAGAGTTCACTTGGACCTTTGAAGATAGAATCCGTCAGTTCTTTGTTTGCTTTCCTTCAAATGGGAAAATGCTTTGGAAGATTGTCAGTTAGCTAGATGCGGGCTATTTTTTACTGATGGCTTTGGGGTCAGACCGTATTTCAGGCCATTGATACAAAACTTTACCCCCTTAGGATTTGCTTGGTGTTTTTTCTTTTCTCACACTACAGGAAACCCCCGTCCAGGGTGAAATTGATCTTCGTTCACTTTGGTCACAGCGAGACAGTAAGGATTAAAGGGATTATCTAATGTCTCAATGCCCATTGACCACGCCACATTCCTTTCCTGTGGGTAATCGGGCATAACAAAAATGCCACTTTTTCAGTTGAACTCTGAAGAAATTCCACCATATTTTCAAGAAACTACATGCAAAATAGATGAAAGCGACCCTGATGACATATCTGTGTAATTTTTTTTCAAATCCAACCAGTAGTTTGGCTATTCCATCTTGACTATTCCAATCCATCATTCCATTCTGTTACTCCATGTTTTACAGATTTTTCCCCACAAATCACACCAATTAAACGACTTAAATGATGTCTGTCCACACTGTCTGCTACCATGCTTGTTGTTCTGGTCGATATCTAAAGGAATTTCATGAAAATTTCAAGGAAATGTATGCAAAGTAGACTAAGGAGATCCTGACGAACATGTCTGTGTAATTTTTCTTCAAAAGCGACCAGTAGTTTGGCTATTCCATCTTGACTATTCCATTCCATCATTCCATTCCATCATTCCACTCCATCATTCCACTTCATCATTCCATTCCATCATTCCACACTCCATTTTTTACAGATAGCCTAGTTTTCTAACTTAATCAACAGTTTACTGTGTGGAAATATATCAAAATGCTTTACTAAAATCGAGAATTACCATATCTATTTGCTTCTTCCGATCGTACATGCTCAATATGTCGTCCATAGAAATAATCAATTGACTCTGACAAGAATGTCCACTTTTAAATCCATGTTGCTGTGGTGTCAATATTTTATGGTGTTCCAGGTGAGAGGATAGGACGGCAAATTATATGCTCTAGGGTTTTACAACATATACTCGTAATAGATACTGACCAGTAATTCCTTGGATCATGTTTATTTCCTTTCTTGAATATCGGCGATATGTTTACATTTTTCCAGTCGACTGGAAGTATTCCCGTGCTCAAACTTTGATTAAATATATATGTTATTGCTGGTGCTAGTTCCTTGGCGAATAATTTCAGAATTTTGTTCGGAATGTTGTCTGGTCCGCTGGCTGCAGGAGTTTCTCTACTCCTTCTATTGAAGTATGGAGATCGTCTATGTTTGGGTATCTTGGCTCATTTAGTTTTTGGGCTCTTCAAGGTGATCTTGTTTTGTGAAAGCAGATTTAAAGTGGTCATTTAGAATTTAAGCTTTAGATTTACTGTCCTGATGTAACTGGCCATTCTTTCTTAGAGCTGAAACACTGACGCTATCATTTCTTTTTGACTTTATATCACGCCCGACAACACACCCTTCTCGAGGAGTTTTGGCTCGTTTTGATGCCCGTATACAAATGTATAGGAAAATGACGGGAAGTGAATATGTTTAACGACTTTTAACTTTTCTTGTGGGAAAGAGACGCTACTTTCCGTGTCAATTCAATTCTAAAAGATAGTGTATTTATCTAAGAAACATTGAAAATCAAATTTCTTTTGATTTAAGCTCCTTAGTAAGCTCCACAAATTTGGACAAGAGTGGTGGTCTTATTTTGAGAGAGTTTCCATTGTCTTTGAGCATGATCATTCGAACTCATTGTCTTTCATGATGGGAGCAGCACCTCGAAGACAATGACATTTACAAAATACATTAGAGCGTAGAATTGTGTTGAAAACGGTGTGGTCTTCGTGCTGCATGCTTGAAGAAACTTTAATTTTGAACGAAGCAATGAATCACTACGCAAAGCACTAATGATCCATTTTACCTCTAGTGAAGGACAATATCTGGGTTTCTTGTTCGAGATGCGTTCATGTTTTTGCAACAAACCGTCCAGAAGAAAGACACGAAAGAAGCAAATATCCGCTTGTTTAGGCCACAGCTTCGAAGGGAGAAATTTCGCGATGTTTATGGATCAGGAACTAAATTTCGTTTATGAAAGCAGATTTCTTTATTGGACAGATGAAGAATACACGATAGACAATGTCTTATTTGTACTGGACAATGAGTTCCACTTGTTGGACATATGGGTTAACAACTCAACGAAGAGAATTTGTAAACTTCTCAAATTTTTCTAGAAACTTCTTCTTGTTCCGAAAATAGTGGCTCTAAAACGGCAGACAAGTACGGGGTGGATATTGGCTATATTGAAATTGAAATGATTACTTCTGATGGACAACTGCAATGACTGCTATTTTGATGATTTTCGGAAACTCACAAACAAGCATACCCTAGAGATGGGTCCACAAGGTAAAGTTGGGACACTTAGGGTAAAATCGGGTGACAAAAAATTTTGATTGACGTACTTTTTTCTGAACATGTAAAACTTCAATGTTTTCCAGGCGTCAAAATTTAACTGTTTCACCCCTTGCCTACCCATTTTACCCCTGCCGCAGTGCAACACAATGTATTATCAATCTTCATTTCTGCTAATTTGAAAGGCACAATAAAGCTTTATTGATTTAAGCATACTCTTCACGAGATGCAGCTCTTGGAAAGAGAAGTCTTTACAATGTTTTCTTTGACTCCATTCTTTGATGTCACTTGAAATGGCATTATATGACATCCATCATCCTTCAAAATTACTAGAAAGAGATATCAAGCAGCTTTGAGCAAAGAAAATTTTTGATGGTTAGGCGTGTAGTTATTCTTGTTCATTTTTATGCATCATCAACGTTTCCAAACTTCCAACCTTTGCAGATTGAATTTAGAAGAAGTTTCAGGTTGCCTCAGAATTTGAAAGAATTAAAATTTCAATTTTGTGATTATTCAATTGCTATTATGTTAACATCATCACATCACATCATAAACAAAATCATCAGTATCAATTACTACAGGACAGTAATTGTTTCTTGTACGTTGTAATGGTGTCTTGATGTAAATGATTAATTGGCAACAGTGATGTTCCACCGGAATTGCATCAGTCTTCAGGCGTTGTGACAAGAATCATTTCTCCGTCTTCGTCTTTGTCATTTATGCTACATCAGGGTTGTGCTTGATAACGATACACTTGTTCTTTTTGAGAATCCTAAAGTGGAAGAGACGGAAATGTCCTACAAATGTCTGTGCTGCACAACAAATCTTAGCTAGTCTCATATGGAATTACATGTGCAAAAGACACTGATCAAGAACAATAACGTGAGTCTACTTGCAGTAAGCTTCGCATTTATAGGTAATATGATGAACGCTGTCGAGTTTTTCGTACAAGACAGTCTTCATAAACATTATTCCATATGTAAACGTCCATTTCTAAGCCAGAACTCCCGATTGGTGCGAAGTTCTTCAACAACGAAGAAACTTCATGGTTGTTTACATTTAAGCCGAACCGAAAAGAAAGTTCTCAGAACGCGAAGTCAAAGTGTTGTTATTATTCTTGTTGCCTTTGTGCCGAAACGGCTAGCAAAGTACTCCAAAAATAAATCTGTTTCCGTAAACTTCCAATAAACTTTGAATTTAGTAAATTTAGTACGGGTAAACATTTGTTTTCCGACTAAAAATTAACACGTTTGTGAATGGAAGCCAGTAAAGCTAACGAAGAATAAACGGTCATGGCTCTCGAGTAAAAATTGCCTTCGAAAACTATGGGAAATGACAAAGTGTATGGCAAAAACGCTAACATTTTTAGAAACTAGATGCATACAGCTATTGCGTTATATCTCCATATTGAGGATTTCTGTCTTAGAGAAAATATTGCACTTTGGAAAAGTTTTGGGTTAATTTAGGCCAAGAAAAGTTGATTTTCTTGAAATAGCCAGGCCAAGTTCAAGAGGAGAAAAATATAACTTTTTTGGTCAACATTTCGTATAGCATGGCATCCTAGGTCAAAGAAGTATCGAGGAATCCAGAACTTTGAACAAAATTACCATGAAACCAAGGGCAAGCGTTAAATTTGCAAAAAATTTGGCTCACCTGCTGTGCTGCATCCAAAGTTTGTCAACAGAGTTGTTCACAGCCTTTGAAAAGTTTGCAAAACCAAGGAACTTAGAGTCAAAAACTCTTAAAGAAGTTGAAAGAGCGAATATACAGCTATTGCGTTATATCTTGATATTTTGGTTTGCGACACTTGTGACGTCTGCTGACGCCATTTATCACAAAATTTTACTTTCGTGCCACAGCTTTCATTCAATAGAGGCCGGAAGTGACGTCAGATTTTAGGCTTGGTGTCGTCGGGGTCTCAATGGAAAGAAAGGGTTGTGTGCCGGACATGTCCAGCGAAAAGAGCGCTTACTTTGCATTGTTTCCATTGTTTTATCGGTGCACTGTCCGGTGCATAAACATTTCACTTCCCATACTGGCGTCGGGGCGATCGCGTCGTCGGGCGTGTATATACTTCCAGAAAGATTTATTTTTCTCTTCTTCAAGAGAATTTGACAGAGATTCGTTGACATATGTCCAGTGGGCATTTCTACATTCTTTCTGGGTTGCCCTTTTAAGAATCCTATATTTCTCCCAATCACTTTTCAAATTTGTCTGTTTTGCTTTCTGATGGAGCTTATGCTTCTTTCTGATTTTCGTCTTCAATCTCGTTGATATCCAAGGATACCCATGATTTTTTAAAGTTAATTTTGATGGTATGCAAGAATCTAAAACACTGCTTATCCCTATTTTTAAAGTTTTCCAGCTTTCCTGAGTGGAAGAGCACTGGCACACTTATGTTGTTAGTTTTTCCACTTTTGAACTCACATCATTCCAGTCAGCTTTTTTATAGTTATACCCTTTGTGCCTTCTTACTCTATTGTATTTTGGTTTGATATCTGAGTCAATAACTATTATTTCATGATCTGAGATTCCAGGTACGGTTAGACATGCCTTAACTACCGGGTGTCCCAGAAAAAAGGTAACAGATTTGATCATGGCTAGCGCTAAAGATTTAGCTTGAATCGATCGAAAATAATCTTTAAACTATTACTCGATGGTCAACTTGAAGATAGACACCTTGTTTGCTGATATTAGAGCATTGAAAGAAGAAATTTTTATCACGAAAGTCAAGATTTGCCTCCATCCCTAAACCAGAGCTTTTGGGTTTTGGCCTAAGTTGTTGACGCACTTGTTGTGGAATCTCCTGAATCAGAGCAAAGTACAAGCAAGAAACTGCGTGCTTCGGAAAAATTCTTGATGGAAATCCAAATCGAACTTGAAATCAAATTCACGAATTTTTTTCCCAAAGAGACATCTCCTTTCATTCAACAAAACCTTTGAATTACACCTACTGAATAAAAGTTATTCATCAGCGAATTAATTCCCTTTGGTGTGAAAAATCTTCCTTGCTTAGAATTTCTATGCTATGTCTGTCCTTGAGGAGATTCCCCAAAACAGTGCGTTTGTAGTTTAGGCCAAAACCTAAAAGCTCTGGTTTCGAGATGGAGGCAAATCTGCGCTTTCAAGATAAAAATATCTTCTCTCAATGTTCTAATATCAACAAACAAGGTATCTATCTTTAAGTTAACTATGAAGGAATAGTTCAAAGATGATTTCCGATTGATTCCAGCTCAATTCCTTACACTGGCCTTGATCAAATCTGTTACCTTTTTTGGGACACCCGGTAGGCTTGGATGTGATGTAAAATATAGATCAAGGTTTGTCATTTTTCCTGGTCAAGCTGGTTTGCATTTGATCAAGTCCATGTTCTTCCATTATGTCTAATGAGTAATGATGTTGGTTGCTTTGGTTACACCCTAATTTCACTGATGATGATTCCCAGTCGATATGATTGGGATTGAAGTCCCCACCTAGTATGATGATTTTATCTTTACATTTCTCCTTAACTTTGTAAATTGACTCATTTGTTATACTTGCACTTGGGGGGGGGGCGGTAATATGACCCCACAATTATGTTCTTTGTCCGTGTTTGGATTTCAGTCCAAATTATTTCGCAGTTTACATCACTGTCCTCGAGTGAACATGGTTCAGATTGGTCTTTGCATGTAATAAGTACGCCCCTACCATTTCTATTTCGATCTTTTCTGTGATAATTCTTTTGAAAATTGTGTGGAAACATTGTTGAACTTTTTATATCCTTTGATAACCATGACTCTGTGCCAATAACTACATCTGGATTTAAGTAATCTACTGCCTCTATAAACTGTGGGCGGTTGTAAAATGTACTTTGACTGTTGGAAACAAGGATTCTTAAGCACAGTGATCCAGCAAATGTAATAAATGCCAAAGAATGGAAATTGTCAAATTTAATCAGCCTTTTGCTCATATGCAAGAGCAATGATTGACAATCAAGGTAAAAGAAGAATTATTAAAATCGGACCTATGAGAGCCAAGAAACTGATTTTTGAAGTTTCAATATATCACATGTTTGCAAATTTCACATAAAAAAGGGAATGAACAGTAGATTTAGGCTAACTTCAAAATTCTATTTCTCTGCCTGCAATGATCCGACTCTTGAAACTCTTTTTTATTTGATTGTATACCGGGTGTCCAAACAAGCATACAGATTTGGTTGACCCTCGCGACAAGAGTATGGCGTGAATATATCCAAAATAAGTTTCAAAACATGCCTCGATGGCTAACATGAACGAAGATACCTCGCTTGTTGATACTGGTGTATTGAGAGTGAAAATGTTAATATTAATCTTAATTAGGGGAGCGGGGGTTTGCTAAATGAAAGAATTCGAGATTTTCCAAACATTCTCAGCACTTATGGCTAGGATTGTCTTTGGATTCTTGAAAATCACTCCTTAAAGAATGTGTTTTAAATGAGTCCTTGAAACTGAATTTAATACCAAAATGGAATAATTTGACATATGTACCATTTCTTGACTTGCGGTGTGCAGGGAAGTAAGGTCATTTGCCTGATTCATATCCCTTAATATATAATTCAAAGGATCCTAAGATACTTTAAAACTAGAGGTAAGGATATCTCCATACACAAATTAGATAACTGTCCCTCATGCACGCATCTCGTGCAAAATTCTGGTTTCTGTTAAACCAATCAATGGAAACAGTACTAAGGAGCTATGGCATCCTACTGAACCATGGCAATTGCATGAAAAATCAACGAAGCTTAAGAAACAATGATGGCTCATCATAGTTTCTTATACAAATACATGTATCCAAAAATGTTTGCCAACGGGTAACGCAACGGGTAAAGAAAATTTGTGTAAGGTCCAGTGCCGATTTCCAACGGGTAACACGGGTAATGGACTATTAATTAAAATAATACGTCTCCAGCATGTACAGGGTGTCTCAAAAAAATTGTTCGACGTTTGATTAAATACTAAAGAATAACGATACGCTCAATGCACCCTTTGTCAATTTACCCTTTTCCTGAGATTTTAAATTAATTTTTGACACAAGAATCTTGCAAATCAGCTAAAAATTCATGGAGTTACAAGCTCTTGAAGTTCAAGTTTGTGCAAAAGCTGAAACTAGAGGCCTCGAAATGGCATTTTGGTAAAAGCCCCATAGGCCGTCGTTTCTCTTATTTCTCAATTGTTTCAGGGCGAACAAAGTGGGATTCTAACAGGTTTTCGATAACCTAACTGTCAAGCATATGGATCCTTTCAAGAAACAGATTGAGTCTCTCCAGGATTATGTTTTGAACCACTGTTTTTGGACTTACGCAATGTTAAGGAAATTTAGAGAATGATCGCAAGAAATAATTTACTTTAGAAGTCATTTTTGGTTTGCTTTGATATCAACGAGAGGTATGACATTGGATAAGCTTCTCTTACCTCCGTCTTCGAGATTTTTTGCAATGCAAGGAATCTGGAGGGTCTCTGGTTTCAGCTATCGCATATTTTTTATCTTTGAGAGCTCGTAACTCAGTGAATTTTCAACCGATTAGCACGATTTTAGTCTTTAAAATTATCTTATAATCTTAGGAACAGGGTTATCTTTCCATGAGCCTGTTCATGTTGTCCTTTTTTTCAATATTTTATCAAACGTCGAACAATGTTTTTGAGACACCGTGTATCCTGAGACAGACATCTAAGAAAGAAATGTAAAAGTAAAAGTAAAAAAGGCTGCTGCTGTTTAGAATATATCTATCCCTAGTCAAACTGGCCGGTATCTTCGATATAGGATATTGTAGACTCGAGAATAATGCTATCTTCTATCACGATACAACGGGTGCTTCCATATGGAAGAAGATTACACTGGGATCTATCATCGAGGCAAGTGAGATCGATTTCTGAGATGTGAGAGAACTGACCAAAGAGACCCAAACGAAGTGTGTAATGCTGTGGGCAGTGCACGAGGAAATGTTTGTTGTCCTCATTGGCTAAACCACAGTTACAGATTGTAGAAAGGCATTCAAAGGCATGTCTGAAACTATGCTCATTTGCTCATTCAATGCACTAGTTTGAAGATGGAGCCCAGTTAATAATATTACACCTGAGATATCAGATATGCGATATGTAGAATTTTTAACTGGTCGAATGATTGAGAGCAAATTCATTTTTAAATTGTGCGATTGTAGTAGCACTCTGGATATTGCTGTCAAGTGAATTCCACTCTAACAACGTGTTTTGTAGCCTGACGCAGGCTACGTGTTTCGAAAATACGTATTGGAAAGAAGACTGTTCTTGCCGCGAGTTGCTCATTTTCATTTCATTTTCATTTTATCATATTTTAACGCAAAACCCTATCAGCTAAAAAGAACAAAAGAGAACTACGCAAATATCTATTTACATAGAATAAAACCTTAGAAATTTGCTGGTCTTCCTAGGGATCGTAACCTTCTTTATTCGCAATGGGTAATCTCAAGGTTTATCTTACTTAGCGGTGATGTTGAACTCAACCCTGGTCCAGAGACACTGAAGTTTTGTTGCTGGAATTTGAACAGTATTTCTGCCCATGATTTTCTAAGTGTTTCACTTATAGAGGCGTACAACTCCATATATAATTACGACCTCATAGGCATTGCTGAAACCCATCTCGATGATTCTGTAGATCAGGAAAGACTTATTCTGAAAGGGTGTGAATTCATCAATTGTAATCACCCTTTGAATTCCAAAAGGGGTGGAGTTGGGCTGTATGTTAAAGTTTCACTTTCCAAGAAGGAAAGGCCAGACATTGCAACACTACCTGAAAGCATCGTATGTGAACTCAATCTCGATAGGAAAAAATATTTTTTCGTTGTTGTTTTCAGAAGTCCCAGTCAGGACCAGCAAGAATTTGACAATTTCATGAACAATTTTGAGCTAATGCTGTCTAAAATGTCTGCCGAGGAGCCATATGCCGTCATCATTAGTGGGGATTTCAACTGTCGCTCTCCTCAGTGGAGGGAAAAAGATAATGAAAACGAGGAGGGAAGACAATTCGAACCATTGACGACAGACCTCGGACTACATCAGTTAAATCTCTGGACCGACCCATATGATTGGTCAATCAAAATCTTGTATCGACTTGATTTTATAGATCAACCTAACCTGTTCATTGAATCTGGTATTCACCCCTCCCTTCATGAGCAATGCCATCATCAAATTATCCATGGTAAATTGTCTGTCAGAAATCTTGCTCCGCCCCCTTACACTCGCAAACTATGGTTTTATGATAGAGCAAACATTCCCGCTATTCGGAAGAGTGTAGAAATGTTCCGTTGGCAAGAAACTTTTGAAGAAGTACCACATCCCGATGAGCAAGTTAAGATTCTGAACAAAGTCCTTCTGAATATCTGTTCGAATTTCATACCAAACAAACTAAAAAAGATAAGGGCCAACCAGGTCCATTGGATTACCCCCAACATAAAAAGTTTCTTAAGAAAGAAAAATCGTGCTTTCAAATCATTTGTCAAGAAAGGTCAACCAGAAGATATGCTTGAAGGTATTCAAAATATGATAGCTCAAGGATCGAAACTTGTGGAAGATGCTAAACATAAATATTTTACTAACGTTGGTCGTACATTATCAGATCCTTCAACTGGCACCAGAGTTCGTCATTTGCTCCCCTATCATAATTTCTCATGCTGCGAAATTTGGTCTTAAACTCCTTCCTTGTTACCTGGAGCTTGGCATTAAGTTTTCTGATTCCCAAGATCATGTAATGATCTGTCATATGCACTTGGATTCTGCAAATTGTACGTTAACTGACGCTCCTGTACTATGTCATTGAAAAGATATCCAGGCGATTCGGATCTTCTTAAACAAAAGAAATGATTCAATTTACGCTGCCATCTTCTGTGATACGAGCTTTCCCAACCCAGTTCTTTAAAAAGCTTCTGTCTACTTGTTCATCTCCATGTTCTATTCACAGCTGGTGCCGCTGAATATTGTACCTGCTCCAATGACAACTCCTTCCATCAACCGTACTTTTTTCCAACTATTTTTAGATATCTGACACTAAACATTGCATTTGTCCTTCCAATGTGTAAAAATTCCCCTTGATAAGATACATCCTATTTCAAGATCTTGATCAACTACCGTTGTTCATGCTTCATATTTTTCTTGAAACTGATCTTGATTATCAACATTGACGTAGTTGTCAACCTTTGTAAATTTCCTCAAGTCTCTGGGGAAAGCAAATGGAACAAACCAAAATTTTCTTTTTGAGGAGAAAGTCATAGAGATGAACCTTGGTCGGCAACTATCATCATCGCCTTTCACTCTCGAAATTCTGATGGATACTTAAATGGCTGTGGAAATAGCCAATGGCGATTTGCTTGATCAGACTGTTGAAGACAAGGCATATTTTAACATATGTACTGGTGGGATATTTGCCCCACTAGGCCCTCTTCTTGCCCCACCACTGAGGAAAAATTGCCCCACCAGTAATTGGGCCCAATCGAAAAACTAAATTTTGTGATTATTGAAGCAAAGTTTCTAATTTGGCTGTGGTAAAGAAGGAATTGAGAAAGAGACTCTAAGCCAACGAATATGATGTTCATTCGAAAATTCTCGCGAAGATGCTAATTTATTAAAATATTGTTACAAATGGTCAACGGCAAGCACGGGTTCGAGAGAAGCGTTATAGCCGTGTATAAGGCGTGTCATCGAACATTTTCCCTGGGGTCTTCACCCCCAGACCGCTTTCTTAACATACGAGTTGACCTACCCTGGCCAAAGCTACTCCTTACGTTATACATTGTCAACATGTAGTATGTAGCTTAAGAAGATCAGTGAAGATCAGTGCAATTTACATCCAAAATCCTAATTTGCTGAATCTTTCATTTGAGAGCAAAACTGTGCATCGCTGGTAATTTTCCAAATTAACTCAGGCTAGGGCATCAACCCACAAATGTTTCACGCTGCAAAACATTTTGATTCCCGGGAGTTTATTGCTTATTCCAGTTTGATGTTTGGAGAGTTGACAATATATTTGAGTCGTATGGTATCAGGCACGGAATTAGTGGGGGCTGGGGGCATGGCCTCCCCAAAGTGTAAGAGTTTTCGTAAAAACCGTTGTCTTTATAGATAAAAGAATAAGCTTTACACCTTTACTTCCTAAAGCAACCCACAAAAAACCATAGCACAGCTGCATGATAATTCGGCAAACGACAAGCCCGTCTAACTAAGTAATTTATTGTTGATCCAGAGGTTTGAGAAATATACAAACTTATTAAGCGACGAGAATTTTGATTACTTTCTCCAATGAGGGAACTTACCATGGGAAATTTCACGGGATTTTCATGTAACTTTGAAATGTCTTTGAATCGTGGATTTGAGAACAACTTCATTTTCTATGCCAAATTTTCATTTCCATGGTGGTGGAGCTGATTTCCGTGATTCACATTCCCGAACCGGTGCTTATGATAAACATTGTTTTGATGGTCTCTTGATACTTTCCCAACTGATGGCCCGTTAGGTTTTGCACAAAAATGCCAGTTTGTATGTCAGGAGGAATGAAGATTAAGCTGAATGACATAAAATGAAGTAAAAGGGGCGTTTCCTACGTTTTCCGAGAGTCTGGAGGGTGTTACCGCGAAAAATTTTCCCGGGGGCTTCGCCCCCAGACCCCCATGTTTCCTCCTTAGTGGCCCTCCCCAAACTCCAAGCCTAGATCCGCCCCTGTATGGTATCCTTACTCATTTAAATTTTTCTATGGAAAAAGTGGGCCCTTTCCATTTTTGCCCCACCACTGAGAATTTCTTAAAATATCCCTTGGTTGAAGAGGAAAATTTCTCGGACAGAAACCTTCCAGTGGCAGCAAAATTACGACTTGTAGCAGAGAAGCTAAAGTTTGAGAATAATCTTTCCACTCCAGTTAACAAACTACAGGGTGTTTTAAAACAAGTATACAGGGTTCGTCACAAAACCGATGAATGGCGACAGAATGTGCGTAGGTTTGAAACTGTTATTAACAGAGAACAATGAAAAATGTTTAAAAGTAGGTTTCTCAAAGGTGTGAGCTTGGCCCAGGCCTTAAAAAGCCCTGTAAAATATTTACTTGCACTTTGTTAGTGATTTTTGGATCTTTAACCGGATGACATGGGTAATTAGTATATTCATCATAATCATCATATTTTTCAGACAAAGTGGTAGTACTTTTGAAGAAATTTTTTGCAAGTTTTTAAAACGAATTAAAACGAAATATTTGAAAGATACGTTGCCAAGATATTGAAGTTTAATGCAAAAATGGATTTTAACGCTTGCAAACGCTTGCTTTTTTTTGTTTCAGCTTTGAAATTGAGATATTGAATTTTTACAGGGAATTTTTTTGAGAAAATATGTAAAAGAAATGATGCTTAAAATGGGGAAAACCATTTGCTGTATCGATTCAGCCATTACATGATCTTAAAGTAGATAGAATAGGCTATCAACTGAAAAAAAAGTTTTGAAAATCGGACAACGGAAAGCTGCGCTATGGGAGTTTGAAAATTGTTGTTGTAGTGTCAGTCTGACCGGAAGTCTCAATGTAAACAAACACCTGCCACTTCGGTTAACTTTGGAAGCATGTTTCTCCGCTCATATTAGCCCGATTTTCAAACGGTTTGCTTTGTGTTAGCCCTAAGTGTATCCTTTTTTAAGAAAATGACACCAGACTTGCATTTTCGAAGGTTCATTTTTTTCAATTTATTCCCTAATATTCGAAATCTGGATCACTGTGTATCGTTGACATATATTAAGAAAAGGAGAGGTCTAAGACACGAGCCGTGTGGAACTCCAATGTCTATAGCTTGAATTTCAGAGGAGACGCCATTGACATTGCAGAACTGCTTGCGGATATTTAAATAAGAACAAAACCAATTATGCTCGATGCCATTGATGCCATAATGATGCATTTTAGCTAGGAGTATGTCATGATCCACAGTGTCAAACGCCTTTTTTAGATCAATAAAGATGACAGCGTTGACTTTACTATTGTCAATGTTCGGCTTGTGTAAAATGCAGGTCAAATTTTTGCAGGTCACCACGGCAGGTCACCGCGAGGGCCGAGGGCTCATAGGCTGCACAAAGGAATTCTGTTGTGTATCAGATACTGCGAACCGCTAGTGTGTTGACGTGTATTGTGTCAAAGTGAAGCGGCTAGATGTGCCCCATGACTAAGCCAAGACGAGAAGGTCTTCAGCACGGGTGGCGGGATTCTTGACCAAATTTTAGATTAAGCTTGCTGCAAGCGTTTTTGAAATGAAACCGTGACTGACTAGACTAACGTTCCTCTAACTTTGGTGAAAATCATACCCTTGGCCAAATTCCCCATTTAGAGTGGCATGAGATACCACTTTGTGGACAAAATTGCCAACTTTTCGCTTTACCTCGATCAAAAGTTTTCCAAGGGAAATATGCAACTCTGGGTGTGTGCAATAAGACCGCTTTTGTCTTCCTTACTCAAGAGGACTTTATCACCAGTCAATTATTGAGAATTATAGCACCAATTCTCTGATCAAAATTACATCACCAGCTGGTTAATGCTTTCAGTCGTTTGATTTATGCGCAGAGTACCGCCATGGGGCTAGGGCGGCTTTCTTCTATGTCAAGTTATCGTCACTTTGTTTATGTCATGAAATTCAAAGGGATTTGATAACCATCTCTCACGGTGTAACCAGGCATTGTGTAATTACAAAAGCGAGGCTAGGATTGCGTTCCCATTTAACACCAAAGGGAGAGGCATTGTCACACGGTTTTGTGAGCTTTCGGAGAAGTAGAAAAATCATTTTGCCACCCTCTTATCTTTTGCGAATCCTGAAATTAACAAATACATACAAATTAAGGAATACGCCAGTATACTAGCGGTTTGCAGTATCTGATACACAACAGAATTCCTTTGTGCAGCCTATGAGCCCTCGACCCTCGCGGTGACCTGCCGCGGTGACCTGCAAAAATTTGACCTGCATTTTACACAAGCTGTGTCAATGTTAACATACCAGTCATCGGTAGATTTAAGCAAACATGTCACAACCGAGTGAAGAGCTCGGAAATTAGACTGATGCATGTACAGATATTTGTTTTTGTCAAGGTGATAATAAAGCTGATCATATATCAGTTTTTCAAACAGCCGAGATACAACAGGTAGAACAGAGATGGGTCGATAGTTTGCTCCCCATGCCGTATATGCCGTATATCATCATGCTCCCCATGCCGTATGTGCCGTATAGATTGTATGCGTTATTGACAACAATTGGTTAATGGTTTTGAGATACCCCCAGACGAAAACCAGATTGGTTTGGAGTTATAAGGCTATGGTCTAATATCTGCTTTCTGCTCATAAATGGTCTCGAATGAAAGTTTTCCAAATATATTACCAAATACCAAAAAGTGGCAACAGGGAGATTGGACGACGGTTGTTTTTGCTCTGTCTGCTGTTCTTCTTGTGGCCAGGAATTATGGTCGCTCCCTTCCACGAAGTGGGGGTAAACACCTGTCTCTAAACACTTCAAAGGTCCAACACAGAGGCTCTATAATTGCACAATCAGATATCTTGATAATCGAGATCGAAATATCATCGCAACCATGTGCCTTTTTTATATCATGAGAATGAATGATATCATTCGAATAACACAATTAAGATTTTCGACTCTGTGCTACTGTGCCACTTGCCTCATAGATTCCAAGAATGTAGTCAACACTTAATTGTCAACGTTGATGAACTGAAGCATTTCACATTCTATATGATGATGCACGTAGTTACCAATTTCTCCTGCTTATGGATTTTCGTTTGTACACCGGATGCTGACTTAATTAGAAGCTGTTTGAATGTCTCAGCAAGGCTCTTCAATGGCTGAACGGTCCGATGGCAGTCCAGACGTCTTAAACAAACATTTTTGGAGCTGTCCTAGGGTGGAGAGCAAGAAACACGTCTGCCCAACGCGGCATATGTGACTCTTCATAATAATGCTCATAGCTTCTGCCCAACTGTAGCAAAAGAACCGCCAAAGTAAAAAATTAAGGACACTCACAACTCAACAGGAGGCATTAAGCCAAGCTTTTATACTCTTAATAGTGATAAAAAAGAACGTTGTGCTACGTGTAACAGCATTCAATAGACATCAAACGAGAAAGAAGAGGTGTTGTTTCTTCAATCCACTGTACTTTAAGTAAATTTTTTGACTATTCTGAATTTCTACAACTCAGTTGATCGACATGGCTTTGATTTGAAATAAGTTTAAGGAATTATTTAAAACAGTAATTCAGTCAACATAAACAATACTGGTTCCACATGCGACCACGCGTCGTTTTCAAGAAAATGATCACATATTCTAAAACGGCCACAAATTTTTTTCAGAAGGTGACTGAAGTAGATGTGCTTGAGAGATGTTCTAGTTACTTTTAATTTTTGCTAACGCACCGTTTGACCCTGTCTTATAGATTTTCAATTCTTTTTATCAAAATATCTGTTTCTATCCACTAATACAGTATTAGGTTGTAATTCGCCAACTCTGTGAAATTTTTCAATTTTTCCTTGATCTTGTGAATCAGAAATGATCTTGAGGTGAAAACGATCAAGATAGAGAATTTCAAGAATCGGATTAGTGTAGGCAGAGATATTGAATTTTGAACTTAGCCTAAATTTAATGTTCATCGTCTTTTTGATGTGAGTTAGAAAACTTGTAAGATCTTGAAACTTCAAAAATCTGTTTCTTAGCTCTCATGAGTCCGATTTTGATAATTTCCAATGAGCTATAGCTTCATTAATTTTGAGGGCTTTCATTTTTCGGCATTTGTTGCATTGTTTTGCCATTCTTGATCATTGTACTGGATGAGTGATTATGAATCAAAATCTCCAAAAAATAACTGAACTTTTCACAGAGTGGACAATATAAAGAAAAGTTTGCACTTGCCCAAAAAATGGTAGCTTTCTAAAAAGCAGCTAAACACTCATGTGATCAAATTGTCTCAGCAGAAACCTTCCAAATATAATGTACAAAATGGCATTTCTAAGAGTATACTAGACAATGTTTCCTAAACCCAATAACGCCCCCATCATCTACCAACAGGGAGTCGCCCTAAGCCCACAATAGGTTCCATTTATATGGAGGAGGACCAGACTTCTTAGGCAAGAGGCTAACCCTCTCGTCCCCACACAATTCATACCAACGGGTAAGGGGCATTTTATTACCAAAAAATGGTAAAGTCTTTTTGTTTTCAATAAAAATCAATCAAATATCCGTAAAAATCTCTTAGATCTGTCCTGTATGCTAATTCAAATGATTAAAATGCCCTTAGTCAGTGGGCATCCTTGAGTTGTTACTTCCATTGTGACTCTTTGCCGCATGTTATGAGATCTGTGTGACGTGGTATGAGTTTTGTGTTGTGAGTTTTGTGAATTCCGTTGTGAGTTTTGTGTTATGTGTTGTGGGTTTGTGTAATTTATTGTGAGTGTTGTGTAACGTGCTGTGGTTTGTATTTAACCCTATCTGGACCGGGCTTTTCTGAGCATCCTCAGGCTGAGGTGGGGCTAAATTAGATTAGCCCCCCCCCCCAATCAGAACTCTAAGTTGATAGGGCCTAGAAAGATGGAACTTGGCTGTCTACTGTAATTTGATGTGAAAAGTGTAAAAATCTAACGCATTTTACTGTAATTGCTGTACTTTCGATGACGTCATCAATTCTCTTTGTTTCTGGTCAAAAACAGTAGTCTTTCTGATTTAACTGTAGAAACTTATTCAGAGGAAATATTTCTAGTGTTTTAAGTTAAGTTTAATTATCCTAAAAGCATCAAGTTATTACAAAAACATAACTTTTTTTAAAATAATGAAATTTGTTATCTTATATTTATTACCTAAATTCATTAGATATATGACATCATGAATTACGTCATCAATGAGATTATTAGAAAAATTGAGCATTTTTCTCTTGTTAAAAATTAAAAATTGAGCCTCTTGTTAATTGAGGGTAACACAGAAAATTTCATTGAGTTATCTTCATTTTGTCAAGAATTATATTAGTTTAAAGTTATAAAGGGTTTGACCGAAAAACAAACAAAAATCAAAACTACTCTCTCAAAAAAAATTATTGTATTTCCAGAAATGAATAAGATATCATGGCAAAATTTGAAGAGAAGAATTGTTAAAAGGATAGTTATGAAAAAGTCACGAAAAAAAGAAATAGCCTACGAATTATCAAAAAAAGTTACCCAGATAAAACTGGGAAGGGGGCTATTTTAGCCCCCCCGGTCCAGATAGGGTTAATACGTTGTGACTTTCAGTGATCCCTTGTGACCCTAGTGTGGTATCGTAGATTGATACATTGATATTTAGTCAAAAAAATTATTGCTATTTCTTTCATGTATAGAATTGTGAAGGAATCTTTTTTGCTCTTTAGATTGAAAAGATATTGCATTAAGTTGAGGCTCATGTATTTTGTCGGTATGCTAATAGGATCATACCTCGAGTCTGTGGACACGTCCAGTTTGTGGACAAGAAGCCAAAACTCTAGTTATCAACAACAAAAAGACTGTGGCCCACCCACTTTTCTGGTCATTTAAAGCTTACTTTATACTTGTATGGAAATTTCTGTTGAGAATTTCTTTGGGTAAAGTTGATCATCACGAAACAAATACTTTAGCTCAATGAACGGCGTGTGTCGTTGCGTGTCTTGTCTCCACGCAAGATCTGTGGTGAGATTTGGGGGCAAACAACGGCTGGTGTTTGACACAGGTCAATAAAACGCAGGTTAAATTGTGTGAGTTAAAACTAGCGGCTGTGGGTATACTGGCTGTAGGCTTGCTGCCGTTGTACAAGAGGTACAGTATGATGTTGTAAAGGCAAGCAGGAAGGGCAAATCACTCACAAAATAGTGTGCAAGAAATCGGGCTCTCAGATTTTTAAAAGATTTTCGAGATTTTCCAGGCGAAGGATTCGCAATCTGCTTTGACTTGTGAGATTTTCAGATTTTGGAGATCCTCAGAGATTTTGCAAGACTTTTGAAGATTTGCAAGATTTTGTATGATCTAAACAATTTTTTGTCACAGAATTGTTGCAAGATTTTTGAGATTTTGTATGATTGTTTGGTGTAAAAATCTAGATTTTTTTAGATTGCAATAGATTTTCTGGATTTTCTTTGGGATTTCTAAGGTTAGTGAGGATTTTTGAGATTTTCAAGAGTTTTTCAAGATTTCTGGGATTTTTGACAATTCTTTAGCTTTTTTTGCAAAAGTGCATGAAATTTTGGAATGATTAGCCCTGGGCAAACATGCCCGATTCAAAAAATTGCTCTCCTCTATTTTTATCGAAATCTGTTCGCACTCCTGAGGCTAGGATTCGTGGATTAGTAGAGTGTGGGTTGCGAGTTAGGAGTTGCAAGTTGAAATTAGAACATCGTTTGGAAAACACAGCTTAGTGAGAGACCTTAGAGTGAGTACGACGACAAAAAGCATCATGGTCTTTGTCTGAGTAGATGAAAGGTAGTCCATGATTTTCTATTAGGGAACTTACCCTGGCTTGAACTTTAGCTCGTCTTTCATGAAAAACCATCAGACCTGAAATTAAGAGAGGTGTTTCTTACCTACGGGACACTTTTGTATAACAAGGTATTTCCATTTTCAAATAGGTGCTGCCATACTGGGACTGGACATACATTTATGACCAAGACTGCTTAATCAAAAATCCCTATGTTGCTCCACCACCGAATATGACAAAGGAAGAATGTGTGGCTTGCATTGAAATCCAGAAGAATGGAGTAGAAGCACTTTCAAATGCATCACTTGATGTTATCACTAATGATTTTTTACTGGTGGATTTTCCTGCAATTATTGAAGATGGTACCAAGGGATGGCCAAAGCCAAAATTTGACATAACAGCACTGAGTGAGGTTTGTTTCATTAGGTTCCTTCACAGGGAACCTACGTTAATTAGTCACAATAAAGGCGTTGCTGAAAGAAGTTGTAGGGAAGGACTGTGGACCCCTTTGGAATGGTTCAACTGTCCTTTCAAAGCATCCAATCCAATTGTTTTTGATTTTTTCTAGTATTCAAAGCAACGTTAACTGATGTGAAATTGCAGTGTACCACTAGACGTAGCCACGTAATATTGTTGTAATGCTGTATATTTTTGTATCTACTGTATTGCATTGAGTAAGGAAGTAAAGTTTTGAAAGACTGAAACTGAAGATGGTTTTTATTAACTCACTGAAGGTAGCATATGTTCTCAAAATGTACCAGACTGTTTGTGGAATCTAGCTTCAATGACAGAAGCAACGATTGCCAAAGAAAGAGGCAGCTATCAGTGTTTGCCTTCCAGACATTTGATGGACAGTCACTTGAGCTCCAAGCTGAAAATTTGTGTGCGGAAATCGAAAGACTGGTAAGGGAACTTTATATTTTCAAAATGATGTCAATTTAGTGGACAACTTTACCTGTTGTTTGACTTGTAATTTATCCGACTTTTAGGAGTACACAAATCATAAGGATCTAGATTCAGTTGGAGATTGCAGGTTCAATGGTAGTGATGATACAATCACTTCTGTTTATGATTTCTTTGGTTATCTCGAAGAGGGGAAGATACGTGGAAATTATTACGCTATGTGGTAAGTACAGGAGTCACCCAAAAACATATGTCCAGTCTCATGGCAACTGTGACTTGTTATGACAACTTGTTACTATGGAAAAAGCAGTTCCCAGTTGATCACCAAAGTGCTGGGTATTTGGGGTAGATCACTACTTGGAAGGGGCTGTCAGGTCCCCATTAGCAAAATTTTAAATCTCTAATATCTCAAAAACTCTACTAAATTCTAGGACTTGGATAAATTCCTGATTAAACAATGAAGAAATTGGGTCAGTATCAATGAGAAATCCGTTATTAATGTAAATCACATAAAGAATGTGCAGACAAGTTACAAACCAGCAAATAAATCATACAGATACTTCCAAAGGCATTCGTTACTGTTGTTTTTGTAAGATATATCTGTATTCTCATGGCATCACGATATCTTGAAACTCTGGGAACGTTTCTCCTAGATTTTTTTATTGGTTTTCTGAAAGCAAGGTTTTTGTGTTCAATCTTGTTCACTCTTATTCATCTTTACTCAGATTATTCTTAATTATTCACTGATTCATGCTTAGTTCATGACAATCGGGTGGCTAAATGCAATGTCACAGTCTGCCAAACGCCCCACGTTTTTCTGACTGACCCAGTATAGATATATAACTATAAGCTTTGTCTCCAACAAGGCCCATCATGATTTACAAAGCATTGATCAACTTTAAGAAACCTCTTCACAAGGCAATTATTAATGTCTTTCAAACATATTCTTCATGCAGGGCAAGTTAATAGCACCTCTTGGCTATTTCATGCCCCCCCCCCTGATGATACCACATGCACAAGTAGCTTTTGCCAAGAGAAAAATCGGAAGGTGCTTTGCAGGGGATTCCACCAGTTTGCGGGGCTCCCATGCGGGGTCTTACAAAAGAAAATTCTCCTTATCAAATGCACTAAATGACCGGTTTCGATGGGGCAAGGTTTGTAGTCTAGGTGATCTTTGGCTTCATGGAGGGGTTTTGTTCATGGCAGCCGGCTGGCTGGGTTTGGCGTCACGGTCCGCTGGGTGCCCCACGTTTTTTCTGATTCACCCGTATA
The DNA here is from genome assembly GCA_964019985.1 of Aurelia sp. 4 Dawson et al 2005. Classification (NCBI taxonomy): domain Eukaryota; kingdom Metazoa; phylum Cnidaria; class Scyphozoa; order Semaeostomeae; family Ulmaridae; genus Aurelia; species Aurelia sp. 4 Dawson et al 2005. The sequence goes on along the minus strand of OZ026511.1, from coordinate 4,117,970 downwards.
TATATTTGGCGTAAGCCGTATAATATACTGATGGCGGAAGCCATATAATATAGTGTATTACCTGAAGAACAGTTTACCATATTCACAAGCTCTTAGACGTAGAAGAATATGCACAAAAGATGATGAACTACATAGCAATTGTAAACAAATGGAAGAACATTTCCTCCGAAGAGGGTATCACAAAGAAAACCTCCAAGACCAAATCCGTAAAGCAATCCTAACCCCAAGAGATACAACATTAAAGAAAGTCACAAAGGAACAATCCAAGAGAATCCCCCTAGTTACCATGTTCAATTCTACACTCCCCCAAATTGGCAAAATCCTAAGAGAAAGATGGGATATTTTAAACATTAAGCCAAAACTCAAGAAACTTTTCTCAGAACCTCCTATCATTGCCTTCGGTCGATGCAAGAATCTAAGGGAAATGATTGGTAGTAACACCATTATTAACAATAAAGCTTTAAGAAAAGGAACCAACTAGGACACCGCAAAATATTGCTCACCATGCTACACCAAAAGAAGCCTTTGCTGCAATCATATCATTAAAACTAATTCCTTCACAAGCGTAAGCACACATAAAACATACAAGATCTTTCACAAATGCGATTGTAGAAGCACTAATGTGATATATCTTCTTGAATGCATCCGTTGTAAGAAACAATATGTTGGTAAATCTGAATGGCCTTTTAACTATAGACTTAATAATTACTGTTCCCGAATTAAATCAACACAGTATGACAAGCTCCTCCCTGTAGAAAAGCACTTCAAAGAGCAAAATCATGTCTTCGATAGAGACGCAAGATTCGTTATAATCGAGAGAATTGAGAAAGAAAACGTCCAGAATATGATAAATTTATTAGAAACACATGAGGACAACTGGATAAAAAGACTGCAGACTCTTTTCCTTAAGGGCCTGAATAATAAACTTAACCATCCCGACAAACATTAAATTGAAAAAATCCCGCAAAATAACCCATGGATAGGCCACCTTTTACCGTTCGCAATATTATGCAATACTTTGTTTCCCTGTGGCCTATCAATTTTTACAAATGCAACGTAATATTCAACTTCAATTTAAGATTCATTTGACGCCATATTTTGGCGTCACGTGACCATTTTAAGGCCACATGACCTCATTAGTGTCACGTGACCACTAAAACAGCTATAAAAAGGCTTACACACTTGTAAATAGTCATTCTCCTGATGATGACAGCACAGTCGAAACGCGTTGAGATCAGAAGATAAGTATTAAACAATTAAAGAACTTCAAGCCATCTTTTTATTGTGTACACCTTATATATATATATATATGTACTCAGAAAAAACACACATTCGTTAAACGTTTCGACCGAGGCCTTCATCAGTATGACTTTTCAAAATTAGAAGGAGCATACATGTAGATTTCGAATTCAAAATAACCATACAACGTAAATCAATAGCCTAAGTGGGATCCTATTAATTACAATGCCTATTAAAAAAGTGTTAAATAGCCGGTAATACAAAGGTGGCGGGAGAAAGATCAAAGAAAGCGCAGAGTTAAGAACTGCTGAAGCCGGTTGCTGTGTCTGTCTAGACGAAGCTGAAAAGATCGCATATTACAACAAAACAAACAATAGAAAGATCCGAGAGTGGATTGGCAGAACAGAACGGAGAAGCCTAAAAAACAGCGTGTGTCCCTAACGAAAAGCTCAGTGCTAAAATAAAAACAACACAACAACCAAAATTATAACAAAAATGAAGTCTATGTATCAACCTGCCTAGTATTTAAACCCTTAGAGGCAAAACAATCCAGCCGATATTGCCAGAAGCTTTCCCGCATCCTATTTCCCCCGTAAGCCTATCGATTATCTTTACGCTAATATCCTTCAGAAACCCGTGGTGGCCTTCTTCAGTAAAATGTCTGAAGAATTCCGCCTGGGGTACTGAGGCCCCCGAATTAAACTTACGACTACACGCCTTGTTATTAGGTTGACACATAGATTTCACTTATTGTTTGCATTTTGGTTGTTGTGTTGTTTTGATTTTAGCGCTCAGCTTTTCGTTAGGGACACACTCTATTTTTTAGGAAACTCTTTCTGCCCATCCGCTCTTGGATCTCTATATTGTTTGTTTTATTTTAGCACATGTTTTTCTCCGCTCCTGTGAGACAGACATAGCCACCGACTTTAGCAGTTCTTAATTCTGCGCTTTCTTTGATCTATCTCCTAACGCCTCTGTCAACATCCGCTACTTTAACACCTTAGGTGTTTTCATTGTAACTTGTAAGATCCTGCTTTAGGTTATTGTTTTGTAATGTTTCTTAATTTCAAGATTGATATGTATGCTTTGTCTGATTAACAGAACAGTCATAACTGATAAAGGTTTTCGCCGAAACGTTTAGAGAATGTGTTTTTTCTGAGTATTTATATCAATTTTATTACATATTGAGTTGGAGCTGATGAGGGTATATATATATATATGCTAGCTGCTGAAAATTCATAAAATGCGCTGCTTGAAAAAGGCGAAAGCCGAAAGCAACCTATAAGGTGCTAAAAATCGAGAGAATTAAGGTGTGCCACGGTAGTCTAACGGTTAAGATGCTTGCCCGGAAAGCAAGAGATCTGTGGTTCGAGTCCCGGCTGTGGCGCATTTTAATTTTCTCGATTTTTCCAGAGAATTTTTAAAAATGTGTCCGTTTGCACCGAAAAAGGAGAAATCCTGGTTGCTCGCTAGCTGCTGAAAATTTATAAAATGCGCTGCTTGAAAAAGGCGAAAGCCGAAATCAACCTATAAGGTGCTAAAAATCGAGAGCATTAAGGTGTGCCACGGTAGTCTAACGGTTAAGACGCTTGCCTGGAAATCAGAAGATCCGTGGTTCGAGTCCCGGCTGTGGCGCATTTTAATTTTCTCGATTTTTCCTGAGAATTTGTAAAAATGTTTCCGTTTGCACCGAAAAAGGAGAAATCCTGGTTGCTCGCTAGCTGCTGAAAATATATATATATATATTTATATATATTTTGTATTTCTTGATTACTTCTGGGGTTGCAGCTGAAGAAATCTCCGTCACTTTTTGGATTGGCATCGGAAGACTTCGGTGAATGTTGGAGACAGATCTTCTGAAGGATTATCTTAAGGCCTTGTAGTATGAATTCGTCATTAATGTTCCTTGCTTTTGCGGAAGGATATTTTTCTAACCATTATTTTATGGCTTCTTGGCCTAGATCGTTGTCAATATTAGTGTACATACTTGAAATGTCAAATGTTAAAAATCTTCGTGTTTTATTGGCGACCCGTGGTATTTTGGTAAGAAAATCAATATCATCTCTTATGCAACTCTTTACTTTGCAAAAGTATGGCCTCAGGATTTATCAATGAAATCGCTGAGTTGGCTTGTGACACATTGTGGTCTTGCTATAATTGGCCTCATTGTAAGGCTCGAAGGGCAATCTACGGTTACACATTTAGTTGGTTCAAGTGCTATTTTGTCGATTATTTCTTTGCATTTGTTTACTTTAGGTAAGCCGTAAATAGTGCTAGGTTTATGATCAAAGTTTGTAAGGTAATCATATTCTTTTCTTGTTAAGTCATTGTCAAATCGTCTTCTTAACCTTTAATTTCATTGAGTATTTCTTTTTCAATGTTATTATTATCAATACAAATGTTTGTTTTTGTATCGCTAAGTAGTGTTAATATTTTGTCTCTATAATGAATTTTGTCCATAATTACACATGATCTTCCTTTATCCCCCTCTTTTACAATCAAATTTTCATCTTGTTTGAGTTCTATGATTGCTGACCATTCATCCTTTTTGAGGTTGGGTGAAATTTTTTTTATTTTGGCATGTTTCATCAAAAGCATATTTTGTCAGGTTATCGATATATGTATCTAAAGCCATGTTTCTGTGTAGTGGTGCACAGACCTTCTCTCGTTTTAACATATATCTTTTCTGGAGCACTAAGATGGCAACGAACCCAAGAAGACGGCAACGAACCGATGGCAATCAAGACGAAATCATCACTACGAGCCAAACAGAAGAAAGAGGAAAGCATCCAACAACCTCTCTCCCAACCGGGTCATGAAGAGATTGGCATAGGCCGGAGTGAACTTCATGCCTATAGTCGTGCTCAATTTCTGCCTATAAAACTTATCATTAAATTCAAAATGATTATTCTCCAAGACCAAGGACGCCAACCCCACTAGGGTATCAGTAGCCATGCCCGGGTTTTCCCTCCTATCCAGCGCCCCCTGATGGCCTCTAAACCCTCCCGGTGTGGAATGCTGGGATAGAGCCCCACAACATCAACTGTACACAACAAAGCCCCCTCTGGTATCTTACCTAACTTAAAGAAAGCATTCACAAAACAACACTCGTTTCTTATGCGACTAGTTTCATCTGTTCATGCAGACTCTTCAGGCTAAATTAATCAATCTACGCTTGCAACCTTATTTTTATCAAATTCTAATTGTTCTCATATGACGTTAGATATATGGCTTGACTTAAATTCTTTCTTGTACTTATACATTTGCTTTTTCATAACGCGTAAATTACTAATCATTGTCATATGACGTTAAATTCAGTCGCCTCCTAGTTTTCATCACTTTTTCAATAGGCAAAGGAATTTTAGTCCTATAGTTTGTTCTACTAAATATATTACTACCAATTTCATGATTGTTATTGTTATGGACGCTACCAGAGTTTTGTTCTTTTCCAATAATATAAGCTTCTTCTTTATTGATATTTCCAAAGGCTGCCTATTGTTTCTCTATCTCTCTACCAATCTTTTCAAGTAGTGATTCATCAAAGGCCGTTCCACTTTCCGCTGCGTGCATCTTTTTTTCGAATTCCTTTATATATTCATGTTCAAGCTCTCTGAGTTTACTTTGATTGCTCTCAATTAAACTTTCACTACCTGTATTCTCCAACCGTCTAGACTTCGTTTTCGTCAACTTGTGCTTTCTTCTCTTTGACTGTGTTTCAACTTGATTGGCGTTTGCTTTCAGTGTATGCATTTTGGACCTTATGTAAGCTTCATTTGGTTGCCATGTTCGGCTTGACTTAAATTCTTCCGTTTTACGGTCCTCTATCCATTTACTTCTAAAGTATTCTTTGTTGATAGGATGTTTGTCATTCTTTGTCATGATCATATTGTCGATTTCATTGTGCATCATCTTGGTCTTTTTCTCATAGGTATCTCTTCTTGATTCTAGTATTTGAATTTCTTGCTTTAATTTTTCCTTTGCATGCTCTACTCTCAGCTGTTACCCTTGTTTGGTTTCTTCAGGCTGATGCTTTGGAACTAGGTGGCTTGGCACTGTTATTTCATTCTTGTTGCAGTATTTTTTGTAAATCTCGGCCATCTTCTCGTTCTTCAAACGGTAATAGTAAAAAAGCTTTCTCTTTTTCTTCATCTGTCTAATAAGTCTTGAGTACTCTGATGTCGTCTGTTCTTTCTTCGTAGCTCTCGTTTCATCTATCTTTATATGATATTCGAGGGTATTTGACATTTCAACGATATTCTTTGCTAACTTTAACGTATCAATGGGGTTGCATTCTGGTATGAGAGTTGCGGTCTCTCTGACCTGCTTAATTACGATGAGTAGAAAGGATGCTGGACCTGATTGAAAACTTGTTACATCTACTTGGTCATCAAAACCATTACGTTGTTTGCTTTCTGCCATCTCTTACGCGTAAGGTGAAGTATATTTCGAAATGAAATAGTTACAATCCGCAAGTAAGATGTATGTCGAAACTTAAAGAAAGCATTCACAAAACAACACTCGTTTCTTATGCGACTAGTTTCATCTGTTCATGCAGACTCTTCAGACTAAATTAATCAATCTACGTTAGAATTAGCAAAGAATATTGTTGAAATGTCAAATACCCTCGAATATTATATAAAGATAGATGAAACGAGAGCTACGAAGAAAGAACAGACGACATCAGAGTACTCAAGACTTATTAGACAGATGAAGAAAAGGAGAAATCTTTTTTACTATTACCGTTTGAAGAATGAGAAGATGGCCGAGATTTACAAAGAATACTGCAACAAGAATGAAATAACAGTGCCAAGCCACCTACAATCGCGGACAAAACTCATTGGGACACATGAGTTTTGCGTTAAAAGAGGCCTTTCCTGTACGTTTACTGCTACCTTTCACTGCTAATGCCCCCCTCCCCCCATTGCAATGTTAGTTGCTGGAAGAAGACATACTTGCCAACTCATCTATGACACTTGCATCAGCTTTTTCACAATGGCGACGTGCCGCGAGAACGTGAATCGGCCATGCTGAAACTGAAGACTGTGCTGTCAAGTTTATGCTATGAAAGCCTTGCTAATGTCGCATGGAATAAGCAGATGAACTAATGATATGTATTTCTGAACACACTTGATCTGGAATTTGCTAGTTTTCACATCATTTATACTCGGAATCAGAATACCTACCCAGACAAGGCTGAAATCGAAGCAAGTTGTGACCTGTCACGAGGACGAAGAGGAGGAGGTGGAATTGGCAGTGGAGTCAGACTCTGATAGCTCGGATAACTTGGAGACGCAATTGAAACAGAGCTTGGAAGACCTTTTAGACCGAAAATTAACAGAGCACATGAAAGACCTTGCGACAAAGGACTGCATTAAAGATCCGCGTAATACAATATCTGAGCAAAACTCAAGGATTGCAGTCCTCGAAGCTAAGGTCATAATAATGGAGAAGCTCGTTGAACGCCTCGAACAAAGCAACGATGATGTCAAACAATACCAAAGGAGGCTGTGTCTTTGTATCAGCGGCTTTGAAATGGAGCCAAATGAAACCAGTGAAAAATGTTTAGAGAAAGTAAAAGAAGTCTGTAAAGAGTTAAATGCTGATGTACCTGACTTGGCAATTGACAGAGCCCATCGAATTGGCCGAACAACGACGAAAAATGGAAAGTCGAGCCGTCAAATGATAGTTTGTTTCACTACATGGCGCCATCGAACAAGGGTATATCGTGCAAGGAAAACGAAAAGGTCAGGCAATTACAAGGTTCATCTTGACATAACGCAAAAGAGATTGAACATGATTGGAAGAGCAAATGATTGGCTCACTGAAAATGGAAGGGCAAACTGTTTCGCATTTGGGGATGTGAATTGCCGCCCTTGTCTTAAATTAGAAGATGGTTTCATTATTTCTGAAACGAAAGTGAATTAGACGAACTCCTTCAACCAATGGAAGATGATAAAAGCAGAAACGGTTTGATGATGAGTAACTTTTTTTTGTTGAAAAACCTTCAAGAACCCTTTTGTGTTTATTTTTAATTTGTGTCAGTTAAGCTTGGTTCGTAAACTTGGTTTATCATGGGTCAAAACACACAAGATTTGGGGCAACATGTGTATGTGCTCAATTGGTACTATAGACTGGTTTCTCAGAATTGTCCATTTAATACGTATTAGAATTACCTATCAAACAAATCCAAAATATTTCAAAAATTTTCAAATGATCTTCCAACTCGTGAGAAATAATTTTAGTACTTTCCGTCAAATAGTTTGTGCATTTCTGTCTCAAATTACATGTCACCTTAGATTTGCGACAATCGCAAAATTGCAGTGGAGAAACACTACCACTTCTATTTTTCACGGGCATTTGAAGGTGACATCTAATTTGTGACAGACTATAAATCTATGTCGCAGGATAAATAGATGTCATTCTTAGTACGGTTCTCACTAAGGAAATCGTTATTGAACTGGTGAGGATATAATTTCTTCTTTTCCTTTTATTTGTTTTTTTTTTCTCACTTCCCATATATCGGGTAAACGCTTTTTCTTTGAGAACCAAAATTTTAGGCTACTGTTCTTTGTTTAACTTTCTATTTTCGTTTCATTCGCCTTCACAAAGATTAACTTTCCAGCCCCCATTATCATTCTGTTCACAGTTTTCTCTTATCTTTGAAAGTGCGTGAATTATTGAAAAACATTGAAATGGGAACATTCAAATGTGAGATCCAGACATCCTATTTTTGGCCACAAGGGACATTCCATTGTTAACATCTCTCTCCCAATCAAGTTTTTTTTCCTTTTGTTGAAGCAATAACAAAGGCTAGCAAAAAAAAACTTTACAGCACAAACAGCAAAAAGCAACTCCCTCCTCGCATTCTTCTGGAGTTTATGGCGATTTGTGTTTTCAAGTGTATTTGTCAATTTTCTATTCTTCTGTTGTCTATTATGTTGACTTTGTTTTGTAAACTCATGTGCATGCTAATGTATGGGATATCCAGCATCGTGCTTTCCAAAACTAGCATAATTTGCTTTGCACTCGTGAGAAGATCCCAAGTGTTTGATGCTGGTTGATATAATTCAATGGCGAGCAGCCATAGGTATTTTCCGTTCCTCCCTAGGTTGTTATAGGAAAGTCGTTAAAAAGATGAATTCCTTCAAAATAGTTTCTCTCGTGCTGAAAATGTATTTGTTCTGCTGCATCTTTATCGCAATCTCCATACCACTGCTACCGCTAACGATGGTCATCCAGGTTATAATACAGTTCCCTTGTTACCCTCACCCGACCTCTTGTTTCTTGCCTTTATTTACGCAACTTTACTGCTATAGCAAACTTATGCTTTATACACTTTTAAAACTCACTAAGAGACTCCCCCTTTTGTTTCGAAGCCTTCTTCAGCACAAACGTTGCGTCATGAAACTGGTATTTCTCGGTTATGGTCATCTATTTTTAATTTGCCTCATTTTTGATACACTCTGGATGCAATGGACTATTTATAAATCCATCCTACTGAGTGGCGGTATTGAGACAAATCCTGGCCCAGATAAGGCAACTTTCAGTTTCTGCTCTTGGAACCTTAATAGTATTTGTGCGCACAACTTCACGCGGGTTTCCCTCATCGAAGCATACAACTCAGTTCATGGCTATGACTTAATTGGTAATGTCGAGGCTCATCTCGATAGTACTACTGATGAAAGTAAATTGACTCTCGATGGCTAATCCTTTTTCAAAAACAGCCATCCCCAAAACCTAAAGAGAGGGGGTGTTGGGCTCTACTATAAGAAATCATTTCCTGCTAAACAACGGCATGACCTCGAAACTTTACCGAAATGCATAGTATGTGAATTTCAACTCAATAGGAAAAAGTATTTCTTTACTTTACTGTATAGAAGTCCTAGCCAAAATCAAGAACAATTCCAAGCTTTTACGGATGGCTTTGAACTAATGATATCGAAGATGGCTGCCGAGAATCCATACTGTGTGATTGTAACAGGAGATTTTAACTGTCGCTCACCTCAGTGGTGGGAGAACGATACTGAAAATGAAGAGGGCAAAATTTTTGAACCGCTTACATCAGATCTTGGTCTTCATCAAATGATCTCAGAACCAACTCACTTTATGGGCCAATCAAGGTCTTGTATAGACTTAATTTTTACGGACCAACCTAACTTATGCCTTGAGACCGGTGTTCATCCTACCCTTCATGAACAATGTCACCATCAAATAGTCTACGGCAAATTAGCTGTGAATAATCTAGCCCCTCCAACCTATACTCGTAGGATTTGGTTTTACGACCGAGCTAACGTAATTGCAGTTAGAAGAAGTATCGAAATGTTTCATTGGCGTGAAACCCTAGATGAAGTCAGCTGTCCTAATCAGCAAGTCAGTATGTTAAATGAAGTCTTACTAAACATTTTTAGTAACTTCATCCCAAACAAATTCATGACAGTAAGGCCTCGGCAGGCACCTTGGATAACAAAGGCTATCAAAAATTTCATTCGTAAAAAAACCGAGCATACAAGTCCTTCATCAGAAATGGTCAGCCACAAGAGAAACTTGAAGGAATCCAACGTATGGTTTCTCAAGGATGCAAATTAATAGAGGACGCAAAGCACAACTACTTTATGAAAATTGGTCAAACCCTCTCAAATGCTGATACTGGTCAAAAAACCTATTGGTCACTAATAAACAAAGTTTTGAACAAAGCTAAGATTCCGGAAATCCCACCCCTTTTGGAAAATGACGTTTTTTTCCTGGATTTTAAAACAAAGGCACAAATCTTTAACGATTATTTCATTCTTCAGTGTACTACTATCGACACAGGCAGTGAAATCCCTAATATTGCTACAAGTAATGTCCCTGCATTGGCCAGTATCCATATTTCCGAGGATAGAATACTAAAAATCATTCGTTCTCTAAATCCTAACAAAGCACATGGCTGGGATGAAATATCAGGCCGTATGATAAAGATTAATGATGATGTTTTGGTGACTCCACTTAAAATGATATTTGAAAGCTGTATCAAAAATGGTATTTTCCCAGAAATCAGGAAAAAGGCCAATATCGTCCCTGTCCATAAAAAAAGGCAGTAAAAATTTAAAACAAAACTATCGTCCGATATCCCTTCTTCCAATCTTCGGAAAAATTTTTGAAAAAATGATTTACGATACCCTTTATGAGCACCTAACTGCTAATGAGTTACTAAACCCAAACCAATCGGGGTTTCGTCCAAATGACTCTACGATAAACCAACTGCTGTCAATTGTTCACACAATATTTACAGCTTTTGATTGCATCCCACCCCTAGATGTTCGATCTGTTTATCTCGACATATCCAGAGCATTTGACAGGGTTTGGCATGAAGGTCTTATCTATAAACTTCGTCGTTGTGGTGTTTCAGGAAATTTGCTCTCACTCATCAAAGACTTCCTTGCAAACCGAAAACAGCGCACAGTTTTGAATGGCGAAACATCGGAATGGGGTTCTGTTACCGCCGGCGTCCCGCAAGGCTCCATCTTAGGCCCACTTTTCTTCCTTGTGTACATCAACGACTTGACGGATAATCTAAAGTGTAATGTCAAACTCTTTGCTGATGATACCTCTCTCTTCACAATTGTTCATAATCCTGATCAGGCTGCTTCAGACATGAATCACGATCTTGACATCATCAAAAGTTGGGCACATAAATGGCGCATGTTGTTTAATCCCGATCCAACAAAACAAGCAGTTGAAGTGACTTTTTCAAGAAAGAAAATTTCAGCCGATCATCCACCAGTCCTATTCAATAACATCCCTGTCATTAAGATGAATGAACATAAACACCTTGGCATCATGTTTGATTCTAAACTGTCCTTTGCCACTCACATTCAGTCAATTATACTAAGATGTAGACGCGGAATAGGAATGATAAAAATTTCTTTCAAGGTATTTGCCCCGCAACACTTTAGCTGAATTGTATAAACTGTATGTGTGGCCACATTTGGATTATGGTGATGTCATTTACCGCATTCCACCCAAAAAAAGCGATTTCAGTGAAGATACCTCGCTGAATAATCATATGGAAAAACTTGAATCAGTTCAATATTCTGCTGCACTAGCAGTGACTGGAGCATGGAAAGGAACATCTCGTGAAAAACTCTACGAGGAACTTGGTTGAGAATCCCTAAGCCAACGACGTTGGAGCAGATGCCTTGTTCTTTTTTACAAGATTGTCAACAGTATTACCCCTGATTACACAAGATCCCTGATTCCGCAATTACCACAAGCTATGCATTCTTTTCGTAACGCAGATGTAATTGGCCAGATAAGGGCGAGAACGACAAGATTCAAGGCCAGCTTTTATCCTGATTGTCTCTCTGAATGGAACACGCTTGACCAAGAAGTTTGGTTGTCACCCTTACTGAGTATTTTTAAAACAAAATTATCGAAACTTATCCGACCCACTCCTAAATTAGTATATGGTATTCATGATCCAAAAGGTCTAGCTATTCTCACTCAGTTACGGGTAGGACTGAGCAAACTAAACTTTCATAAATTTAGACATAACTTTAGAGATACAGTCAACCCATTGTGTCCTACAAATGATGGGGTAGAGGACACTGAACACTTCCTGCTGCTTTGTCATTCGTATAATGAACTTAGATCTGATCTTCTCAACAGTGTGAATGCAATATTGCTCCCTCATGGTTTTTCGTCTCTTTCAAATGAAGTTTTACTCAGATTCATTTTGTATGGTTACAAGCGGTTAACCATCGACACCAATAAGAAGCTACTTGAGGCAACCCTCAAATTCATTCATGCTTCAGAACGCTTTTAGATGCTCCATTGCTGAAAACTCCCATACATTAGCACCTACTTTTTGTCGGTTTGCTTTGTATTCGTAATTAGTTTACTTTGTTTAGTTGCATTCTTTCTATCTTTGTTTAAGTGTGTGCATCTTTATGTATTGGCCATGTGGTAGTCATTGTCTTTCGCTCCTCATGGTGTCGTCCCCGTAGTGTAGTACAGTAATTAGGGTAGTAAAGTAGAATGTAAGATTTGTATTGTAATGATGATATATGAATAGAAAAAAAAGCTTTCAACATTGCAATGGGGGGGTGGGGGGGATCTCAACTCGAAATTTCCTCCAAAATACAAAGTGTTTCATGAGTTTTGTCCGCGATTGTCTGAAAGGGTTGAAAACTTCAGGGGCGCATAAATCTAAGACTGGTTACCGCAACTAGCTGAAATTTTCAGAACTTTTTCGTCTCCACGACCGCTACCAGGAATACTCGTTTTATTTTCTACCTCATGCCGTAAGGACAAAAACGACTCCGAAAAATTCAAGACATTACTATTGCGTGTAGCGTAATTGGTGAGTGTTGACTCAAATAGCTGCTTCATTGCACATATGACGTAACTACTGCAGAATGCTTTCAGCCTGGAAAGATCAATGCCTTGCAATTCAGGTTTCAGATAATGTCTGGCTTCTCAATGCCCCTATTCAAATTGCCCGTTGTAAATATCCGATTGTCCCAGGACGAATCAAAATAGATTTCAAAAGGAAAGTCAAGCACTCTAGCGCAACGGTCCTCATAAGCACTTGCGTGGCAAAATAAATTCATAATAAATTCACAATAACGTTTAGAAGCGAAGCTATGTACGCAAACAGTGACAGGGATGTCAAGCTCTATATTAGGATCGCAATATAGACTACTGACGGTTGCATTTAGAACCGTGGGGTCGAACGTCTGCGAAGGTCACTTTCTCAATCAATAAACAGCTGATCTTGTCTCTTTTAAAGGTGACAAAGTGAGTATCATTGGAGTTCATTATTTTTTGCTGGCCATGTCATCCTGGTCACACTAAAAAAGGTATACCCTATAGCCAGGCCTTGCGGATTAGGCGGATTTGTTCTGAGGATCGATTTTTCAGTGAGAGGTAGGGGAACTTAAAGGGTGGCTGTTGACAGGGCCTAATGGATCACAGTGTGGCGTTAGGGTGGAATTCCCTATCAAGCCATTCAAGATTCAGCAATTTACGAATCATTGAAAGGTCATATGGGAGGGCCGTGGGGTTGCCTGCTAGATTCCTTGGAGGTTTGGTTTGTGATTCAACTGGTCTCAAAGGGTGAATAATCGCTAATTAGCCAAAAATTTTATTTTCTTGTTTACGATTGGAGCCTGGGTCGCACTGGGTCTCTTGGGTGTTTGGGTGGCTCGGAGGGACTCAGGGGACAAAGACTCAGAGTTTGGATCCTTTATCCTTGGGTCCTTCTGGGCGGCCTTGGCCGCCCGTGGGGCCTCGTGTGGACCAGGATTCAAACACTTTGAACTCAAACGTGAATTTTCATTCCCACTTGGTTTTGATTTCAATGGCAGTCATGTTTACTAAGGATGGGGTTCTTTTTATATAATGTAATTGTACTTTACTTTTAATTTAGGTTGTTTATCATGTATAGTATGAATTCTCGGTTGTCCCTTTGGAAAGTTTGTGCTGAAGAAGATTTTTATCGAAACGTCTACGAATTTTAACAGCTGTGTTTTCTTTTCTTCTTCTTATTATTATTATTATTATTATTATTATTATTATTATTATTATTATTGTTGTTGTTGTTATTGTTGTTGTTGTTGTTCCTCATAGCTCTGTGATGATGTTATGCCAGTGTTCTTCTTGGGAGCAGGCTGCAACCAGCAGCTTTAGGTCTCAAGAATTTTTCTCATTATTCTTGCAGTGCCCCAAAGAGTGGCTTTCTGCAACTGCGCTGTGCGACCCTTCACACTAATCTTCTTCATCCAGCCTTCCAAGTTCTTTGACACAATTCCTAAAGCTCCAACAATGATTTGGACTATTTCAATATGTGAGCATTTCCATATTTTCTTCAATTCTCTCTTGAGGTTTTTCAAAAACCAGGATGTCAGGGCGGCGATGTTCAATGTAATGATCTGTCTGTATGTTAAAATCCCACAAAATTCGCACACTTTCATTCTCCATGACGCTCTCTGGTTGGTGATTTATATACTCCCTTTATTCCCTGAGCCAGGTCATATCTTTCACGAAGTTCGAGATGGATGATTTTTGCAATATTGTCATGTCTATTCTTGTAATCTCGTTTCGCCAGTTTTTTGCATTCTGCGATTAGATGACTAACTGATTCTTCCCTTTCGCCACACATTCTGCACTTGTCACCTATGTCCTGTTTATCAATATGCTTCTTAATCCAATTTGTTCGCAGAGCTTGTTCTTGGGCAGCAAATATCATTCCTTCTGTTTCTTTTTTGAAGAACCCTTTCCTTGTCCTGTCCCAAGACGACTCATCCTTTATATCATCTATTTCTCTGATCAATTTTCCATGTAAACTCTTTTCTCTCCATCTTTTGTGCCTCTCCTCTTTTCTTGTCTTCATCATATCCTGATGGCATGTTTGCCTTGTCAGTACATGCTCTTTGCTAAGGGCCTGGAGAAGCAGCTCGTCTGATGCACTGACAAATTTAGCCAAACTTTCCACTTCAATCTGCACACAATCTTCTACACCTAGCAGGCCCCTTCCTCCTTCTTTCCTTGGAATATAGAGCCGATCAACATCACTTTGTCGATGTAACATTCTATTCATTGTAAGTATTTTTCTTGTCTTTCTGTCTATTTTCTTCAGTTCCTCCTTGGTCTAGTCTATGATTCCAGCACCATACCTTACTAGAGACACTGCACGGGAGTTGATGGCTTCTATGGTATTTCCACTGTTCAGTTTTGAAGACGCAATTTTCTTTACTCTCTTGATGTACTCTTTCATTTTTCATTTAATCTTTTTTAAGCACAACATCCATTCAGTTAAATACGATACCAAAGAAAAATAAATTATAATTAATAGTTTGCAATATAAGCTCAAACTATGTTTTCCCCCCTCCCCCCCCCGTGTACTGTTCTTCCGTGGATTCATGCAAACCTATTTTCTATCAACTCAAAAGGTGAGATTTCAGATCTTTTTTGAATCGTACAACGGATTCGGTGTCTCGGATGTGCTGTGGGATACTATTCCAGGCTTTTGGACCAGTGTACAAAAAGCTTTTTTTCGTATGTTCTAATTTTAGTTTTTGCACATGGAGATCCTTCATGTTCCTTGTGTTATATTTTGATAAGGCAGACCTCTCTATGAACTTATTTTGTAGGCCTTCAGGACAAAGCTGATTGACAATCTTGAAAGTCATGACCGCTCGGTCAAATATCAATAGTTGATTTACATTAAGGATGTTCTTATTGTAAGCATTGTTTATGGAGGATTCTATCAGCTCGAGAGCTCTATCCTGATATCTTTGCAGATTGCAAAGCTTAGTATTCAAAACTGATTTCGTGATTTTGTCTTTCATCTGCTCATGTTTGATGTCATTTGCTTCGAGAATTCCTAGATATTCATATCCTGTTTCTCCATCTACTTCATCAATGCATTGCTCATCCAATATCTCTAACCCTTCCTCGCTCACTACCTTGCCTCTCTGCAGCGTTATATGTGCACACTTGCTGATACCAAGTTCCATACAAATATCTTTGCTATAGATCTGGGTGGTACTGATAAGTGCATCTGTCTCTTTCTTGTTTCTAGCATACAGCTTCAGATCATCCATATACAACAGATGATTTATTTTACCTCTGTTATTACCAAGATCATATCCAGCTTTCCCTTTTTCCAGGAGTGTAGACAGTGGCATCATACACATAACAAACAGCAGTGGTGACAGACTGTCCCCTTGAAAGATTCCTCTCTTGATATCAATTTTGCATAATTTTTCGTTTCCAGATGTGAGCTCTGTATTCCATTGTTTCATGCCGTTTTTGATAACCGCTGTTATGTTGCTGGCAATGTTATATATTTCCAAACACTTGACGATCCATGAATGAGGAATCATATCGTAAGCTTTCTTATAATCTAGCCAAATCATGCTCAATGAAGTTTTCCGTCTCTTGCAATTTTTCATGACCATTTTGTCAATAAGCATTTGATCTTTTGTCCCTCTGCTATACTTTCTGCATCCTTTTTGTTCGCTTGGTAACAACTGTCGTAATTCAAGATAGCTATAGATTTCATTCTTATTATTATCACTATCATCATTATTATCATCATCATCATCATCATTATTATCATTATTATTATTATTATTATTATCATCATTATCATCATCATCATCATTATTATCATCATCATCATCATCATCACCATTATTATTATTATTATTATTATTATTATTATTATTATTATTATTATTATTATTATTATTATTATTATTATTATTATTATTATTATTATCATTATTATCATCATTATCATCATTATCATCATCATCATCATCATCATCATCATCATCATCATCACCATCATCAATTCCTTTACAGTTGGATAAAGTAAAATAGCTAAAAACAGTTAAATAATTAATTCCAACTTAAAAACATTACAGAATACAAATACTACATAAAAATGGCGGATGAAATATTTATAAATCATCAAAATCAAACTGTATGAAAACAAATATCGAAATTTGTGTATCATAAAAAGCCCCAATTGGGAATAAATGTGCGGCATAACATGCATGGATAATTTTCCCCGGACCATTTTTTTATCTTTGTTTTAAACTGATAAAGGGATTCTGAATTGCGTATGGTTAGTGGTTAAGTTTGCCAAAGCGGCGGACCTTTAAGTCTGATGCTTTCTGTGCCATTGTTGACTGATCTCACTCTTGGTTGAATAATTCGTTATTGTTACACAAATTGTAGTGAGTCGTATTTTCGCAGAAAATTTCCTGCATAAATGAGGGATTTAGGTCATTTCTAGTTTTGTACATCTCAGTCATAAGTATTTGCAAGTTCTTTGTATGCATAGTGACTTCACAGTCCTTTTGTAACAGGTCACTAAGAGTCGATTCAGTGTCCTTATATGTAATTCTCAGTGCCCTGCAGTGGTGGCCTGGCTGGGGGGCCAGGGGGCCGTGGCACCCCCAAGCAGACTTTTTTATGGGGCGCCAAAGTTTAAGAAGGGCGCTAAAAACTTAATGAAGCTTTGTGGTTCGATCACGTTTTTTCCAGCCCCATGTGGATGGTCACACGGGCGGTCCATACAGATCCATCTGATACAAATGTATCAGTCATTATCATAGACAAATCATTTCGGGTCCATGTAAAGTTTCGTAAAACTGGGAACTGTTATTCCATTAGCCACAGTTCATGTGAAAAGAAAACTTAGTACTGGTAAGAAACTCGGAGATGTCGGAGCAAGTTTTTCTAACATTTCTTGACCCTTACTTTTTTACTTAACCCCATGTGCTCTGCTAGGTGTCATAGATGTCTTATTTGCGAAAAATTATGATTCAATTCCAGTCGTTTTTTAAGATGGAAAGGTATGCATTACATCTAAAAAATTAACTTCAGTCTCTTTTTTCATTGGTAAGCCATCGCCCATTTTTTCTCATTATATATATTTTGCTTTATAGAAAGCCAGGTTTTGCATCCTCTTTAAGATTTGAGAACGATTAAATACCTCTCAAGTAGTAAGGTACTTGTGAAAAATAAAGTAAAATATGCTATGAACTGCCTGAAAATTCTCTTTGTTTGGAGACCTGAGTGTTGTTTGTTTATATATCTCTTTAAAACCCTTGAACTTGTACGTTATTATCAAAATGATTTTGATCCTTGAATTGATGTTTTACGGTATTTTGGCCAACAAAGAGCAGCAGAATCTTACGAATTTTTTGCAGATCAGACATCTCCAACTTCTTCAAAAGAGCTTGTGGAACCAAGTAAAATAGTCGGAGTTGAGAATTGTCGGAGAAGAGAAACTTACTCGGATATCTCAGACATTTCAGAACTTTTAACTGGCTTAGCCAATGATCCTAAGTAGCAACCTTGTAAACGTGAACTCTTATGCAAAAGCCATAGCCGAGAACTAGACCCAATTTATCCAAAAGAATACAGTGTCCATGAAACAACTACAGTCGGAGAAGATGCTTGCTGAAGATCTTTTCATAGATCTTATCTTTAGAACATAAGGTATACAACCTTCGAAGGAAGGTCTTCCTGTACCAGAAAATGTCTGAAGGGGCAAAGCACCTGTTTTCCAAGAGTTCTAAAGGGTAGTATTGAAATTTACTGGTAATAATGCCCTCAACAAGATTCTTAGTTTGTTATGATCCATATACAGGGATATGCAGACAAGTGCATAAGGTTATTACTGGTTTTTTGGCAAAGTTTCGAGACGTGATGGTCAAATGAGAGTTTGCTATCAATATGAACTCCAAGTAATTTCTCTTTAGAGCTATTAACGGCTTCAGCATTTCCAATCTTAGCAGCAAATGGATCATCCCATCTCTCCCCAATGACCAACAGATGACATTTATCTGCATTTAGTTTCATGAAGTTGTTGGCAAGCCATTCTAATGCTACACTGCAGTCATTTTCAAGCTTATAAGCTATGTTTTCCAGGTTCTTATCGTAAGTATAGATAATAAAGCCTCTATCAATTTTTCTGGGACACCCTGTATGCACACTACACCAATTATTTGTAGAAATCGCATTTAAGTCGGGTAGCAGCCCACCAAAGTATCTTCTGTCAAAAGGGGGAACTTGCTGGTACACCTGGTTGAAAGATTATTTGCCGAAAGAAGTGCTCTTCTGCATAAGAATAGAAGTGGATTGATTCCTTGGGTTCCTTGTAAGACCCTGGATATCTGAGGCTGTGAATTTTCAGGATCTTCCATGGTCTGAATTTGCCTTTCCTGTGTCATTTAAAACTGAATCATGAGCGATTTCTCAAAGATGATTAGTCTTTTATGATGGTAGGTTGTTTTCATGGTTATCGACAAATCTTGATTATATGTTTCTAGGGACAACTGTGACCTAAAGGCTGCCAAGCACTTTAGGCTATATTACAAAAGACCGTACTTCCTCCCACCTATGGCAGAAGCTTCAAAGACAAGCACGTTTCTCGTAGCTAAAGGGAAAATGGAGGATCCAGCTCCCGTAAGTGATTTGATTAGATACTTCGATATTCATTTTGAAGCTTAAAGGCAATTGTTGTGATGAGAGCGACTCGCAATTTATTCTTGAAGAAGCATACCTGTAAGGCGTAAAGTAAATCAGCAGAGTCACCAGTGGTTTAGCTAAGGGGGTTGGAGCATTGTAGATGGAAAGCCATGAATAAACAATTGTATTTGATGTTCTCAATCAATGAAAACAATTGGAGCAGAAGTTGTGGTATGTTTATATCTCCGTTAATTTACATTAAAATGTCCATTAGGCGATTATCATTTTCTATTTTTATAGAACTTTTCACTCGCATGTCAGTGGTGCAATTGGTTTTTCATATGTATAATTTTAGAAGTATACAGCCTCAAATGCGTAATTCTTTTCAAAAAGTTAGATATATGCCGTTGAGATACGGACGCAAGAGATTCAATGGTGGGAGATGAGTTGTTGAGATGCGCCCGCTTGACAAATCAGTAACAAGGCAATCCTCAGCATCTCTAAGATTCTGTAAATCCTGATCCTGAAGTATATTGGAGCAATAGGACTTGTCAGATAGCCCAACCACTTTAGGGTTGAAAACAGGACCAAATAATCTTCTGATTGACTGAAATCACTGGAAGTGCCGCCCTGTAGATTTTATGCAAATCAGCCTTGCACCAGAAGAAGTGAGTGGAGAGAGCTGCGGCCTAGGGGTGCAGGGCTAATTCCCTTTGGGGGTATTCATGGGGTACAGAACCGAAGCTCAGCAACCGAAGATTTATCGTTATTATCATCATCTATTTATTTAAAAGTAGGCGTTTGAAAATAGCCGCGGAATGAAGCTAATTCAAGCCTACTACAAAAGTAAGATTGTTTTAAAAGTAACAAATACAAAACTTAGGAGTCAGATGAATTTAAATATTGATACTTCGAAAAGTTTTTGGCGGAGGACTAACGTTCATGCAAACAAATGGTAGACCAACAGCCAAAAACCGGCGTAAACACAAGTTTAAGAGAATTTCAAAACTCTGTTCGCTAGAGAACAAACTTTGAACTACTTTTTGGACCGAAATGCTGAATCCTTACATGAAGCCTTCCTATTCGAGCAAGATTTAAAAGAGCTTGATAGACACACCCACAAACCTTAGTTTTGACCTACACTTTTACTCCTATTTTCTTATAGATCTGCCATTTTTTATATCTATATATATATATATATGGATAATTTGATGCGTTGGTTAATTTGAGTTGAGTAAATTTAACCTATAAAGAGAAAGTAAGAACAAATGATTCAATCTGAAAAAGGATCAATACCGAATTAGATTTCGCTCCTAGAAGGCTTGCAGGACCAACCATCGTAATCACTGCCAAAGATTGCAATTTAGATACGCAAAGGGCAAAACAATTTTCCATTCGCAATGATCGCTAGTCCCAGAATCGCAAGGACCGTGAAAACCTCAGGTAAGCACGCATTCCCGAAGTGACTGAGACTACCAAAAACGTACAAATTGAAAAACTCGTTGGAATGCAAGAACATGACTAAAACACGTTTTCGACGATACAAAAAATCTCATTCATCACCAATATTCCCAAGACTATAAAGGTTCCGGGTACTCAGAACTCCCTACAGCTTCTCGTTGTCAAGGTGGAGACCAAACCCGACCTTTGGTCACAATAATGTGCCTGTCAGCATAGCTCTCATTCGATTCAACCGCTGACCCAAGGGCCTGCATACAGTTCGAGCCTCATATGCATGCACCCACGAGGGGAATTATTGCATTTTTGTGATTCCGGCCTTCGCCGGTTGGTTTGCAAAGTTTTTATCAGTAACTCAAAGATGCCTATGACGATTTAATGACTAGTCAACCATTTCAATATCAAGATTACACACCAAGAAGCGACACTACGACGAGTATGTTTTTATTTCGACCTTCAGACAGACAATTTCAAGATATTTCTCAGCACCTGTGGCACAAGGCTTTCAGGGGAAAACATTACGATCAGTCTGGAAAACAGTTATCTTTAAAGAAATCGCCTGGCTCATACTGAACAAATTTTTTACAGTAAGTAGACAAAGAGCTGCAACATGCAACTGCAAAAACCGCTTTTCAAAAACTCTGGTTTTAGAAATGTGGCAATGTTTTAGAAATTTTGATAAGATAGGCATGGAGCGTGAAGTCGCTTCGTGGAGAAGCAAAACAATCAGCCTGGAAAAACTCCTTATGCTAAGAGATTGCCTCACTCATACTGACAGATTTCCTCTACGGTTAAAAGACAACGCATTGAAAAACACAGCAGCGAAAACAGCTTTTCAAAAACTCTGGTTTTAGAAACATGGCGATATTTTAAAACCCATGATGGAACAGGAATAAAGCGGACAATTTCTTCGAAGGGGAAGATTCTAAGACAATAACAATCAGTCCGGCAAAAGTTATTCTTGAAGGAGATCTTCTTGCTCATACTTAACGAATATTTTACTGTAAATAGACAACAAATTCCATAATGTAACTTTAAAAACCACTTTTCAAAACTCTGGTTTCTGAGATGTGGTGATGTTTTAAAAAGTCTTGATGGAATAGGCACGAAGCGGAAAATGGTTTCAAAGGGAAACATTCGAAGGTAATAACAATCAGTGTAGAAAAGTTACTTTTGAAGAAAATTGTCTGGCTCATACTTGACGAATTTTTTACGGTAAATAGACAAGAGATTACACAATCTAACTGCGAAAACCGCTTTTCAAAAACTCTGATTTTAGAGATGTGGCGATATTTTAAAAAACCTTGATAGAATTGACAAAAATTGGAAAAGCGCTTCGAAGGGAAGCATTCGAAGGTAATAACAATCAGTCTGGAAAAAGTTACTTTTGAAGAAAATTGTCTGGCTCATACTTGACGAATTTTTTACGGTAAATAGACAAAAGATTACACAATCTAACTGCGAAAACCGCTTTTCAAATATCAAAAACCGCGATATTTTGAAAAACCTTGACAGAATAGACAAAAATCGGAAAATGGCTTCGAAGGGAAACATTCGAAGGCAGTGACAATCAGTCTGGAAAAAGTTACTTTTGAAGGAAATTGTCCGGCTTATACTTGACGAATTTTTGACACTAAATAGGCAAAAGATTACACAATGTAATTGCGAAAACCGCTTTTCAAAAACTCTGGTTTTAGAGATGTAGTGATATTTTAAAAAACCTTGACAGAATAGACAAAAATCGGAAAATGGCTTCCAGGGCAACATTCGAAGGCAGTGACAATCAGTCTGGAAAAAGTTACTTTTGAAGGAAATTGTCTGGCTCATACTTGACGAATTTTTGACACTAAGTAGACGAAAGATTACACAATGTAACTGCGAAAACCGCTTTTCAAAAACTCTGGTTTTAGAGATGTAGTGATATTTTAAAAAACCTTGACAGAATAGACAAAAATCGGAAAATGGCTTCCAGGGCAACATTCGAAGGCAGTGACAATCAGTCTGGAAAAAGTTACTTTTGAAGGAAATTGTCTGGCTCATACTTGACGAATTTTTTACGGTAAATAGACAAAAGATTACACAATGTAACTGCGAAAACCGCTTTTCAAAAACTCTGGTTTTAGAGATGTGGCGATATTTTAAAAAATCTTGATGGAATCGACAAAAATTGGAAAACCGCTTCGAAGGGAAACGTTCGAAGGTAATAACAATCAGTCTGGAAAAGGTTACTTTTGAAGAAAATTGTCTGGCTCATACTTGACGAATTTTTTACAGTAAATAGACAAAAGATTACACAATCTAACTGCGAATACCGCTTTTCAAATATCGAAAACTGCAATATTTTAAAAACCCTTGACAGAATAGACCAAAATCGGAAAATGGCTTCGAAGGGAAACATTCGAAGGTAATAACAATCAGTGTAGAAAAAGTTACATTTGAAGAAAATTGTCTGGCTCATTCTTGACGAATTTTTTTCGGTAAATAGACAAAAGATTACACAATCTAACTGCGAAAACCGCTTTTCAAAAACTCTGTTTTTAGAGATGTGGCGATATTTCAAAAAATCTTGATAGAATCGACAAAAATTGGAAAACGGCTTCGAAGGGAAACATTCGAGGGTAATAACAATCAGTCTGGAAAAAGTTACTTTTGAAGAAAATTGTCTGGCTCATACTTGATGAATTTTTTACGGTAAATCAACAAAAGATTACACAATCTAACTGCGAAAACCGCTTTTCAAAAACTCTGATTTTAGAGATGTGGCGATATTTTAAAAAGCCTTGACAGAATAGACAAAAATCGGAAAATGGCTTTGAGGGGAACATTCGAAGGCAGTGGCAATCAGTCTGGAGAAAGTTACTTTTGAAGGAAATTGTCCGGCTTATACTTGACGAATTTTTGACACTAAATAGACAAAAGATTACACAATGTAATTGCGAAAACCGCTTTTCAAAAACTCTGGTTTTAGAGATGTGGCGATATTTTAAAAAACCTTGACAGAATAGACAAAAATCGGAAAATGGCTTCGAGGGGAACATTCAAAGGCAGTGGCAATCAGTCTGGAGAAAGTTACTTTTGAAGGAAATTGTCTGGCTCATACTTGGCGAATTTTTGACACTAAATAGACAAAAGATTACACAATGTAACTGCGAAAACCGCTTTTCAAAAACTCTGGTTTTAGAGATGTGGTGATATTATAAAAAACCTTGACAGAATAGACAAAAATCGGAAAATGGCTGAGGGGAACATTCGAAGGCAGTGACAATCAGTCTGGAAAAAGTTACTTTTGAAGGAAATTGTCTGGCTCATACTTGACGAATTTTTGACACTAAATAGACAAAAGATTACACAATGTAACTGCGAAGTCCGCTTTTAAAAACTCTGGTTTTAGAGATGTGGCGATATTTTAAAAAACTTGATGGAATAGGCACGAAGCAGAAAATGGTTTCGAAGGGAAAAATTTGAAGGTAATATCAGTCGGTCTGGAAAAAGTTACTTTTGAAGGAAATTGTCTGGCTCATACTTGACGAATTTTTTACGGTAAATAGACAAAAGATTACGCAATCTAACTGCGAAAACCGCTTTTCAAAAACTCTGGTTTTAGAGATGTGGCGATATTTAAAAAAAGCCTTGATAGAATCGACAAATATTGGAAAATTTATTGGAAGGGAAACTTTTGAAGGCAATAACAATTAGTTCGACAAGCGTTACTTTTGAAGAAGATCGCCTGGCTCATACTTTACGGTTTTTTTACGGTAAATAGACAACAAATTGCACAATATAATTGCGGAAACCGCTTTTCAAAAACTCTGGTTTTAGAAATTTGGCGTCATTTAAAAATATCTTGTTGGAATGGGCATGAAGAGGAAAATGGCTTCGAAGGGAAACATTCGAAGGTAATAGCAATCAATCTGGAAAAAGTTACTTTTGAAGGAAATCGTCTGGCTCATACTTAACAACTTTTTTAACCGTAAATGGACAGCAAATCACACGATGTAAGTGAGAAAACCACTTTTCAAAAACTCTTGTTTTAGAGATGTGGCATGATCTTAAAAAACCTCAACAGAATCGCATACACGTATTTTTTATAAGAAACTAAGAATTTAGGCCTACGCTGAAAGTTTCGTAAAATTATCAGATTTTGACAACACGTTTTTTTATGAGAAATTGGTTTATAAGAGACCAGTAAAGATGGCTACCCAGGGTATAAGATGGCCAAAATTGTAAGAAATGCTGGCACTGTGTCTGAGAAGTATTAAGCAACTTTTAAAAGTTAAAAGCAAGGATATTATAGCAAATATTGAACCTTTATCTTTGAGCAATATTAACGAACCATTAGTGTTTTCAACAGAACAGAACACTGTTTATTCCTATATGATGCTTTAAATGTCAAGAAACATATCTGTAGCAGTGTTTGCGACCACATTGATAATTCTGGATTCAAAAAGTAGGAAACCAATTAAGGAACGTTTAGTACCAAAATGGACAATTTTTCATGTTGAAGTAAGAAACTTTTAGTACTATTGCCTGATCCTAGTTTCTTGTAAAAGCATGTACTCAAGAGTTTCTTACGAGTTCCTTAAAGGCTTTCAAAATGATGTTCATTGAAGCCTTTCCCATGTGCTGACATCAAGTTCCTTTAGAGTGACATGAGACAGGAAACAAGTAAAAGTGGAATAGAAATGTGTCAAAGGTTTCCTTTTATTAAAACAAATAGTTTCTAAAGTTATATTTTCCCGTTACTGGAGTTTCTTAATTTTTGGCGATCTGAGAATTGAGTTTCTCACGAGCAGCTTCTTGAGATACCGTCTGTCAAGTTCCAAGACCTCTCAAGTCAAATTTTTTTTATAGTTGCAGTATTGACAAATATTGCAATGGTTTTTTAGATTTATAACAACATAAGCGCAGAAAGATTCCGTGCAATTTCTTTCAACAAGAATCCTATTGTTTCATCGGTGGGGATCTCCTAAACCAAACTAAACATTACATTTCAGATTCCTACTCAAAACGGACTACCGTGGAATGTTTAAGAGGGGGAACTGCACCTCAATTCTAAGTAGGAAAATTGGTTTTCTACTTGCCCCTAATCTTCCTGGGCAATTGAATCGAATCTCTGTCACCCTTGTCTAGTTTCTTGACCGCTCAGTTATTCTAAGAAAGAGTTGAGTTTTTCTGTAGTTATATCTATGAAAATACATGTACAGTGCAATTATCTGCCATTTCTGAAAAGGTGTTTTTGTGAAGTCTCTTTGAAAACCTTGATCACGCGTGTTGCAGCCAATAGGCATTAACCTAAAAATCCCAGTTTCTGTATCAGCGGAATTTATCCCGAGTTTTCGAATAATGAAAACATCTTTTGCAGCTGGAAAATAAGGGGAAATGCCGAAACTTTGATATGTTTCCCACAGTCAAATTGAGTCGAATCGTTGAAACAGAGCTTTTAAACAACAGCATCGGTAAATACAGGTACTGTCGCCTGTGTTTCATTCGGCCTTGCTGTAAATTCACTTTTACCAGCACATACACAGAGCAATATCAAAAGGTCAACAACGGCATTAAATGATGACAAAGTTTTTAGTTTTATTGAGCCCTTTTCTTTTTCTTACCGTTAAGAAAGCATATCGGTAATTGTTGAGTCTACGACAAAATTTGAAATTTCCTGTGGACGAGCAGCACAAATCTTCGCTTGCAGCACATATGTTGCAACTTCAGAATTTTAGAATAAATTCACCGCTGGAATCCTTGTTATCTTTCACGACTTTTATCCAAAATGCAGTAACCTGCAGCTCAACTTCATCAACGTTTTCATTCTCCTTCTTCAAACCTGTGCTTAGGCCAAAAGACGCATCATTCAGCGAAGAAGGCAACCTTACGCCATTGCCCACTGACATCCCTTAAGATCTTCGCGCATGCTCATGCGAATGAGAGCTATGCGGTGCCTGTCGCTTTTAAAGACGTTTTGCAAATAAAACTTCGAATTAAGCTGGAAAGAGAAATTGCCAAAAAAAGACATAACTTTGGAACAAAACACGGGCTCCACAAGATCACGAAACATTATTAGGTCAGTCACAGGACTGAACAAAAAAATATAAACCTGAGGAGTGTTTTAGAAACAAGAAAGTTCAGAATGTCCAAACCGTAGTTATACCGTAGTTATACTTTTAGGATGAGATACAAGATGGTGGACGGACGCTTCTCACACGTGGCGTTTCACAGCACACTCGATTTGAGTTGTAGGCCTATATGAAATAGCAGTACAACGAAGAACTGCCGTACTTCGTCAAGCTTATATACTTTTTTGATAAAAAATGTTTCAGAGTGTTGGTAAATACGCATAAATTGATTTTCTGTGGTTTTTGCTGCATGCAGTTGGAAGGCCATTTAGGCCATAGTTTTGATCAATCGTGGGTGATAAACCAGTTACGATGGATGTTGTGAAGACTTTGTTGCAGAGTCAAGCCGAAGCCTTCAAAGCAAGTTTTGTGCTTCTTATTCAGGATGTTAAGGATGAAATGAAACCCATTTGGAATGACATTAATGACCTCAAAGCGAGCTTACAGTTTTCCCAAGCTAAACTGGATGAAGCTGAAAAGTCAATGGCGAAAATTGATCAGATTGTCTGTGCACATGGTGACATCTTGAACTCCATGAATGAGTTTGCTGACTCCACTGAAGATCAGCTTGAGTATCTGGAAAACCAGAGCAGAAGATGTAATGTGCGTATCATTGGTTTACCAGAAGACAAGCAACAGGAAAAAACGTGGGATGATACTGAGCATGTTGTAAAAAAGGCTCTGAAGGAAACCCTCAAGCTCGAAAAGAATATTGATATTAAACGGTGCCACGGAGTCAATCACAGGCAGCAAAGTGGGTCATCTCATAATAACGAACCACGACCTATTGTTGCCAAAATAGCAAGCTGGAAGGACAAGGAAATCATTCTGATGAAAGCGAGGGAATTTAAACCCAAAGGTGTCAAATTTGTACCAGATTTGTCCAGCCGCACTATCCAAAAAAGAAAAGAGAAAGTTCCAGATCCACTAGCTGCCAGAAAAGCAGGTAATATTGCTTATTTTATCCTTGACAGGCTTGTCATCAAAGAAAAGCCACCAGGGAACTGGAAATCAAATGAGGGGTCTAATGGCTACAAAGAAGTTCAGCAGGGGAGAAATAGTGATAGTGAAGTCTCTTTAAATAAACAATGATGCAACAATCATTAACTGAAATTTTGCCTAATGAATATTGTGTTTGAAAACTTGAGCTTAGCTCTGTGTTTTTTGTTGTTGTTGTTTGCATTAGTACTTTACATTAGAGGATTGTTAAAATGTAGTTTCAGCTCAGGCCAATTATTTTAAGCTTTCTTTGTTCAATTTTCCAACAACAGATTAAGGAATGAATCCTCGTAAACATCCATGTGGTATTTGCCACAAAACTATACCTAGCAACCAAAAGGCACTTTTTTGTATTAACTGCAAGTTTTATATCCACATAAAATGCAATGGTATCTCTGCTTCTGAGTATAAAGAGCTGGAAAAAGAAACTGATGATGTCTCTTGGTTTTGTAAAAAATGTACCATGGACATGTTTCCATTTGGTTCATTAGCTAATGAAGAATTCTTAGGACTTCATGATTTTGACCTACCCTCATTCATTGACTCTGCACCCACATTTGAAATTACTTCTAACCTTATGGACTTGCCCAATCTTAGTGATTATGATATTGATGAACATATGCCTCAAAATATTAATTCTCGCTACTTCAACTTACCTGAACTCTCTTCTTTACAATTATCATGTACTGACTTCTCTATTCTTCACACTAACATTAGAAGCCTTTCCCTACATCATGATGAATTAGTTTCTTTAGCTGCGCACACCAATCTGAATCCCAGTGTAATTGGAGTGTCTGAAATATGGCACTCTGTGGACAACCCCTTATCATCAAATGTTAATATTCCTGGCTATACCTTTCATAAGACTGAGTCACTCACTCAGAATGGTGGTGTTGGTTTGTACATTAAAGATTCTCTTGCTTCCAACTCAAGGACTGATTTAGATTCTTGCACAAATGATTTTGAAACCATATGGGTTGAAATTGAAAATAAAAATGACAAAAATTTCCTAATTTGTTGTGTTTATAGGCATCCTAGTTCAGCTGTTGATAACCTTACGTCTCATTTCCAGAACCTTCTCTTCCAAAATATCCTCAAACAAACTAGTATTTATAATGGGTGATTTCAATGTCAACCTTCTAGATTATGCTTCCCATACACCAACAAGTGACTTTGTGAAAAACTTCTCCCATAGCCTCCTTCCTTGCATTCATCATCCCACAAGAGTCTCTGAACACAGAGCGTCAGTTATTCATAATATGTATACTAATGTTACTAATGCTAATATAACAAGTGGCAATATTGTGATGCAAATTAGTGATCATTTTCCCCAGTTTTTGATTTTGAAAAATACTCAAATTAGTCATAATAAACCTGAATCATATAAATATGACTACTCTAGATTTAAGGAAGATAAATTTCGTGATGACTGCAACCAGATGGATTTTACTTATTTAGAAAACAGTGATTTGGATGTGAACAATAAATTTGATGGATTTTTGAAAGATCTTGACACATTGACAAAACAACATGCTCCAATCGTAAGGCGCAGTAGGAAGGCAATGAAACTCAAAGATAAACCATGGATAAATCATAGAATCCAACAGATGATGAGAATTCGAGACAAAATTTTACAGAAAATGAAAAAGCAGCAGACTCCTGATAACCTCAAGCTGTATAAGAAGTTTAGGAACCGTGTGTCCAATGAATTAAAAGAAAGTAAAGAAAGGTATTTTCATAATTATTTCTCTGTCAATAGTCAAAATATGAAAAAACTGTGGTCAGGTATCAAGACAATAATCTCTCATAAGTCTTCCACTTCTTCTTTAATCAACAAAATCAAAGGCAAAGATGGAAGTGTAAAATCAGACCCATCTAAAATGTCAAACATTTTTAATGATTTTTATGTTAATGTTGCTGATGGTATAACAAAGACAATCCCATTAACACCAAAATCTACTCTTGATTATCTATCTGATAGAATTTGTAGTTCACTTTTCCTCACTCCAGTTACTTCAATAGAAGTTAATGATCTAATCAATATTTTGAATCCTTCCAAATCTGTAGGTCCTAACAGTATTCCAATAAAGTTACTTGAGATTATTGGATGTTCTGTTTCACCACTTCTGGCTCTCCTTGTGAATCAGTCTTTCCAGTCTGGAATTTTCCCTGATAAACTTAAAATTGCCAAGGTTATTTCTATTTTTAAAAAAGGAAATCCTGAGCTTCCATCAAACTATAGGCCAATTTCTCTTTTACCCATATTCAGCAAGATATTTGAGAAAGTAATGTACAAACGACTGCACAGATTCCTTGAAATACATAAAGCTCTTTATTCATTACAATTTGGATTTCAAGAAAACCACTCAATTGATCATGCTCTTGTGAGTTAAACAGAAGCTGTAAGAAGTACACTGGACATCTAGGAATGGTAACGGATTGTCCGTCTCTAATTTATGCGTAGATTTAATTTTAGGATGTTGACAATTAATGTATTCTGGAAAACTGTATACATGATCTTTATTTCTGAATAAGGAAAAGGTATCATCAACATACCTACGGTACAGTACAGGATTGAATTCAGGTGAACACTTACTCAAGTATCTCTTTTCAAGAACACTCATGAAAATATTAGCAAGGCTAGGCCCTAGTGGTGAACCCATAGCAACACCATCAATTTGGTCAAAAAACTGTCCGTTGAAAACAAAATGAGTTTCTTTAACAACAAAGCTCAGTAATTTACGAAACTCCGAGCGTTTGCAATCTCTATATTCAATACTTTTGGTGTCGCTAAATGATAATTCAATACATAAGTCGATACTTTCTTCCAGTGGAATGTTGTAAATAGGCTGGATACATCAAAGCTAGCAATAAAGAGGTTTTCTTCTTTCTGAAAAGATGTTATTTCTGTGACAAACGAAAATGCGTCTTTTACAGTGTACCCATCAACTGTAAAGGGCTGTAGTATTGGAACGCAAAACTTAGCTAGCTTGTAATTATGCTCTCATCTGTTATTTACAAGTTTCAGTGTCCTGACTGCCATGCCTTGTGCTATTGAAAAACATCCCGTAATTTAATTACACGATGCAGAGAGCACTTGGGAGTTAACAAAGCTGGCCGAAAGGTAAAAGCGATCCCATCCGCCATCAGAGATCACATTAGCTAATCAGGACATACCGCGTCGTTTAAAGATTTCTCTATTTTGGACAGAGCCAACAACGAGTTAACAACGAGTTTGAACTTCTTCTTCACGAGAGCCTCCTTATTTTACGGGATCGACCTGATCTTAATTCCCAACAGTCGTCTATTCCCTTAGTTCTCGTTTGATTTGTTCCCATTTTATCCACTCGAGACTTAGATCTTGTGTCCCCTTATGCGTAGGAAATGTAGCTCACGCTTGTTTACCGCGTTCTCACCTTGTTTGTTCATTGGTATAAATTGCCTTGTATCACTAATTAGATTTGCTGAAGATGAATCAAGTATGGTTCGAAACGTTCAAAACATGTTTAAGTCAATAAAATAATTTCGTCAACTACCGCCCAAAGTCAACTAGCGTGTAAAATATTTTATGCTTGAATGTCGATGAAATGAAGAAAGCAATGATTGTCGTCGCTTGCCTCATCCTCTGGAATTCGAATTTATCAAAAAAATTTTTTTATCTCATTCTACGGGTATCAATCTTTCGAAAAGCGACAACTCCCTGGAACGTTTAGAGGCACTGTAAAGCTAACTGTGTCAAAAACAAGAAACCGGACAATCTATAAGAGTATGTATTTTAAATTGACATGCTTGGCACAAATCCGGAGAATATCTATCTAGCAGTTAATTAAATATATTCTTCGAAGTTGAGATCGTGTGAATTTACCAGTTTTCCTTATTTCTAGTTGCCTGGCAACGAATCACGTCACTAATTAATTGCCATTGCTATTTTTGAAAAGCCAATTGTCTAAAGAACGACAGGACGTGGTATCACTTGTAGTTTTAGAGAAAAGGGCAGTTTAGATGGACTTTGTAGTCATCCAAAAGGATCTTATATTTTCTTGGATGGTCATAGTTAATAATCTTACCCTTTTAGTTCGTTTACGAAGAAGAAGCTTCTGGTCTCTGGCTGACTGTGGTATGTATCTAGTATCATTTGAAACATTTTCATAGGTAGGATCGAGGAGCTTGGTATCAGGGGGATCAAAAACGCAGGGGCCCATCAGCAATAAATCAGTCCTTTCAAAGTATGCCTCAAACCCGTCTGTAAACTGGAGCCCGTAGTCAAAGGTTCTTGTCAATAATTTATCTTTTGCCACTATGTCACAAATCTAGAAGGAAACAGAGACTGTAACAGGACCTTTAATTTTTATCATAAAAGGTACGTTTTAAACATAACAACCAAACATTGAAATTCCAGCCTTTGCCCATGCAAAATGATTGATGAGAACTTATGATATTAAATTTTCGATGAAATCATGATTGTATTTAGATAATTGTAGTTTTTGTCACTAATACTGCTTTATCATAGATCAAAGGCCAAATACTAGTAGAATTGGTGCCAGTGGAAGGATGTGCCAATTTCAAAGGCTGCTCATCAGTAAATGCTGATGTAAAGGCTGGAGAAGCCAGTAAGTACAAGTCTTAGCACTGCATTTTTTGAGAGAGTTGAATAAGTCTACAGAATGAACATTTTCTAAATTTTAGAAGGAAATTTCCACGTTTTCAACGGAATGAGTCCTGAAAAAGCAACTGATTCAAGATTTAGATATCACATTTTCAGCTTTTATTGCCGCTTAACCCTATTTGGACCGGAGGTGGAGGTCGTTTTTCGCCCTCCCTTGCCAAACATTCTCAGCTATCTACGCCGCTAGTTTGATATGACCCTACTACTTAAGGACTTTTACTAAAATTTAATCGGCTACAAATTTTTAAAATCTCATAGTGTAATGTTGTACCACGTGACCATCAGATGACTTTATTTGGAGACAGGTCACAAAGAAAATCACAAGAAACTTGCTAATTCTGCACAACTAACTCAAATTGTAATGTTATATATATACACCATTCTATTTGTCTTGAAGAGTGCTTTCATTTGATATATACCAGGTGAGCCAGAAAAGGTTCCCACTTTAAAAAATCATAGCACCATGTATACTGCACAGATTTGAATGATTCAAACTTTGGCAAAATTGCGATTCTTTTGTGACAAGGAATTGAAATTATGCTTATAACTGGCATACTTTACTCATACACAATTTCATCTTCCTCCAAATTTTCCATTGGTCCATAAGTGGGGTCAGTGGTACCCCCAACTACCTCGGGATTGGTACAGGAATTTCTTCACGTTGGTTAATTGGATGGGGCCTGGTGAGCGTGTGGCCGAGTGGTTAAGGCGTCTGACTCGTAAGCCAAAGGTCAGAATGGCCGTAGGTTCAAATCCCACGCTGGACAGTTTGGTCACTGTCCGTAACACTAGCCCGGGTCGACCAGAGCCATGTGAGGAAAATCTGGTAGCTGTGGCGGGTAGCTGCGGTGGACTGATGGTAAAACATCCGTGGCCCCTACTGGAAATAAGTCTCTCCGACTTTCCCGGGCTAGCCATGTTAAATGTAAATACCTACCAAAGTCCGAGGATTGGAATTTATTATATCCTCCTTCCTCCATTTTATACCTGAGCACATATACCACTACGTGGTCCCACTCAGTATTGCCGTAGATGTAGATAGATGCAGATGTAGATGCTTTTTGAGAATGGTGCAAGGAATGCTAAAAATTTCCTATTTCCAGACCTCTTTGAGAACTAGTTGAAAAGTGAATTTTTAGTTCCAAAAACAGGCTTGCCACACAACTTCCTTTATATGGGATTATTAAGGAAATCCTGAGCTTTCAACTGATACCTAGAGGTACTTTGGCAAAATTGCGGTTCTTTAAGGATTTGAAAATTGTGCTTATTGAGAATTCTGCCAAATGGTATAATTTCATGTTTTACACCCTATTGAAAAGTATCTGCAAGATGAAATTTTAGGTTAAGAGGAATCCAGGGTAAGCATATCAAAGTGGATCTAGCAACTCCTGGTCAGATCCTTGTCTGTCTGATATCCGTATTTCCTTTTAAGATAGATCAGTTACCCAAATATGGTTCCTTGTGAATCAAGGCTTACAATTTTGCATCACTTGTGTAACCCTTTCCATGCTGCAGGTCCAAATTTGGGCCGAACAAAAGTTTCTCTTGCATGCTGCGGGCTCAGATATGGGCCAAAGTACCTCCCTCATTTTAATTCCTTCTGTGGATCGATCGGACGCAAAACAGGCAGAAAAATTTGCTCAATGTTTTCGATAGGCAGTTTTGTTTTGTCTGTTACAAAAATTTACCATGGTTTACAGTGAAGTTTTATGATTTATTGGCAATCCAAGCTTCTCCGACTATATCGCATGGCTTTCCTTGATTTTTCTCGAACTTCTCAAAATTTTTCACCTGTTCCATTTTCTCGATAAATTACATTTTCCGCAAGCAAGCAGCTTCGAAAAGATCTCATTTTGAAGCGTTGTGGCTGCCCTTTCCATTTAGCCTCTTTCTGGAAAGGTAGGTAGCCTCTATATGATGTTGCGAGACAAAAAATTGGCCTACGTCGTTGTGCTTGCTGCAGCGGCGCTGTAAACACAACGCAACATACTCCATCCTCATTCTCCCTCTAAATAAGGTAAATTAAAATGTTTTACAGTAATATGGAGGCAAGAAATGAAAACTACAGCTAATTTTGAACAATTTTCTTTCACTTTATTTTCAAATTAAGAGCCTTCTTTCCAATGAAAACGAAGTTTGAAATTTTGAAGCGTTAAACTACAAACTTCGCGGAAGATATTCAGTGGCACACAGCATTCAACTGAAAACAATCCAGCACGCAAAGGGTTAATGGTAGGCTTACGTATGCTTGATTGTTTAAAAATCAGGCTCAGTTGGGAAAAAGCATGTTAGTCAGATTGCCATGTTTGACCATGTTTTTGACAATACAATGACCAGGTTTGATCATGTTTGGGTTTGAAATTTGTATTTCTTGTATTTGTATTTGTACTTCCCCAGCCCATTTTGCAAAGAAATCAAAACATGGGCTGGGGAAGGATGTAATTGTAAATTATGCTGCCCACTGTAAATATGGTTTTGATATCTTTAGCAAAATAGTTGGTTTTTATTAGCTCACTTTTCTTAAGACTATGAGCTATTATTAATTTAATACCAACCGTAAGTAAGAAGTTTATTATTATTATTATTATTATTATTATTATTATTATTATTATTATTATTATTATTATTATTATTATTATTATTATTATTATTATTATTATTATTATTATTATTATTATTATTATTATTATTATTATTATTATTATTATTATCATTATTATTATTATGTGGTACTTTCTTTTGATTTCGGCTGTATACAGTCTAGCTGCCGGGGATCATCCCGATACCTGGGGCAGCAAGAGGGTTTGTTACTTGCATGCTAACATTGATATGCACTTTAACGTCACAGTTATATGCTGTTCAGATCTTTATATTGACAGTGCTTTGCGAAGAAGGTGGGTAGTACTTGTAAGTACTATTTTTTGTATTTCTTGCAAGTTTGGTTCTCCAGGGATTGTATTGAGGTGATTTTGGATTCCCTTTTTCACCATCCCAAGTGCACCAACTACGACAGGTACAATAGTTGTTTTAAGGTGCCACATCCGTTCTATCTCAATTTGAAGGTCTTTGTACTTTGATAACTTGTCAAATTCTTTGACGGAAATATTTCGATCTGTAGGAATTGTCATATCAATAAGGAGGCATGTTTTGTTCTTGTGGTCTTTGATGACTATATCTGGTCGGTTGGCTTGGATTGCTCTGTCCGTGTTTATTGGAAAGTCCCATAGTATCGTTGTGTTTTCTCCTTCTACTACTGGGGGAGTTTTATGTTCATACCATTTGTCAGCGTGCGATGTATTATAATGCTTGCAGATTTTCCAGTGTAAGTATTGTCCCACTCGATCATGCCTGTTCTTACATTCATTTGGTGTTAGAACAGAGCACCCTGACACTAGGTGATCTATTATTTCATCATATTGATCACAAAATCGACATTTAGGGTCAGCCCCGTTTTTCGCTATTTTGGATTGGTAATTTCTGGTGAACAAGCTTTGGTCTTGCGCAGCCATTATGAAGCCTTCCGTTTCAGCCTTCAGACCCGTTCCTCGCAACCATTGATGTGTTTTGTCTTTATCGACATCAGCTTGTTGACTACGTTTTGGATACTGACCGTGAAGAGGTTTGCTTTCCCATTTTTCTTGTATTTTCTTCAGCCCTTCTTGTTTGGCTTTCTTCTTTAGGTTCTTAGCTTGTAGTGTACAAGGTAATTCTTCGTTTATTGTTGCTTCGATGTTTAGTTCCGAAGCAAACTTATTACTTTCTTTCTTGATTGAATGCATTTTTTTGCCTTGTTCATGGATATTTACCAATTGTAGCATCCAGTCCTTGGATGTTTCAAGGTATTTCTGTAAGCCAATTGTTGTCGTTTTTAAGCTTAGTTCTAATTGTATCATCCCCCTGCCCCCTTCCTTCCTTGGGATGTATAGTCTGTCTACGTCAGCCTTGGGATGATGCATCCGGTTGCATGTCATGAGTTTCCTGATTTTGACATCGATTTTCTTGATATCAGATAGGGTCCAGTTGATTATGTTGAAGCTGTACGTAACTACGGGAATGGCTAACGTGTTTATGGCTTCTATGCGGTTCGCAGAGTTAAGTTCAGTTTTTAGTATTGCACGAACTCTACGATAACATTCTTTCCTTATCTTTTCTTTCATTTGGCTATGTTGTATTCCGTCACTCTCATTGACGCCTAGATACTTGTAAAGCTCCTCTTGTTCTAGGTCTTTTATAACTGTGCTTCTGTCCAGTTCTAGTGATGTTGTTTGTGTTAGCTTGCCTCTTTTAAACGTTGCCTTCGCGCATTTGTCTAGTCCGAATGTCATGCCTATATCATCACTGAATTTCTTTACTGTTAGCAGCATTCCTTCAAGATCTTTGTCATCTTTGGCAAACAACTTCAAGTCATCCATGTAAAAAAGGTGACTGATATTTCGATCCTGGATCTTGTAGCCATATCCTGTATTGTTCAGTAATGCAGATAGGGGGACTAGCGCAAGACAAAAATATGAGGGGTGATAATGAGTCGCCTTGGAAGATACCGCAATTTATATCAATTGTGTTTGATCTGAGCGTACCCTTCTCATGTGTTAGTGTAGGATTGGTTTTCCACAATGACATGTTTGCTCTTAAGAAATTGATTATCACGGGGGATATCTTGTATAGCTCAAGTGCTTTTACTATCCAGTCATGAGGTACACTATCAAAGGCTTTACGATAGTCAATCCAAGCCATACTGAGGTTTCTATGTCTATTTTTACAGTTTTCTATGATCATTCGATTGATTAGGAGTTGGTCTTTACATCCATACGACCCTCTCTTGCATCCCTTTTGCTCTATGGGGAAAAGATCATTCGATTCTATAAATGTGTAGGTTCGTTCAGTGAGGATTGAGGTGAGCAGCTTGTATGTTGTACTTAAACATGTTATGGGTCTATAGTTCTTTGGTTTGTTTGTTTCTTTAGTTTTGGGAAGCAAGTATGTCAACCCTTCTGGTAACCAATCTGGGGAGTTCTCTGGGTGTCTCACCAACTCAGACAGGAGATTTGCGAGAATATTATGTGTACATGGGAGTGAATGTAACCAGAAGTTTGTTACTTTGTCTACTCCTGCTGACTTCCATTTATGTGATTTCTTTAGGGCTTTTTCAACTTCTTCAGTACTTATGTCTGTCCACTGTTGTTCTTCAATATGTTCATTATCCTGCTCTATAGTTTCAATCCATTCTGCCTTTTCATTGAATGTTTTATCATTACTCCAGATGTTCTTCCAAAACTCCTCGACCTCTTCAATAGGTGGAATTTCCGTCACCCTTATTGTTTCTTTTCCCACTTCTCTGTAGAACTTCTTGGCATCTGTCTTAAAAACCATATTTTGTCTGTAAAACTTTGATCTTTTTTCGTACCTCCTAATCCTTTGCGCTTTGAGTTGCATTTTTTGCTTTATTGTTTCTTTTACTGATACAATGTTTTCTTTTGTCAGTTGGTATTTCTTAGTCATTTTTCTGTATTTCCTCCCTTTAACGTTTATGCCTCTTTGCAGCTCACTTAGAATAGATAATTCCCCTCGCATTTGCTCTATCTCTCTTTCTATTTTCTCTTTCCATGTTGGTTTCTTTCGCTTGTTCTCTTTTCTTTTCTTTTTGTTTGTGCATTCCTCAGTTATTACTTTTGCTGTTGCATAAATAACGTTGTTAAGCTGGTTAAGGTTCGGTTCAATCGTCTTTATTATTTCTTGTAAGGCTTGGTTCCCTATTCTTATTTTCACCTGGTTTTTCTTGTTGTTTTGGATCTTTCTAAGGGGCTCTCTGCTGTTGGCTTCGATGTTCTGTGTTATTCCAAGTTCCCTCAGTATATTCTGTCTCATAGTCTCAAGTTCAACACTTTGGAGCTCTGGTGTTATGTTTTCTGGGGCATCAGTTGGTTCTTTATCCCTTGCTTCTGTTATTATTTGCTCAGTTCCTACCTCATTCAATTCGTCTATAATGGTATCTCTGTTCTCAAATATCTGTCCAACTATATTATCTGTTGCTGGTGTTGGTGACTGCTCCTTGTCTATACCTTGTTCTTCAGCGGTGTTCTCTTTGCTTTCATTATTGATTTCTTTTCTAACTTCTTCTTTGATTTGATGAATTTCTACGTCAGTGAGTCTTTTGTTCTTTATGATATCTCTTCTGACATTTGCTAGCTTGTTCGCATCAATATAAGTTCTGATATCTTTGTTGCTTCTTCTCCAGACGTTGTAAGTTCTGGTTGTGCAATTTGTTTCAGATGGTTTCTCGAGTGCATAATAGTAAGCATACAGTACATGTTTGTAATTATTATTATTATTATTATTATTATTATTATTATTATTATTATTATTATTATTATTATTATTATTATTATTATTATTATTATTATTATTATTATTATTATTATTATTATTATTATTATTATTATTATTATTGTTTCAGTTCGCACAGCTTGATGTTCTGCTGGAATTTTGCAATGTCAGCTGTCCACAGCCAGTAAACTAAGGTGACATTGTCTTTTCTGCTAGCTACTCCCTTCTGTCCTCAGTAGCATCATTTGAATGAGTTCTATCCTGATCTTTCTCCTTTGCCATTCAGTTCTCTAATGTCCTTCTCAATATCCTTGCTGTTCCCAGTAAAGCGGTCTTCTGTAGATGTTCTGTCTTAATTTGTATTCCTAGCTTTTCTATGTACAGTTCAAAATTCTTACTGACAGCTCCAAGTGCTCCAATAACCACTGGTACTATCTCTACCTTTTTCATTGACCACATTTTCTTGACTTCCCACTTTAAGTTATCATATTTCTCTATCTTTTCCTTTTCTTTTGCACCGACTCTGTTGTCTCCTGGGATGGCAATGTCAATTATTATGCATTTCTTTTCTTCCTTTTCTACAACAACTATATCTGGTTTTCGACATTCTATGTAATGATCACACTGGATCATAAAGTCCCAAAGCATCTTAACCTTATCAGACTCAACAACACCTTGTGGAGAATGTTCATACCAGTTAGTTTCTCGTTCTAGGTCATATTTCCCACATAATGTCCAATGAACAATTCTTGCAACATTATCGTGCCTTCTTTTATATTCTCTTTGGGCAAGTTTTTCACATTCACTAACTACGTGGCCTATGCTTTCCCCCTTTTCTCCGCACATTCGGCACAAAGAGAATACAATTCTTGCAACATTATCGTGCCTTCTTTTATATTCTCTTTGGGCAAGTTTTTCACATTCACTAACTACGTGGCCTATGCTTTCCCCCTTTTCTCCGCACATTATTATTATTATTATTATTATTATTATTATTATTATTATTATTATTATTATTATTATTATTATTATTATTATTATTATTATTATTATTATTATTATTATTATTATTATTATTATTATTATTATTATTATTATTAAAACAACACAACTGTTCTATGTCATACGTTTCGATGTAAAATCTTCTTCAGTCTGAAGAAGAAGATTTTACATCGAAACGTATGACATAGAACAGTTGTGTTGTTTTAATTTTCTTTCTGTTTTATTTTGGTGATGGTTTGAGTTTGATTATTATTATTATTATTATTATTATTATTATTATTATTATTATTATTATTATTATTATTATTATTATTATTATTATTATTTTTATTATTGTGCTTATAGGCAGTGGACGTGAATCACAGCCATTCTTGGGTGTAAATTGTGGCAAGAAAATATTATTGAAAATATTTGTGAATGAACTTAAGAACATGAAATTAATTTTAGAAACAGAATGGGAAGTCACAATCAACCTTCTAAACAACAGACTGCACAAAACTCTCCACGTTGATGGATGCATAACAAGAAGTTTGAATCCACAATTACATCTACAGTATTTCTGGTACATTCAGCATGGATTATGAGATATTCTTTGAAAGCTCTCTGCAGGAGCTAGGAATGTTGAAGCGCGAGCGAAGCGAGCGCTTAACTTCCTAGTAGTAAAAGAAGTATTGAAAATCAGTTCGAATAACTATGCAATTCGTTGCTTCAAAGTAAAGATAAAGTGCTGGTCTTAAACTTTTTGCCAAAGCTTTCGACTGAAGGGTCTCTACAACCATTTTCCCTGAAGCAATAGTTTTCACAAGGTTTCGATATTCTGCAAACTAATCATAGAAGTTGAACTGTGCATAGGTTAATGTAAAATACAGCTAAGTAACACGATTTTCGTGTCACACCTCTTTTCCGCAGAACTGCTAGAATTTCCGAGAATTTATATAGATTTCATTGTGACGTCATAGCAAAATTGCACAGAAATTCAAAAATAACTTCGACATTCGGAATCTACATAGAAAGTTGTCCAAAACTAACTCCAACAGAGAAGATCAGGTAGAGTGCTAGGATTCCATTTCGTTACTCCAAGAAAGTTGTTGATAAAAACATGGTCTTAAACTTATGGCCGCGACTGTACACTAATACTGATACTATTACATAAGAGTTACGGTTACCAGAGCATAATAGATATAGGCTTGAAAATCTTTTCTATCAAAGAAAGATTCTCAAACTGAACACTTTACTACTCTCTGAAATTAATTGATTAATTGCTCTGAATGTACTGTTACTGACGGCTGGTGTACATTAAAAAATCTAAAGCACTCAAATAAATTGAAAATCTTAGTAGCTAAACTACAGTGCTCAATTTTCAAATTTCATAACCTGATGACTGCTCATTAAGGCCCCCTTTTCCATATGTGTGGTGGGAAGTCGTTAGACGGCTTACGGTGCCAAACTAGACCTTGTTGTGTGATTTTTTTGGATTGTAGATTGTGTCGCTTCAAAACTTCAAAACTTCAAGAACTTCAAAACTGTGCCGCTAGAATTGTGACCAACAGTAGTTATGATTCTTCTGCTAGTGCCTTGATAAAAACTCTAAATTGGCCTACGGTAGCGGATATGATAAAAGTCGAGACAGCTTGCATGGTTTATAAATCCATAAATGACCTTGCTCCAGACTATCTGTCAGAAAGTTTTACCAAAAACTCGGCATGCAGTAGGAAAACTTTGAGAAACACGGCAATTGATCTCCAAATCCCTCTAATGAAAACATGCAATGGTCAACGAGCTTTCTCATATCGTGGTGCTAGAGTCTGGAACCACTTAGATTTGGGAGTCAAGCTGGCATCCTCTTTCAAAGCATTTAAAGATGCTGTAAAAATGATTTATTTTGCTTTTTTAATTTTATTATTTATTCATTTATTTATTCATTTATTTATTTGTTTATTTATTTATTTATTTACTTATTTATTTATTTATTTACTTATTTATTTTATGCATCATTGTAATTAGGATAGGGATTTTAAATGAAAAATTTTTTTTTAGATTTTAAGCACGGCCCTCTGAAAAGCAGTCTTCCATTGACGGGGTAACCGTGGATAAATAAGTTAAAATGCATGAATGAAAATGAATTTTTTTTTTACATTCAGATAAAAAATTTGCAATATTAGTTACGTTCTACTTTACTTTCTAATTATGACTCTACGACACTACAGGGACAATTCCAAGAGGAGCGAGATT
Source organism: Aurelia sp. 4 Dawson et al 2005 (assembly GCA_964019985.1). NCBI lineage: Eukaryota > Metazoa > Cnidaria > Scyphozoa > Semaeostomeae > Ulmaridae > Aurelia > Aurelia sp. 4 Dawson et al 2005. Next base: position 4,075,967 of record OZ026511.1, on the reverse strand, counting down.
ACACGGCTACCCCTTGGTTACATGAAACAAAACGAGGACAGAACAAGAAACTACGCAAAGAAACAACGAGGGAACGAAAAACATAAACGAACAATATACAATTAAATACGGCATTAAACTTTGAGTGTAGGTAGCTTGTTACCAAGTAATTCCAGATATAAACAAGTCTGAGACTTGGAAACCTGGAGAAAATTTGTTCGTTCTTCGAACCCAAAGATTTAGGTTGGAAAGAAAATTTCTTACTTGGTTGCAAGCTACCTCAAACTATTACGCAAATAGTAACTACGAACAACACTAAATACAAATAGGGTTGGGGTATGGGGGTATTTGTAGGGAAATGGATAGATTAATCAAAGCGTTCCGTTTCCAAAATAAACTTAATCGTTAAGTTCAGGATTAAAGCATTTGCCTCCAAAGGCAGGTTTTTATCCCCGTATAAAAGAACCTGTAAAATATTAGAGCCCAGAGACTCGGAATATCCGTGCGTTTGGAGCACATCGTTAGCACCAGCGAGAAGACTGCGCCTATACTCTGTGAAAGAACTGCAGAGCAGCAAAAAGTGTTCCGTGTCCTCTATGCCATCATTTATTGGGCACAATGAATTTGTGGTATGGGTTGCTGCCGTCCGCCTGCATCACTGGCCCATCATTTATGGGCTGGTGTGGTGGGTGGACGATGGCAGTTGCTAAGGTACGTTGTAGTAAGTCTAGTCAGTTTCCAGTAACAGTGATTTGCTTTCAGTTGCTGTTTATCTTTCCTTTTCCTTTGACCAAAGCAAAATTGAGTTAGGGCTGCTTTCCACTCGGTAGAATTTTTTCCGAGGGGACTGAATTTTGACAATAAAATGTTAGTCACCCATGACATTACATTAAAATCACGGCAACATTTTTCACACGTAAACAAAGGACTTCCTGTCCGGTTGGAAGGTTCTGCTGAGTGGATATCAGCCTTTAGTTATCTCCATTTTCTACGGTTGAGTAACTGTTTACTGAGTAGAATTGAAGCTGCTTGGAGAATTCAACTGACTTGAACTCACAAGAGACCATCTTCCAGGATGATTATCATGACCACTGCCAGTATGTTTACGTTGAAAAAAAAGTCTCTAGAGTGCTCGATTTGTGAAACTCGCAGGAATCGCCACAGTTATATTACCTCTGAGAGGTAATGCCCGTCGTTCCGTGCCAGTAGGCCGATCAAACCTACACTTAACCAATGATGTTTTTTATTACCAGACAATTATTTCCTTTTTTTTTGTTCAAGATCCCGTTTCCAGTTTTCTTTCGTTTCAAATTGCTGTTGCTGCTTTTTCAAAATTGTTGCTTTCACGAATAGCTCGGACTTGGAAGGGGAGTGTCCTCAGAGGATGGTCAAAGATATCAAAAGCATTTTAAATGCCGATAGGAGTAAATGAGTGGCGTGCAGGGATTTCTAAGTGCAGGGCCTTGATTATCAAGAGAGATGATTGCAAGCTCCCAGTTACCGAAATGGTGTTGCAGACATTAGGATGTCTAGCCTACTTGTACCTCTTTATGTGGATTTTAGTTTTTACCGCTCCGCTTTCTGGTGTTGTTGTTTGGCTATGGTCACATTTCGTTCCGATGACTTCAGAATCCCCAAGCACTATCTATGTCTTATCTCATTTGAATTCATTCTCTTTGATTCATCTTCATTTGTTGTTCAATTATCTTCTGGATACCTTAAATAGCGTAATTGACAAAGTGCATGTTCAAAAATTGATTTTCATTGTGCAAAACATTGTTTATACCATGCTTATTAGCATCTGCCTCGAAAATTTGCGGCTTGGGTCAGGCTATCCTCTAAGCATATTATTATTTTTATTATCTGGAGACATTCACGTCTTTCTCCAGTCAGTAATTGTGGTTTACCCATTTAGGATAACAAACAAATCCTCCTGCACTGCCCACAGTATTACACCTTTCGTTTGGATCTCTTTAGCCAGCTCTCTGACATCTCAGGAATCGCTCTCACTCGCCTCGATGATAGATCCCATTTTTAATATTCTTCTATATGGAAGCCCCCGTTGCAGTGTGATAGAAAATAGCATTATTCTCGAGTCTACAATATCCTACATCAAAGATACGGGCCGGTTTGATTAGGGATAGATTATCCTAAACAGCAGCAGCTTTTACTTTTCTTTCTTAGATATCTGTCTCAAGATAGATGCTGGAGGAGTATGCAGGAATTATTTTTGACAATTAATCGTTCAATTACTTATCCTTAGTTCCATAGAAACTCCTGGCATCTATCTTGAGATACGCTTGTTGACACTATTTTGTTTGGTATCCTTTTTTATTTATTTTCTTCCTTTTTTCTTAGAAAATGTAACTAGTTGAGAATTGTAAGTACCATTCATAGCCAGAACTCGGTGACCTTGTGTCTTTTTTGGCTATGGATGGTACATTAGTTGTATTAAAAAATTGTGTTAGGTTTTTATGATGGCTAAAAGAAAAAACAGTGCTCAATAATGTTACTGACACTATTCAACAAGAGGCATGCTAATTTATTAGAGTTTCTCTAATGTATCTCGATACAGATAATATTACATAGGAGTTACTATTACTCAGCGCATACGATTGAGATTCATAAATACTTGTGAATATGAAAACATTGAGCATAACGCTACTCGTGCTACTGTAAGCAAGGATGAATAATGTTTTGGCCAATCAGTGAATCTGTTGTTACCTGTCATTAGCCAATCAAAGCGCTTGAATGACAATAGAAATTTGCGTTGAAGCGAGTCATGGCCGCCATGGAGCCCTCGAGCTGCGAGAAAATGCCCTACAGTTTCCAAGTTGTTGCACGCGGTGCTTTGTCTTAGCAAGCCAAAACAACAATGTTTTCAAAGATAAATGGTTATTCTAAACTTCTGCCGCTTGCATTTTCAAATATCCCCGCAATAACGGAGATATAGGCAGCTGAATTCGGTCTTATTTCCACCAGCCTCTGGTGTGAGCATAACGAGTTAAACTTCATCGCCGTCGAGGGGTAAAATCGCTTAATCAACACTTACCCACCATTTTACTCCTCCCAGGCCATCTTTATCAGTCTACACAGGTTCACCACTATGACGAACATTGGTATCAACATTCTTCCCAATCTACGTGTGCAATTTGCAGCCAAAACAAGCCAAAACATCAGAGAACATGGAGCTACCAACTTCACCGCCATGCTCTTCAACTGCACCAACGAGAAACGTCCAAACGCCGGCGGCGAATGTATCCAACAACTGTGCCTCGCTTTTCAAAGGAGTTTTTTTTTGTGTTTTCTTTTTATTCTTTTTTTTGTATTTTGTCTTCTTTTTATCAACATGATGGCGGAGAAGGACGCGACCACGAGGATATTTCCTGGATCATCGCAAACACGGCTTTTACTTCCACTTCGCCAGCGTCTTCACCTTCGAAATCAACTTCCGCCTCATTCGTTTCATCCTCATCTTGCTCATCCTGCTCATCGTTGTCGTCGTCTGTCTCATCAGCACGATTGTAAACTGCTGCGTTGGCTTTTGATGCAAGATCTTCAATTTGCTTGATTAAATGTGCCTTGCAAACGTGGCATTCACTCACAGCGGGCAAATTACATTCAATGTGGAACGAATGGCCACACTGGAACAGTCGCCAGAGTGGACTGACCAAATTACATCCACTTTTGTCACACTTCCTGCAGGACAGTTGAAAGGTAAGTATTATAAGGTTTTAACAAATTTTGTTGTTTTTAACCTATTTCAGCAAGACATCAAAGGAGGGCCTGCGATGCTTGGATTGCCACATTATTGACCCAAATTATCATTGATATTGTTTCCACTAGTTTACGAGAATGCTAGGTTGTTCCACCTACCAACAATGCTCAATTAAAGCCAAACTTGTAGTGTTTATACCAAAATCTGAGGTATGATCTTTGCAGCACTTTTAGTACCCATGATATATTTAGTGCCACTCCCCTATGAGAGTTTTACTGGTGGTCAACAATTTTGGTAAATTTCTCATGAGATGCTTATGACAAATTGGTTGGTGATCATCGATGAATTATGGTACATTTGGAGATTCTGTTTTACTGCACCACAAATAAGGAACTCTTCAAGAAATTTTGGAAAAATGTTACAAAAAGTTAGGAAACCTTCTAAATTCAGAGCCAGTATTTTCAAATGAAAATGACTTTAGCATATCATGAGTTATTCAGATGTCAGGAACTAACCCCAGTACAAAATGGCTCAAAGCCCCTGCCCCCAAAGACTTGCTGCTTCTATGGTTTAAAGGTGATGATTTAACTGAAAAATTTTATGTACATAGTGTTCTACTTACTTTTTACTGCAAGGTGAACCAGCTGGGTCATCATAACCAAGGGGCAACACTTGATTTGTAACAACTTCCTCACCAAAAACATTTGGCAGCATCCATTTTGACACTGTTTTCCTCTGTCTTGATGTCCTTGGAACCATTTTTCCTTGATCTGGGCTGGTTTTCATTGTGGCAAACTTTTCAACTAAGAACTTTGCAGCTTTGACTTTTAATGCTTTAATCTTCCCTGGGCAGAAGCTATACTTTCGAGGAGGAACAAACCAGGATTTGAATTCTTGATGTTGATGTTTGCAGGCATCAATTTCCCTTGCTTTGAAAAATATTTGATCACCAGTATCTGTTGCTTTTGACCTGCCTCTGAGGATTGAGTGGAAGTTTTCCACAGGATATTCGTCAAATGCAACCAAAGAATTCAAGAAGATATCAAAGAGAGGATGACCAGTTTCTTTTAAGTGGTTGAAGGTTGTCAAAAGAATAAGGAGTGCTTTGTTGTAGTGCCTTCTCTTGAATACCATCAACATCACCCAACAACGAAGGACTGATTGCGTGTAGTGAGAAGAATAGTTGTTCTTGAACTCAATGGAATACAGGCTCAAGACAAGAGGACAATATGAATCAAGAAGGTTAAGGAGTGTGACATATTCAACCTCCTTACAGTTATTAAAAGCTGACATAACTTCATCACGAATCAGTGACCACCCACCATAAAGGACTTCCAACAACAAAGACTGACGCCAAGCTTTTGGCTTCTTGGCTAAAACTGCCTTCTGCCCAAACAGAAAAGAATAAAGCTCTTTGAAAACTGGATGAAATTTTAGGACAACAGTTTCCCTTGAATTCAAAGAGATATGGAGTGGGCCAATGAATGGAATGATGTAATTTTGCCCAGGAAAGAAGAACGTCTCAGAATAGACAAGCTGGCGCATATAAAATTGTGTTGGCCAGTCTCCAACAAAAGGAACAAAGAATTTGGCAAGATAAGATGAAAGGCCATTATCAAGCATGTAGTTGACAGCAGCTAAGAGATCTTGAAAAGACTTTAATGGCATCTCCAAGCAATCTACCAATTTTGTATCATCCATTGACCGCATCTTCTTCAATTCAGTTTGCTGGTAGTTGTGAATAAGGAGCCTTTGTCTTTCTGCTTCTGGATCAAAATACTTGGCTGTAACCCAATCTGGCATGGCTTGTGCATATGACTTTGAAAGACCTGACATACACCCATTGACCATTACTTTTAATAATGAGGCATCAGCAGGATCTTTACTCAGGGGGCTAACATTTCCTTCAATGGGTACAGCTTTGATGTTTTTGAAGATTTTGACCAGGAGGGTTGACATGTGTACAGCTTGTGTTTGTTTCTTTTCAGATGGGCGATGCTTGGTGTGGATGTTGTGGTAATCATCGATAAAGAGGACAATGAAATTTTTATGCTCAATTGCTTCATGGAAGAAATTCCTGACAGCTTCAAGATGACTTGTTGAAGAAGAAAGAGATGCAGACTTAACAGTACGAGGATGAGCAGCTATTCCAAGGTTACGTAAAGAGGCCAAACCATAGTCACTGATTCCATATTGTGACAATGTTCTGGATAGGGCAACTTGGAACCAGTTTGCTTTTTGAGGCTGACCAAAGACCATCATGTAAATAATAACCATTGCTCGGATTCTGTTCAGCTCACGGCGGCTCTCTGACATTCTTTCAACACAGATGGCATTGAGAATAAATGGAAAAATTTTGAATGCACCAGCATCTTGGCAGATCAGCTCAAATTTTTTTGGGTCCATTTCTGGGTTCCCTTCCTCTCCAAACAGATCAGTACATTTCATTCTTACTTTTGTAATTTCATCATTGAGGTCAAAGGCAGCAGAAGATTTCAGGACAAGCTCATCATACAACTCTTGACTGATTGTGATGGCTGCATCAGTTTGGCATGATCTGTCTTTGGTTTCAATATAGGATGGTGAAGGGAAGTGAAGAGTTTGGCTAGATGAAGTGAAGATTGTTGATGATGAGTTGTCTAGTTGGCTAGCTGTTGCTGTTTCTTCTGTCTCAGTGTAACTGGATTCCCATTCCATTTCAGTTTCTTGCGTGATGACTCCATATTTTGTCAGGACTATGTGTATCTAACAAGAAAATGACAATTCACATTATTTATTGACTTTGATGAAACTAATACTAATTTTTGGTTTAAAATTGAGTTTTTGTTTTCTCAAGAATGGATGGAATTTCTAAATCAAAATAGCTTTGTATTTCTTGAGAAAAGGACATTAATTATGATTTACATGCATTTGATCAACCATGCTTAAACTTTGCTGCTACTTTCTAAAGTTTAGAAGTTTCTACGATATACTCAACTCAAAAGCTGTCCAAAATGTTTTGAATTTTTTTACAGAAACCATAGATTATAAAAATGTATGAAACTTGTTACCATTGAGAACACTCATCTTCTGAAAGAAACTGATTATAAGCAACTGCAGTAGCCTCCTCCAGAAGATTAAACACAGGGAGCAAACTCTCAATATGGGGTCTATGATAAAATTTCTTTGATGAATGGGTTTAATGTTTTATAGAGTCCCAGTATGCTTGTGTCTTGTTTTGTTATTCACCAACTGCAATTATTGATTCATTATGACGTTTAAGATACCAAGTGTTGGCATGGGCCCCTATATTGAAAGTTAAAAGCAAACTTCTGGTATTAAGAAACTATGCTGGAAAGAATCGGAAGTTCGTGCGTAGTAGAGAAACTTTTCAAATTTAGCACATGAGTTCTAAAGGTGTTTTCTATGAAAATGAACCAGCAAATGAACATACCAACCTTTTCAATCAAAGTAGGTGTTATGCTTCCCATTAACTCTTCATTAAAGACTTCTCTTCTGCAGCAATTCATTAAACACTGTGTGCAACTGTTGGTTATATTCTGGCGTCGTCCACCCTCCTCTGTTTCCAAACTTTTGTAAATCTTGGCTACTTCGCCCAAACCATTTGCTCTCAAACAAACTATCTTCACGTCGGCTGTGCCATGAGTCCATTCATGATGAAGTGGATTATGGCAAGACTTTGTAAATCTCGGCATTATTTATAAATTAGCTTATTTGAAACTCATATTATTCACTCTTTAAGCAGCTAACGATCGCTTCCCGCCAATCTACAAAACTTGTGATTTTCCCGCCAAAACCGAGATTCATGAATGAAAATGTACGTGGTCAAAGAACTCGGCACCCAGGGGAGGTCGAATTAGTTGTTTTTGATTCAGCGGCAGAAATTGACACAAAAAAGGAGACGGAAAGTCTGATTGAGATTCACGAAGAATAAAGAGACTTTAAGCGAAAAAAATCGGCTGATAATTCATCAGTAAAAGAAGGCTCAAATGGCCAGCGAGGCACAGTTGTTGGATACATTCGCCGCCGGCGTTTGGACGTTTCTCGTTGGTGCAGTTGAAGAGCATGGCGGTGAAGTTGGTAGCTCCATGTTCTCTGATGTTTTGGCTTGTTTTGGCTGCAAATTGCACACGTAGATTGGGAAGAATGTTGATACCAATGTTCGTCATAGTGGTGAACCTGTGTAGACTGATAAAGATGGCCTGGGAGGAGTAAAATGGTGGGTAACTGTTGATTAAGTGAGTTTACCCCTCGACGGCGATGAAGTTTAACTCGTTATGCTCACACCAGAGGCTGGTGGAAATAAGACCGAATTCAGCTGCCTATATCTCCGTTATTGCGGGGATATTTGAAAATGCAAGCGGCAGAAGTTTAGAATAACCATTTATCTTTGAAAGCATTGTTGTTTTGGCTTGCTAAGACAAAGCACCGCGTGCAACAACTTGGAAACTGTAGGGCATTTTCTCGCAGCTCGAGGGTTCCATGGCGGCCATGACTCGCTTCAACGCAAATTTCTATTGTCTTTCAAGCGCTTTGATTGGCTAATGACAGGTAACAACAGATTCACTGATTGGCCAAAACATTATTCATCCTTGCTGCTACTGTAACGATGCAGATTTTAAAAGATGCAAAATCTGAAATGCGCCCCACCAATAGAATTTGCAAAAAAAGAGATAAAATACACTGGAACTGAAACCTAATATCCTACGCAACTGCAAAGAATGAATCCACTGCAAAAATGTGAGTGGAGGTTCCACACATGCAACCAAATAGCACGGCCTAAAACCGAATTTAAGCCATGGAAGGAAGGTGTATGTCGCGTGCAAGTAGAAATAAGACGACAATAAAAAATGAAGAGACCATGTGAAGAAAAATAAAACAAGCTGAGGAAAAAATGGATACAAATTAAAGGGTTGAATGGATTTTAAAGAGCATACACAAGAAGAAACGAGGCAAACGAAGCAGTGAACGAAAAGAAAACTTGCAGCGTTGGCAACGTACGCTGCAGGTTGTTGTACAGCTGGCCAGGCATTTTCGCTCGCTACAAATTTCGCCTTTTATAGTGGTGGTGGTGGTGGTGGTGGTGGAGCATTGTTTGGAGCAGCCAAAGCTTCCTCAATGATAACATAAGGAACAGGTTCGGGTGCTTGAGCCATGACCGAACAAGCAGAAGGCAAGCAGAGGCAGTTGAGGCGAGCAAGGGTCACATGTAGAGCTGCCAAAATCTATTCAACGGAGAACAGCTCGTTGCTTAGAAGATCGATAACTGGCCACTGTGATCCAGGCATGGAATTAAAACCAAAAAATGAAAATTCGAGTATAAGCTATTTGATCATTTATCATATGGAAGAGACACGATACTATTGAACAGAAGAAATATTTTCAAATCGGAGTTCTGAGTCCAGAGTTATGATTTTTTGAAGTTGGCCTATGATGCCAAGTTTTGTTTACATTACCACTTCCGGCCTAATGTTTTTGGCATCGATTAAAACATACAAATTGAAATTACTATATATCCTCAACAAGAAGGCCGATTTTCAAAAACTTTTTTATCTTACAGATACATATCTACTCTTTGCGAAAATGCAAGTTAAATCTTTAAATTCTCAAGCTAAAATATACTTTTTTCAAAATTGAGTGCGGCCTTTCTAGGCTAAAAAACAGTGGAAACATCAAAATTTCGCCGTTTATAGTGACAACAAATAATCTAACTAAATCTAACTCTTAGCAAAACATACTACAATTGAATTTGAAGTAGATTAGATTTGCAAAGAAGTAGATTTCCCGCTTTCATCATGCCATGCCAAGTAATCTTTCACGTTTTTGGGACTGGAAAAAAGACATTCTCGTAAAAGATGGCATCGATATTCCTAATGTTGTCAGTTTTGTAAAGAAATCAACATTAAACCCGAATAAGGCCTAGAATTTTCAAATTACCCTGAAAATTTTTTCTGCATGACTCTGTACGAATCCTTTGGCAAAGATGTTCCTAACACATCAAATTTAACTGTAGTATTTTTGCTAAGAGTTAGGTTTAGTTGGATTTTTGTTTTTACAATAAAAGACTAAATTCTGATGTTTTCCACTGTTTTTGAGCCTAAAAATGCCGTACTCAATTTTGAAAAAAGTCTATTTTAGCTTGAGATTTTAAAGATTTAACTTGCATTTTTGCAAACAGTAGATATGTATTTGTAGAATAAAAAAATGTTTTTGAAAATCGGCCTTCTCGTTGAGGATATATAGTAATTTCAATTTGTATGTTTTAATCGATGCCACAAACATGAGGCCGAAAATTGTAATAAACAAAACTTGGCATCATCGGCCAACTTAAAAAGATCATAACTCTGGACTCAACTCCGATTTGAAAAATTTTGTTTTGTTCAATAGTATCGTGTCTCTTCCATATGATAAAATTATCAAATAGCTTCTACTCTAATTTTCTTTTTTTGGTATCAATTCCATGATTTCTAAAGAGCTGGATCACCTTGTGGGCGTTCTGGGTTTATATACCCTGTCTCATGGGAATAAGAAACAGCGGCAAGTTCCTAACGAGTTTGCGGAATCCTCCTTTCCTTTGAAATCTGGTGATGTCTCCCCAGTGAAAATAGCTTGAAGGAACACCCATCAAGTACTGATGGCTTTTTTTACAGGGTAGCACTACTGGAGGACCGATTTTTCTGTGTTTTAAGGTGGTTGATGGTATGAGAGAAAAATAGCTGGTGATTTAGGCCATCTGGAATAATTCCGTCTCTGGAAGCGTATGACCACAGGTATCGGGGGAAGTTAGTGTATAATGGAATTAGAGTAAAATCAATAAAAATACCTCTATTTCTTGGTTCAATTTCGGTCAAGTTCAGCTGCCATCACAACACTGGGCCAACTGCCATTTCTTACATGCAACTAGTTCCAGTCTCCCAAAGAATTAACGCGGTCAAACAACAGCGAGAAGAGGAAAAGAACAAGATTTGCAAGTTGCTGTAGGCCGTTGCAGCTTCCCTCGACTTCTTTGCTGCGGTCCATCGGCCAGCATTCCTGCAGCACTTACCCTCAAAATGTTCGCCTATGACTCCTCTTTGTGGCTGATTGTTTCAAACTAAACTTGCGTCTTTGTGTTGACGACACGAAATGAAAATGTCTAGCCTAGTGCTGCCCATTGCCGTTCTCCCGATGATCGAGGAAAATTAAGCGTCTATTCCTGCGCAGCGCCATTTTTTAAACAATAGCCGTGCCTCGCAACGAAGGCGCTGGACACCAGGCGGTACTCTGGTAAATTTAAGATATAGGGGTGCTTAGGTTACTTTTTTGGGTCTAAAATTTGGGCGGGTGCTCAGGTTTTTTTGGGGTCTAAAATTTGGGCATTGAGTTTTGTTTTTGGAGGGTGAACCTTTCGTACAGTTATTTGTTTGGTTTCTGAAATTCTCTGCTAGTTTTTGGGCCTCAAATTTTGGATAAGGGAACAAGATTGTTTGGTCGCGTTAATTCTTTTGGAGACTGGAACTAGTTGCATGCAAGAAATGGCAGTTGGCCTACTGTTGAGATGGCAGACGAACTTGGCAGAAATTGAAGCAAGAAAGAGAGGTATTTGTATTGATTTTATTCTAATCCCATTATACACTAACTTCCTCCGCTACCTGTGGTATGACAACAATTCAAGCAAGGAGCGAACATGTGATCAGTCCATACAGTATGGTGGGGACCTTGTGCATCGATAGACTGGATTACGCTCTAACTTTGACTCACCAAACCAAGATTGCTACAGCGAGTTTGTCATACCCTTAATGGCGAACTGCATAAAGAGCCCCTGGTGATAAACGGCTCAAATTTCATGTTTATATTGTTTCTTTCAGCCATTTAATAAAGCATGTTTCAAAATTATTTGTTTAAAAACTGTCCTTAGATACTGTTACAAAGCTATCGCTGCTTGAAACAAGAGTCTGATTTTTGTGTATATAGAATTAAACCTATTTTAACCTGGGTGGGCGTTTTTGGCCCCCCTCCCAAACTTTTTTATTAGCTCCTAAATGATGATAGCTATAGCACTGAAACTTCATGACTCTTTCTAAAATTTAATTGTCAATCAAAAACTAAATATTTCATTGCCTATTGTTAAACCACGTGACCACCAGATGCCCATATTTAGATAGTGGTCACAAAGACAATCGTTAAAATTGCTCTGGTCTCCAAATTTTCTGTTGAATCTCATCAGTATATGCCATTCGATTCGGCTCGATGAGTACTTCATTTGGTATATAATTTATCTATATTTGCAAACGTCAGCAATTTATAATTTCTAAGACGTCATTCATTTTTATGGCGTCATATTTCTAACGAATTAACAATTTTTACATGGAAAATCATGTAGTGACTTGAAATATTGATAAATCAACTTGATTTCACCCAAATTATTTGAAATCGATGACATTTAAGCATTATTATTGAGCAAACAACTTTGCATTGAATCGAATTACCCTTATTTAATTAGTTGATTAATTAGGAACTGCAAATATTCATGTAAAACTTAATGAAATCCCAAAGTAAGGCTATCAAGTAAGTTATCTGGATGGTTATTAGCCTATTTTAACCGGTGATTTGATGTGAATCTACCTTTTTCTCACAATAACTCAATTTCGTCAAAATGTGCCATGTTTGGTTGCTTAGCAACCAATCACATGATTAGAAGTTAATTGATGCTATTTTTGGATTGTCCTTTAATTATGACACGGTGCAAGTTTCATTGTCATAATTATTATAGTTGCGAAGATAATTAGGGGGCCAAAACGCCTCCCCCTTCCCCCCGATGGAAAATCACTTTCTTCATCTGGTTAAAATAGGTTTTAAATGCCCAGTTGGAGCGGTGCCTTCAGAATTAGTCTCATTGCCCTACACCAAAGCGGGGCTTATTTATATATATATATATATATATATATATATATATATATATATATATATATATATATATATATATATATATATATATATATATATATATATATATATTCCAATAAAATTTTACAATAGACAAACAAAGGTTACAAGACGATGCCACGAGGAGCATGGAAATACATAGCAACCCTGTGACCATAACATTTAACATAGATATTCAAATTGATATTACATCAAATATTACAAATAATATATTACAAATAACAAATAGGAAAACAACAATTACAGATATTTCCGACAAAATAAACCACAAAAAATAAATGTACGAAAAACAAAGTACAAGAGAGAGGAGACAGCAAACTTACGAACTTATTGAAACCGTTCTGAGGCCTGATTTAACTTTGCCTCAAGACTTTTTGTGTTTAAATCACAGGATAACTTTTCGTGGCCATACAAGAGGATTTGGAGTAAATTTTCATTTACGAGGTTTGTTAATCCGTCGTGGCGCAATATCGCGTTTACACTGCCGAGAAGATCGCGTCTTTCTTCGTCATAAGCATGGCAGAGCAGCAAAAAGTGTTCCGTGTCCTCAACACCATCGTTTATCGGACACAAAGGATTTAAAGTATCACTGAAGTTATTTTTGAATTTGTGAAAATTCAGCTTATTGGTACTCCAGGCTTATTGGTACTCCATGCGCAAAATATGAGGCGAGAGAGCCTCAGTGCTTCGGACAAAACCTGTTTTTGTCGTTTCTTGTTAAACTGGTTTTTGACCTCCGATTGGGAAAGAGGCTGTGATCCCTGAGTTTGAGAAAATGGCGGATAGTGTTGTGAAGCTGCAGAAAAGATAAGAAGCCAAAAGAAGAAATATGTAGATGCGAGTTTGAGTTTACCTCACTTGAGCCCAAATGGCATTCATATTTAGGCTAAGCCAACACCACAACGCATGGAATTCTAGAGTAATGATAAGTCTAGCCGAGACCTTACCATACCAGGTATTATGAAATCAAAAACTTTATTTTCTTCACCATTACTGCAAAAATGGTCGCTTGGTTTGGGGTCTCACCTGTGACACTCATACCATTCCAGTGCTTTCTTTATGTTACAGAAAAGGTTTTTAGGGCTATCTTTCATTTGGGTATTTTACACAGCCTTCGGGTTGGTTCCAGCTTTGATATCCGTACCCCCCCCCCCCATCCATCATCCGGAGTTCTGCAGAAATCCTTCAAAGTCCAGGGGCATGCAGCTGCTGAGATGCAAAAATCCCAGGGTAGTTACAAAAATTAGGAAAACTCCAGACCTTCTAACTCTTCAAAGCTGCAACATTTGTGTAAATGGTCTGTAAGATTGAAACATCCGAACATTACTTTTAGAGGTAAAATCGGGATCTTTCCAACACTTTTTATCATGAAAAATCCTGGGCCTTCAATTTGATGAGTTGTTCTTCCTTTGGGGAGGGGAGTGCGACTATTAAGTGGAACCTTGGATGCATTCCGAGGCCTTCCTGCCAGAGAAATCTGGTGGAGAGCCATCTTTTTGTTTTCTCATACCAAGGTTTTTGGTGGAGAAATTTCTTTTGTTGTGGTCTGGCAGGCAATTTGTGTGGTGCAAATGATCATAAATTCAGTAAATATGATGGAATGGAGGCAATGGTTTTCATCACTCGTTTTCTCTGTTCTGTTTTTTGGACTTGTCACCTGAATCTGTTATCTCCCTGTGTTCTTTGTCACTTCCATGAGCACCAAATTGGCATTGGTGGCAATTCCTGCTATGCCCGCATCCCTGGCGGGCAGTGGCGTTGCCACGGGGTGGACTGGGGTGGACATGTCCACCCCAGTTTTCCCAGAGGTCGATTTTCTAATTTCTCTAAATCCGTTGAGAAAATTTTGGGGGGGTATGATTTATTTTCTCTCAGAACATCTTGGTGTGCAACTTTGGTTGCTTTGAAGGAGAGAATATGTAATATGGGTCCATGATATGACCGTCTCTAATGGATATGACTAATGATTGTGGAGTTTTATCTGGTAATTTCAGTTTCTGTGACTTTATGAGCGTATCGATTTGAATGCTTGTAAGTAGTTGAGATTAGTTTGTAATTCAAAGGAATCTATGACCACCAACTTCTCCGATGCGGATGACTCCATGTTTTACGTCCTTTGTAAAGCATCACATATCATATTTCAATTATGCAAAGGATTTCGTGAGATTGGTGGATATTTTGAGAAGTTTCTTCTCCTAAACTACTTAATCTGGTTTCTGGTGAAGAAAAATTACTCCTGAACGTCTTTTGATCACATCGCTATCGTTACAAAAATTAAGGATTTTTTGAGGAATGAACAGGCCCGTCGTCCAATGATTTGTTGAAGCTTGTTGATTTTGTAACTGAAAAAGGCTGTAAAAACCAAGGTCGTAGGCGGTCGTAGGAATGAAGAGTCAAACTCGTATGTATTCTAAAAATGCAGTATCTCTTGATGTCATACAAGTCAAAAATTTCAAAATTTTCATAGAAAAACTCTCATTAGTCGTGATCTTTTGCTTCCCTCATAAGGATATTTTCCGAAAATGGGGCGTTTTCCAACGATCTAAAAGGCGTGTTCATGATAGATTTTCTCAGGGGCAAGCCCCCGGACCCCCGTTTTTGCGCGCTTCGCTCCTGCCTCTTTTCAGCCCCCCCCCCCCCACCAATATGAATTTCGTTCCGACTGGCGTGATAAAATAAAACTCATAATAAAGCTCATACTAACTGGTTGTGTCGTTGTACAGGAAAATATAAAGCCCTCGGTCTTCAAGCACAGACCTCCCAAGCTCGGTCTGAACTTTTAAGACCTCGGGCTTTATATTTTCCCGCACAACACAAAACCGGTTATCGTGCGCATAGTACTTCACTGTTCGATTTTTGTTCTTGCAAAAATGACCCCTGTTACGAAAAATTCTGCTTGACAAAGCTGCTTTTCCTAAATTTTCTGAATAGCTCAAAAATGCTAACAGGGGGTTTCCCACGTTTTCCGAGAATCTGACGGGCGTGGTCTTGAAACCTTTTTCTGGGGGCTTCGCCCCCAGACCCCCTCATTTCCGTCCACCCCAGTTTTTTCCCACTGGCGATGCCCCTGCTGGCGGGAATATCCGGCGGAGAGAGAGATTGAAATGCACCATGAGCTGGAACCCGTGGGGCTACTTAACTTGAAATTGTACGGGGATGTGCACTCCTGTAAATAATTTTTTCACCCGGCGTTAGAATTTTTTCCTCAAAATGATAGCCGTTTTTAGAAAGAATTGGTGAAAACTGTACCCTGAAACGTAAAAATGTCACGGGAAAACAATGAAATAACACTTTTGGCAGCCTGCTTTAGAAAAATTGCCTTCCTTTGATACCCAGCTTTAGAGAAAAGAGGCATAAACGATACCCAGGAAGGAATACACATCCCGTCAGCAAAGTACACTAAGTAAACCCCACAAGACTGGAAACACCCTTCTATGCTTACCTTCTCTGATTTGAAGATTTTAAAGTAGGATCTTTTTCAGTTAAGAGTGCGTAATTTTGCATATGATTGCATAGATAAGATTGCTCCTTCTTATTTCCATTCTTTCTTTGAATTAGTGGATTCTATTCATCAATGTAGCACACTGCAAGCTAGCAAGATTGGTATTTTTCTAACCCATGAAAATACCACGCAAAATTGTCTTCTGTCAGTACCTTACTATGGAGCTATGTGCAGGAATGACATATCTGCAGAGATAAAAAGTCACCATCTGCAAATTATTTTTGACAAAAACTGAAAGCCTACGGCTTGAAATTAATTTCTAAGTTTGATCCCAGAAAGGTAGCTATAAAAATGTCGCCATCCGCTCATAGTGTAATTTTAATAAAAGGATTCAAACTAAAATGAGACACTTTTCAAACAGGGGAGAGGGTGTTCTCTCCTCTATTAGTCCAACTACTGAGAGCACTCCTCCTTTAACTAATTCTCTCCATACAATTTGTCTTTTCGTCAGTATGTTTGGTATTTATATTCTATTTATTGATGTTCTGATTCTTTCTTTAATATTGTTATTGTAGTGTTAGTTTAGTTTATTGTTTGTATTAGTTTATATGTAGAGATTGATAAATAGTATGTAGAGAATTTAAAGTATGAAAACTGAAACTTAAGGCCCAATCCGTGATGCCTTATAGAACCACCTACAGGTTGGGCGCGGGGCATTTAGTACTATAAATTGCTAGTACTATTTTGAGACAGATGTGCCTTCACTATTGATCGATAACGTCGTTAACTTCATTCTTTGACAGTCTTCATTCCTCTACGCATTTGGCAAGTGGATGTCTCAGCACAATCAGACGGAGAGACAATCGCTTTAGGATCCACTGTAACATGGGATGAGACCCAAGAGGAGCCACCAGAAGATGGAGCAGATGAGAAGGCCATTGGTGGAAAGAGCCATGGTGGAAAGGCCTTCAAGTCTGAAGAAGAATGAAGATTAGGACACATTATTTCTGCTGAAGTTATTGGCTTTTAAAAACCTCTGGAAGAAACTGTACGCAAGCATTTAGACCACATTCATGCAATGCTGATACAATTTCAAATGTAAGCAAATGTGACGGTAACCAAGTTTTAGCTAATGTTCACACGATACCGGCACAGCTTGAAGAAGCCAGGGATTTGACAGTTCTAAGCTCTTTCCATTCTTGATGACAAAGGAGCTAGATTTTGATGTCAATGATTTTAACTTAGACCCCAAGAACCAATCAGCCTTGTTTTGAAAGATGCAAAATAGGTTCTTCTGTTTTCATCGTTTTCGAGTTTTCTTTCACACAATGCCATTTTCAAATTTAGCCTGTAAAAGTACTGTTTTCAGTTTCTGCCGTTTTTCATTTGCAAAGCTGAATTGACGAGTTTTGCTGGGAGAGACTTTCCTGTAGCCCAATAGCCTCGTTTCCACACAACTCCAAACAGAATTGGTTTGTAAACATTCCAGAATGACCCACCAAACATATGCTTTGCGAACTCTCTATGAAATATGACTTGCAAGAGTTTACCCGACATAAAGCGTGGCAGAAATGTTAGAAATTGGCCACTTGCATAGCTCAGTTTAGGGTGGGGCTTGATCGATCAATGCAATTAATAGTTTTTTTGTTTTTGGCGTCTTAGCAAAGAGAAAGTAATTGCGTGACAGCTGTACTCTTGTTTGCAATTGCGTAAAAGCCAATATATCGACTTTTCACTCAGGTGAATTCAATCACCGTAAAACATTGGAAATGGTACGCATCCCAACAAATGTTTTGCCAATCGCATTCACTAGTAAAACCAACAAGTAGCACTCGCCGAATGTTGTCGTTGTTGCGTCATAAAAAAGCTGGATATAACATCTCGTGAATCACGATTGGTGCTGTTGTGGTTTGATCGGAAGGCCTATTCGTATCGACTTTGTATCGCTTTCAAATTGTACCGACATTATGAAAATGTAGGGACTGCACTATGGTCATGGTTTTGCGCAGGGAGTGCCGAAGGCGCGGGAGGGGAAACGGCCATTCAATTGATTTCCGATGTATGATGCGGGATTTGAAAACGAGGCTCTGGTTAATGGCGACTTGCGCTGCGAGAGTCCACAGAGCGTTGGTTGGGAAGAATGAGAAAAGCGCTATATTTCCGCAGCTACTGCTTTTTTACAACGGAAAACAGCACGATCGTTTGTTGATCGAGGGTTCAAAGAATGGTAGCCTTGAATAAAGAAGTCGTTTGAGGTATTTGCAGCAAAGGAGAAGAAGAATTTGATGAAGATTCTTGTCGCATGTTTAGTTTTGTTTATCAAAAAATGCGGGCTTGGCCTAGTTTATGACAGAATTTTTTGGGAGATACGGAGTCTTACACTAAGATGGTTTCATTGCATAGCAGTTCAAGTCGACATGAGTAATACAGCACTTTTGACGAAACGTTTTCGATGAAGCAAAGGAGAGAGCAAGCCAAACAAGCAACAAATAAAACATTAATTTATTGATTCAAAAAGTTGAAGTTGACTGGTCTCCAGCTGTCATGCCCATGCAATGATTGATTGCCCCCAAGTCCCCGCTCTTCAAAGAGGTCCTGCTTGAAAGCACTATGGTGCAGCAGTGTTATCCACAACTGGCATAGCCTTCACATTAGTGCCCCAGCACCACCTTGAGCATCATGGAAAGGGTTGCAGACTTGATTAGGTCTTCTGTAACTCCAATGTCATTTTCACATTGATATGAACTGATCAAATATTATGCCTTCTTGATATCAGGAGAAACTTCCAGTTGAACAATTCTTTGTTGATGAAACATGCCGAGTGAAAGTTCTTTAGATATCACAGTCCCTCAGTCACAAAAAGACTTGGTGTTTGTTTCAATTTGTACTGAAAAACTGACACCATTTTTGTAGGCAAAAGTGGTATCCATGCTACTGTATCCGAGGGGCAAATCACTTCTCAAAAAAGTGTACGTGATTTTTGTGATTTTGAAATCGCATGATTTTCTTCTGTGATTTTTTTGTGATTTTAGTGCTTTCTAGTGATTTTTTGATGTGATTTTTCAGTAATTTTTCAGTTATTTGTGATTTTTGGTGCTTTCTGTATGTGACTTTTTTGTGATTTTTGTATGTGATTTTTTGTGGTTTCAAGGAAGGTGTATGAAAAAAAATCAGTGATTTGCCCCTCGACTGTATCCATCTTTTTGCAAGAAATTTTGAGTAGTCCAAATTGGAGTACCAAAGCACTCCATATTGGAAGGATAATTTCATAATTTACCACTGAAAGTTTCTGAATAAGTTTTTACTATTTGGGGCAAAAGTTTTGGCAAAGTCTCTGTGACTGCCAAAATGTGTTCCTTAACATTTGAATTTGTAAGAGCGTACGGGAAGAAAAAGTCTAGGGACTGCCTGACACAAAGCCAATTGTTTACCAACATTTTTCCCCTACTAAGGGCAAGCTTTTGCCTGACTTGGCTGATTTTCGAAAATTTCTCCAAGTTGGGAGGCTACTGCCCTCTGGCCCCTCATCTCATACGCTTATGGAATTTGCTCTTCTTCGTTCATAAAATAGTATGTAAATTTTCATTGTTATAATCTGGTCTGTGATTGATAAAATGAAGACAGAAGAAATATGGTTTATTCATATTCTAGCTAACACTGTAAGAGTCAAATTCATTTAGCAAGTTTTTGTGAGACTACATTTCTATTCACATTTTGAATGTATGATAAAAATTTGGAAATTTTGAAAATTGACAGAGGGTTGCAAAAGGACTTTTTGAGCACACAATTTTATACATCAGAATATTGGTTCCATTGCCTTTCAGCAAGATACATTTTGCTTATTTCTATTTGTTGTCTTTCTTCTTTTTCAAAAGAAAGGACAGTGTTGTTGCATTGCCAAGTACCACACCTACTCTGCTTTTCATTGTGAGTGTTAAATTGATAATAAAAATTCACACAGTTCTGTATTACAGAACTGTGTTTTTTAAGATGAAGATTCATGAGCAGATACAGTAGAAATGATAACAAGAATCCATTCATCAAGGTCCCCACAGATGGTTGCGCTAAAGATAGCATCAAGGAATTTTGAACCAAGATCCTTTGAGGTTTGAAGAAATCAGCCAATCAAATCAGTGAAAGTTCAATGGATACAAAGCTTCATGCTAAAAAATTCCTGTCAGCCATTTTTAGCGTAATCATCTACTGGTGCATTGGAACTGATACACTTGAAAGATTTGATACACTACAACAATTTTTGAACTGATAGTTGTTTTATATGAAAACAGCTTATATGAAATAAACACCAATTTGAGTAGCCTCCTCTAAAAATTAAGAAACTCTTTTGGAAGCAATTAGGGGTCAATTCAACGTTATGAAACTCATTTTGATTTTTGGCTATGGGATGCAAAGTATTTTAAACAAACAGCACATCACTGACCCAAGTTAAAAACTAATGAGGAACAAATTTTGCTATTGAATGGTAAACAATTCACATAAAACTTCTTGGTTTAAGATTATACAATAAGTAGTCTACATGATATTGAGTTGAACATGGGGTTTGATGTCTTATAGCTCACAAGTGTGTCTAGTTGCAGAAGATTAAGCAGTTTCAAAAATCTAAACTCTTTGATCTTCCATTAAATCTTCCATCTTGCATAGGGAATTATGCAATTCATGTTACATGTTCAAAGGGTGTCCATGTGGAACTTATCTGTGCTAACAGCTCTTTTAAATTGTTCACAATGAATGCGGTCTCTTGCTGTTAGGTATCACATTAACCTACCATCTGCAAGAAATATGCAATCCTCAATTATCAAGTGAATCCTTCCCCTGAAACAAAATGAAGAGAATTATTTCAAACTGACTTTTACAACATTGATTACATGACCACAGGAAAGTGATTTATTGATCTACCTTTGGACATACTGCAACCAAGATACAAAAAGCACATTGTACTGTATATTGCAAGATATTGGAGTTCTGAGTGGGTGCAATCAGAGTCTTTTGAAATCAAAAGACCATGGTGCAATCAAGATTCAACCAAGAAAGTGTCGAGATTCTTTACACTTCCTATAAAGATACATGTAAAACAAGGGCTGTTAAAAAACTTGCATGCCCCCATGATGTGGTATACCCTTTAAGTTGGCAATAAAAAGGTTGAAAACATGCAATTGTAAAATTGTTGTTGCTGTGTAACTCATCCTTCTGTATCTTTATCATTGCTTCAAATTGTTAAATTGGAATCAGAATGCAGAAAGTAGGAGTGATTTTTTCAAAAATTAAAGACCAACATTGCATTTCCTTTAGTGTAACAAAATAAAATAAAATTTTTAGTATCATCAGACAGATTAGGGTTTTGCTTGAGTGACAGGAAATAACAAATTCAATGGGTAGCCGTGAACTTTTTAGAAAACAGAAAGGCAGCTCACTGCTGTGACCTGTGGTTTTGGCCTAACATTTCAATAGCAAACCACAAGACCAAAAGTTGAACCACTCCAAACAAATCATCTTTAAACCAGAAAAAGTAACAAAATAAAATGCAAAGACCAGCTTTATTAAACAGACACAAGCTTCATTGATGAAACCAAACATTCAAAAGGTAACGGTGTATTTTGCAGAAAATGGAAGGCCACCATTGCATTTCCATTGATCAACCAGTGAGATCAAGCCAATAAGGCCAAGCCAGTGAGATCATCAACAAAGAAGACCCACAGGCAAAACTGCCCAAAGTAAATCTGCTTTAGACAGAAAACTGTAGCAAAAATATAATGAAAATGTTGGCTTCTACAGCAGATAAGTGCTTTGCCGAATGAAATCAAGCAAGAAATTCAACGGGTAACCGGGAACCTTGCAGAAAATTGAAAGCCGCCATCACATTGGCTTATCAGCGATTTGGCCTATACATTTCAATAGGAAAACGCTTAGGCCCGACGGTGACCACTCGACATAAATCTGCTTGAAACTGAAAAGTGTAACAAAATTAAACAAAATTTTCAACTCCATCAGTTAGACTGAGATTTCACTGACTCAAATCAAAAAAGAAATTCAACGGGTAACCGGGAACCTGGCAGAAATTTGAAAGCCGCCATCACATTGGCTTATCAGTGATTCGGCCTATACATTTCAATAGGAAAACGCTTAGGCCCGAAGGTGACCACTCGGCATAAATCTGCTTGAAACTGAAAAGTGTAACAAAATAAAACAAAATTTTCAACTCCATCAGTTAGACTGAGATTTCACTAAATGAAATCAAGCAAAAAATTCAACGGGTAACGCTGCATGAAAGAACAAAATAGAAGCCGCCGTTGTTGGAATGGACAGAGTCCAATGTTTATCATACACACCTCCCCAGTAAGAAATACCCTCGCAGCTATTACAATGGAGTGATTGCTGCAACAAAAGCTCAAAAACGAAGATAATATATAAACAAAGAAATAATTGTTGGAATTACATACCAAAGTCAGCCAAGATTGTGAAGAATGATGCTTTCTCCAAACTTAGTCCTCCAAGCTCACATGTGCTCCATTCCTAGTTTCACCCACAAATTAGCGCGCCTCGTTTCGAATTTGCATCAAACATAGGAACAGTGCGCATCACTGGCCGTTTCCCCTCCCGCGCCTTTGGCGCTCCCTGGTTTTGCGCCTATCCTTGCGCGCTGACATAGCACCCAGACGTTGAACGCGAGTAGAGAATAGGCGTGTTTTTGAGCTGCTCCAATGTCAGTCTGATTTTATCTATTACGTTCTTTAAATAAACTTATTTTTGTTATTTACTTTACATGGTAGCATTTTATTTACATATCTTCGAGGAATCAAGAGCTTTCCTTGGAGGTGACTTGATATTTAAAGCCAATAGACCATTTCGACAATTAGACTGGGGAGAGGGGTTTGTTCTGGGAAATGGCTGCCACTGAGCTTCTACTGATGATAGATATCCGTCCACAAAAACTTTTAGTCTTCGGTTCAAGGTTGAATCTACAGATCTTTGAGAAAGAAGTCCCTAAAAAGTAGCCACAAAGATGCCCATGACTCCTATGCCTCGTAACGATGGGGAGATCTTGCCTCAAACAGCTTCGGCGGGAGTGCGGGAAGGTATTCGTCATTTTCCTTCAAAGTTGCTCGAGCATATCAGAAACGAAGCAAGAAACAAGAAACGTTGTTTTGATAAATTTGGAGAAGAACTCGGCAGTTGTTTTATCTTTTAATTGTGCAAAGAAGACATGAAATTTTGTGTAATACTGTTTAGGCTTGAAGATAGCAGCTAAAAGAAGTCATTTTTGCAACGTTTTTCGTGCTGAAAAGTTGCTTCTAAATGATATTAATTGAAATTGAAACTCAACAGACGAGGTCGAGGAGGATCTGCAGAGAATTTCTTGATCCTTCCTTTCTCTAGCACAAGAATATTTCTAAATTTGAAATCTCATCAAGTCTGCAGTTGCAGTACTGCAGTACCCAGAGAGGCACAGCTTTGTCACCAGGAACCTCCTTGAATTGCCAGGAACCACCATACCGAAACGTTTGTTTATCTTGCTTTGACATTTTGATCTAATCGCACGAAGGAAACTGACGAATACCTTCCCGCTTTCTCATCAAAGCTGTTTGAGGCAAGATCTCCCCTTCGTGACGAGGCATATGAGCCATGGAACATCCGTGCGGCTACTTTTTAGGGACTTTCTCAAGGATCAGTAGTTTCAACCGTGAATTTAAAGCAAAGTTTTTTTGGAGGGAAACCTTTTATTCATTGAAGCTCCGTGGCAGCCATTTACGAGAAGAGACCGCTCTCCCTAATCTCCTTTTGAAATTGTAGAAATAGTCTATTTGTGTGCAGCAAGGCTGCAAAATGATTTTTATGCGCGTGCAGATATCGATCGAAACCTAGAAAATGATAAAAATTTGAATCATTACAAACGCTCCTTTTCTCAGCTGGCGGAGTGACTACTCCCAAAACCTTCACTGCAACAACAACGACCAGAGGTAAAGGGCTCATGTACATAGCTCAAATGGAACTTTTCCGAACAAATCAAAACAAAAGGCAGACAGCTTCACTTGGACCTTCGTAGTTTGTGTCAGTTTTTTAATTGCTAACCGATCTTGTGAGGATTTCAGACTCATTCTGCGCAGTTTTAATCGTGCAAAGCCTAGAGTTTCTATTTTCAACTAACTCGTGGATGGCCTAAACTCCCCGCCGTTCGTATTGTCTGCAAGAAACGACAACAACGAGCTGAGGGGTCGCTAGTAGCTGAATCTGACGAGAGCAAGTAATATTTTGTGGATGCAGTCATCATGCTTACCCTGAAGTTATGGGATAGAATTTTCAAAATTAGTTTCTCGTAGTGACCAACTTCTCATAGATAGTAAACAACAAAGGATCCTCCTATTCAAAAATGATTTGAGTGCTTGTTTATATCCCCGGGGGTAACTTAACTTGTCTATGGTACGGGGTTGTGCCATTTTTTAGGGTACCTTTTTCATGATAGTTTCCGGATTTATGGGTATGGTTTTCAACAATTTGTTGCATCTCCCGGATTTATGGGGAAAGTTTTCTATCAGAATTCTGTCATTGGTGAGCTTTTTTGGCATTCCCGGATTTATGGGTATGATTTTCAGAAATTCTCCAGATTTATGGGTATACTTTTGAGAAATTTCTCCGGATTTATGGGTATACTTTTGAGAACGTTTTCCGGATTTATGGGGGGGGTACTTTTACGATTTGAATGGCACAACCCCGTATCTTGGAAACTCAAGTTACCCCCCCCCCGGGTTTATATCAAGGATTTTGAGCACTAGGAGGGCTTACTTTGGCAGACCAAAATACTTCGGCCGGTAACCCTGTGAAGACCAATCGATAGAAACACCTTCGATAAAAATGTAGAAGCCATCCCCTGTTTTCCAAATAACTCACCTGGTTCAGAATGTTGCTTGGATCTTGGAGACGATTTTCAACGATTAAAATGAAAAGGCAGCGGCTAGATTTGGAGATATTTGCCAAGCAATAATTTGTTCAATTTGCTCAATTTTCTGGCCGTCACTGTGATATTTATTACAATGGTTTGATGCTTTTCTTGATGTTTTTATAATCTTGAGCTTTCGACCTTGATATCTTTTGGTTGCAAGCCGTGGAAGTAGCCTTGTGCCGAAGACTGAAAGCTGATTCCCTAGGGACCGGAATCCTCTAAACTACATTGTTCGCTTTTCCTGGGTGTTTCCCAGATTTGCAAAGTCCAACTTTGGATGGCCGTGTGTGAACGTGTGTGAATAGCACTGCGAAACTATTTCATTCGACATGGAGAAAATTATCACCGATTTAATCTACAAGATTCACAAAAACAGTAAAAGACCATATCCGGAAAGTATTTGGAATCAATTGCAAAAGGATGGTCACAAATTGGACTTCGATACAGTTGCTGAAACTTTACGAGAAATGCAGCACGCCGGCCTAATTGAAAATTGACCGCATAAAGGCGAAGAATCTTTTTATGTCACCGATGGAGCTGTCGCAGTTTCAGCTAGAATTGATGGCAAGGAGTCATTCAGACCACCCGACGAGGATAACGACTGGGATTCGTATATTTCATCCGATACTGAATCAGAAGAATTAGAAGAAGACTCCCATTCATCGGTAGATCGAAAATTTTCATCGATTTAGATTAGTTTACTTTGTACATTTGTATATAGTAAGCTAGCTTTTATGTACATAAATCGATGTAAAATAAGTTGACAAAACAAAACCCGATATTTTCTGGAAAACGCTTCCAATCGGAATCCATCGAGCCAACCACACATACGCCATCCAAGCAACTAGCCCACGCAGCTACAATGGTCACCTTGCCAATATCGATCATCAGCGATCTGACGAAAAATGCCAATATGGCTAATGAGATGCTTGCTAATGAACGCCAATTAGTTCATGACCTAATGAGGGAGATTACTGACCTAAAGCTCAGTATAAAAAATCTTGAAACAGCCACCGGGCCTACTCCAAACCGGGGCCAGAAAACATCAAAACCTCCCCTGAGCACAGTACAGTCGCAAGGATCCGATGGGAAAAAAAGAAAAAGATTCAGTGTCTCCTTTGGGACAAACCCACAGCGAGAAACACAAAGATACCACTAAAGAAAACAAAAAGTCAAAGGTAAACAATCGTAACTATTCAAAAGGTGAAAAATATGGGAGAAGAACAACAAATGTTAATTCAAGAGGAAAACGGGCTGCAATGAATCGGGAAACGAAGGGAACTGAGACAAGAAGAGTGTTTATTATTGGAGATTCTCAGCTAAGAAAAATCAACGGCGAGACACTATCCAGAGATCACCATTCCGTGAATGTCAATGCAATACCTGGCGCGAAAATTGCGAAGATGAAGAGCGTAAACATCGAAGATGATGTAAATGTTGCCATTGTACACGCAGGCACCTGCAACATACGAAAACAAGCAAATCCAGAAAAATTAGCAGAAGAAATTGTGTCATCACTTCGTGATGTGAAAGCAAAGCTGCCAAAAGCACAGGTCGCATTCTCAAGTATCCTTAAACGAAATGACGATCGAGAACTCAATGCAAAAGTGCTTAAAACGAATCAACTACTTGAAGAAAAACTGCTTCTTAGCGCACTGGACTTCATTAATAATGATAATATAGGGTATGGAAATATTTCATTTGATGGTCTTCATGTTAATGACGGAGGTGTTAAAATGCTAGCCTCCAATTGCAGTGGATACATAAAATATTGTTAGGGACGTCAGGGAAATGCTAATTACTCCGCCAATGTAACGAAAAAACGTAGCAAAGGAGTAAGAATATCGCAGATGAACGTAGTGTCTCTTAGAAAGCACAAGGTAGAAGCAGCTAAATTAATGCACGACCATGAATTAGATGTTCTCGGCCTCAATGAAACCTGACTGTCAAAAGACATACGCGACTGTGAGGTTTCAGCTGAGGGATACGATATCTATAGACACGACAGGGACACCTCAGGAGGTGGTGTAGCTATATATGTGAAAGATACCCTTTCTCATGACAAAAGAGAGGACATCAGGGATCCCAATTTAGAGATTATACGGATTGAAATGACCCCCAAGCACACTAAGAGTTACATTTGTGCTATGTTGGTGTCGTCCGCCAACGGAGGGTACAGACGCTTCCACCTTTAAGGCTTTAACGAAAATCATAAAAAAGCTAGATACAGAAGGTAAGGACATTATTCTTGTTGGTGACACAAATTGTGATTATAAAAAGCCAAAGGACTGTAACGCAAGGAAGCTGAAACTTATTGATTCAGAATTTCAGTTTGAACACTTGATCAGAGATTTTACAAGGGTAGCAGCTACAACAAGCTCTAAAAATGGAGAGATTAGTACATCCAAAACAATTATTCATCATTTCTCCACGAGCAGACCAAATTTTATTTCATACTCTGGCGTCATAAAACTTGGCATGACAGATCATTATATGATCTTAGGAATCAGAAAACTTAATGACAAGCTCCAGGTCGCAAGGAAGCAATTTAAAACCGAATTTCGCAGCATGAGATATTATGATAAAGAAGCTTTTCTGTTCGACCTGCAAAGCGTTGATTGGGAAATGGCTGCATCCACCGCCTGGGATGACCCTAATGTAATGGCAAGTAATTTCTACGATCTTTTTCACGCGATCTTAGATGTGCATGCACCGTTAAAGACACGGAAAGGAATAGCGAGGCATGCACCTTCTCCCTGGATAACTCCCCGTATCAAAAACTTGTTACATGAGAGAGACCGGGCTAAGAGGAAAGCTGAAAAAGACCGTTCAATATGGCCTGAATACAAACGCCTAAGAAACAGGGTGACCCGATTGATCCAAGCACTATCGAAAAAGAAATCAAAAAGTTGAAATGCTCCAAATCTGCAGGATATGACAGAGTTTCTGTAAAGTTAGTTAAAGATGCAGCAGAAATTTTATGTAAGCCGCTAGCTGCCATATTCAACTCTTCATTTGAAAAGGTTATCTTTCCTGACATGTGAAAAATAGCAAATGTAATTTCTATTTTCAAGTCTGGGTCGAAAAACGACATGGGCAATTACAGGCCTATATCCGTGTTATCTGTTTTCTCGAGGTTGCTCGAAAACTAGGGCACGACCAAGTTTCAAATTACTTGAAAGTGCACAAGAAATTTTCAAAAAATCAACACGCATTTTTGAAAATACATAGCACCTTAACGTCACTACTTAACGTAACAGATGCGTGGTTTTCTAACATCGACAAACACAAATTTAACATAAGCGTATTTCTCGGCCTCAAAAAGGCTTCCGACACGGTGGACCACGAAATTCTCCTCTCCAAGCTTACCAAATACGGCGTAGTAGGAACACCTCTTCGGTGGTTCACATCGTACTTGACGAATAGAAAACAATACTGTCAAGTTAATGGCCACAAATCCAGCCTTAAAACTGTTCAATGCGGTATTCCTCAGGGCTCTTGCTTTGGGCCTCTCCTCTTCATCCTGTATGTCAACGACTTTGAGCAGTGCCTCAATAAATACACCTCAAACATGTATGCGGATGATACCAGCGTAACTTGCTCTGCTGAAGATATTGACGAACTCTGCAATGATCTAAGAACTGAGGTGGACAATATTGCAGAATGGTTACGGCAGAAAAAGCTTAGTTTGAACACTGATAAAACTGAGTACATGGTTGTCGGTCACAAAAGACAAACTAACCGTATCAATGGTCCATTAGAGGTAAACATAAATGGAGGACCAATGAAGCGAGTCAAAAAAGTTAAATACCTTGGAGTTACAGTGGACGAAAACCTTTCATGGAAGGAGCTATGTAAGAGCCTCAAAGGTAAAATCAAAGCTGCCCTTTCGTCCCTGCGGAATTAAAGAACATACTACCGCAATCAAAATTGGATCAGGTGTATAAGGCACTGCTCGAGAGTCATTTGAGATACAGTGATGAACTTTGGGGCAGTTTGTCAAACACAAAGCATGATCATCTTCAACGTCTGCAAACTAGAGCACGAACACCGATAGAAAGCTCTAGATTAAAGGATGGGTGGAGTTACAACTGGCTTTCAGTCTCTAACTTAATAATATTCGACAGGGCCGTGATGATCTATAAAATAATGAATGGTCTCTGCCCAGACAACTTGAGAAGGAGACTGGTTACCAGATCTCAAATATCTAACTATCCAACAAGAAATCAGTTAGATCTTGACACTCCAAGGCAGAACCTAGAATTCTCCAAAGGCAGTTTTTTCTATTCTGGTGCAAAAGCGTGGAATCAAATCCCATTAGACATCAGAATGAGTTCCACGATTACCACATTCAAGAGGAAACTGAAAGAATTCCTACGAAATTAGAATCCTTCCCGAAGCACGATCCCTTGGAAGACCAGCAAACTCAAGATTTTACCGGGTGAGTCAGAAAAAACGTGGGGCGTTTGGCGGACCGTGAAATCGCATTTAGTCACCCGATTGTCGTGAACTAAAGTTTTGCGTGCAGCCAAGAGTCTAACTTAGATCATAAACCTTTTCCCATCGAAATTGGTCATTTGATGAATTTTTGAAAAGAGATTTTCTTCGCAAGAGCTTGTATGGAAGTCTTGCAAACTGGTGAAATCTTTTGCCAGGCCGCTTCCGCATTTTATTTTGGCAAGAGTTACAGGAACACGTGGTATTAGCAGGGGAGAATCACATTGTTAGGGGACAGTATTTTCTCCCCTGGGATGCCTTAGCATAACTTGTCCTACGTGGAGTATATGTTTGAAAGACATTAAGAATGCGTACTTCTTTGTCTTGCGAGGAGGTCCCTTTCAAGCAGATCAGCGCTCTGTAAATCGCAATGGGACTTTTTGCCTACAATGTATTTTCTGAGGCTTGGTCCACAATAGGTCTTTTGATTATTATTATTATTATTATTATTAACACTTTATTTACAATGTTGGCATAAAAATAAGGTATAAAATAGCTATACATGTATATAATATTTACAAACATAGCTAATAAAAGCCAACTACTTCAATTTACAAGAAAAGAATGGATAAAAACATCATATAAAACCTAAAAGTGGTACATAATTTCGGCAGAGCCTACATTGGCATTGGCATTCATTTCCTTTCCAAGCTTTGATTTTGGTCTTAAATTCAATCAAGTTAGTTGAGTGTCTTAGAGAGACTGGAAGTGTACACCATAACTGTGGACCCCTATATCGAACAGTTTCTGAGCCGTACATGACTGATCTCACTCTTGGTAAGTTAAAATCGCGATCATTTCTGAGGTTATAATGGTTGGTTTGTAGACAGAATATTTCTTTCATAAAAGGAGGATTTAAGCCATGTTTTGTCTTGAACATTTCTATCATTAATACCTGTAAGTTCTTTTGATGAACAGATACACTGTTATCATATCCTAGGAGATCTTCAAAGCTAGATTCCTGATCTCTGTACGTTATTCTAAGGGCTCGCTCGTGCAGTTTGTTGATTTTAGTATTTAGTTTCCTACTATGGAACATCCATGCCAGAGGGCAGTATTGAAACTGGCTATTTATGAATGATTTCATCAGTATCCTTAATTTATTTTGATCCATATAGTGTGCTATGCGTGACAGAGCATAGAGCTTGTTGCTAACCTTTCGACATAGATTACTTACATGTTGCTCAAATGTAAGTTTGCTGTCTAAGGTAACTCCTAACAATTTTTCTTCAGTACTATTAGTAATAATAGAACTGCCAATTCTAACCGAAACAGAGTCATCACTTATATTTCCAAATGTTAGTAGATGACATTTGTCTTCATTGAGCTTCATATAGTTGTCAGAGAACCATTTGATTGCACGGGCGGAATCAAGTTCTAACCTAGCAACAACACTATCAGTGTCAATATCACAAGCAAATAAAGTTGTATCGTCGGCATAATTGCATACATCAGTATTATTTAAGGAAAAAAGCAAATCGTTGATATAGATATTGAAGAGAAGAGGTCCAAGGACAGATCCTTGAGGCACTCCTAAAGTAAGTTGCTTCCAGGAGCTAAAAGATCCATTGACCTTGACCCTCTGTTGTCTGTTATGCAAGTAACTATAAATTAGAGACAATGCATCATGACTGAAACCGTAGGCATGTAGTTTGGCAATAAGGAGATCATGTCTCAGGCAGTCAAAAGCCTTAGAAAGATCCATCATAACAGCACCGACTTTTCCGCCTACATCAATACAAAGTTTAGTCTTTTCCAAAAAACGTACTAAGGCTTGCTGAGTGTTATAACCCTTGCGAAATCCACATAATAGTGTGGACAAATACTTTTCTATGTGTGCTTCCACTTGCTTGACTAGAAGCCTCTCGAAAACTTTTGAAACAGTTGGCAGAACACTAATTGGCCTGTAATTTTTCTTAACTGTACTTTCTTTTTGTTTATGAAGTGAAGATACGTCTGCACATTTCAGCTCATCAGGAAAAGTAGAGTTTCCAATGCAATTATTAAATATTTCCTGTAAAGGCTCGGAACATATATCAGAATTATTCTTAAGAATCTTTGGTGGTATATTCTTGAAGGTTGTGGCCTTCTTGGGATTAAGCCTTTTTATTTCAGTTTCCATTTCCTCCAATGAAACAGGGTTGAAAGTAAAAGAGTCTGCATTCACAAAGCGATTCTTAATTCTTAGTATGCTGGGATGATTTGAGTATTTCTGTATCGACTTTTCGATAGGATCTGATATGCCCTCAGTGCCTGAAATATTATCATTATTTTCTTTTATACCAAGAGACTCTGTTACCGTTACAAAGAAGCTATTGAAAATCTCTGCAACTTCAGTATCATCAGATATAATCTCATCATCTTCGACTAAAACTATCTTGTTATTGCTCTGACATTTGTCAGACAGAGCAGGCTTCACAGTTTTCCAGAATTTCCTATTATCGGTGACCAAATTGATATCTAACTTATTATAGTAGTCTCTTTTAGCTTGCCTGAATAGCTTAACGCAACGGTTACGTTGTTTACGAAAGTTGTTCCAATTCTCAACCGTTCTAGAGTTGTTATGTTTATTTCTAAGTCTAGAACGCAACATAATTGCTTTACGTAAAGCTCTCGTCATGAATGGGGCATGATTTGCACGTACATATTTCTTTTTAGTAGGGGCGTGTTTATCTAACACTTCGTTGAAAACATCTTGAAATGACCCATAATCGGTAGGGTTGGTATTACCTATAGCCTCACAAAGATCTCGCTTGAAGTCTGATTCATTGAAATTTTTATAACTTCTATAGTTTATGACAGATGCACCTATCTTCTGATATTTTGTTTTTAAAACGGTAAGAATCATTTTATGAAAATCAGAGAGCCCTGTTTCGACCGTTGTTGTACTGTGGACACTTCGGTCACGGTTGGTCAGAACAAGGTCAATGCATTTAGGGTTCTCCGACTTGAAACAAGTTGGTTCTTTGATCATGCTCTTAAGACTATACAAGTCTAGAAAGTTCTTTAATTCTCCCTCATTTACAGTCATGTTAAAATCACCGAGGATTATGAAATTCTCAAATTCTCCACTATATTTGTCAAGTGCCCTTCCTAAGTTATCTAAGAAAATCTCTTCTGACTGGGTTGGTGGTCGATACACACTAAGCAGAACCCATTTCTTTTTATTCAGATTGACTTCTAAAGAGATACACTCTATCCCTTCCGCAAACTTGAAAGAGTCAAGTTGATGGGCGACAATGCCGTTACGAATGTAAACTAGCAAACCCCCACCATCCCTGGTTCTATCCAAGCGGAGAGGGACAGAGTAGCCATCAATAACGAACTGCTGTTTTGGAAATGAAGAGTCGATTTTAGTTTCGGAAATCATAAGGATATCAATGTTTTGAGAATTTATTTCTGAAAGTGCATCTAATTTGTTTCTAATTGAGTTGATATTAAGATATCCGACTATCAGTCGGCCCAAGTTTTTTAAGCGTAGTGCTTTCAGCGCTGTTTTTGCATCAATATTTTCGTTTTGCAGCGGGTCCGTGGGATTTACCAAATTCCGCGGTGCATCACTATCATAACGTCGAGCGACATCTTTGTCAGCTTCATAAATTTCGCTACATGCTGAATCATAAACTAGTCAAAAACCAATAGTGTTCAAAAAGTTATTTGCTAATAAACACGTACCTCCATAATTCAAATGCAGTCCACTTCCGTTAAGATGACACCGCTCATCAATGTTACTATTATCTATAAATGTAATATTTTGGAAACTACATTTTCTACTTAAAAATTTGTTTACTTCGATAGCCTTACCATTAAGTTCATCGTTCCGACTCACCAGTCCAGATACCAAAATTTCGTTTTCTTCATCTTTCATTTCTGTTGCAAGAGCCACAATATTGCTTGCAATTTCTGCGGGGGTTTGCTTGCTCGAGAGGTCGTTCGTACCACAGTGTAGGATAATTTTCTGAGGGGCTCGATTTAAAGTAGGAACAACATGGCTTTTCATGTCGTTTACATTTGCTCCGCTGAAAGATTTAACATAGATTTGTTCTTCATTTCCAGTGGCCTTTGCCATTTTGAAGCCTTTTATATCTTTAACCATAGAGTCACCCAAAATGTATGTGGCAGGCTTTCCACGCCGTTTACTTGGGGGACCCTCTCTGTGCTTGAGATTTCTTGTGTTCTTTGATCGCTGAGCAGCTGCAGAATAAGTCGAGGCTTCATTTTCAGTTGCAGCTCCACAAAATGCTGGCAAATCTTCATGCTCGAGCACTTCAAATCTGTTTAACTCTTTCGGCCAGGCTGACTGTGTTTGCGTTTGCCAGACGTTGTTTTGGTTCTCATCACGTGTCTTCTTCCTCATGGGTATTGTGGACCATTCAGTAGTGATGTTATTTTCAGCTTTCTTCCTTTTGTTATTTGAACTACTCAAAAATGGCCATTCGGTATTACTTAAGATTTCATTGTCTTCACTTTTCTCCAAATCAACAATGGGTGCTGTGGGAATAGGTTGCCTTTTTTCGCTGCAGTGAAAAGTTCCCTTGGGACTCGAGGGTTTGGTGAATGTTCGAAGTGGATCCTGCGAGAAAAGCCTAATTCGAGTGTTTAATTCTCTATTTTCAAATTCTTTTTCCTTGATAGCTATCTTTAAATTGTTATTTTCAATCAATAGGTCTTTGCTGAAATCCCTCTCTTTCTGTAATAGTTCGTTCGTCATATTTAGGCTTCTGACGAGGTCGCCAATGGCGACCGTTACATTGGTTTCTTGCACTTCGAAATTTTCGGTAAGTATTGAATTCCCTTTTTGAGCATTTAGCTTCTTTTTCACTGAAACTTTTTCTGACTTTTTCTCGTTGTCCTTCGGAAAGACCAAGGAATCGGCATCTCCTTCGCGAGCTCGTTTTAAAATCTTTCCAGATGCGATAAGAAACTGCAGAGTTATGGCTACCTCGCTGTTGCTTAGGCCATGCTTCTTTGCCAGCGTGCTTGTTATTGAGTCAGCTTCTGCTGCTTTGTGGGTGCCATGGACGCGTTTAATCTCCGCAATGATGATTTCCTGCAGTTCCCTGTTTTTCTTGTTGCCATCTTTTCCACACTCAGCCATGCTGTATAGTTATTTCGTGAAGATTTGAGTCGCTCCAGTCGTGCAGAAAGACCCAAAAGACAAAGGATTCAAACTCTTGAGTCTCTGTCTTTTTGTTCTTTCTGCACGATCTTAGCGACCTAAACGAGCTAGTGTGAACCAGGCTTAACTTTTTCAGTATCCCCTGATAATTCCACGTGTACCTGCAACTCTGGCAAGGCTAGACTGCTGAAGAGACTTGGTTTAAGATTCCATCAGGTTGCAAGAATCCCATACAAGGCCTTACGAAGGAAATCTTTTTTTAACAAATGGATTAAGAGACCTATTTCAACGGGGAAAGGTTTATGATCTAAGTTAGACTGTTAGCTGCTTGGAAAAATTAGTTTACGATGATAGAAAGACTCAAGGTGAAGCCACAGTCCGACAAACGCCCCACGTTTTTTCTGACTCACCCGGTATATATATATATGTAAATAGATATTTGTACAGTTTTTTTTTCTTTTCTTTTCGTAGTTGATAGGGTTTTGTGTTTAAATGTGATAAAATGAAATGTGTCAGGAGGAAAGCGCAACTTAGTTAAGAAACGTAGAACGAGGATAAAGACGACAGTCATGTTCATGTTTTTATTATGCGATTAATTATATGACATATCCAGTGATAAATAAGGTAGGCCAAAGGCCTGAAGAATTCGGCTCAAATCATTTATCAATCATTTTCAGAACGTTTCGAATCAACCATGATTCATTATCAACCCATGAAACCTAGAGTAAACAAGTTATTTATAATCAACATGTATTATCAAGATAGATGCAAAACACTTTAACTTATGTAATTTAATTATCAAAGGAGAAAAACACCATCAATAAAATGAAATGAAACTAAATGCGGTGGCGCATAGTGCTATTGGTAAGTGGCAACATAGGGAAGGAATGCAAAACGAAAGCGAGACCATAATGGCTGACTGGTCAACTCACTTCGGCTTTAAAACCGGAAAAGTACGGCCTACTAACAAGCCGGCTTCGTTATGCTTTTCATGAGATGTTGAACGGTTGGAAGGAGTTCGAGATGACGTCCTGGAGGCCACATACGAATCTTGTTACTTGTTGGTCTATACAAAGAAGAAATAACTGCAAAGCAAAGCACTTTCAAGGCCAACTTTTTGCAATCGCACTTTTTTGAACGATGATACGACAAGGAACGCTAACATTTGCGAGCACGTTCGCTGAGTAGAGAAGTTGTGGGGCCGGCCAGTTCTCAGCATTCAGGGGATTAGCCGAGGGGGCTACTCTGGTATGAGTAGGATCGGGTTGGCAGGCTAGGGTATTGAAAATCAACAAAAAACAGTTGTCAGGACAAAAAATTGACCTTCGGAAGTAATTGTCAAATGACTGACCTGAAAAATAACCTTGGCCCAAATTTTAGACCCAAAAATAACTTGAGCATCCCCATCCTAAAAATACCAGAGCATTGTCCTTGGAGGAATGCAGTCGTGCAGAGGGAGGGTGTACATTCAAGAATATACTGTCACAAAATATGACTTCTTTTCAATAATACTATGAAAATAACATGTTGCCTTTCTGAAAGATGAACTTCTTGTAACTGTACATATACTTTCAGAAAGTTTTGTTGATAACTAAAACCAATGAAAAATTAAAAATGCCAATATGGTCGAGAGAAAAATGTGAAAATTTAAAATTGTTTGACTCTTGAAATCTAGAACACCCATTCAAGAACCATCCCCTTAGGAAGCTGCATGCAGTCCTCTCTCACAATTCGTTCCCAAAAAGACAAATTAATCACCCACTAACAGACAGATTAGATGTAATCACTCATCACAGTCAACAGAATGCAGCGTATCATCGTTGCCGCCTACAATCATAAAGATGAAAAGCCTGAAAACCACATAGAAATACAGTTTAATATGCATGTCCTCATAACGCTGAGCACTAAAAGTGCCTTCATGAATGATTTCTAATTCAAATCCTGTACTGAAAATACTTTTAGGGACGATGTCCTCAAGTGAAGGATGTAGGTTCTCCCTTTCTCAGTTCATTTGCATTCATAAAAATGAAGGTAATCTTACAGGATAAAATATTTTTATGTAAATAAATCAAATGGAATGAAAATTGGCTTGGTACCCTCTGGGTCTCAAATAAATGCTGTTTGATTTACAGATAAAACAAGGTAATTGTTGGGGAGACAAGGTATGCTGTGTCTGAGGAAACTTATGTGTCCCCCGTGCAGTAGGTTATAACCCATGCGCAATAGCATTTTGGAGTTGAAGCTTTGATGGGCGCATGAGCTTTAACCCACTGCACGGGGGAAAACATTACTTTCCTCGGACAAAGTGATCTCGTCTCCCCAACAAGTAAGTACAAAATATGATACTTAAAGTGTGCAGCTGTGCACTAAAGCTTCACCAAGAACAATTATATCAGTGTTTTGATTGAAATGATTGTTTTATGTCAAACAATCGTTTAAAATTAGCAGACAACATTATTTTTGTTCATATCATATGATGTGATCACCAGTTGCTCCCGTTCAACAGCCTCTCTTCATCTCTCCGAAGTACAAAACAAGCCAGAACAATCCCAAGTGTTCAGTTCAAAACACAGCAATGCCTAGGCCCATAGGCCATTGTTTGTTAGAAAAATTACCGCCAGAAACGTAGTTTTTCAAAAACGAAATTGCACATTTTGCAAATTTTTCCGGATAATCTCAGTAAACTGCCATGTTAACCAACATGTTAACTGCAAAATTAGGAAGTTTCTCCGTAGGGCCAGGAGTGAATTTGTTTTTACAATAATTTCCCCGGGGCTTGTTGAGGGGCTACGATTTCAGGCACAGAAATGTTTATCTCCTACTTTCCTACAAATATTCCGAGCAGGAGTGACATTATCAAATCCAGAAACAAAATCGAATTGATGGTCTCTCTACTGAAATCTCAAACTATTCTCACCCTTTAATTCCAAAAACTGAAGAAGCAATGCTGATTTTATGAGGGAGTGGTACTGCTGTAGAAAAATCGAGATATCGTGACCTGAGCAAAGTAACTGGAATTCGCAAACATTTTGCAAACTTTCCCAGTTACCTTACCTTGTCGGCCATGTTTGTTGTATCCTGAGGAGAACTGAGGAGAATCTTAAAGCTTTTAAAGCGCAAAGAAATTTTTTGTGTGATTCTCCTGCGCAAGACGAAATCTGATTATTATCGAGAGCTTGACCTTGCAGACCTTGCAGATAACCGTAAATTTTGGAGGACTGTCAAACCGGTTTTCTCAAATGAAGTACGAACAAATTGATCTGTGACTCTAATAGAAGATGGAAAAATGATAACTGAGGACTTAAAGATAGCAGAAACTGTTAATCATTATTTCATAAACATAACAAAGAGTTTTGTTAATCATTATTTCATAAACATAAACATAACAAAGAGTGCCAAAATCTGTCTTTAGGATACACGATCCAACAGGTCTATCTTATCTTACACAACATAGGGTAGGCCTCAGTAAATTAAACTTTCATAAATTCAAGCATAATTTCAGAGATACCATAAACCCAATGTGCCCATCCAACGATGGCATTGAGGATACGGAGCACTTTTTGTTCGCTTTGTGAACTTACGGAGCACTTTGTGAACTCTGTCACTGACAATAAAAAGTTTTGGAGAACTGTGAAGCCACTTTTTACTGACAAGGTACAAGCCTCTTCGAGTATCACACTTGTTGAGAATGAAAAGATAATTACGAATGACAGTGAAGTAGCTGAGATCTTTAATGAATTTTTCACCAATATTACGAAGACAATGGATATTGCCCCTGGTGGGTGCACACCTGTCCCGACAGAGCATTTGCTGGACCCTGTTGAAATTGCTGTTGAAAAGTATAAATATCATCCCAGCATTCAAAAGATTAAGGATAAGGTAAAACAAGACTCATCCTTTGACTTCCTACCAGTTACAATGAAGGCAGTCATTGATGAATTGTCGAATCTGAACCCAAAAAAGGCGTCCACAGCTAAAAGTATTCCTGCACGGATACTAAAAGAAAATCGAGACATATTTGCACCATTTTTAGTGGAAACTTTTAACAATTCATTACTCCAGAAAACGTTTCCTGAAGATCTCAAATTAGGAGACATAACGTCGCTATTTAAAAATGATGAAACCACAAAAAAGCGAAGTTACCGTCCTATCACAGTTTTGTCTGCATTATCAAAGGTCTTTGAGCGACTTCTATATGCCCAGATGACTGGCTATGCAGATACATTTTTGGTCCCCTACTTGTGTGGTTTTCGGAAAGGTTTCAACACACAGCATGCGCTTTTGAGATTAATGGATACCTGTAAGAATTCCCTAGACAAAAAAGGAGTCGTTGGAGCTTTGCTAATGGATCTTTCAAAAGCATTTGATTGCATAGACCACGAGCTGCTAATTGCAAAACTAAGTGCTTATGGATTGTGCAACGATGCTTTGCTGATGATTTATAGTTATCTGACTGGTAGAAAACAGAGAGTCAAAGTAAATGGTTCATTTAGCACTTGGCGAGAGACCTTTGCAGGTGTACCGCAAGGATCAGTTCTTGGACCTCTTCTTTTTAATATTTACATAAATGATTTATTTTTTTCGGTAATGGATACGGCAGTATGTAACTTTGCTGATGATACAACTATCTTTGCAGCTGACTGTCAATTAGATAGAGTTTTGGAACGGTTAGAAACTGATGCTCTTGTTTTATCAAAATGGTTTCCTGAAAACTTTATGAAATTGAATGAAGGGAAGTGCCATCTTCTAACTTTTGGGACAAGCCAAGATGATATTAAGGTCACAGTCGGTGCGGCTATTGTTAAAGAAAGCTCTGAAGAAAAGTTGCTAGGGGTGACAATAGATAAAAATTTGAATTTCAAAAGTGACGTCTCAAATTTATGCAAAAAAGCCAGCCAAAAACTGCATGCCCTTGCTAGGGTATCTGCTTTCATGAATCCTGATAAATAGCGTCTGCTAATGAATAGTTTCATAAAATCTCAGTTTAGCTACTGTCCCTTAATTTGGATGTTCCATAACAGGGGCCTCAATGCAAAAGTAAATAAAATCCAAGAAAGAGCACTCAGAATTATGTATAAAAACAGTCACGCCGATTACGAATCTTTGCTGAAATTAGATAATGCAGTATCCATTCACCAACGTAATCTACAGTACTTGATGATAGAAATATACAAAACCAAAAAGAGCCTGAATCCTAGTTTCATGAGTGAGATTTTTGAGGCAAGAGATGTACAATATGACTTGCGAAATAAGAATACTCTTGGCATTCCTAATGCCAAGACAACTTCTTATGGCATAGAAACTGTGAGATATTTGGGTCAAAAGCTGTGGCAAACATTACCTCACAGTGTTAGAGAGTCCCAATCACTGACTGCTTTTAAAAAAGAATTAAGAACCTGCACAATAGAGTGTGACTGTAGATTGTGTAAGACATTCATTTCGGGTTTAGGTTTTATTTAGCATTTTTTCTTTAAAATTCTTTCTGACCATTTTTTATATGTATGATAGATAGTTGGCATTAATTAGCTTTTCATAGCTATTAGAGTTGTAAGCCAACTTAAAATAAATTATTTATTATTTATATTATTATATATGTTGCTCTGCCCTTCTTTCGAAGAATCACGAAGAGATCTTCTCGCTGATGTTTCCTTTTTATTACAACCATTTGGATATACCAATCTTTCAAATGATGCCCTACTGCAGATTTTACTATATGGTGATAAAGATTTTCCAGACGATCTAAATAAAATATACTACTTTTAACTCTACGTTTTATCCACAGAACTGGCCGGTTTGATTAGGAAATCGTTAACTCAGTTATAAGTCACACAACCACCATGATCCTATTTCTTTTCTTTTCTTTTTCTAGTAGTTTTGTGTAGCTTTATGTTCTTTTCGTTCTTCTGTTTTATGTTTTATGTTAATCCGCCTTTTCGGGGCCTCCCGCGACGTGTTGCGTGCCGGGTTATTCTAGTAACCAAGGGTACTGAACCACCAGACTTGCGGATTTTGTCGCCACGTGACTGCTTCGCGGGGGGCCATGAAAAGGTGGATTGCCATTTAGGTAGACATAGTTTTTTGCTCCTAATGGTATTGTCTTAGTAGTAGGGTAGTGTATCATGTAAGTAGTGTAGTCAGTAATATGTATTGTAAATTTTTAATGGAATGTATAAAAAAAACAAAGAGTTTGGGAATTTCCGAAGACCAGACAATGCTCTCACCAACTAATGGGATAAATGATCCAGTGGAAAAAGCTATCAAAAAATATGCAAATCATCCCAGCATTAAAAAGATCAAAGAAACCAGTGACTATTAATGAGATACTTTAACAGATTCAAAAACTGAACTCAAAAAAGGCATCTCCCTTTAACAGCATTCCAGCTAAGATCCTCAAACAGAGTGCATATATTTTTGCTGTCCTCGTCCAGAAAATCTTCAATTCAAATTGTCTGAATGCTATTTTCCAAAGGAACTGAAAGCTGGTGAGGTTTCGTCCCTGTTCAAAAGTCTTGATGCTTTTATCAAGAAAAATTATAGACCTATAACGGTTTTATCGTCTGTATCCAAAATTTGCGAGAGAGTTTTGGAGAGTCAAATAAAATCTCATTCCCTTAGCTTCCTCTTTCCTCTTCTGTGTGGATTTCGAGAGGGCTATAGAACCCAACATGCACTTTTACGACTCATAGAAACCTGCAAAAAGACCTTAGATAATAAAGGGGGTGTTGCTAGAGCTCTGCTCATGGATCTCTCAAAGGCTTTTGATTGCTTAAATCATGAGCTTTTGATTGCAAAATTAAGTGCTTACGGTTTCAGTACGAGTGCATTGCGGTTGATCCATAGCTATCTCAATCAGAGGAAGCAGAAGGTAAAGATGAATGGGTCCTTCAGCACATGGAGAGAAGCAACGATAGGTGTGCCGCAGGGTTCGGTCTTGGGACCTCTTCTGTTTAACATATACCTCAATAATCTCTTCATGTTTGTGAATGATGCTGATGCTAAGATCCATTTGCAAAAATACTCGACAAAAGCTACATGCTCTCTCGAGAATCTCTCACTTTCTTGACACTGAACAACTAAAGAGAATAATGAGGGCATTCATCTTGTCCCAATTCAACTACTGTCCTCTTGTTTGGATGTTCTGCAATAGAACACTTGATAATAAAGTCAATCGTATTCACGAAC
Organism: Aurelia sp. 4 Dawson et al 2005; assembly: GCA_964019985.1. Lineage (NCBI taxonomy): Eukaryota > Metazoa > Cnidaria > Scyphozoa > Semaeostomeae > Ulmaridae > Aurelia > Aurelia sp. 4 Dawson et al 2005. The sequence continues at coordinate 4,034,152 of OZ026511.1, read as the reverse complement.
GGGCATTGCGGATAACTTGCAAAGATATGAGATCAGATTTTGGCACAATGTTAGTCAGAGACAATGCGGTCACAATCCACATAAGAAATTTACAGTTGCTGATGAACTCAATCCTACTTTCATGAAGGAGATCTTTGTTGAAAAGCACAGTACTTACGAGTTAGGAAGCTGACATAATCTAGTGCTGCCACAAGCTCGCACTACGTGCTGTGGCTTAGAGACGATCTTTTTTCTAGGGAGTAGATTATGGCAGGCACTTCCCAATGACATGAAACAATCAGATACCCTCTCCACCTTTAAAAGGAGAATAAAAGCCTGGAAAGGAGAGGGATGCAACTGTAGACTGTGTAGACCTTTCGTGGCTCAGGTTGGGTTCTTAATAGGATAAATGCGTTGCATTGTAAATACTAAATATGTCTGTAAAAACATTGTAAAAATCTGTATATATGTAGTATGCTGAATTATTCCTTATGTTAGGTATGCATGTATTTTTCTTTTATTTTGAACAATGTTACTTTGTAGTAGGCTTGAATTAGCTTTTAAAATTTTAGCTATCTTACGCCTACTTTAAATAGATAGATAATAATGATGATAAATAATAAAGTTTTATTCCACCGAGTTAGATCGTAGGGCCAGGACCAGTTTTGAAGTTATTTCACTTTGAATAAATTGCTGTTATTGGACAAAATTACACCTTTTGGTAGCAGCAACTGATGCATTTCCTAAAGCTTCTTTGATCTATCTTTGGAGATCTTCTACTCTGGCAGCTTCGCCAACCTCTCACGAGGCTATTTTGATTTGAATCAGGTGCAAATTTTGGCGCGCAAGCACCGACCGGGTGCCAAGACCACAGACTGGCACCCGGTGGCTCTATTCCGGCCCGCCATATATTTTCCTTTGCGAAGGGTTCGCTCCCAGCCTCGTTTCGCATTCCTTCCTTATGTTTTAAGTGGCAGAAACATTTTGCAGCCTTCCTTTTGTGTGGTTCTGCAGCACGTGCAAGGCGAGCGGAAAGATAGGCCCAAATTCGTCGAGATTGCACAGGAAACAAAATCATGGGATATTGAAACTGACGTCGTAACTGCAATCAATGCCGTCGTAACTGAAGTCATAACGCTTATAGACCATTTCTCAACAAACAAACCAAGGTATATTCTTAGTTCTGGAGTCATAAAATCGGGCATGGTAGACCATTTTATGATATATGCCATACGGAAAGTGAACGCGTGGAGGATTAGGTCTAAAAAATCAAAAGTTCTTGAAACACGAAGTTTAAGAAATTATGATAAAGCAAAATTCTTAAACGACATAAAGGAAGTGAATTGAGAGCTAGTGCTATCTCCGTTCTCTGAAACACCAAATCTAATGGTTGATGAATTCCACGAGATCTTTGATGGCTTACTAGATGCACATGCACCAATTAGGAGAAAAAAGATTAGAAATCAACCTGTACCGTGGATTACACCACAAATGAAAAGACTTATGGAAGAGAGGGACAGGGCCAAGAAAAACTCCAAAAGAAGCCCCAAACTTCTCAAATCGTATAAATCTTTGCGAAACAAGGTGACAAACACTATTAGATCCTCTATAAGATTACACTACCAATCTTTGATCAATGAAAACAAGGAAAATCCAAAAAACATGTGGAGAACCATAAATAAGGTGCTAGATAAGGCCCCTAATTCAACAACTATTATGCAAGTCAGGGATGGCAGCAAAACAGTTTCTGATTCAAAGCAAATTACCATTGTCCTAAATAGCCACTTTGTTAATGTCGGTCCGAGACTTGCTCATAGAATGGAAGTTAAACCGGGCGATGATCCTCTCTGTCATCTTAATAATCCTACAGAAGAAACAGTCTTCCAGTTCAAACAAGTAAATGAGAGAACAGTTCTGAAATATATCCAAAATCTAAAACAAGGAAAATCTGCTGGTCCTGACAAAATACCAACGGCAATTTTGAAAGATGCTGCTGAATTTCTTTGTAAACCACTAACGATGATCTTTAACAGCTCTTTAAGGCTTGGGACTTTCCCCGACCGTTGGAAAATAGCACGAATTACACCAATGTATAAATCAGGTGCCAAAGATGATACGAATAACTATAGGCCAATTTCAATTTTGTCAGTGCTATCTAAGTTATTTGAAAAGATTGCACATGACCAACTTGTTGATTTCCTCCAATCTAACAAAAAACTAACGCAGAATCAGTTCGCTTTCCGTAAGCTTCATTCTACAATTACCTCACTGATTGGTGTCTCAGATCATTGGTATTCAAATATCGACAACAACAAAGCTAACTTGCTCTTTTTCTCGACTTGAAAAAGGCATTTGATACCGTGGATCATGAGATACTCATCAGTAAATTAGCAAAATATGGAATAACAGGTATTGAGAACAACTGGTTTAAATCCTATTTAACTAACAGAAGCCAGTACTGTTCCATTGATGGTCAAGTATCTGATATTATGGAAATAGATTGTGGGATCCCCCAAGGTTCATGCTTGGGACCGCTGCTCTTTATCATTTATTTAAATGATTTTGAGCACTGTCTCGAACACTCAAGAGCCAACATGTATGCAGATGATACTGAGATAACAATATCCTCAAACAACCAAGTAGAGCTTATAGAGAAAGCACAAGCTGAGTTATTAAACATCGCAGAATGGATGAGGATTAACAAACTCAGTCTCAATCCCACCAAAACAGAATACATGATACTAGATCATCCTCGTAGAAGGAAAAATACAGAATTATTACCGCAAGTATTTATAAATCGAGAAAAAATTAAGCAGGTTGACAAAGCAAAATATCTTGGGGTAATAGTTGACGATACTTCAAGTTGGGAAGAACAGTATGAATCAGTTAAGAAAAAGGTTGCTGGGGGCCTTGCAGCAATGAAGAAACTTAAGGGCATCCTCCCACAATCAATGCTTTTTCAAGTGTACAAAGCGCTTGTTGAGAGTCATCTTCACTATGCTGACGTAGTATGGGGGAGCTTATCGGAAACTAAAATAACAGCCCTTCAGAGACTGCAAAATCGTGCATTTGAAATCATTCAAGGATCGAAAATAAAGGAATCTTTGATTCGACCCACATTTAGCATCGATCAGATGTTTCAATTTGACCGGTCGGTTCTGATGTATAAGATAATTAACAAGATATGTCCAGAGAGTCTGCACGATAAATTTGCTGAAAGATCCTCGATAAGCAAGTATGATACAAGAAATAAAACTGATCTCCAAATCCCTAGGCTAAATCTAGACTTCAGTAGAAAAAGTTTCAATTATACTGGTCTAAAAACCTGGAATTCTATTCCGACACACATAAGAGAGTCTGGCACACTCACCTGGTTTAAGAATGGGCTAAAAAGTCATTTTCTAAGCTGAGGAAAAATATGTTTTCGCACGAATCCATGGAAGAACAGTACTGGCTTTTATATCTATTAGCATACTATAAGCATACTATAAGCATACTATTCTTTGTTATACTTTTTTATACTGAATGGATGTCGTGATTAAATAAGAAATAAGATGAAATAAGGGCAAAAGATAGGCTCTATTGTAGCTTGATTACCACAACACTTGGAAAAAAGAAATTTACTTGCGCACCAAATGAGGTTGACGATGCAGGCTTGAATTAGCATTAAGTTTAGAGGTACCTTTGTATATACCTATTTTAAATAAAATGTCAATAACAATGATAATGATAATTAATGGAAACTTGATATATTTTCAACAAAATTTGAAACTACTAAAACTTTACCAGTCGACCTCCTCTCTAATAACAGGCAGAGATATGACTACTGGATACCAAGGAAAAATAAAGATGCCCAAAAGTTCAAATTATATGTTCAAATTACATGTTCAAAAGTTCAAATTGTTCTCTAAAGGAAAAAGAATCGTTCACTAGCAATTGAAATTGTCTAGAGGTGTCTCGGCTGTTAGCACAGAATTTATGTTGAATTGTGCAAATTGTGATACTAGCGTGAAAATTGGTACACATGGGTAATCTGACATGCTGAAAATGATGCCGAACAGACACAAGCCGAAAAATGCCCCTAAGTGCTACTTTTAGACTGGGGTACTAGGCCCAAGTCCTCTCTTGAGGTTTGCTACTGAAAGTAACTACTCTCGGGTGCCTAATACAAGGGGGTCTCAATAAACGGGGACCCCCTCAAAGATACTAATAGATGTCTTAATAAATGGGGGGGTCAGAAATTCGCAAAAAAACCGGTTTTTATGTTATCTACTGGAGACAAGTGCTTTTTCTAAAAGAAGACATTCGAATTAGCTTACGAAGTGCACTGCAATGACTTCTTTTCTAAAAGAAAACATTTGACTTAGTTTACGAGTACGTCTAGTTTTCTAGTTATCTAGCTGTAATGGTTTATCTTTCGAACAAAATTTCGTATAAAAATCATATTGAGCTTTGGACATTGTTTTGCCAAAATTGATAAGGGCCGGGGGTGGATGAAATTTTTGAAATTAATAAGCGTCCCCCCCTTGTATTAGGCACCCGAGAGTACCGATAAGTGATGGAAACATGAAAGTGTGGGTTTGTACAAATTTTGACACGCTGAAAAATATCACGAATAGCAAAATTCAATATTTACCCCTCAATGCCATTCTTAGACTGGGGTACTTGGCCCCAGTCCTCCTTTGGGGTTTCTGCTGTAGATCATTACTGACTAGTGATTAAAACATGAAAATGTGGATTTCTACACACTTCGATACGCTGAGAAATATTATGAAGAGACACAACTAAAAATACCCCTAGATGCTATTTTTAGAATGGGGTACTTTGCCTCAGTCCTCCTTAGGGGTTTCTTCCGTAGGTAATTATTGATTTGTGATGCAAATATGAAAATGTTGGTGTCTACACATTTCAATACGCTGAAAAACACTCTAAACAGACATAATTAAAAAATTACCCCTAAATATTATTTTTAGAATGGAGTATTTTGCCCCAATCCTCCTTTGGGGGTTTCTGCTGTAATTAATTATTGAGAAGTGATACAAATATCAAAATGTAGGTTTTTACACATTTCGATACGCTGAAAAACACTGTAAAGATACACAATTAAAAAATTACCCTTAAATGCTATTCTAAACTAAATAAAGTACTTGGCTACAGTCCTCCTTTGGGGGGTTCCGCTGTAGGTAGATACTGATTAGTGGCACAAACAGTGAAATGTGGATTTCTAAACATTTCAATATACTGAAAAACATCGTGAAGAGGCACAATTAAAGAATTACCCTTCAGTGCCATTTTTGGGCAGGAGTTCTCGGTGCTAGTCCTTCACTTGGTCTTTCCTCCCTACGTTTTGTGTGGATCAATGGTTTCAACATGAAAGTTTGGATTTCTAGCAGCAACATAGTACGAATAGAAAATATCGAAGAATTACTGGGATGCTTAGTTCTAGTCCCCTGTTGGGCTTCTTGCATAAGATATGACTGATTGGTGAAAAATATGAGCAGCTCTGATAGACTTCGAAGTTTCAAGCCAGATATTAGAAAGAAGTCCAGCTCTAGTGTACCTCTAATGCTACTCCACACCGATATCTAAAGTTGTAAGTATTTAATGATAGATGATAACAGACTCTGATGAAAGAAAGAAGTGATGTTCTGTCTGAGCTTGAAATACATGGGGTCAATCGCAACGCGGCCATAGCAAAAGCTTAATGGCTTTATCAGCAAAGAAAATCTCATCCCATGCAACCACGAGGAAGTAGACACTAGGATGGTTGCCATGTAAAAAGTGCTGCAGAATTAAGCCATAAGAGAGTGATGTCAACAAGGAAAAGAGAAAAAGAGGATTCATGTTTGCACAAATGAAACATTTCGCTAAACATATATTCACGAAACTTTCCTACCTTGATCTTAAAGGACAGACTGGTGTGCCAAGCCAAATGTGAGTTTTCTTAGGTTTCACTTCATCTCAAGGAGACACCAGACACACAGGATCTGGCTGCTGCAGACATGTAAGTGCTCAGAGAGATATCTTTTTCTCGTGTATGCTGATTCGTGCCAGCTGGCAGACAAAATAAATGCAAAATATCGTCTCTACTCGGAAAGGTTGTTGCATCGACAGCTTACCTTCAACTAGAGATGCCCGTAAGCGCGACAACTACTTTGGATTCACTAATATTTCAATCTTATCAGTTCTGCAGATAAACAGAATATCTGCACAAGTCCAAAATATTTGTAACTGCGTTGAAGAAATCTGAGCAAAGGCTTACAGAAAATGCTAAGTTAATTTGAAAGCACCTTCAATGCCATAAAGATCATGGCAAGTATTGTTACTTTTCAAAAATCCTTTTAGGCCAGCTATTTGAAATGCAGGACTTACGTGATGTTTGTGAATATCGATGGAGAAAGTACAACAATTCTGTCTGCGATTCTGTCATACCTGTGTTGCAAGAGAACTGCTCTTGAACTCGGGGTTCGGAGCCCTTTTGTCGGTAGAGGCTGATGGTATGTAAAGCGCAGGTTCCTACATTGTCGGTTGCAGAAATACCAAATAAAACACAGTCTCCAGTCTTTCATGAGCATAGTTTCATCTTTATATCATGTTTTCGACGGTTGAATGATGTTTATTAGGATAGCATCTTTGACCAACTCATCAGCGATGAGACGTGTCGACTACCCTCTCGAACAACGCCTGATTTTGTTGCTTCATTGCCAGGAATATGTAGTGTTTTTCCCGTCATTTTAACTGAACTGATTAATCACTAGTATGTTTACGAGAACTTGAAGTTTCAATAAAGTAGGTTCCAAACATCGAGTTTTGACAGAGCCCTACTGAGTCCTAACGGAGGGGTATTTTTGCCTTAAATAACTATTTTCTTCCCCTGAACAGCAGGAGCATTGCGTCTCTATCGCAAGTTAAAGTCCAACGCCTGTAACGTTGCAATGTCATTTTTAGTGCTGATGCCAAGGTATCAAAAACTGCTAGAATCAAGTAGATTACTGACGCCAGAGCAACACGTTTGCTCCATTTTACAAGTAAACAACTTCATGATAACTCCTTATGAAAGACCAGGCCCGTTATGGCCTATTAATTTCTTAATTGATTATCGAACCTCATCCGCTAATTAACCAGATTCTCTAATGCAGATGATGATCTTTATCCGTTAAAAACACGTTCTAAAATCTGTTAATACTACAATGGGCTTCTCTTGATTCATTCATTTGTTTTAAATTCATACCTATATTCTTGCTTTATGGATGAGCTTGTTCCGCTCCAGCTTCTTAATTCTTATTCCTTGGCTTTGCACTCTAATATTCCCGAACCTTATATTGTAACACTTGCAATTCTAAGTTTCAATATTTTCACAATTATTGTTATTTGACGGTTACAGGTTATGTAATATCTCCATGTTAACAAGTCTGTGTCAATTTCTCCTTTGTGAAATGGGTCTCACAACACGGCCCCCTCGCGACATTCGATGTCCTCATCGAACCAGGAAATGAGCGGGATTTGACGGAGGATCAGACGTTGTTGGAAAGGTCGACTTAGACGTGACGAAACAGCTAATGGGCCATTAAGATGACGTGAATACAGATCTGAATAGACGACAAAGAATATGATGCCTACCGAGAAGCATCTGAAAATAACGTTAGATAAGATAGCATACAATCTATATAGCATAATGCATGTGTCCATAGTCTATTGGGTATATATCAATACTGACTACAGTATAATACGCTTAAATAAGTTGACGCGGTTATACGTACTAGCGCCATAACCTTACCAACAAAATACACAGATAATACGGGTATGAATGCTTGTCTTCCTAGCCCTTGTTGCGTTAATTGTTTAACTTTCTAACTTTTCTATGTGTTTTGTTTTGTTTTTGTTTTTTTTTTGTTCTTTCTTTTCTGTTGTATACTTTTGGTTATATATCGACGTATATTTAAGTAGAGGTGAAGAACTTTAAATATAAACAATAAATAATCGCTCAGACTGGAACTGGCGTTGGAGGTGTAGTGTTGGATCCAGAAGGCTCCAATGGAAGCTCGCATGTGTTGCATGCGGTAATCTCAAATTGCCCAGGGATGACTGTCTCCTTTTTGGGGAGCGCCTGGAGAGTAAACAGCTGTTGTGAAAGCGGGAATAAGCAATGCCAGCTATAAGCAAGAGAACAACGCCCCAGAGAGAACGGCACCACCGATACCTCCAAAAATCAATTTGAATAGAGAAGCTGAGCCTTTTTCAACATCGTGAATAGCATGGCCTCCTTTTTCAAGTAAGGTTCCGGTTGTTTTTGCCATACTGTTAGTAACTTTTTCACTAAAATCACCGAGACCATAAAGACCTTCGTTGAGACCATGTCCAGCGGCTTTGAGAAGTTGGCTGCCGCCTTGACTTATGGCTGAAATAGCGTGCCCAAAAATAGATCCTAGGCCCTGAAAGAAATCGCCACCAGTAGACGTAGTAAACTGATGGATTTGTTGGAAAGTGGCATGATTCTCGGTGACAATTTGTAAAAAGGGAAGTCGATCTAAAGTAGCTGGCTTAGGTTGTGCTAATTTAGAATTAAAGCCGCGAATTTTGGTAAAACGGTAAACAGGATGTGGGGAGTATTTATCTTTGGCAGGTACGAAAGCATATAGGACCCGTTCTGAAAAATCTGCCATAGGCCATTATTGATATCTTGAATCAACGTAAGGTTTGGTCTTTCATGACACGGGAGTGAAGAACTAAGAGGGGTTATTTGACGTTTTGCTAGATCAAGGAACAATAAACGAGTTGAATTTTGAGGAATGACGACAGGAAAACTGGAGTAACATTTGTTGCCGGATTTGGTATCCCACAAAATGTGATAAGCGTAATGTACCGGGTGTCCCAAAAAAAAGCATACAGATTTGGTCATCCCTTGCGATAAGAATATAGCGTGAATCAATCCGAAATGATTTTCAAAACATACCCCCATAGCTAACTTGAACATAGATACCTCGTTTGTTGATATCAGTGCTTTGAGAGTGAAGATATTAGTCTTGAAAGGACAGATTTGCCTCCATCTCTAAACCAGAGCTTTGACGCTTTGGCCTTGGCAAATTCTTGAAGGACGGTAAATAAAATCAGCAAAATTTGAAGACGGAGTAACATGTGTTTTCAAAACACAGTTTATGTGAGACGTATCCACAAGGGAGCTCCGAAATAAATTTCATTCATCCCAATATCGACAATTCTTTTTACACATACACATACTATTCATCCGTGAAAGTACTCCTTTGAGGGTCAACGCACTTTTGACATCGTCGAATCATTCCATGAAAAGAACTTGTTGTCAGATCTCTCGAGATCAGGTTGATCTGACATATCTTCGAAGCTACGTTTCCGCGTGGGTCATCCACAAGAGAGGAGACATCGTTTGGCCCCCAAAAGATCTTAAGACCTTTCTATCTTGACTCCCGAGAGATCTGATAACAAATTCTTTTCGAGGAATGATTCGCCTGTTACAAGAGTGTGTTGATGCTCAAGGGAGTACATTCACCGATGAATAGTATGTGTAAGGTGGGTTGTTGATATGGAGATGTATGATGCTGATTTCGGAGCTCCCTTGACGGTAGGTCTCACATAACCTGTACTTTGTCCTTTGAACATCAATATCTTCACTCTCAACGCACCGACATCAACAAACGAGGTATCTATGTTCAAGTTAACTATGGAGGTATGTTTTGAAAATCATTTCGGATTGATTCACGCTATATTCTTATTGAAAGGGACGACCAAATCTGTATACTTTTTTTTGGGACACCCGATACTCTACACTTGCTAAGAAGGAGCCCATCTCCTTGAACTTCAACGTGATGTCCATATTTAAGCGCGACCCATTGTGCGCTACTTTCTGGAAAAGTAGTGATGATCCAGCGACGAAAATGGTCAGTTTCCTTTTGTTGGTGACAAACTTGCTCCCAGGCACGAATCATGGTATTGCGCTGTGCCTCTAAAGCAACAGCAATATGTGCCTCCAAAAGATCAGTAGTTGTCGAAGGTGCTGCATCCTTTAAGAACTTTGTAGCCATCTGTACGAATTTATCATAATTTGAGTTATGATGTGGTCGAAGCTCGCATAAGAAACCGTTGTCTAGTTGTAAAAAGTAACCATTCCTGGAGGTGGACTGTACTGCTTCACCGATACCGAGTTTTGGGATTAAAAGAAAATCATCCAAGCGTTGATAAGAGTAATTACCCAAACGTAAAAACCGAGAGTTATCATGGCTTACTTTATGCCAGACAATAGCGGAATTGGGTCGTTCGTTGGGAATACACGAAAATTGCTTGTAAAAACAAGTTGTTGTGGTGACCTCTTGATGAATAAATGGATCGTCACCCACTAATAATCCAGGGTACTCACGCACCACAAAATGCGGATAATTCTTGTTGGTAGTTTTCATCCAGTGACAGACATAATGATCGCTGGGACGAGTGTGCCACATCCTATGATTTACTTCCTTGAGTGGCCCATATGCAGTTTTGCGAGTAGTGACAGCACGTAAACATATTTGTGAAGAGATCGGGATGGGACGTGTGTGACGATAAGTAGATTTGGAGCCAAAAAAATGATTCTTTACTTGTAAAAGTTGCCATGTACGCAGAACACATTAACAAGGATATTTTGGTGCTATGAACGATGGGTTTAGAAATAATGGCATACCCTGATTGTAAGGCCTGGGTAGAATCATGCATGCTATGCTTACATGAAGGCTCTTGATTGAGATGGTACAGACCTAAATTGGTAACACTTGAACAGTCGTATAGGGGTCCCAAAACTGGTTGTAAATGGACGGACTGAGGAAATGTCATCAAAATGATAATGATTTACACCAAAAATAACATCCATTGCCAAAAGTGAAAAGTGTAGGGTGGAGCAACGCGGAAAATTGCTCGAACAGCGGGTGGTGGCTGTCATTTACGATTTTCTGAGATTTCAAAAGATTCAACCAAACGTTTATCGAGGATATTGTCCTCAGGTTCCTAAGTGTTTGCGGAAGACGGGTAACCAGACCACTTGAAAAGGTATTGTTTTTTATTGCCTCGTTTTCGCACTGCAAGCAATTTCTCGGCAGTATAAACGTCATCATTGTTTGTGTCATCACTGCCTTTCATAGGATCGACAGATGTTGATGCTGTTGCAGGTTGTGTGTCTGTAACAGATTGGTTTGTGGAAGGGAGTTGGAAACCGTCATCTGGTATATCGGATGGGGAGAGATACTCCTCGTCAGGGTTTTCCGTAGCTAACTAGCCCTATTGGTCTGTCAGAACGATCATAAAAAAGCTTCATGCAATTTGCATGGACCTTTGTTGTTACCTTGCGATTGTCACAGGTTACTAATTGAAAATGAACGGGAGACAACTGGTCGATGACTCGGTATGGACCATGCCAAAGATGTTTCAACTTTTTGGTCAGCCCTTTTGGAACTGCAGGGGTAAAAACCCACACTTTATCTCCGATTTCAAAGTTGGGATCAGAGGCCCCCATTCTTAATTCTTTTCTTGATCAGTCAGCTTCCGACCCCCGTAGGCAATGGCATCAGTCCTGCCATCTCGTTTTTGTTCTAACATAGCCCCAAGACCCCCGGAACTTGCGTCTACACACAAGAAAAATCGAGCATTGAAGTCTGGGAATCCCAAAACTGGAGCAGTAATCAGGCGAACTTTAAGAGCCTCAAACGCAGATTGGCAATCATCTCTCCAGATGAATTTGTCGGTGTTTTTTGTCAAGTCATGCAAAGGTGATGCAATTTTAGAGAAATCTTGTACAAATCTTTGCTAATAGTTAGCAAGCCCTAAAAAACTACGACGTTGGCGAACTGTTTTAGGTGGAGGGAAGTTTCTAACAAGCTCAATTTTAGAGGGATCAGACAGGGTTCCATTTGCAGAAATGACATGGCCTAAATAATTGACTTCTTGCTGACTAAATGAGCATTTTGAAGATTTCAAACGAAGATTGGCCTCACGTAGGCTGTCAAAGACCTGTGGAAGATGATACAAATGCTCGTCAAATGTATGTGAAAAGACAATAACGTCATCAAGATAGATCAAACAGGACTTGCAATTCAAATCACGGAGAGTTGTCTCCATCAATCGTTGAAACGTGCTCAGAGCATTTGAGAGGCCAAAAGGCTGTCGTTGTCGAGAGGTCGTTGTCGTTGCGAGAGGTCAGACGTGTTTTTTATAAAATTGAAGAAATACAAATAAATCAACTTGAAGATAGAGAAGAGGTTGTTGCCAAAGTAATTCAAAGCTTCGATATTGTTTCCAAGCAAAAGAAGCAAGGTCTTTACCTAGAAAACATCGCCAATGCATGTCTTTCAGAATTCGGATGGCCCATGGAGAAGACCATCACCGCGCTGAAACACGCCGAAGATCTTGGCTGGATTTATACAACAGTCTCTAACAACAAGCAATCCTATCGTATTAAAAATCCATCCGTTACGCCTTGTCAAGATGGACAAGCTTCTATGACACAGCCTGAGCACCTCCACGAAGCTAACAGCTCGACTACCTTGGATGCCATTCAGCGTGATTTTGAAGATTTCAAACGATTCAGTCACGCTGAGATTTTGTCGCTCAAAGCACAAATTGTCCCAAAGTCCAAAGAAAGCCCCAAACAAACATCCGAGGACAGAATTGAGGTTGTGCAAGAAGCACTTATTAGGAGCCTTCACGAAAGAATATTTTCTTTGGAACGGCAGTTGTCGGAAAAGCAGGAAATTATTCGGAAGCTTCTAGAAAATTCCTTTGAAAGGCCCCTTAGGCCTACAGCAACCAGCTCCGAAGTACATGCTCCCATGAGATCAACTGCCAACCCGCAACCCGCGCCGAACAAAGAAGCTTCCAAGAAATCGAAGAATAGCTCAATTGTGAAAAACAACAACAACAAATCCACGGAGTCAACAGGTATTGAAATCAACACTGTAAACAAGATTAATCTGGATGACAGTGGTGAGGGAAAAAGTGAAGATAAACATGAAAAGAAAAGAGTGATTATTGTTGGGGACTCTATCCTAAATGGAATAAGTGAAAAAGGTTTGACTAAGAAGAACCACATAGTGAAAGTGCGCCCACATCCTGGAGGGCCCCTTTAAAATCAACTTGTTAAAGGGCAACCCTCCTGAAATATATAAAATGAATGAATGAATGACTGGAGCGACTACTGAAGACTTGGTAGATCTTATTAAGCCAGTTGCGAGAAGAAAACTGAATATGGTCATTTTACACATCGGAACAAACGACTTGACAAAGCGGTGTAAACACACAAGAAAAGCTGCAAGAGGTGATTGATATCCTACGAAGTGAATCAAAGGATACCGACATAGTCGTATCGTCAGTGGTTACAAGGAAAGATAAAAATGGAATGCCAAATAAAGTTTCCAGTTTAAACAATGGCCTGAAAACCCTCTGCATGAGGAATCAAATTGAATTTATTGATAACAGCAACCTCGATGTATCTTGCTTGGGGATGAAAAAGTTACACTTAAATAAGAAAGGTAACTCGTATCTTGCCAACAATTTTAATAAATATCTAGAAAAGGCTTGACTCTATAGCAATAAAGACCAAAAAAATCATGGTGATAACGCTCAAGGATCTGTGATCAAACTTGGAACAAAAAAAGGTGTGGTTATCGCATCCATAAATGTCAATAGTCTCTCATTACACTTCGATGAAATCAAGTGGCTTGTTAAGGAAAAAGATATTCATATTCTTGCCCTCAATGATACAAAACTTGACAAGGATATTTCCGATAGGCAACTAGAAATTGAAGGGTACAGGTTTGAGAGGCTTGATCGTAATCGCAATGGGGGAGGTGTTGCAATCTATTGCAGAAATACTTTTGAGTGCTCCAAATGTGATGATATTCCGATTTCCACCTTGGAAATGATTTGTGTGGAAATAAAGCCTCCTAAAGCCAAACCTTACCTTGTACTTTCTTGGTACAGACCACCATCTGCTACGATAGAAACATTCGAGAACCTAGAACGTGTTCTAAGGTTTCTTGAATCTGAAGATAAAGAAATTATTCTCCTGGGGGATACAAACTGTAATTTTAGCAATAAGATGCTTGAATCCTCCAGTAATAATCTACCTAATAATATTCATCGATTAGCGATTAGCTGACTTGTATAACTCTTTTGGGTTAACGCAGCTGATTAGCGAACCTACCAGAGAGACTATTGACACATCTACTATAATTGATCACATAGCTGTTAATGTTGAATCTGACATCATCGAATCTGGTGTTCTCAAATTGGCACTTAGTGATCACTATTTGGTTTATGCCATTCGAAAGTTCCGCGGTAACATACCCTGTAATCATAAAATAATCAAAACTCTGCAGATGAAAAACTTCAACGAAGAGCTCTTTCTTAAGGATCTAGCAAATGTCGATTGGCAGCAAATTCTTACTTGCAGCCAAGACATCAATGTAGTGGTGCAAAACTGGACTAACATGCTCTCTTTGATAATTGAAAAACATGCACCCCTTAGAGAGCGAAGAGTATCAGATAAATTTGCACCGTGGCTAACCCCTGACTTGAAGAATATGTTCAGAACGCGAGACAGGCTAAAAGCAGCAGCCATTAAATCTAAATCTGTCCTGTTAATGTAGGCATATAAAAAAATTCGGAACAAAGCCAATGCACTAAATACAAGGCATAAGAAGAGGTACTTAACTGACAAGATTCATTCTTGCGAAGGAAATATCAAAGAAACTTGGGCCACTATAAATAAGCTAATCAATAAACGTTCGAAGACAACAAATATTACTTCGTTGAGAGTTGATGAAGAGACGATCACTAAGCCCGACTTGATAGCAGAATCGATGAATAAGTATTTTTATAATGTAGGGGAACAGCTTTGTAAGAAAATTCCTAAAAAGATTAATTCGTTTATAAGTTGTCAGACTGCTCATAAGAGTAAGTTTAGTTTTTCGCCTGCAAATGCTGAGGATCTTATCAAAGCCATGTCGAAACTCAAGTCATCTCAAGGCTTTGGTATGGACAATATATCTAGTTTCTTTCTTAAGGAAAGTATGCCCATATTAGCGAACGGACTGTGCCAAATATTCAACATGTCCTTGTCTACAGGGCAATTCCCTGACAGCTGGAAAGTTGCTAGGGTGGCTCCTATCTACAAGGATGGCTCATCGAGTGAAAACTCCAATTACAGACCAATTTCGGTATTACCTGTTGTGTCTCGACTCTTCGAGAAACTTATTTATGACCAGCTATATACATATCTTAGTAATAATCACCTACTCTTCACTGGGCAATCAGGGTTTCGACTGTTTCATTCAGTATTAACTAGCTTATTAAAGTGCACTAATGACTGGTATCTCAATTTAGACAAAGGGCAGTATCCGTCAGTAACTTTTATTGACCTCAAAAAGGCCTTCGACACTGTTGATCATCAAATACTCTTGCAAAAATTAAGAGTGTCTCGCTGGTAAAGAAATTAACTGGTTTCACTCTTACCTAGACAATCGCAAACAATGCTGTAAGGTGAACGGGCATGTGTCGAAACTAGATAACATTAATTTTGGGGTTCCTCAGGGCTCTTGCTTAGGTTCTTTACTTTTCCTGATCTATATCAGCGATTTACCCTTGGCACTCGATTCTTCAAACGTTAATATGTACGCTGATGATACAAGCATCTACTACTCTTCGAAATCTATTTCCTCGATCAACAATGCAGTAAACAAAGACCTACAGTCTCTTAAGTCATGGCTGGATGAGAACAGCCCACCAAAAGTAATAAACGCTGTCTTCTCTTTAGCTCCTTGCGTTATATGACACTGCCAGTAGCCACTCATTAAATCAAGGGTTGAAAAATAGGCGGTTCCGTGTAATTTATCCTAGATATCGTCAATCCTAGGCAGTGGGTAACTGTCCATCCTAGTAACCCCATTTAATTTCCGATAATCAGCACAAAACCTGGTAGAACCATCCTTTTTCTTTACTAAAACCACTGGACTCGCCCAGGGGCTGTTAGAAACCGTGATGATGCCCTGACTCAACATGTCCGAAACGTGGGTGTTTATTGTTTCTCTTGTATCCGGACTAACTCTGTAGGGTCTTTGCCTAATTGGTGGTGACTCTCCTATATCTATGTCATGCTGTATGGCTGAAGTCCTCCCTAATTCACTTAGGCTGAGAGCAAAAATATCACGATTCTGTTTTAGAAGTTGGAGAAGTCGTTTTTGTTCTGTTTTTGTCAAGGTTGAGCGTTGAAAATCAAAATCAAATCCTTGGTTGTCAGTTGGGTGTGTCAGAGAGGCTATTTGCGCAGTATCTGAAAAATTGCTTGCTTGGTGGTTTTCAAGCAAATCTAAGATTTGTTCTGATGGAGTAAAAATGGCAACTCTCTGCGGTGGTTTTAATATGACAATGTCTTCAGACAAATTAGCAATTCGAAAATACACTTCTCGATTTTCGAGAACTTTTACCAAAGCTGAAATTCCTAGAACTTGATGTTTCTGAGCGACAGCATTTACTGGTTCAATGACGCCCAGTTGGCCTGGTAGTACACTTTTGGGAACCTTCACTGTAATGTTACGTTCGGACAGTGGTGAAAGCCAGATAGTTTCAGTAACAGTGGCTTTTTGTGGTTTTACTGGTCCCTCAATTTCAGATGAATAAAATAGTAGTCCTTGAAGTAGTCCTGTAGCGAAAATCTGTTGATCATGTTTTTCTAGCTCACCACTTGAAATGTCAGCATTCGACTGCTCTTCCGATTCCATAATCAATTTGCGGATCCCTAGATCTAGTACAACCTTATTTTCCGTCAGAAAATCAAGCTCAGTAACTGCATCAAATCCAAATCCATCAACAATAATAGCCCTTGCTTGATATTCTCTTGTACGAAACCGAAGTGTTACTTCTGTGGATCCCGTAGATGGCATTTGTTCTCCACTAACGGCCAGGTCAATAACGCGGAACGCCCAAATTCCGCGGAACCGCGGAATTTAAATTCCGCGATAAGGTGTTCCGCCTTATTGATTTTTGCATAGGGCCAAAATCAATATCGTGCAACTGAATTTGGCGGAACTTTCTGAAACTTGAAAAATTCGTTTTAATGCCACAGTTTCAATTTTTTTGTTTTTCTTTAATGTTCCTTTCCCCAAAAATATCTTATCATAACGTAAATTAAGCTTTAGGAAGAACAACATTATTAGGACTTTACGTAGGCCCATATTGAAGAAACAACCTTTTTCCTTTGGAGATTAGCATTTAGTCAAAGGTTTGGAATTACCCACTTTGCTTTATTTTTAAAATAACGATGATAAAATACTTCAGTTCTTCATCTAAAGCCGTGTGTAATAGGTCTCCCCACAATCGACTGGCATATCCGACGAGTTCCGCCAGATGGAGTTCCGCGTTATTGATTTTTGCATAGGTTCAAATCAATAACGCGGAACTCCATCTCGCGGAACTTTTTGAAACATGAAAAATTCGTTTTAATGCCACAGTTTCAATTTTTTTGTTTTCCTTTAATGTTCCTTTCCCCAAAAATATCTTATCGTAACGTAAATTAAGCTTTAGGAAGAACGACATTATTAGGATTTTACTTAGGCCCATCTTGAAGAAAGAAGTTAGAGAAGGATCTTGTTGTGCGCGAAACCTGCATGCGTTTTGGCCTAAGTGTTGATGAAGCGTTGGTTGCATTTGACGAACTTACCGAGAGAGGAATTTTGACAACTCAGGAAGATTCAGTTGTAGTGGATGGTAAGGAAAAAATTGAATTGACAAAAAAACCTCTTCAAGGCATGGCAGGAATCTTCCTCTCGCGAGTCTACAGTAGCCTGCACTCAAACTCTACGTGATGAATTTCCAGTCGATGTCAAAACAACCTGCACACAGACATCTGCCCAAGAACCTCCTCCTTCTACCCCATGCTTGCAACCCCGTCGGAACCCACCCATGGTGATATTTACCATAGTTTTGCCTTATTGGCAAAATCTGTGGTGGATTTACAATATGTTATAGACAAGGAGAGGGATAATTCCACATATGGGGATACAACTACCTCCTGCTACAAATAATGTTAAAACTAGTAAGTAAATGTAAACCATTTATACTTGCAAATTGTGTAGTTAGAGATGTTAATTTTATTGTGAATAATTTCACCTATGGGTATACAACTGCCTAATTTCACAATTTATGTTAATGCTAGAACGTTAATGTAAAAAATTCCAACATGCATAGTATGTAGTTAGATGTCAATGCTATTCCAAATAATTGCAATTGTGGGGATACAACTACCTAATTTCACAAAATATATTAATACAAAAAAGTTAATGTAAGCCATTCATAGACACTAAGTGTGTAGTGAGAGATGATAATGATATTGTAAGTAATTCCACATATGGGAATACAACTACCTAACTCTACCAATTATATTAATACTAGAAGGTTAATGTAAACCATTCATACATACAAATTGTGTAGTTAGAGATTTGAATTCTATTGTAAATATTTGAACTTATGGGTATACAACTACCTAACTCTACGAATTATATTAATTCTAGAAAATTAATGTAAACAATTCCAACATCCAAATTTTGTAGTTAGAGATGTGATTTCTATTGTAAATAATTGCATTTATGGGTATACAACTGCCTAATTCAACAAATTATGTTAAAACGAGCAAGTTGATGTAAACCATTCATACATGCGAATTGTGTAGTTAGAGATGTTCATTCTATTGTAAATAATTGCACTTATGGGTATGTAACCGTCTGATTAACGAATTATTTTAAAACAAGCAAGTTAATGTAAACCATTCATACATGCAAATTGTGTAGTTAGAGATGTGAATTCTATTGTAAATATATGAACTTATGGGTATAAACCTGCCTAATTCATTAAATTATGTTAATAATAGAAAGCTAATGTAAATCACTCATAGATACAAAGTGTTTCGTGAGAAATGTCAATTCTATTTTAAGTAATTCCACTGATGGAGATACAGCTACCTACCTCTAAGTATTATGTTAATACTAGAAAGTTAATGTAAACCATTCATACATGCAAATTGTGTAGTTAGAGATGTTAACTTTGTTGTAAATAATTGAAATTATGGGGATACAACTACCTACTGCTACGAATAATGTTAATACTAGTAAGTTAATGTAAACCATTCATACATGCAAATTGTGTAGTTAGAGATGTGAATTCTATTGTAAATAATTGCACGAATGGGTATACGACTGTCTAATTCAACAATGTATGTTAATACTAGAAAGTTAATGTACACTATTCAGACATGCAAATTGTGTAGTTAGAGATGTTATTTTTTGTTGTAAGTAATTCCACTTATGGGTATGCAACTACCACACTCTACGAATTATGTTGAAACTAGCAAGTTAATGTAAACCATTTATACATGCCAATCGTGTAGTTAGAGATGTTAATTCTAGTGTAAATAATTGCACCAATGGCTATACACTTGCCTAAATTCACAAATTATGTTAATACTAGAAAGTTAATGTAAACATTTCATACATGCAAATTGTGTAGCTAGAGATGTTAGTTCTATTATATGTAAGTCCACTTATGGGCATACAACTACCTAACTTTACGAAGTATGTTCAAACTAGCAAGTTGATGTAAACCATTTATACATGCAAATTGTGTAGTTAGAGATGTGAACTCTATTGTAAATAATTCCACTAATGGGTATACAACCGTCTAATTCACATATGTATGTTAATACTAGAAAGTTAATGTAAACCATTCATACATGCAAATTGTTTAGTTAGAGATGTTAATTCTATTATAAGGAAGTTCAATTATGGACATACAACTACCTAATTCTACGAGTTATGTTAAAACTAGCAAGTTAATGTAAACCATTTATACATAAATTGTGTAGTTAGAGATGTGAATTCTATTGTAAATAATTGCACTAATAGGTATACATCTTTCTAATTCAACAATGTATGTTAATACTAGAGAGTTAATGTAAACCATTCATGCATGCAAATTGTGTAGTTAGAGATGTGACTTCTATTTTAAATAATTGCATTTATGGGTATACAACTACCAAATTCAACAAATTATGTTAAAACTAGCAAGTTAATGTAAACCATTTATACATGCAATTTGTGTAGTTAGAGATGTTAATTCTATTGTGAATGATTGCCCTTTTGGTATACAACTACGTAACTTAACGTATTATGTTAATGCTAAAAAATTAATGTAAACCATTCATACATACAAATTGTGTAGCTAGAGTATACAACACCTATGGGTATGAGTGAACCTATGGGTATACAACTGCCTAAATTCACAAATTTGTTAATACTAGAAAATTAATGTAAACCATTCATACATGCAAATTGTGTAGCTAGAGATGTTACTTCTATTGCAAGTGTCACGACGAACAGTTTCATGGTTTCATTTAATTAATTCTCAGGATACTCAGGATGACATGACGGAAATGACAACCAATCCAGTAGAAAATAAGATCGAGAATCCTGTAATTATGACATATCCAGTAGACAATCCAGTAGTTAAGAAATATTAAATAAATTAAATTAAGACACGACCAAGTTAGTACGTTTCGGCACTCAAATTCGTTCCATCCTCAGCTAATAAATCGAAATGCACGTGCTGTTTATATAGCACTGATTATAAAACCTGTTTAACTGGTCAGTCCAGACAACTTGGAAAAAAAACAACTAAGTAGTAAACAAGCCAAATACCCCAAGGATCATAACAGAACGAGGGGTATTGATGAGTTTTGAGCGTTAAGGGACGGTCTATCACGCAAAATTAATAAACTCTCAAAAATCAGAAGATCATATTCATTATTGGCCTTCTCCAGAATAGTAAAATTTTCTAAATTCGCACAATGGCCTGTTTGTTTAATGTGTTCACTAATGGCCGAAGGTGATGTCTTGATGGACTGACCTTTTTTACCTATTCCCAAATGTTCCCTACGTCTAATCAACAAGTGGCGAGATGTTTTACCTATGTAGCAGGCCTGGCAGCCTGAGCACGAATACTTATAAACCAGATGGGAGCAAACATTCTTAGGAATACGATCCTTAAATGGGAAAAATGTTCAATACGTCTTCCTGATCGAAAAACAACACGAAAGTCTACGCAGGGGTAAGCTTTGCGTAATAATCTGGAGATCTTGCGCCTAAGTTGAAGGCTGATTTGACCTAGATAGGGCATATAAAAGCACAAGGGCATTTTCTGGACCGTAGTAGGCTTAGGCCTAGGGTCAAAATGTTTATTCAAAAACCTCTTAATGAAACGGTCAATTAAATATTTAGGGTAACAATGATCGTGCAATACTTCTTTAATAAACAATAATTGCTTATGAAAGCTTATGTAAGTAGAGCAAATATGAAAAGCACGATACACCAAGACCGTAATAAGATTAGTTTGAGATGTTACTTCTATTATAGGTAAGTCTACTTATGGGCATACAACTACCTAATTCTACGAGTTATGTTAAAACTAGAAAGTTAATGTAAACAATTCCAGCATGCAAATTGTGTAGTTAGCGATGTTAATTCTATTGTAAATGATTGCAGTTATGGGTATAAAACAACCTAACTCAACGAATTATGTTAATACTAGAAAATTAATGTAAACCATTCATACATGCAAATTGTGTAGCTAGAGATGTTACTTCTATTATAAGTAAGTCCACCTAGAGTATACAACTACCTAACTCTACGAGTTATGTTAAAAATAGAAAGTTAATGTAAACCATTTATACATGCAAATCGCGTAGTTAGAGATGTAAACTCTATTGTAAATAATTGCAATAATGGGTATACAACTGTCTAATTCAACAAAATATGTTAATACTAGAAAGTTAATGTAAACCATTCATACATGCAAATAGGTAGTTAGAGATGTTATTTCTATTGAAAGTAATTCCACATATGAGCATACAACTTCCTAACTCTACGAATAATGTTAAAACTTGCAAAGTAATGTAAACCATTTATACATGCAAATTGGGTAGTTAGAAATGCTAATTCTATTGTAAATAATTTCACATATGGCAATACAACTGCCTAATTTCACAAATTATGTTAATACTAGAAAGTTAATGTAAACCATACATACATACAAATTGTGTAGTTAGAGATGTTAATTATATTGTAAATAATTGCACCTTTGGATATGCAACTGCCTAATTTCACAAAAGATGTTAATACTAAAAAGTTTATGTAAGCCATTCATAGATACTAACTGTGTAGTGAGAGATGATAATGATATTGTAAGTAATTCCACATATAAGAATACAACTATCTAACTCTACAAATTATGTTAATACTAGAAGGTTAATGTAAACAATTCATACATGCAAATTATGTAGTTAAGGATGTTATTTCTCTTGTAAGTAATTGCACCTATAGGTATACAGCTCCCTAAATTCGCAAATTGTGTTAATACTAGAAATTTAATGTAAACCATTTATACATGCCAATTGTGTAGTTAGAGATGTGACTTCTATTAAAAATAATTGCAATTGTGGGTATACAACTGCCTAATTTCACAAGTTATGTTAATACTAGAAAGTTAATGTAAACAATACATACATACAAATTGTGTAGTTAGAGATGTTAATTATATTGTAAATAATTTCACCTTTGGATATACAACTGCCTAAATTCACAAAATATGTTAATACTAGAAAGTTAATGTAAACAATTCCAACATGCATAGTTTGTATAGATTTCAAAGCTACTGCAAATAATTGCAATTGTTGGGATACAACTACCACACTCTACGAATTATGTTAATACTAAAAAGTTAATGTAAACCATTTATACGTGCAAATTGTGTAGTTAGAGATGTTAATTCTCTTAAAATTAATTGCACCTATAGGTATACAACTCCCTAATTCAACAATATATGTTAATACTAGAAACTTAATGTAAACCATTCATAAGTACAAAGTGTGTTGTTAGAGGTGTGAATTCTATTGTAAATAATTGCACTTATGGGTATACAGCTTAATAATTAAACAAATTGAGTTAAAAGGAGCAAGTTAATTTAAACCATTCATCATACATGCAAATTGTATAGTTAGAGATGTTAATTCTATTATAAATAATTTCACATATAGGTACACAACTGCTTAATTCAACAATGTATGTTAATAATAGAAACTTAATGTAATCCATTCAAAGATACAAAGTGTATTGTTAGAGGTGTTAATACTATTGTTATTAATTCCATTTTTTGTTATACAACTACGTAACTCAACGTATTATGTTAGTTCTGGAAAGTTAATGTAAACCATTCATACATATAAATTGTGTAGTTAGAGATGTTAATTCTATTGTAAATAATGCACCTTTGGGTAAATAACTACCACACTCTACGAATTATGTTAAAACTAGCAAGTTAATGTAAACCATTCATCCATGCGATATGGTTAGTTAGAGATGCTAATTCTATTGTAAATAATGCAACTATCGGTATATAACTGCCACACTCAACGAATTTTGTTAATACTAGAAAGTTAATGTAAACCATTTATACATGCAAATTGTGAAGCTAGAGATGTTAATTCTATTGTAAATAGTTCCATCTATGGGTATACAACTGCCTAATTCAGCAATATATGTTAATACTAGAAACTTAATGTAAACGATTCATAGATAAAGAGTGTGTTGTTAGAAGTGTTAATTCTATTGTTATTAATTCCACTTATGGGTATACAACAACCTTACTCAACGAATTATGTTAATACTAGAAAATTAATGTAAACCATTCATACATGCAAATTCTGTAGCTAAAGATGTTACTTCTATTTCAAGTGTCACGACGAACAGTTTCATGGTTTCATTTAATTAATGAAACTTTAATGAAGTCTACTTATGGGCATACAACTACATAACTCTACGAATTATGTTAAAACTAGCAATTTAACGTAAACCATTTATACATGCAAATTGTGTAATTACAGATTTTAATTCTATTGTAAATGATTTCAAATATGGGTATACAACTGCCTAATTCAACAATATATGTTAATACTAGAAACTTAATGTAAGCCATTCATAGATACAAAGTGTGTTGTTAGAGGTGATAACTCTATTGTAACTAATTCCACTTATAGAAATACAACTACCTAACCTTACGAATTATGAAAATTGATATGAAAAATTCCAACAAGTAAATTGTGCTGTTAGAGATGTGTATTCTATTGTAAATGATTGCACTAATGGGTATACAACTGTCTAATTCAACAATATATGTTAATACTACAAACTTAATGTATACTATTCATAGATACAAAGTGTGTTGTTAGAGGTGTTAATTCTATTGTTATTAATTTCACTTATGAGTATACAACTACGTAACTAAAAGTATTATGTTAAAACCAGAAAGTTAATGTAAACAATTCCAACATGCAAAGTGTGTAGTTAAAGATGTTAATTCTATTATAAGTAAGTCCACTTATGGGCATGCAACTACCTAACTCTACAAATTATGTTAAAGCTAGCAAGTTAATGTAAACCATTTATACATGCAAATTGTGTAGTTAGAGATGTTAATTCTATTGTAAATGATTGCACTTATGGGTATACAACTACCTAACTCAACTATATATGTTAAAACTAAAAACTTAATGTAAACCATTTATAGATACAAAGTGTGTTGTTATAGGTGTTAATTCTTCTGTTATTAATTCCACTTATGCTGATACAACTACTTAACTCTACGAATTATGTAAAAACTAGAAATTAATATAAGCAATTCCAACATGCAAATTGTGTAGTTAGAGATGTGAGTTCGATTGTAAATAATTGCACTAATATGTATACAACTGTCTAATTCAACAATGTATGTTAATACTAGAAACTTAATGTATACAATTCATAGCTACAAAGTGTGTTGTTAAAGGTGTTAATTCTATTGTTATTAATTCCTCTTATGGGTATACAACTACGTAACTAAAAGTGTTATGTTAATACTAGAAAGTTAATGTAAACCATTTATACATGCAAATTGTGTAGTTAGAGATGTTAATTCTATTGTAAATAATTAAACTAATGGGTATACACCTTTCTAATTCAACAATGTATGTTAACACTAGAAAGTTACTATAAACCATTTATAGATGCAAAAGGGTAGTTAGAGATGTTATTTCTATTGAAATTAATTCCACTTAAGAGCATACAACCACCTAACTCTACGAATTATGTTAAAATTTGCAAGTTAATGCAAACTATTTATACATGCAAATTGTGTAGTTAGAGATGTTAATTCTATTGTAAATAATTGCACCTTTGGATATACAACCGCCTCAATTCACAGAATATGTTAATACTAGAAAGTTAATGTAAACATCTCCAACATGCATAGTGCGTAGTTAGAGATGTCAATAATATTGCAAATAATTGCAATTGTGGGGATACAGCTACTTAATTTCACAAAATATATTAAAACTAGAAAGTTAATATAAGCCATTTATAGATACTAAGTGTATAGTGAGAGATGATAATGATATTGTAAGTAATTCCACATATGGGAATACAACTACCTAACTCTACGAATTATGTTAATACTAGAAATTTAGTATAAACCATTCATACATACAAATTGTGTAGTTAGAAATTTGAATTCTATTGTAAATATTTGCACTTATGGGTATACAAATACGTAAATCTACGAATTATGTTAATACTAGAAAGTTAATGTAAATAATTCCAACATGCAAATTGTGTAGTTAGAGATGTTAATTCTATTGTAAATAATTGCATTTAAGGGTATACAACGTATTATGTTAAATTCCAGAAAGTTAATGTAAACCATTCATACATGCAAATTGTGTAGTTAGAGATGTGAATTCTATTATAAATATATGAACTTATGGGTATAAACCTGCCTAATTCATTAAATTATGTTAATAATAGAAGGATAATGTAAATCACTCATAGATACAAAGTGTTTAGTGAGAAATGTCAACTCTATTTTAAGTAATTCCACTGATGGAGATACAGCTACCTACCTCTACGTATTATGTTAATACTAGAAAGTTAATTTAAACCATTCATACATGCATATTGTGTAGTTAGAGATGTTAACATTGTTGTAAGTAATTGAAATTATGGGGATACAACTACCTACCGCTACGAATAATGTTAAAACTAGTAAGTGAATGTAAACCATTCATACATGCAAATTTTGTACTTAGAGATTTTAAATTCTATTGTAAATAATTGCACTTATGGGTATACAACTCCCAAAATTAACAAATTATGTTAATACTAGAAAATTAATGTAAACCATACATACATGCAAATTGTGTAGTTAGAAATGTTAATTATATTGTAAATAATTGCACCTTTAAAAATATAACTGCCTAAATTCACAAAATATGTTGATACTAGAAAGTTAATGTACACTATTCAGACATGCATATTGTGTAGTTAGAGATGTTATTTCTGTTGTAGGTAATTTCACTTATGAGCATACAACTACCTAACTCTACGAATTATGTTAAAATTCGCAAGTTAATGTAAACCATTTATACATGCAAATTGTGTAGAAAGAGATGTTAAATCTATTGTTT
Organism: Aurelia sp. 4 Dawson et al 2005; assembly: GCA_964019985.1. Lineage (NCBI taxonomy): Eukaryota > Metazoa > Cnidaria > Scyphozoa > Semaeostomeae > Ulmaridae > Aurelia > Aurelia sp. 4 Dawson et al 2005. The sequence continues at coordinate 4,007,583 of OZ026511.1, read as the reverse complement.
ATAATTTCACCTATGGGTATACAACTGCCTAATTTCACAAATTATGTTATTACTGGAAGGTTAATGTAAACCATACATACATGCAAGTTCTGTAGTTATAGATATGAATTCCATTATAAGTAATTGCATTTATTGGTATACAACCGCCTAATTCATGAATATATGTTAATATTAGAAATTAAAATAAACCATTCATACATGCAAATTGTGTAGCTAGAGATGTTACTTCTATTATAAGTAAGTCCACTTATGGGCATGCAATTACCTAACTCTACGAATTATGTTAAAACTAGCAAGTTAATGTAAACCATTTATAAATGCAAATTGTGTAGTTAGAGATATTAAATCTATTGTATAAATTTCACCTATGGGTATACAACTGCCTAATTTCACAAATTATGTTATTACTAGAAGGTTAATGTAAACCATACATAAATGCAAATTCTGTAGTTAGAGATATAAATTCTATTATAAATAATTGCATTTATGGGTATACAACTATCTAATTCAACAATATATGTTAATACTAGAAACTTAATATAAACCATTCATAGATACAAAGTGTGTTGTTGTAGGTGTTAATTCTATTGTTATTAATTCCACTTATGGGTATACAACTACATAACTCAACGTATTATGTTAATACCAGAAAATTAAAATAAGCAATTCCAACATGCAAATTTTGTAGTTAGAGATGTGAACTCTATTGTAAATAATTGCACTAATGGGTATACAACTGTCTAATTCAACAATATGTGGTGATACTAGAAACTTAATGGAATCCATGCATAGATACAAAGTGTGCTGTTAGAGGTGTTAATTCTATTGTTATTAATTCCACTTATGGGTATACAACTACGTAATTCAACGTATTATGTTAATACTAGAAAGTTAATGTAAACAAATCATACATGAAAATTGTGTAGTTAGAGATGTGACTTCTATTGTAAATAATTGCATTGATAGGTAAACAACTGCCTAATTCAACAAATTATGTTAAAACGAGCAAGTTAATGCAAACCATTCATACATGCAAATTGTGTAGTTGGAGATGTCGATGGTATTGCAAATAATTGCAATTGTGGGGATACAACTACCTAATTTCACAAAATATATTAATAGTAGAAAGTTGATATAAGCCATTCATAGATACTAAGTGTGTAGTGAGAGATGACAATGATATTGTAAGTAACTCCACATATGGGAATACAACTATATAACTCTACGAATTATGTTAATACTAGAAAGTTAATGTAAACCATTCATACATGCAAATTGTGTAGTTAGAGATGTTAGTTCTATTGTAAATAATTGCACCTATTGGTATACAACTGCCTAATTCAACAAATTATGTTAAAACGGGCAAGTTAATGTAAATCATTCATACATGCGAATTATGTAGTTAGTGATGTTAATTTTATTGTAAATAATGCATCTATGGGTATACAACTACCACACTCTACGAACTAGTACTCTACAACTACCACACTCTACCATACTATTACCGATAATTAGAAAAATGCTGTCAAATATTGTATTAGAAAGAACGAAGCCAAAAGTGGAAAATTTCCTGTCCAGATCACAAAGCGCATATAGACAATTTCGCAGTACCTCCGACATAGTTTGGGCACATAAATGGCTCATAGCCAGAGTTCACATGTACCAGGAAAAGATCTACATAACAGGGATTGACATGAGTAGTGCTTTCGACACTAGAAAAAGAGAAATGCTTTTAGAGATTCTATCTTCATTTCTGAACAGTGATGAAATTAGAATGATTCGACTATTATTATCAAACACTATCCTTAAAATCAAATTAAACAACGTCAATACGGAACCTTTTGAAAGCAACATTGGCTCGCCCCAAGGAGATGCACTGAGTGGTACATTATTTAACATCTATTTTGAACATGCTTTAAGCAATGTAAGATCCTTTTTCAATGTTGACGAAACACTAACTTTCCCACAAGAAGCCATTTATGCCGATGACGCAGACTTTATAACAACTGATAAGCAAAAAACAAGAAGATCTGAAATCACACATCAAAGACATATTGTTAGAAGATAATCTGAAAGTCAATGAATCCAAAACAGAAGAGACAACACTTGAAAGGAAAATCAAAGTTCCTTACAGATGCGAAAAGACACAAGGAATCAATCTAAAGATCATAAAACAAGATTGTGAAGAAAGATGGAGGACGGTTAGAGAGTTAGGATCATTGTTGGGAGACGTCGAAGATGTGTCTAGAAGGAAGCAATTGGCAATTGTCGCTATGAACAAATTGAGCAATATTTGGATCAGAAAAGACAAAATAAAGCAAACTCTGAAAGTCAATTTATACAAGTCCTTAGTCAAGCCAATTCTTCTCTACAACTCGGGCACTTGGGGATTAACAAAGAAAGAGGAAGAAAGTTTAAACTCTTTTCATAGACAACAGCTAAGGAAGGTACTTAATGTTAAATACCCTGCACACATAAGCAACGAACAAGTGTACAGGCAAACTGGCGAAGATGTCTTATCCCTGGAAATACTACGAAATAGATGGAAATTATTTGGACATGTTTTAAGATCACACCCAGAAACACCAGCCCAAAAAGCAATGAATTACTATTTTGAAAAATCAAATGCAAAGAATTTTCGCGGAAGACCAGTAATTACATTGCCAGTTTCATTACACAACGACATAATTATGCTAAAGAAACATAACACGTTCAAAAATAGATACAGCAGCACAACCCAGCTCAAATCGATACACGATCTCAAAAGCGTAAGAACACTAGCGCAAGAGAGACAAACTTGGACAGCACTAGTTAACGACATTTATGTTGCTGCTAAAGCAGAAAAGAACTAATTATAGTTTTTTTATGCGGATATAGCTATTATATATATATATATACACTCTACGAATTATGTTAAAACTACAATCATATACATAAATTATGAGACAAATTCATCTTTTCCGATATTTTCACCTGTTGAGCATCCTTTCCCTCCATTCCCCCCTCAATCAACGTTGAAGACTCCAAGAACCTTTCTTGATGCATCAACAACATTGAATAAGGGGGAGAGGGGGATCTTCAATAGTCAAATCTCAGGTTTTGGATTTGTCTCAAACTATTTTGTCCATGATTGTCTGACTGAAAAATACAAACTACCACCTGAGGAGGAGGCCAAAATTTTCCTGAAAAACTATGGTCAATAATAAGTAATGCTAGTTTTAAGAACAATTTGGACAAAATTGCTGAATTTTTGTTTTCAAAACGAGGCTGCCTCGTTTCAGAGATTTAGGTGCCAGAGTTAGCTACGATTTAATTGACAGAGAAAGCAAGATATCCACACTCATTTGTAAACGTTTGGGTCGGAGACAGTACCTCGTAACATACTTGCAAGCTGATGAAAAAAGTTGCCAACATGATAAATTTTTGGGCAGATGTTAGAAAGGGAATTCAACGATGGAAAATCGGTTGGAGTTTTACAAAATGTATGGAGTTTTACAGAATGCACATGTTCCCACATGTAACCACATGTTACCATACATGATACCACACATGATACCAACTCAGTCTGTGTCAAAATACTGCAAATAGCTGTTTTCCAACATGTTACCACATGTTACCATCATTTATAAAAAGTATATACATGTCTTTTTTATAAATGATGGTAACATGTGGTAACATGTTGAGATCATGAATAAAAGCATAGAAAACTGCAGTAACATGTTGGTATCATGTATAGTAGCATGTGGTAACATGTCACCAAAGAAGTTTTGTTACTTAATTTGGAGACATTATTCATTAGATACATATCGTATGATACAAGATAAAGCCTGAACATTGGATTATCATAATATCCTATGTTATTTCTTCATAAAGACAGTTATACACAAAGAAATCTATTTTTGCAGTAACTAAAGTTTTGTGCTCACCATCAATATAATACTCGTATGCTCTTTGCTTTCATCACCATTCCTATTCGTTTATCCATTGTCTCAATTAATCATTTTGTGGGAAAAGTTCTAACAGCTTTGCCCCTGACACTCTCGCCCGCTGATGCAATGCAGCTACTTCAGCAGATTGCCTTCCTGTAACTTTAGTTCTTCTCGCCATTTTGCTTTCTTTGCAAAACTGTACTGATCAGTGTTCCCACGCATGTTATTGTTAATGTTATTGTTGCTGTTGTTGTCACTGCTGTTGTTGTTGTTGTTTTTGTTGTTGTCGACACAGAAATGAGTGCTTAGCATTATCATTTGTATTGATCATATGGTATGAATAAATCTACACTGTAAACCGGGCATGAACATTTTATTGACAGTCTACTGATATTTGACTAAGTATGAAGATTTTTCAGACAATCATGGACATAAATTATGAGACAAATTCATCTTTTCCGATATTTTCACCTGTTGAGCATCCTTTCCCCCCCCCATTCCCCCCCCAATCAATGTTGAAGACTCCCAGAACCTTCCTTGAAGCATCAACAACATTGAATAAGGGGGAGAGGGGGCTCTTCAATAGTCAAATCTCAGGTTTTGGATTTGTCTCAAACTATTTTGTCCATGATTGTAGCAAGTTAATGTAAACCATTTATACATGCAAATTGTGTAGTTAGAGATATTAGTTCTATTGTAAATAATTGCACTGATGGCTAATACAACTGCCTAATTCAACAAATTATGTTAATACGAGCAAGTTAATGTAAACCATTCATACATGCAAATTGTGTAGTTGGAGATGTTAATTCTATTGTAGATAATTTCACCAATGGGTATAAAACTGTCTAATTCAACAATGTATGTTAATACTAGAAAGTTAATGTAAACCAATTCATACATGCAAATTGTGAAGTTAGAGATGTTACTTCTATTATATGTTGTATGGGCATACAACTACTTAACTCTACGAGTTATGTTAAAACTAGCAAGTTAATGCAAACCATTAATACATGCAAATTGTGTAGTTAGAGATGTTAATTATATTGTAGAATTATCACATATAGTTATCACTAGAAAATTAATGCAAACTATGCATACATGCAAATTCTGTAGTTACAGAGATGAATTCTAATATCAATAATTCCATTTATGGGTATACAACTGCCTAATTCATGAATATATGTTAATACTAGAAAGTTAAAATAAACCATTCATACATGCAAATTGTGTAGCTAGAGATGTTAATTCTATTATAAGTAAGTCCACTTATGGCCATACAACTACCTAACTCTACAAATTTTCTTAAAACTAGCAAGTTAATTTAAACCAATTATACATGCCAATTGTGTAGTTAGAGATATGAACTCTATTTTAAATCATTGCATTATGGGTTTACAGCTTTCTAATTCAACAATGTATGTTTATACTAAAGTTAATTTTAAACGATTCATACATGGAAATTCTGTAGTTAGAGATTTGACTTTAATTGTAAATAATTGCATTTGTGGGTATACAACTGCTTAATTAAACGAATTATATCGTAGCGAGCAACGTAATGTAAACCATTCATACATTCGAATTGTGTAGTTAGAGATGTTAATTCTATTGTAAATAATGCACCTATGAGTATATAACTACCAAACTCTACGAATTATATTAAAACTACCAAGTTAATGTAAACCATTTATACATGCAAATTGTGTAGTTAGAGATGTTAATGCTATTGTAAATAATTTCACCAATGGGTATACAACTGCCTCATTCAACAAATCATGTTAAATCGGGCAAGTTAATGTAAACCATTTATACTTGCAAATTGTGTAGTTAGAGATGTTAATGCTATTGTAAACAATTTCACCAATGGGTATACAACTGCCTCATTCAACAATATATGTTAATACCATAGGTTTACAACTACGTAACTAAAAGTATTATTTTAATAATAGAAAGTGAATGTAAACCATTCAAACATGCAAATTGAGTAGTTAGAGATGTGACTTCTATTATAAATAATTGCATTTATTAGTACACAACTGGCTAATTCCACAAATTATGTTAAAACGAGCAAGTTAATAAAAACCATTCATACATGCAAATTGTGTAGTTAGAGATGTTAATTCTATTGTAAATAATGAATCCGTTGGTATATAACTAGCACACTCTACGAATTATGTTAAAAATAGACAGTTTATGTAAACCATTTACACATGCAAATTGTGTACTTAGAGATGTTAAATCTATTGTAATTAATTTCACCTATGGGTGTAAAACTGCCTAAGTCAGCAAAATAAGTTAATAATTGAAAGTTAATATAAAATATTCATACATGCAAATTATGTAGTCTCTTATAAATAATTGCATTTATGGGTATGCAACTGCCTAAATCAACAAATAATGTTGAAACCTGCAAGTTAATGTAAACCATTCTTACATGCAATTTGTGTAGTTTGATATGTTAAATCAATTGTATATAATTTCACCTATGTGTATACAACGGCCTAATTTTACAAATTATGTTATTACTACAAAGTTAATGCAAAATTTGCATACGTGGAAATTCTGTAGTTACAGAGATGAATTCTATTATCAATAATTCCATTTATGGGTATACAACTGCCTAATTCATGAATATATGTTAATACTAGAAAGTTAAAATAAACCATTCATACATGCAAATTGTGTAGCTAGAGCTGTTACCTCTATTATAAGTAAGTCCACTTGTGCCCATGCAACTACCTAACTCTACGAATTGTGTTAATGGTACAAGGTTAATGTAAACCATTTATACATGCAAATTGTGTAGTTAGGGATGTGACTTCTAATTTAAATAGTTGCATTTATGGGTAAAACTCACAAGTTAATGTAAACCATTTATACATGCAAAATGTGTAGTTAGAGATGTTAATTCTATTGTAAATAATTGCACCTATGGATAAACAACTTCCTAACTTAACAAAATATGTAAATACTAGAGAGTTAATGTTAACAATTCCAACATACATAGTGTGTAGTTAAAGATGTTAATTCTATTATAAGTAAGTCCAATTATTGCCATACAACTACCTAACTCTAAAAATTATTTTAAAACTAGCAAGTTAATGTAAACCATTTATACACGCAAATTGTGTAGTTAGATAGAGATGTGAACCCTATTTTAGATCATTGCATTTATGGGTTTACAACTGTCTAATTCAAGAATGTATGTTTATACTAAAGTTAATTTAAACCATTCATACATGGAAATTCTGTAGTTAGAGATGTGACTTCAATTGCAGATAATTGCATTTGTGGGTATACAACTGCCTAATTCAACAAATTATATTGTAGCGAACAACTTAATGTAAACCATTCATACATTTGAATTGTGTAGTTAGAGATGTAAATTCTATTGTAAATAATGCACCAATGGGTATATAACTACCAAACTTTACGAATTATGTTAAAACTAGCAAGTTAATGTAAACCATTTATACATGCAAATTGTGTAGTTAGAGATGTTAATGCTATTGTAAATAATTTTACCTATGGGTATACAACTGCCTCATTCAACAAAATATGTTAATACCATGGGTATACAACTATGTAACTAAAAGTATTATGTTAATGATAGAAAATTAATGTAAACCATTCATACATGCTAATTGTGTCGTCAAAGATGTGATTTCTATTATAAATAATTGCATTTATGGGCATACAACTTAATTCTAAGATTTATATTAAAACTCGCAAGTTAATGTAAAGCATTCATACATAACAATTGTGTCGTTAGAGATGTGATTTCTATTATAAATAATTGCATTTATAGGTATACAACTTAATTCTACGATTCATATTAAAACTCGCAAGTTAATGTAAACCATTCATATATTCGAATTGTGTAGTTAGAGATTTTAATTCTATTGTATATAATGAACCTATGGGTATATAACTGCCTAATTAAACAAAGTATGTTAAAACGAGCAAGTTATTGTAAACCATTCATACATGCAAATTGTGTAGTTAGAGATTTTAAGTCTCTTGTAAATAATTGCTCTTATGGGTATACAACTCCCTAAATTCACAAACTATGTTCATACTAAAAAGATAATGTAAACCATTTATACATGCCAATTTTGTAGTTAGAGATGTTAATTCTCTTGTAAATAATTTCACATATGGGCATAAAACTGTCCAATTCAACAATATATATTAATATTAGAAACTTAATTTAAACCATTTATACATGCGAATGGTGTAACTAGAGATGTTAATTTTATTGTAAATAATGCACCTATGGATATATAACTAGCACAATCTACGAATTATGTTGAAATTAGCAAGTTAATGTAAACTCTTAAACATACAAATTGTGTAGTTAGAGATTTTAAGTCTCTTGTAAATAATTGCACCCATGGGTATACAGCTCCCTAAATTCAAAAATTATGTTAATACTAAAAAGTTAATGTAATCAATTTATAAATGCAAATTGTGTAGTTAGAGATGTTAATTCTATTGTAAATGATTTCACCTTTGGGTATAGAACTGCCTTATTCAACAATATATGTTAATACTAGAAACCTAATGTAAACCATTCATACATGCAAATGGTGTAGCTAGAGATGTTAATTTTATTGTAAATAATGCACCTATTGGCATATAACAACCACACTCTACGGATTATGTTGAAAAGAGCAAGTTAATGTAAACCATTCATACATGCGAATTGTGTAGATATAGATGTTAATTCTCTTGTAAATAATTGCAACAATGGGTATACAATTCCTTAAATTCACAAATTATGTTCATACTAAAAAGATAATGTAAACCATTTATACATGCAAATTTTGTAGTTAGAGATATTAATTCTCTTGTAAATGATTGCACCTATTGGTATACAGATCCCTAAATTCAGAAATTATGTTAATTTTTGAAAGTTAATGTAAACCAATTACACATGCGAATTGCGTAGTTACAGATGTTATATCTATTGTAGATAATTTGGGCTTTGAGTATGCAACTGCTTAATTCAACAAATTATGTTAAAAGGAACAGGTTAATGTAAACCATTCATACTTGCAAATTGTGTAGTTAGAGATGTTAATTCTCTTGTAAATAATTGCACCTGTGGGTATACAACTCCCTAAATTCACAACTTATGTTAATACTAAAAAGTTAATGTAAAGCAAATTGTTTAGTTACAAGCAAATTGTTTAGTTAAAGATGTTAATTCTCTTGTACATAATTGCACCTATGGGTATACACCTCCTTAAATTCGCAAATTACGTTAAACCAAGAAATTTAAGGTAAACCAATTATACATGCAAATTGCGTAGTTAGAGATGTTAATTCTATTGTAAAAAATTTTACCTATGGGTATACAACTGTCCAATTCAACAATATATATTAATACTAGAAACTTAATTTAAACCACTCACATATGCAAATTGTGTAGTTAGAGATGTTAATTCTATTGTAAATAATACATCTATGGGTATGTAACTACCACAATCTACGAGTTTTGTTAAAATTAGCAAGTTAATGTAAACTCTTAAACATACAAGTTGTGAAGTTAGAGATGTTAATTCTATTGTAAATAATTTCACCTTTGGTATACAACTGCATAATTCAACAATATATGTTAATACTAGAAACTGAATGTAAACCATTCATACATGCAAATTGTATAGTTAAAGATGTTAATTCTATAGTAAATATTGCACTTATTGGTATATAACTACCACTCTTCACGGCTTATGTGAAAAGGAGAAAGTTAATGTAAACCATTGATACGTACAAATTGTGTAGTTAGAGATGTTAAGTTTCTTGTAAGTAATTGCACATAGGGGTATACAACTCCTTAAATTCACAAAATATGTTCATACTAAAAAGATAATGTAAACCATTTATACATGCAAACTTTGTAGTTAGAGATGTTAATTCCCTTGTAAATAATTGCAGCATTGGGTATATAACTACCACACTCTAGGAATTATGTTAAAACTAGGAAGTTAATGGAAAATCTTAAACATAAAATTTGTGTAGTTAGAGATTTTAAGTCTCTTGTAAATAATTGCACTTATGGGTATGCAACTCCCTAAATTCAAAAATTATTTGAATACTAAAACGTTAATGTAAACAATTTATAAATGCAAATTGTGTAGTTAGAGATGTTAATTCTATTGTAAATAATTTCACCTTTGGGTATACAACTGCCTAATTTAACAATATATGTTAATACTAGAAACTTAATAATGTAAACCATTCATACATGCAAATGGTGTAGCTAGAGATGTTAATTTCATTGTAAATAATGCGCCTATGGGTATATAACTACCACAATCTACGAATTATGTTAAAACAATTAAGTTAATGTAAACTCTTAAACATACAAGATGTGTAGTTAGAGACTTTAAGTCTCTTGTAAATAACTGCACCTATGGGTATAAAGCTCCCTAAATTCAAAAATTATGTTAATACTAAAAAGATGATATAAACAATTTACAAATGCAAATTGTGTAGTTCGAACTGTTAAATCTATTGTAAATAACTTCACCTTTAGGTATACAACTGCATAATTCAACAATATATGTTAATACTAGAAACTTAATGTAAACCATTCATACATGCAAATTGTATAGTTAGAGATGTTAATTCTATTGTAAATAGTTTCATCTTTGGGTATACAACTGCAGAATTTAATAATATATGTTAATACAAGCAAGTTAATGTAAACCATTCATACATGCAAATTGTGTAGTTAAAGATGTTAATTTTATGGTAAATAATTTCACCTTATTGTATACAACTGCCTAATTCAACAATATATGTTAATACTAGAAACTTAATGCAAACCATTCATACTTGCCAAATGTGTAGTTAGAGTTGTTAAATCTATTGTAGATAATTTCACCTTTGGGTATACAACTGCTTAACTAAACAAAGTATGTTAAAACGAGCAAGTTATAGTAAACCAATCATACATGCATATTGTGTAGTTAGGGATGTTAATTCTCTTGTAAATAATTGCACCTATGGGTATACAACTCGCTAAATTCACAACTCATGTTAATTCTAAAAAGTTAATGTAAACCATTTATACATGCAAATTGTGTAGTTAGAGATGTTAATTCTCTTGTAAATAATTTCACCTATGGGCATACAACTGTCCAATTCAACAATATATATTAATACTAGAAACTTAATTTAAACCATTTATACATGCGAATGGTGTAACTAGAGATTTTAAATTTATTGTAAATAATGCACCTATGGATATATAACTACCACAATCTACGAATTATGTTAAAATTAGCAAGTTAATGTAAACTCTTAAACATACAAATTGTGTAGTTAGAGATTTTAAGTCTCTTGTAAATAATTGCACCCATGGGTATACAGCTCCCTAAATTCAAAAATTATGTTAATACTAAGAAGTTAATGTAATCAATTTATAAATGCAAATTGTGTAGTTAGAGATATTAATTCTATTGTAAATAATTTCACCTTTGGGTATAGAAATGCCTTATTCAACAATATATGTTAATACTAGAAACCTAATGTAAACCATTCATACATGCAAATGGTGTAGCTAGAGATGTTAATTTTATTGTAAATAATGCACCTATTGGCATATAACAACCACACTCTACGGATTATGTTGAAAAGAGCAAGTTAATGTAAACCATTCATACATGCGAATTGTGTAGATAGAGATGTTAATTCTATTGTAAATAATTTCACCTTTAGGTATACAACTGCATAATTCAACAATATATGTTAATACTAGAAACTGAATGTAAACCATTCATACATGCAAATTGTGTAGTTAGAGATGTTAATTCTATTGTAAATAATACACCTATGGGTATATAACTACCACAATCTACGAGTTTTGTTAAAATTAGCAAGTTAATGTAAACTCTTAAACATACAAGTTGTGAAGTTAGAGATGTTAATTCTATTGTAAATAATTTCACCTTTGGTATACAACTGCATAATTCAACAATATATGTTAATACTAGAAACTGAATGTAAACCATTCATACATGCAAATTGTATAGTTAAAGATGTTAATTCTATAGTAAATATTGCACTTATTGGTATATAACTACCACTCTTCACGGCTTATGTGAAAAGGAGAAAGTTAATGTAAACCATTGATACGTACAAATTGTGTAGTTAGAGATGTTAAGTTTCTTGTAAGTAATTGCACATAGGGGTATACAACTCCTTAAATTCACAAAATATGTTCATACTAAAAAGATAATGTAAACCATTTATACATGCAAACTTTGTAGTTAGAGATGTTAATTCCCTTGTAAATAATTGCAGCATTGGGTATATAACTACCACACTCTAGGAATTATGTTAAAACTAGGAAGTTAATGGAAAATCTTAAACATAAAATTTGTGTAGTTAGAGATTTTAAGTCTCTTGTAAATAATTGCACTTATGGGTATGCAACTCCCTAAATTCAAAAATTATTTGAATACTAAAACGTTAATGTAAACAATTTATAAATGCAAATTGTGTAGTTAGAGATGTTAATTCTATTGTAAATAATTTCACCTTTGGGTATACGACTGCCATATTCAACAATATATGTTAATACTAGAAACCTAATGCAAATGCAAATTCATACATGCAAATGGTGTAGCTAGAGATTTTAATTTTATTGTAAATAATGCACCTATTGGCACATAACAACCACACTCTACGGATTATGTTGAAAAGAGCAAGTTAATGTAAACCATTCATACATGCGAATTGTGTAGATAGAGATGTTAATTCTATTGTAAATAATTTCACCTTTAGGTATACAACTGCATAATTCAACAATATATGTTAATACTAGAAACTGAATTTAAACCATTCATACATGCAAATTGTATAGTTAGAGATGTTAATTCTATTGTAAATAGTTTCATCTTTGGGTATACAACTGCAGAATTTAATAATATATGTTAATACAAGCAAGTTAATGTAAACCATTCATACATGCAAATTGTGTAGTTAAAGATGTTAATTTTATGGTAAATAATTTCACCTTTGTGTATACAACTGCCTAATTCAACAATATATGTTAATACTAGAAACTTAATGCAAACCATTCATACTTGCCAAATGTGTAGTTAGAGTTGTTAAATCTATTGTAGATAATTTCACCTTTGGGTATACAACTGCTTAACTAAACAAAGTATGTTAAAACGAGCAAGTTATAGTAAACCAATCATACATGCATATTGTGTAGTTAGGGATGTTAATTCTCTTGTAAATAATTGCACCTATGGGTATACAACTCGCTAAATTCACAACTCATGTTAATTCTAAAAAGTTAATGTAAACCATTTATACATGCAAATTGTGTAGTTAGAGATGTTAATTCTCTTGTAAATAATTTCACCTATGGGCATACAACTGTCCAATTCAACAATATATATTAATACTAGAAACTTAATTTAAACCATTTATACATGCGAATGGTGTAACTAGAGATTTTAAATTTATTGTAAATAATGCACCTATGGATATATAACTACCACAATCTACGAATTATGTTAAAATTAGCAAGTTAATGTAAACTCTTAAACATACAAATTGTGTAGTTAGAGATTTTAAGTCTCTTGTAAATAATTGCACCCATGGGTATACAGCTCCCTAAATTCAAAAATTATGTTAATACTAAAAAGTTAATGTAATCAATTTATAAATGCAAATTGTGTAGTTAGAGATGTTAATTCTATTGTAAATAATTTCACCTTTGGGTATAGAAATGCCTTATTCAACAATATATGTTAATACTAGAAACCTAATGTAAACCATTCATACATGCAAATGGTGTAGCTAGAGATGTTAATTTTATTGTAAATAATGCACCTATTGGCATATAACAACCACACTCTACGGATTATGTTGAAAAGAGCAAGTTAATGTAAACCATTCATACATGCGAATTGTGTAGATAGAGATGTTAATTCTATTGTAAATAATTTCACCTTTAGGTATACAACTGCATAATTCAACAATATATGTTAATACTAGAAACTGAATGTAAACCATTCACACATGCAAATTGTGTAGTTAGAGATGTTAATTCTATTGTAAATAATACACCTATGGGTATATAACTACCACAATCTACGAGTTTTGTTAAAATTAGCAAGTTAATGTAAACTCTTAAACATACAAGTTGTGAAGTTAGAGATGTTAATTCTATTGTAAATAATTTCACCTTTGGTATACAACTGCATAATTCAACAATATATGTTAATACTAGAAACTGAATGTAAACCATTCATACATGCAAATTGTATAGTTAAAGATGTTAATTCTATAGTAAATATTGCACTTATTGGTATATAACTACCACTCTTCACGGCTTATGTGAAAAGGAGAAAGTTAATGTAAACCATTGATACGTACAAATTGTGTAGTTAGAGATGTTAAGTTTCTTGTAAGTAATTGCACATAGGGGTATACAACTCCTTAAATTCACAAAATATGTTCATACTAAAAAGATAATGTAAACCATTTATACATGCAAATTTTGTAGTTAGAGATGTTAATTCCCTTGTAAATAATTGCAGCATTGGGTATATAACTACCACACTCTAGGAATTATGTTAAAACTAGGAAGTTAATGGAAAATCTTAAACATAAAATTTGTGTAGTTAGAGATTTTAAGTCTCTTGTAAATAATTGCACTTATGGGTATGCAACTCCCTAAATTCAAAAATTATTTGAATACTAAAACGTTAATGTAAACAATTTATAAATGCAAATTGTGTAGTTAGAGATGTTAATTCTATTGTAAATAATTTCACCTTTGGGTATACAACTGCCTAATTTAACAATATATGTTAATACTAGAAACTTAATAATGTAAACCATTCATACATGCAAATGGTGTAGCTAGAGATGTTAATTTCATTGTAAATAATGCGCCTATGGGTATATAACTACCACAATCTACGAATTATGTTAAAACTAGGAAGTTAATGGAAAATCTTAAACATAAAATTTGTGTAGTTAGAGATTTTAAGTCTCTTGTAAATAATTGCACTCATGGGTATGCAACTCCCTAAATTCAAAAATTATTTGAATACTAAAACGTTAATGTAAACAATTTATAAATGCAAATTGTGTAGTTAGAGATGTTAATTCTATTGTAAATAATTTCACCTTTGGGTATACAACTGCCTAATTTAACAATATATGTTAATACTAGAAACTTAATAATGTAAACCATTCATACATGCAAATGGTGTAGCTAGAGATGTTAATTTCATTGTAAATAATGCGCCTATGGGTATATAACTACCACAATCTACGAATTATGTTAAAACTATTAAGTTAATGTAAACTCTTAAACATACAAGATGTGTAGTTAGAGACTTTAAGTCTCTTGTAAATAACTGCACCTATGGGTATAAAGCTCCCTAAATTCAAAAATTATGTTAATACTAAAAAGATGATATAAACAATTTACAAATGCAAATTGTGTAGTTAGAACTGTTAAATCTATTGTAAATAACTTCACCTTTAGGTATACAACTGCATAATTCAACAATATATGTTAATACTAGAAACTGAATGTAAACCATTCATACATGCAAATTGTATAGTTAGAGATGTTAATTCTATTGTAAATAGTTTCATCTTTGGGTATACAACTGCAGAATTTAATAATATATGTTAATACAAGCAAGTTAATGTAAACCATTCATACATGCAAATTGTGTAGTTAAAGATGTTAATTTTATAGTAAATAATTTCACCTTTGTGTATACAACTGCCTAATTCAACAATATATGTTAATACTAGAAACTTAATGCAAACCATTCATACTTGCCAAATGTGTAATTAGAGTTGTTAAATCTATTGTAGATAATTTCACCTTTGGGTATACAACTGCTTAACTAAACAAAGTATGTTAAAACGAGCAAGTTATAGTAAACCAATCATACATGCATATTGTGTAGTTAGGGATGTTAATTCTCTTGTAAATAATTGCACCTATGGGTATACAACTCGCTAAATTCACAACTCATGTTAATTCTAAAAAGTTAATGTAAACCATTTATACATGCAAATTGTGTAGTTAGAGATGTTAATTCTCTTGTAAATAATTTCACCTATGGGCATACAACTGTCCAATTCAACAATATATATTAATACTAGAAACTTAATTTAAACCATTCATACATGCGAATGGTGTAACTAGAGATTTTAAATTTATTGTAAATAATGCACCTATGGATATATAACTACCACAATCTACGAATTATGTTAAAATTAGATAGTTACTGTAAACTCTTAAACATACAAATTGTGTAGTTAGAGATTTTAAGTCTCTTGTAAATAATTGCACCTATGGGTATACAGCTCCCTAAATTCAAAAATTATGTTAATACTAAAAAGTTAATGTAAACAATTTATAAATGCAAATTGTGTAGTTAGAGATGTTAATTCTATTGTAAATAATTTCACCTTTGGGTATACGACTGCCTTATTCAACAATATATGTTAATACTAGAAACCTAATGCAAATGAAAATTCATACATGCAAATGGTGTAGCTAGAGATGTTAATTTTATTGTAAATAATGCACCTATTGGCATATAACAACCACACTCTACGGATTATGTTGAAAAGAGCAAGTTAATGTAAATCATTCATACGTGCGAATTGTGTAGATAGAGATGTTAATTCTATTGTAAATAATTTCACCTTTAGGTATACAACTGCATAATTCAACAATATATGTTAATACTAGAAACTGAATTTAAACCATTCATACATGCAAATTGTATAGTTAGAGATGTTAATTCTATTGTAAATAGTTTCATCTTTGGGTATACAACTGGAGAATTTAATAATATATGTTAATACAAGCAAGTTAATGTAAACCATTCATACATGCAAATTGTGTAGTTAAAGATGTTAATTCTATTGTAAATGATTTCACCTTTGGGTATATAACTGCCAAATTCAACAATATATGTTAATACTAGAAACTTAATGTAAACCATTCATACATGCAAATTGTATAGTTAGAGGTGTTAATTCTATTGTAAACATTGCACCTATTGGTATATAACTACCACACTCCACGGACTATGTGAAAAAGAGCAAGTTAATGTAAACCATTGATACGCGCAAATTGTGTAGTTAGAGGTGATAAGTTTTTTGTAAGTAATTGGACCTATTGGTATGCAACTCCCTAAATTCACAAATTATGTTAATACTAGAAAGTTAATGTAAACCAATCATACATGCGAATTGTGTAGTTAGAGATGTTAATTCTATTGTAAATAGTTTCATCTTTAGGCATGCAACTGCAGAATTTAATAATATATGTTAATACTAGCAAGTTAATGTAAACCATTCATACATGAACATTGTGTAGTTAGAGATGTTAATCGTCTTGTAAATAATTGCACCAATGGGTATACAACTGCCTTATTCAACAATATATGTTAATACTAGAAACTTAATATAAACTATTCATACATGCGAATTGTGTAGTTAAAGATGTTAATTCTATTGTTATTAGTTTCACCTTTGAGTATATAACTCCCTAAATTCAAAAATAATTTTAATAGTAGAAAGTTAATGTAAACCATTTATACATGCAAATTGTGTAGTCAGAGATGTTAATTTTATGGTAAGTAATTTAACCTTTGGGTATACAACTGCTTAATTCAACAATATATGTTAATACTAGAAACTTAATGCAAACCATTCATAATTGCCAAGTGTGTAGTTAGAGTTCTTAAATCTATTGTAGATAATTTCACCTTTGGGTATACAACTGCCTAAATAAACAAAGTATGTTAAAACGAGCAAGTTATAGTAAACCAATCATACATGCATATTGTGTAGTTAGAGATGTTAATTCTCTTGTAAATAATTGCACCTATGGGTATACAACTCGCTAAATTCACAACTCATGTTAATACTAAAAAGTTAATGTAAACCATTTATACATGCGAATTTTGTAGTTAGAGATGTTAATTCTCTTGTAAATAATTTCACCTATGGGCATACAACTGTCCAATTCAACAATATATATTAATACTAGAAACTTAATTTAAACCATTTATACATGCGAATGGTGTAACTAGAGATGTTAATTTTATTGTAAATAATACACCTATGGATATATAACTACCACAATCTACGAATT